>JASDDO010000004.1:453658961-454878961 GCA_030015575.1 Agapanthus africanus
GTACATTTAAACTGATGTTGGTGCATATTGCACTAGGCTACATAAGGTTTTGAAGTTTCTTAAACTGTTTTAAGTTCAGGCTATTAGAGCTTTAAAAGATGGTGGCGACCTATTTCCTATAGGGATCTTCTATGCAACAAGTTACATTTGGTCGAATAAAAGTTTCAGAGTTATAAAATGCAGAGATTGCATTTCATGGTTTATCTAGTTCTGTTCATGATTTAGCTTAAGTTTGCGCTATTTCTTGAAACCCATGATCTAACGTATAGAAAGAATCAGGTTGAAGACGGATGCACCTTCAACATACTTATCCTCCTCTCATTAAGGCACCAGGCTTCTTCTCTTATTAAGACACTAGGATTTAAACTTAGAACACACAAATGCCAATCTTTTATCTATATTATGAATTTATTCAATGAATTTAAATTTAATTTCAGGAGTATTACATTCGTCATGTTGATGGACTCCCCATTAGCTCGGAAGCTGAGCGCGAGGGCGTTATCCAATGCCTTGAAGCAGCAATCGAGCGAAGATCCTCTTGAGGTTAATCAGAGAAATTCATGCAAATAATAGTCTCTTTTCTAATAGTATCATTAAAATATCATGACCTGATAGTAGATTTGTAAGGTATGCCATTATCAGGTTTCTATGTTCCCGTGTTTTTCATGCTGTGCTGTTCACATGAGTGGCCAGGTTTCTATGTTTCCATGCTATGGCGGTGTAGTCATTTTAATAGGATGGTTTTCTGCTTCAGCTTGTTCAGTACTCATATTGAACTTTTCAGGTTCCAAGACTAAACCAAAGGCTAAAAGGGAGAAAACCGAAGAAGAGAAAACTTTCAAAAGAAGAGCCAAGTACTAACTAGCGACCTAACTGGCTGCAGTGTTGTTGGTCTTGTCCCTTTTTGGAGGAACTGAGAATTTATTTGGCAAATTTCGATTCACAGAGAAATTTTCCTGGCCATTATTTTTTGTCTCTCGTAACTCTTGTTGATTTGTTATTCTGAAAATTCTGTAATACTATACTTGTAGCTGGATGATATTTTTTGATATGATATATAAGAGATTCTGAAACTTAGAATACGGATTTAACATCCCCTGTGATAGCTAGTGATATTGATAAACAAGTATTGGATGCATATGAATTATCATTTGGAAGTATGGATGCCAATGTTGTACGGCAGCAGGGGCATAGTACGGATGCCAATTCTATGGTATGCTGCAATTATGCACTAAAAGAAAAATATATATATAATCGCGTCAATTATGCAAAACTGATTCAATATACAAATATCGACCTCAAATCTGTTCCTCAGGGAAAACTTTCTCCAGAAAACTTATAAAACGTTTCAAATACATCTTTGGTTCCAATGCTGAAATGGAAAGTGGATCGAACTTATAAAACGTTTCAAATAAAGCATGTTCAATTTTCTAATGATAAATAGCCTGATTCTCTCTGTTCCAGAGTCTCGCCAACGCATGCAATTACCTTCAAACCTTGAGCAAGTGCATATGCAACTTTATCACCGACAAACTGCATTAAAATTAAAGCAATACAATTAAGCATAATGAAAACTATCAACTAAAACACAACTAAATATTATTAATGATAAATAGCCAAAATTTTTCTAATGATAAATGACCCTTGATAACTGCAGATACGACTCTTATAAACTCTACAGCCACATAAAATTGTAGTGCTGACTTGGTGAATAATGATTTTAGCATGGCTTAATGTCAAAGATGCATGCTGAGGAGTGCCATCATCGTATTTATTATACATGTGCTCAGCTAAAACACTCGTCTAACTACGTTGTTTAGATTGTACATGTGCACTATATACATGAATTAGAAAGGAAGTACCTCATTTGATTCAGCTAATAGAGCTCTTCTTTCAGAGTGACCAAGAATAACCCAAGGCACGCCCAAATTGACAAGCATCTCTGCACTATATAAAGCAAACATGAAACAGATAAGGCAAAAAAAAGTTATAAGCTTTGAGAATTTCATAACCATGAACCAACTGTTACTTTTTAAAATGAGAACAGTGGATGCAAGACCTAATGACAAATTCACGGCTCCCTTTGCTTAGATTTTGAAGATAGCTGCTTATCAGCAATCAACAAACCATTTAGCAACACACCCTAACAAAAACAATATTAATTTACGGTCAAAATTTCAAAATTATAAAGAAACGGGTTTGTGGCATAGAGATGCATACTGATGATAAGGCTCAGATATGCCGGCTTCCAATAACGTGGCCTTGTTTCGGTTTGGAGCTTGGATAACATATAACAAGATGGCTGCAAAATGGTTGATGCAATACATACATGCAACCCAATCTTGCCTCGCCATATCAATAAATTTCGAGCTTCCTGGCAAATCATCATCGCCACCGATTAATTAATCTTACATGGAACAGAAAGCTCAAATAAAGCATTCTACAAAGGCTAAAATCGTTCCTGCCAATGAGTAATTTTGAAGCCAAATTCATGTTACCATAACCAAATTCATGTTACCATAACCAAATTGATAAATTTCTTGAATGCAAATAGATAATTTTCTTCAATTGAAGCAAATAAGCGAGGCAGGATCGGTGGCGAAGCGAGGCAGGCGAGGCAGGCGAAGCGAGGCAGGATCACGGGATCGAGGGAGGAGGCGTGAGGGAGGAGGGAGCGCGTCGCGATGGAGGATCGGCGGCGAGAGGGGTGGCAGCGAGGGAGGGGTCGCGATGGAGGATCGGCGGCGAGGGGGGTGGCAGCGAGGGAGGGGTCTCGTTGGAGGATCGGCGGCGAGGGAGGGGTCGCGATGGAGGATCGGCGACGAGGGAGGGGTCGCGGTGGAGGATCGGCGAGGAGAGGGGTGGCGGCGAGGGAGGGGTCGCGATGGAGGATCGGCGGCGAGGGAGGGGTCGCGAGGGAGGGGTCGCGATGGAGGATCGGCGAGGGAGGGGTCGCGATGGAGGATCGGCGGCGAGGGAGGGGTCGCGATGGAGGCTCGGCGGCGAGGGAGGGGTTTCTTTCCACTGTGGTGAGAGGAGAGAGAGGTTTTTGGATTAAGGAATGAGTAATTTGCCTCTGTGTTGTTTTATATATATATGGGCTCAGGAGAGGGTCCTGAGTTCGAACTCAGGACCCTTAAGCCCATATACATATATATATATATATATTTATACATATAACGACGCGATGCAATGAGATGGCTAACTAGGAACTTCGCATATAAAGTAAACATTTTAAAATAATACTAAACCGTCGGGCGCCTTGCGCCATGTCACGCCTCGCTTCCCAGAGTGCGCTAAGATCGGCACATGACAGAGCCAACCATGTACATGTGGCTAGGAAACATCCCTCCACAGTCACATTACGGCTGTCTAGAGATATCAAGAACAGGAAAAAATAAAAGAAACTATCTAGTACATGTCCATGAGCCAGAAATAACGAGTCAAGAAATAATATGCGGAAGCAATAGATCCAATAATAATAAACAATAATAAAACTAAACTAACTAGCAACTAACAAGATCTTCACTGCTCGGCTTGTTGGTCAAAATATTCCTGAACTGCCTGCGACAGAGATAAGGGATCTGGGCCATGCAAAACCCAGACGTCAGTGCGTCATGATATCAAACAATAATAAATGAACAAGATACACGAGATATGCAGGTATGAATCATAAACAGTAATATGAATGTAATAAGTAAACACGGATATAGAACAGTGAAGTGTATCAGTATATGTGGCGTGCAGTGATAAATCTAAACTGTGCTACTGGGTTATCTATTCTAAAGTTTGTTTGAAATCAATTAGTGTAATCCTCCATGTAACTCAAAGGATATGTCCCGTTATCCCCCGGGACCACGGATCAGGTAGTGGGAGTCATGATTGACTCTGTCCCGTTATCTCCCGGGACCACGGATCAAGTAAGAATCACGAATGATTCTATCCCGTTATCCCCCGGGACCACGGATCAAGTAATACCCTTATAAGCTACACTTTAGTTTACACTTTTGATTTCCCCATACCCCCAAGGTTATGTGTTCAAGTCGGGTATTGATAAATCTGGAGCTAATGCCAACACAGGATCAAGCAGGTACAGATTTGTCTAAATAGACAACAGGATATGCCCATAGGGACAACGGGTCAAGATTGTCGGCATTAGTAATAAGATCAGGTATCAAGTCAAGCAGTGATATATCAGGTCATGACAGGTAGTGCACATGTGTCAAGCGGATGCTCATAATAAAACTGTAGCAAGTACGGATGCATGATAAAAGCATGGATGCACAAATATTTATTAGGGGTTACATCATGACTATGTAGGATGCACATTATCAAGCATGGGGTATTAATGTATTAATAATATGAGTTAATGTAATATGAGGTGTAACTAGGTATGCAGAATTAATGGTATGGATACACAAATAAACATGGATGCATAACTAACTATTAGGGATTGCAACTATAGCTCCATTACTAAGTAGGATGCACATTATCTAGCATGGGGTGTCACTATAACAATAACCTGAATTAATATGACCTATAGATGCAGTTATATATATTTTAAATGATATAGATGCAAACGGGTATCCGAAAACAGTAAAACTGTAAAATGAATGCACAATGTGATAAACGGGTAACATTTTACTCATATGGATGCACAACACTATACCTAGCATGTAGCAAGATGAATTATCATGCATCTAGATATGTAAATAATGATATGGATGCAAACGGACATCGTAAAACTATAAAACTATAACATGGGATGCATAATTTAAAATACATGAATTATATTTATTCAAATGGATGTAAATAGAGTAATATAGCATGTAGCGAGATAAACTTGCCTCGATGGATCACGATACGGATACGCACGGCACGTCCGACGTCGGTAAATCGTCGCAACGTACACACGGCATGAGACGGGTCCAGGAAAGGCAAGAGCACGACCACGCTGGCTGGGAACGTCCACTGGATCTCCCGGGTCGTCGGCATCGAGCACGGCTGCCGAAATGATCGGAAAAATTACAAGATCAAGAAAAAGAAAGAAGAAAGAAGAAGAAGAAGAAGAAGGAGAATGAGAAGAGAGGAAGGGGCTGGTGCTCTGGGATTTGGGACAGAGGTGAGGACAGAGAGGGTGACGATGGGGTAACGTCGACGGCGAGATCCACGGCTATGGCAGCAGGTTTATCCGGCGAGGCAGTGTTTGAAGTCGGGGGGTCGATGTGTGCATGGTAGGGGCTCGGTTGTTGGAGACAAGAAGAGAGGAGAGAGGAGGTTGTGGTGACGACGGGGGTCGGTGCTCCGGCGACGTGAGAGTGCCGGCAAGGTTGGAGGTGCTGGCGTGCAGTGGGGTTTCATGGTGCTCGGGGTTTGCAGGGAAGGTGAGGATGAGGTCGAGGAGAAGGAGGTGATTGTGGAGGAGACGGCGAGGTGATGGTGGAGACGGTGACGGCGACGAGCGTGAGGCAGGGCGATGGGTTCGAGGGCGCGCAGGGGGTTCTTTCGTCGGGTTCGGTGGTTGAGGGTTGTCGGGAAAGGAAAGAGGTGAGGTGGTCGAGGGAGCAAAGGGTGGCCGCGAGGGGTTAGATGATGGTAGAGGTCGAGAAGAGGGTCGGCGATGGACGAGCGCGAGGCTAGGGTTTGGGTTCGAGGAGGCGGGAAAGTAATGAAGCGGCGAGAATTAAAAGAAGAAGAAAAGAAGAAGGGAGGTGATCGTAGCAAGAGGGAGGTGACGAGGAATCAACGAGTGCACAGTAAGTACGAGATGAGAGAGAGGGAAGAGAGAGAGAGAGAAACGGTGAGAGAGAGAGGGGTAGGAGAGAGAGAGTGAGAAGAGAGATAAATTTGTTTTTAGTGTTAGGATTTTAATTTTAAAATATATTTTCTGTTATTTAAATTTTAAACTGTTAATTATTTAAAATATTATATTAATAAAATTTGATATTCTGGTAAATACAAACTTACTCCAAAAAGCGCCCAGGTCGGGTCTAAAAATTCAGTTTCAAAATACAAAAAATATATGCGACGACTAAAACTAAAAATGAATGTCCGGGTAACGAAAATGCATACCCCTAAGAACGGATGCACGTACGTGCGTGTAACCATCCAAACATATCTGTTTCACTGAATGGGACGAGAACAAGATGCGCGGATGCTACCACGGGGTTAGGGGTATCATGCAGGCCATGCAATGTATTTTTAAAATACTTTATGTTACTTAAAATGTTATATTGTAAAAATGCAAATGCTATATAAAATGCCAGTATGCAGTATAAATAAAAAATGAAAGTGCACGAGTCTACGTAATAAGTCAGGGTAGATCATAAACATGAATCAAGACAGGTTTCAAGCAACCGGGTCGGTTCGGATGCAGATACTAATGTCAAATACATTATTCGCATCCAAAACACAATAAATCAAGAAAATACCATAAATAAAGAAATACTAGAATTGGTATAAATGAACTAGGGTGTTACATTATACCCAACTACAAAAAGAATTTCGTCATCGAAATTCCCAAGACAAGAAAAGAAAAACAATCAAGAATCTACAGGAACAGATGTGGAAACTTCTGTCGAATCTCGTCTTCTCATTCCCAAGTCGATTCTCCATGCGAGCGATTCCCCTAAGAAACAAGTACGAGAGCGATAACATTGTTCTTAAGGACCTTTTCTCTTCGATCAACAATCGATATCGGTCGTTCCTCAAAGGTTAAATCCTCCCTTACAGTCAGCTCCGAATGATCCAGTATGTGTGTTTCATCTCGAACATACTTACGGAGTTGAGATACATGAAACACGTCATGAACATTCGCCAAAAATTATGGTAAAGCCAATCGATAAGCCACTTCTCCAACACGTTCCAAAATCTCGAAAGGCCCTACGAATCGAGGACTAAGCTTGCCTCGACTCCTAAAACGAATCACTCCTCTAGTCGGTGATATCTTCAAGAATACCAAATCACCAACCGCGAACTCTAGAGGTCTTCTCGATGTATCGGCCCAACTCTTCTGCCGATCTTGTGCTGCCTTCATGTGATTCCGGATAGTATTAACTTTTTCTACTGTTTGCACGATCAAATCCGGTCCTAACGATCTTCATTCTCCAATATCGGCCCAAAAAACGGTGTGAACGACACTTGCGACCATACAACGCTTCGAATGGAGCCATCTGAATAGTCTCCTGAAAGTTGTTATTGTATGAAAACTCCACCAAGTGTAGATGATCCTCCCACGGACCCTTAAAGTCCAACATGCAAGCTCTCAACATGTCTTCAAGAGTTCGGATCGTTCTCTCCGACTGGCCATCTGTCTAAGGATGATAAACTGTGCTAAACTTCACTCGCGTCCCCAAACTTTCCTGTAAACTCCTCCAGAAGTGCGATAAGAATCGGGTGTCAAGTCGGAAACGATGCTCACGAGTACTCCATGCAATCTCACAATCTCCTGCATGTACCGTTCTGCCAACGCTTCCGTTGATTGACCAACTCGAAAAGGTATGAAATGAGCTGCCTTGGTCAATCGATCAACAATCACCCAAACTGAATTGTTACACTTTGGACTCCGCGGTAAAGCTGTCATGAAACCCATGGTTATATGTTCCCACTTCCATTGAGGAATCGGAAGTGGTTGCAATAAACTAGCAACCCTTTGATATTTAGCCTTAACTTGCTAACACACCAAGCACTTCGCCACAAAACGAGCAATCTCCCTTTTCATACCTTCCCACCAGAAATGTTGTCTTAGATCGCGGTACATTTTCGTGCCTCCTGGATGTACGGAATATGCGGAACTGTGCGCCTCCTTCATAACTTCTTCGTGAATATCTCATTTTGGCACACACAAACGACTACTATATCGCAACGAATCATCTTCATGAATTAACAAGTCCGTACGAAGTCCAGCTTCAACCTGTTCTCGAAACTTCTACAATCTTGGGTCCTGTGGCTGCGCTGCTTTAATATTATCGATCAACGACGATTGTACTTGCAGCCGCATCAACTGTCCCGAAGAATGCGGTAGCACGATCTCCAACTCGATTCTCTGAAAATCGTCGATAAGTTCCTTCTGTGCAGTCAACATCCGCATTGCTGGCAATCGACTAAGCGCATCCGGCACAACATTAAGTTTCCCCGGATGGTACTTAAGATCAAGATCGTAGTCAGCCATCAGCTCTAACCATCTACGCTGCCTCATGTTAAGCTCTTTCTGCATGAATACATAATTTAGGCTTTTGTGATCGGTGAATACTTCGACCCTTTCGCCCAATAAGTAGTGTCTCCAGATCTTCAAAGTGAAAATCACAGCTGCTAGCTCCAAATCATGAGTTGGGTAATTCTTCTCATGGATCTTCAACTATCTCGATGTGTAAGCTATAACCTTCCCATGATGCATTAAAACACATCCCAAACCTTTCCCAGATGCGTCTCTATGAATCACCAATCCTCCGGAATCGTCTGGTACGGTCAAAATAGGAGCGGTTATCAATCTTTGCTTCAACGCCTCAAAAGCCGACGCACATTTATCCATCCATACAAACGGTACTTCCTTGCGCGTAAGCTTGGTCAAAGGCTCAGCCAAACGGGCAAAATTCTCCACGAACCTTCTGTAATACCCGGCAAGTCCAAGAAAACTTCTGATCTCTGCTACGTTCTTCGGAATCGGCCAATCTTGAACTGCTGCAATCTTCTCAAGGTCAACGGCGATTCCATCTCCAGATACGAAATGCCCCAAAAACTTCACTTCTTCAAGCCAAAACCCGCACTTGCTCATCTTTGCATACAATCTTTCTTGCCTCAACGTCTGCAGTGCGATCTTCAAGTGTTCTGCATGCTCTTCAAGGCTCCTCGAGTAGACCAGAATATCATCAATGAACACTATTATAAACTAGTACAAGAACGGTGAAAAGATTCGGTTCATCAAGTCCATAAATATCGCCGGTGCATTCGTAACTCCGAATGACATCATTAAATACTCGTAATGTCCATACCGAGTTCGGAACGCGGTCTTGCAAATGTCTTCTAATTTAACTCGGACCTGATGATATCCGGATCGCAAATACAGCTTTGAGAATACCCTCGCGCCACCGAGTTGCTCGAATAATTCGCCAATGCGAGGGATCGGGTACTTGTTCTTAATAGTCACCCGGTTTAATTCTCGATAATCGATGCACATCCTCTTTGTGTCATCTTTCTTCTCGATAATCGATGCGCATCCTTCTTGTGCCATCTTTCTTCTTGACTAGAAGAACTGGAGCTCCCCAAGGTGAATTGTTGCTGCGAATCCAACCCTTCTATAACAATTCAGTAACCTGCTTCTTTACTTATTCTAACTCCACTGGTGCCATCGAATAATACGCCTTTGAAATTGGCGCTGCACCAGGAACAAGATCGATCGCGAACTCCACATCTCGTTTTGGCGGTAAACCCGAGATGTTCTCGAACACGTCCATGAACTCTCGAACTACAGTTGGCGCTTCCTCCTTATCAACTTCCATCGACGCAAGAATGGTGCTTGTCGGCCTAGCCCTAAACTCGACTGGCCCGACAGAACTGCTTCCTCCAGCGAAAACAAACTCTGGATGTCCAGAAATCTGGAAAATCACTTTTTTTGCCCTACAATCAATATGAGCGTGGAAAGTGCCAAGAAAATCCATTCCCAAGACAACATCATAACTGCCGGTATCGATCACCAAGAAATCTGCAAAACATGAATTGGTAAGCAACAAAACTGAGAGAACCAAGGAAATTTCACGACCATGAATCAAAGAAATGGATCAAGATCAGGACTCCAAGTTACTTAAATAGAGTACCGCATTGTAACCATGCTACAGTTCATAGTTACAATCACATAACTCCGTTCAAGTCGTCCAAATCCTAGTATCAGAATCAAAAGAACTGAAAGAAACAATAGGGAACCAAAAGGTTTCAAGCCGAGATGCAAAGTTGTTTGCATATCGTCAAGACAAGGGTCAAGAGAAAAATATGATTCAAGAATCACAATAACAATGTGGCAGGACATGTTCCTAATCACGGATTTTCTGATTCGTGTATTGGGTCAAATACCCAACTACAAAAAGAATCAAACCCGATTAATCTAAATCCTATGTCTCTGATACCAAACAAACCCTGTCACGCCCCGCTTCCCAGAGTGCGCTAAGATCGGTACATGACAGAGCTAACCATGGTGCCTGTGGCTAGAAAACATCCCTCCACAGTCACATTACGGCTGTCTAGAGATATCAAGAACAGGAAAAAATAAAAGAAACTATATAGTACATGTCCATGAGCCAGAAATAACGAGTCAAGAAATAATATGCGGAAGTAATAGATCCAATAAACAATAATAATCTGGAAGGTACGTCCCATTATACGGGCTCACATCAGGAATGAAAATGCGGAATAAAACTAAACTAACTAGCAACTAACAAGATCTTCACTGCTCGGCTGGTTGGTCAAAATACTCCTGAACTGCCTGCGACAGAGATAAGGGATCTGGGCCATGCAAAACCCAGACGTCAGTGCGTCATGATATCAAACAATAATAAATGAACAAGATACACGAGATATGCAGGTATGAATTATAAACAGTAACATGAATGTAATAAGTAAACACGGATATAGAACAGTGAAGTGTATCAGTATATGTGACGTGCAGTGATAAATCTAAACTGTGCTACTGGGTTATCTATTCTAAAGTTTGTTTGAAATCAATTAGTTTAATCCTCCATATAACTCAAAGGATATGTCCCGTTATCCCTCGGGACCACGGATCAGGTAGTAGGAGTCATGATTGACTCTGTCCCGTTATCCCCCGAGAGCACGGATCAAGTAAGAATCACGAATGATTCTGTCTCGTTATCCCCCGGGACCACGGATCAAGTAATACCCTTGTAAGCTACACTTTAGTTTACACTTTTGATTTCCCCATACCCCCAAGGTTATGTGTTCAAGTCAGGTATTGATAAATCTGGAGATAATGCCAACACAGGATCAAGCAGGTACATGTTTGTTTAAATAGACAACAGGATATGTCCGTAGGGACAACAGGTCAAGATTGTCGGCATTAGTAACAAGATCGGGTATCAAGTCAAGTAGTGGTATATCAGGTCATGACAGGTAGTACACATGTGTCAAGCGGATGCTCATAATAAAACTGTAGCAAGTACGGTTGCACGATAAAAGCATGGATGCACAAATATTTATTAGGGGTTACATCATGACTATGTAGGATGCACATTATCAAGCATGGGATACTAATGTATTAATAATATGAGTTAATGTAATATGAGGTGTAACTAGGTATGCAGAATTAATGGTATGGATACACAAATAAACATGGATGCATAACTAACTATTAGGGATTGCAACTATAGCTCCATTACTAAGTAGGATGCATATTATCTAGTATGGGGTGTCACTATAACAATAACCTGAATTAATATGATCTATAGATGTAATTATATATTTTTTAAATGATATGGATGCAAACGGGTATCCGAAAACAGTAAAATTGTAAAATGAATGCACAATGTGATAAACGGGTAACATTTTACTCATATGGATGCACAATACTATACCTAGCATGTAGCAAGATGAATTATCTTGCATTTAGATATGTAAATAATGATATGGATGCAAACGGACCTCGTAAAACTATAAAACTATAACATGGTATGTATAATTTAAAATGCATGTATTATATTTATTCAAATGGATGTAAATAGAGTAACATAGCATGTAGCAAGATAAACTTGCCTCGATGGATCACGATACGGATACGCACGGCACGTCCGACGTCGGTAAATCGTCGCAACGTACACGCGGCATGAGACGGGTCCAGGAAAGGCAAAAGCACGACCACGCTGGCTGGAAACGTCCACTGGGTCTCCCGGGTCGTCGGCGTCGAGCACGGCTGCCGAGATGATCGAAAAAGTTATAAGATCAAGAAAAAGAAAGAAGAAAGAAGAAGGAGGAGGAGGAGGAGGAGAAGAAGAGAGGAAGGGGCTAGTGCTCTGGGATTAGGTGAGGACAGAGAGGGTGACAATGAGGTGACGTCGACGATGGGCCGTCGACGGCGAGATCCACGGCTATGGCAGCAGGTTTATCCGGCGAGGTAGTGTTTGAAGTCGGGAGGGTCGATGTGTGCATGGTAGGGGCTCGGTTGTTGGAGACAAGAAGAGAGGAGAGAAGAGGTTGTGTAACGATAGGGGTCGGTGCTCCGGCGACGTGAGGGTGCCGGCAAGGTTGGAGGTGCTGGCGTGCAGTGGGATTTCATGGTGCTCGGGGTTTGCAGGGAAGGTGAGGATGAGATCGAGGAGAAGGAGGTGATTGTGAAGGAGACGACGAGGTGATGGTGGAGACGGTGACGGCGATGGCGACGGCGACGGCGACGAGCGCGAGGTAGAGCGATGGGTTCGAGGGCACGCAAGGGTTTCTTGCGTCGGGTTCGGTGGTTGAAGGTTGTCGGGAAAGGAGAGAGGTGAGGTGGTCGAGGGAGGAGAGGGTGGCCGCAAGGGGTGAGGTGATGGTGGAGGTCGAGAAGAGGGTCGACGAGGGACGAGTGCGAGGCTAGGGTTTGGGTTCGAGGAGGCGGGAAAGTGATGAAGCGGCGAGAATTAAAAGAAGAAGAAAAGAAGAAGGGAGGTGATCATAGCAAGAGGGAGGTGACAGGAATCAAGGAGTGCACAGTAAGTGCGAGATGAGAGAGAGGGAAGAGAGAAAGAGAGAGACAGAGACAGAGACAGAGAAATGGTGAAAGAGAGAGAGAGATCACGATGAGAGAGAGAGAGGAGAGAGATAAATTTGTCTTTAGTGTTAGGATTTTAATTTTAAAATATATTTTCTGTTATTTAAATTTTAAACTGTTAATTATTTAAAATATTATATTAATAAAATTTGATATTCTGGTAAATACAAAATTACTCCAAAAAGCGCTCAGGTCGGGTCTAAAAATTCGGTTTCAAAATACGAAAAATATATGCGACGACTAAAACTAAAAATGAATGTCCGGGTAAAGAAAATGCATACCCCCAAGAACGGATGCACGTACGTGCGCGTAGCCATCCAAACAAGTCCGTTTCACTGAACGGGACGAGAACAAGATAGCGGATGCTACCACGGGGTTAGGGGTATCATGCAGGCCATGCGATGTATTTTTAAAATATTTTATGTGACTTAAAATGTTATATTGTAAAAATGCAAATGCCGGATAAAATTCTAGTATGCAGTATAAATAAAAAATGAAAGTGCACGAGTCTACATAACAAGTCAGGGTAGATCATAAATATGAATCAAGACAGGTTTCAAGCAACCGGGTCGGTTCGGATGCAGATACAGATGTCAAATACACTATTCGCACCCAAAACAAAATAAATCAAGAAAATACCATAGATAAAGAAATACTAGAATTGGTATAAATGAACTAGAGTGTTACACGCCATCCAGACGATCCCCCTATAGATGTATACATCTACTCACCGAGACGCCTACGCTAAGCTGATCCGATCTCCGTCTGTCTTTCCGCGCCGCATCCGACACTCTGCACCCGACCCTAGGATCGCACACAAACAATAAAAAGGATAAATATACGAATAGTCGCAGGAAAAACGACACAATTCTGTTACGTGCACCAACTCTATGCGCACAAACTTGGTGCACAGAACGCGCCCGCGACAACGCCACGGACTATATCTAAGGTCGTAAAACGTGATAACTATCAAGTCTAAAACTCAAACGTACCAATTGCGCATTCATAACCCATTAAATATTATAGGAATTAGGTTGTAGGTCACTAAAGTTTCAATTTAATTCAAATCGGTTAATTTCCAAAAACCTAGTAAGCATCCATTTCCCATTTTAGTTCAAGTCTTGATATTTTATCATCTCTAATGGTTACAATGCTCGCTTAACATCATAATTAGGTTATACAAACCATTACCATAATTTTATCTTACCAATTTATATAAAAACCTAAAAACCTAGTTTACCAAAATATCTAATTTGGACAAATTAAATGTAACAATTTACAATTTAACAACTTGACTAGAATTTGCATAACCTAAAATGTTAAACTACATATTATAACCCTACTCAAATAATAAAACACCTAACTTTATTTGAAACCCTTGTCTTGAATTTTTCTAACTTGCAATCTAAAACCACAATTAATCACCTAAAAAGCTAGATTGAAGTAATTAGCAATTAATTAAACATGGGGTTAGGATTTATACCTTTAAAATTTGAGATCACACTTGCAACTTTGCCTCCAAAAGAATGGTTTCATGCTCCAATATCTATGCTAGATTGAACAAAGAATAGTGGGTAAGGGTTAAATGGAGAATTAGTTAAGTTTTTCATTGATTTGTGATGGATTTTGTGGATTAATTTGGAGAGGAATGAATTGAGGAATTTGGGAGGGGGGGGGGCTGCAGGAAAAGGCTCGGCACATGGAGAGGAAAAAGAGAGAGAGAAAGAGAAAAATGTGTAGAAAAGTGTAGAACATCTTAATTTAATACCTCTTTTCACTATGTCTTTAATTAATTTTTTTTCCTTAAGTGACAAAATGAAGTGAGTGGCATGAAGGGATGGCCTGAGTGAAGGGAGGTGAGTGTGTGAGGTGTGTGTGTGGAAAATTCAAGAAAACCCCTCATTAATAGTTTGTTTTATTTATTTTATTTTCATTTTCTATTTAAATTGCTCCTAGAATTGTCTAGAATTATGAAGACACATTAAAACAAAATGAGCATGTTACAAACTTGCTTTTATGTTGTCATGGTTCACACTTGTGTAATTAACCCTTTCAAATTTGTAATTTACACTAAATAAATGTATAATGAAAGCTTAAAATAATATTTAAAATAATTAATTAAGAAAAATATTTAATTAAACTAGCAATTTATAAGTGACTAAATAAATACCAAATACTAGCAATTATATAATTAGAATGGGTATATTTGAGCCTACGAAGAAAAATAATTATAATTAAGTTTTACGGAAAATACGGTTTATTTTATCGATTATCAGAAAATTCACCTAAAAGATTTTATTTATTTATTTATTTATTTATTTATTTCTAAAACGTTACAAAATATCCTTCTTTATATAACTTGGTCAACCTTATTTCGTTGATGTGACCTAGTCTATAATGCCATAAGAAAGCTTGATTTAATTCTGGAGTCTTTCTTTTATGTGTGTTCTGGATATTGAAAATTTGCAGTTGGTTTAATACGTATATACCGTTGTTTAGAGTACCTGACCCAATCAGACCATGATTAAGGTGGATGTTTACGACATCACTTACAAATGTAAAATCATAACCTTCTTTAGATAACAAAAATACAGAAATGATATTACAAGTCAAACTATGTACACAAAAACAGTTGCGCAAAACCAAAATATGTCCACTTGTCAACCCTAAGTGATATTCCCCTATGGACACAGTATCCACGCTCGCTCCGTTAGCAACTCTGAGGGTCATATCACCGGTCTTCAGAACCCACGGCTTCTCAGTGTCCGTAAAGAATTACAGATATGAGATCATGATCCGGTATCCAATACCCAGAAAATAGAATTGATTGACAGACAGTTTTCAATTAAAAACACACCTGAAGCCAAAGCCACAACTTGCTTCGGGTCCTGGTTCTTGGCCTTCCAAGCCATGCAATCTTTCTTCCAATAGCCCTTCTTATGACAGTAGAAGCATTCTTTCTTTCCTACTATCGGCCCCGCTACTTTTGTCTTGCCCTTTGCTTCCACCTTACTAACACCGCCTCTCGGCTTAGTGGGGGACTTCTTATTCTTTCCTTTGGCTTTTGCCTTGGATCTAGAAGAGGAAGCTCCACCAACAAGTAGAGCGGGTGTTTCCCTGGATTTCTACAGGGTGCCCTCAGCACTCCTCAACATGTTGAGGAGTTCCGAAAGTTCAACTTCTTTACCTTGAATATTAAAATTCAAGATAAACTGGGCGTAGGTGGAAGGGAGGGACTGCAGAATTAAGTCTGTATACAGCTTATTCTCCAACGTGGTCCCAAGGTCCGCGAGCTCCTCAATGTAGCTGATCATCTTAAGGATGTGTTCCTCTACAGATGACCCGATGGCTAATCTCGCCTGAAATAGCTTCTTCGATGTCTCGTATCTTGCGATACGAGATTGCTCTCCATATAATTTCTTAGTATGGAGGAATATGGATTCAAGATCCATATTCTCGTGCCGCCTCTGATGTTCGTTGTCCATAGAGGCCAGCACGAAGCACTTGGCCTTCGCGCAGTCAATCTCCCAGGTCTTACGGATTTCCCTATCCGCGACGCTGGACTCTGGACCTGGGATGGCGGAGGCTTTAGTAGTAAGGACATAGCCTAATTGGTCATACGTGATTTCCATCTTAATATTCCTGAACCAATCTTTATAATTTGGCCCTGTCAATATATTTTTATCTAATAGTAACTTAAGACCCGTCATTTTGGTTGCTGCAATTAGGAGAGAGAGAAGAAACACTTTAGCTTGATGCTCTTGCAAGTTTAAATTGGTTTTTAGTTTATCTAAACAGGATGGCTCCCACTGTTTCTCGAATCCTTCCTCAAACCATAAAAGAAGAATTAGTCAGGATTAATCTCACCGTACAATACTTGCTTAACTTTTCAGCCAGGCTAGTGTCGGTACTTCGAAGGAGGTTTTACGACGCTTTCGCGAAGTTCCTTAATTAAATAACAACTTTTCCCTGGAGGCGTAACCCCGCTAACACCTTTCCAGACACCTACTTGGTTTATAGCATTGATCGTTAAGTGAAAAAAATCTCCCGAGAAGTAGCATATACTCACAGTAGGATCGGGATCCAAATATTATCGTGTTATAAAGTCGAAGGAATCCTACAAAAATTATCACACTCCAAATGGTATAAAATACTAGTAAGTTTCAGTTTCTTTAGAAACTCCCGATGTGGATTTTTGCCCCATGCTCTTATGACCTTGACGAAGGCCAACATATCATAAGTCACATGTCAAGTTCTATCCGTCATTGTCCAGGTTAATTTGAACCCACCCGTACATACCCTTGACGAAGGCCAAAATAGTAGTACGACTGTCCCAAACCAACGCATCTATCTATGCTACAGATGAATATTCAGCAGCTACCAATCACTATGCCTTGGCGAAGGTCAAAATACATAGCTTGAATACTACTGAATGTCCAACTGAAATAACGGAGGGCTACGAATGGTTTTGGCGAAACTGTGAACGTAGTGAACTTGATATAATCGAAGGAACATGATAGCTTTTAAAAGGAGTGGTTTAAGCTCCGCATTTTAAAAGCTTTACTGTTTTGAAAAAACCGAGTGGTTTTAAAATTGTTCCAACGATTCAGCTTTGGTTTGTTTACTTTGCATTGATGTAATGCAGTCCCATCAATTAACCTACCATTGCAGAAAAAGACAAAAATACAACGTACGCTTATGTCATCCGCATTCACTACAGGGCCACGTCTTACACCGTTAGGTTAGATAACTAACACCAGAGCTGGGGGCTGGACTAGCGCGGATGCAAAACATAAGCAACGTTTATTAATATATATATATATATATATATATATATATATATAATATCCATTCTTCAGACGCAATAATAGGAATTCCAGATCACAGATGAACATATCGGATATACTAGGAATTCCGCATTTCATTTAAGCCTGTAACGAAATACGGATTCCACGGTCGTGATGAATAGCCAAACCCCACCCCAGACCCCTACGGGTGCGGCAAATTACCCGCCAAATACCCGAAGTGAAGCAACCTCCCTCATTAACGTGAGTAGGCCACTCGGCACTTCAAAGTACCCAGTAGTTTGTGCACCCCACCTTGGGTCTATCCTAGGAGCAATAAATAGTAAATGAAATAATACAACGGTGGATACAAGCTCAACCCGGATGTGCCCCGTGAAAAAATATTACATCAAATTACAATTTACATTTGAATGAAATAATATAACACTTTACATCCCCGGCTATTCACTCACGACAATCCAACAATATTCATATACACAAACCATAAAAGCATCACAGATATATCCAACCCCCAACTAACCGACATATAGCAATTAGCGGAAGTTTACGAACACATATATCATAACTTGAAACATTAAACGACGTTAAAACTGCGACTTCAAAACACCCCGTAATGCCACAATAAAGAATTGACAGCATATTCAAAATTGGCAAAAACAAACAGCTCCTGAAACCCTAGATCCAAGTAACAAGACCACATACTAAAACACGAACCATTCCCCTACTATAAAACCGGTGAGGCCGGATATTATGGCAATGTGGTCGGTCCAGTAGAGAGGAAAATGTCTCATTTTTGGTGTGTGTTCGTTTTACAAGTAAAGGAGTACTCTGCAATTGTTTAAAAAAATTTAGAGCCTCGTAAAAAATCAATAGAAACTAGGATCTACGTTTTAATATTTTCGGGTTATTTCGGTTTCGTAGTTTTACTTGTCGTTTAATCTGTTAGTTATGGTTTAGTCGGCTCTAATACCACTGTAAGTCGATGTCACGCACCCCACATGTTCACGGGGAGGCGGAGTTTGCAAAAATCGATTTTTAAGTGCTTCATAATATCGACTAAACTCCGGGATCGATACTAAACCCTAACTAACAAACTTAATCGGAGGTTTAACTACTGTGTGAGAAAGTTATACCTCAAGTCACCGCTGTCCTTCTCCTCCTCGCTGTCCTTCTCCACGTCGTGAGCTCCTCAAAGTGAGAACGGATCGCGCCTCCTCGTCGGCTTCTCCAAATCGAAGAAGATCCGCCCAAGAGTTCCAACCTTGAGCTTAACCTCCAAGTTGAGCTAACTAGGTCACTTGATGTGCTAAACTAAGTAGCCTAGAGTGTGTAGAGAGTGATTAGGGATCTAGTTGTCTCACAAACCCTAGGATTCTCAACTCATGAGACAACTAGGGTTTGAGAATGAGATGAAGAAAGCTTGAGGAGAATGAGGAAGAGCAAGTATCTATAGAATAACAATGAATAAAGATAATGTGAAAATGGCTTATGTTTTTTACTTTAAACCAAAAGAAAATATCTCATACAAATATCTCAAGTAATGTCTCAAAATATCTAAGTCTTCATCTCTCACAAAAGTCCAAGGAAGTCAACACAAAGCCATGTTCACATTTCACTAAAATACCATATAGTTTCCCACCTCGTTTCCTCCACCTCACAAAAGATTTCATCAATAAAGAAAAACCCTAATTGAGATGTCTCACTCCAAGAAATAATCTTGATCAAATTACAAGAATGCCCCTTCCATCCGTATATACATACTCGCATCCATATTCCGAGAAACACGAATACAATAAGACGAAACTAATCCAATAATTAAATACTAGAATCCGGCTTAAACCAAAGCCCACTAGTACTGTCCGTCCGAACATCATATGCGTACAAGTACACGTATGTGATCGAACCCTGTCGTAAAACCATACAACATCTACACCGTTTCACCCGAAGCTGGAAAACCCTCTGTGCGGGACTCTAAAGACTCGATAGTACACTGGCAGTGGGTTTAACCACAAGCGCGTCAGTGGTACTAGCTGCACGTAACGGCTACCCAAGTATCTGTCGATAAGAAGGCCGACAAGAAAACTCATCTGTACCCTTACTGAGCCTGTCTATGGCAATCTCCGTACAGTCTGGTCTGTTCGTTTAAGAGTATTGCATATCGGGCCTAAAGAGGCGGCAAGCTTCAGACCCCTAATAGCGCAATAAGTCGTGTCGGAGTGCAGCCAAAAACACCCTGAGAAACTACTGGAATCCCTACCAGCAAATCCCGCTTGCCCTGGCCAGGGACTTTGTGTAATGGCTTTCCGAATCACAGCGCGATATCAATCCCCAATACCGGAAGAGACGAATCATATCTAACCGCCACTGCCTCCAAGCGCTTCGGCACTGCACCCAACTACTACCTGTTTGCATGACTCAATAGAGCCGTGGTAGGGTAGTAATCTAAGAACAGTGAGAACATACTTGAGGCGAAATAGCAGAGTCAAGTCAACGGACTATGTTGTACTCATGTCACCTGGGAACTGCTACCTGACGATAGGTATAGTACCAACTAGCAGTTCCCCACGAGTCCGTCTAGTGTAACTCATAACCCAATGAGCACATGCATACTATTTCCAGTACGACATACTAATAGCTGTAGAACATACCATTTCCCCTGCTGGGATGAGAAGCGTATACACTAGTCTACTCTGGAGTATCGATGCCCTGTCTCGATAATCCTACGATTAGGGACCTTTATAAGAATGTGCTTGTAGACTACCCAGCCCTTACTAGTGTGACTGCCATCACAACGCTGATAGTCAAGCAAAGATCCTAAGGGCTCTACCAATATGTATTAGCGATACGTCAAGAGAAACATATACACATATTAAGATAGATACAAACCAAGTAGCATACTACCATATCGAGCAAGACTGTCATAAATCCGTGTATATATCACAAGCTTCCAAAATATAATATACAAACTAGTACTATACAATAATGGCCTCTAGAGCATATTACACATCTCATATGTTGAGATACATAGGGTTTAGAGATAGACAAGCACTACTAACAATCTCTATATCTCCTAAACAAATTAGATTAGCAAACTAGTTTGTTTAGTTGCTTCTTTTTTAATTGGAAGCTTGAATCAAGAACTCTCGGATGAATCGTCTTCGACGTGAGGAGGCCGACGACTAAACTCGATCCCGACTGCGAGAAGCTTAAGAAGAGAAATAAGAAGACCCGAAGGACACGATCTCATAGGTATAAAATTCTATCATAGTAGAATACAAACTATGAAGTTTTACTAGTTAGGGCTTATTGTAGTTCTTGGGTTGGTTGTCGATATTGCATGCTTCAAAATCATTTTTTTGAAATTTCCGCCTCTCTACAAACCTCGTAGAGTGTGCGACATCGACTTACAATATTTTGGTTACGGGCGGGTTCGGGTACGGGTACGGGTACGGACGGGTTTTAGAAAATTAAATACCCACCTAATTCCTATGTGGGCAGGTTAGGGTTTCATAGCTGTTAAATACGGGGTTTAAACCCGCCTGATGCTTACGGGTTCGGGCCAGCAATGAGTCTAACCCGACCCGTTGCACAGCCCTAACTAACACACACACACACATATCTGTGTGTGTATGTGAATAATGAAGAAAAGAAACCTTAGAAGGCTATTTCGTTAGGTGACGTCAACAATCTATATCCTCCATGATATTTTCGGATGATCGGCACCCATTATCATCTTCATTATCATGTAAGATGTGGATACACCAAATTTCATGTGATTCCACCACTTTTTCACCGTTGAATTAGTAATGCAAAAAGTTATGTTGTTAGTAAACTGTTAATTTTGCACTCACTAAATCAACAGTGAAAAAGTGAGGGAATCACATGAAATTTGGTGTATCCACATCTTACATGATAAAAATGATAATGATAGGTGCCCATCGTCAAAAAAATCATGACGGGTGTATTTGTTCGACGCCATAAGAGGAAATTCCTCACATGGCACTTTTCCTCCATTATCCTCACAAATGAAATTACTCATCTTAAACCCACACTTATTGTCATGCCCCGCTTCCCAAAATACGGAAAACGAGGGATGACTAGGCCAGCCATGCTCCTACGGTCAAGGAATAATTTCGCCGTAGTCACACTTCGGCTTCTAGCATTACATGGTAATCAGTAAACAAAGCACAGAAGTAAAGGAAATAAATCACTAAATTATTACATCAACTATCATTGCTCACAATTTATAATAAAACAAGGAAAAGAACTACTAACCAAGTTCGAATACAAGGTTTCTTTAGGGAAAGCAGTAAAAGTGAAGGAGGTACTCCCGACTAAATCTCCGCAAGCTCGAAGGGCAAGTCCGACTACTGTACTGGTTCTTCCTCGAGGTCTTAGCATGCATACTCAAGTCGTCAGAGCGACGTAATAGAAATATTATAATAGTGACAAGAAACAAGAAAAGAAAGTAATAACAGTGGAAGTAAAATGCAGGTAATCAATATGTCACTAACTGATGCAAATTATGATCTGTGTCCCTATCAGTCTCTAAGTCATCTTTAAAATCGAGTTGTGAAAAGGATGATCATGTTTAACGAGGGTCTCGTACATACCCGAGACAACGGCCCGCTATCGCCCGGGACATAACCCTGTCAGCCGGACCGCTAGGCCCAACCTAATATATATAAGAGTCGTTGTTCGAATGATCATCCTCTAAGTCACTGTCCTCGCTAAATACAATACTCTTTCCACTTCGATTTCCCCTTTTTCCTCAGGTTTACACTATTTATGAGTATGGTCTAGTCGTGTACAAGTATGCACCAATAACACGGTTTTTGTCACTGTTCACTGTATTGTTCACTGTCACAAATCATTCACTTTTTCACTGGCGTACTTGACACTCCTAAACCAATACCATTCACGCACGACAATGCATTGTACACTGAATAATAACGTGCACTATCACTATAAGTATGGCAATCGGGTAAGATATGTGCATTTATGCAGTTAACAAGTCATGTGTAATACGAACTATTATGCACCTTATGAACATATAAAAATTTCATTAAATCATACATTCAAAATTTAGTAAAATGATACAAAGGCGGTAGGAAGTAAACTCAGTCAAAAGTTCATCAAAATTTATTTCAGTGCAATCGGATTTCGTGTTTGCAAGTTACAGCCGTTTCTTTTTAAGTGTTCACTGCTGGAATTTCAGTTCCAGAACTGAATGCCCATTTCGCAACACAATTTTCACCCTGTTGAGATCAGAATTAGGCAATGCTATAGTTGAACGAAATTTAGGTTTATCAATAGGGTTTCCAACACATCATATGGATTCTCAATCGCGCCTCTACGTCAGAAGTTATGTACTGTACAACAATAGGGTATCAGTTCTGTTTCTGTTTGGGACTACTATATGTCCTGTTAATCTAAATTACAGTTTAAATAGTAAACGACAGTGAAAAGGGGTGAAATCACTTTTATTAGTTATCTAACTGTTTCATATTCGCTATGGTATAGGGTTCTGCAATATAACAAGTTCAAGCAGCAAAGGGTAAGCATTACAATATGGAAATCAACAGCCAGAGCTGCTCTGGACTGCAGTCCAGAGCCGCTCTCCGAACCAGTTTCCGTCATCTTTTCAGAATAGAAACAATTTAAAACTTTTATGGGGTTCTAGGTTGTCGAGTAGGATTCGATTTGAGCCCTCGAACGCATCATTTCAATTTATAAAAAATTAGTTATGATTTTTACAAGTTTCAGACGCGGAAAATTTTCAGTTTTAATGGGTGTAAATGGGGATGATCGTTCACGTCAGTAACGACTGCATTTTTCAGCCAAATCTTAACACGATGTTCATTACTATGCGGGCCAACTCATATAATCAGTTTCCGTCAATTTAATAGGAGTTTTCCTCTCGGGTTTTGTGTCGAACGCATACATCATATTAAATCGCACGAAGAATATATACGGAATTTAACGATATTTCAAATTGTAATAGAACAATTTAGCATGAAGCAAGCAGGGTACTTGCCTGATGACGCGTTGACGACTAACGGCAGCGGCAGCGGCACGAACACGCAACGAACGGCACGGCTAGGGTTCACGGCCTCTACTCGAGTTTTGGTTCTTGGCAGCGGGGCTTGGGTTTCTGGGCGAGGCGGCTGTGAGTGATGGTGGGGCGTCGGAGGTGTTTGGGCACTGGAAGGGAGGCAGCCGGGGTGGATGAGGTGGTTGCCGGCGAGGGTGCAGCGAGGGGGTTCGAGGTTGATGCTTGGTGTAGAGTGCAGTGAGGTAGTGGAGGGGCTCGGCTAGTAGGAGGTGATGGTGGTGAAGCTGAGGGTTCGACGAGGTGGCCGGCGGCGCGATGGGAGTGAGGTGATCGTCGGCGGAGAGAGGGTTGCAGGGGAGGCTCGGTGAGTAATTGGGTGCCGGGTTCGGTCGTGCAGTCGAGATGGGGAGTAGGTGAAGTGGGGCTCGGGTTTTGAAGAGAGAAGCGAGGGAGGAATGACGAGGTGATGCCGGCGTGGTAGCTACGGCGATGGGCGAGCGCGGTCGTGGGCGTGGGCAAGAGAGTGAGCGGGAAGATATGGGGAAGGAGAGGGAGGGAACGAGAGTGAGGGGAGAGAGTTAGAGAGAGGCGCGTGCGCAAGTTCGTGGTCGTGGTCGCGGTCGCGTTAGGGAGCGGCGAGGCAACGTGGGCGACGAGGCGGGGACGTGGGGTTCATGGCGACGACGTGGGAATGAGGAAAAAAGAAAGGAGCGGGAAAAGAAGTTGAGTGGGGAAAAAGGGTGATAACGGGTCGGGTACGATCGGGTTTGGTAGAGGCATGGGCTGGGCTTGGGCCGGAGGTGTTGGGATTAATTTGATTATTTAGTTTTGTAAAGGGAAAAAGAATATGGAAGTGGGCTGGGCTTGGTTTGGTAAGGGATTGGGCTGGGATTTATTTGTTTAGGAAAAATCAAATATTAAAAACCTAAGCAACCATTTTCATACAAAAAATACGAGGAAAAATAGGAAAACAATTGGAGGACTTGGAAAAATATAGAAAAATTTTATTGAGGGAACCGGGAATTTATATCATACCCTCCTTACAAAAATTTCATCCTTGAAATTTAAAAGGAGACAACGCAACAACAGCACTAAACAAATAGATGTGGAAAACGTGCACGGATATCTTCCTCACGCTCCCAGGTGGATTTCCCTGGGGAACGACCGCCCCAAGACACTCGGACCAACGGAATGACTTTATTCTTCAGCACTTTCTCTCTGCGGTTGAGGATGGTGGTGGGATGCTCCTCGTAAGATAGGTCGGTACCCAAAGCTAACTCCGAATAGTCCAGAACATGGATCTCATCCCGAACATAACACCGCAACTGAGATACGTGGAAGGTATTGTGCACACCAGCTAGCGATGGAGGCAAGGCAAGTCGATAGGCTACCTCTCCTACTCGCTCTAGCACCTCAAAAGGTCCGATGAAACGGGGACTGGGTTTCCCGCGACCTCCAAACCTGATAACTCCGCGGGTAGGGGAAATCTTCAGGAATAAATGATCTCCGACTTCAAATTCTAGTGCTCTCCTGCTGGTATCCGCCCAACTCTTCTGTCGATCCTGAGCCATCTTAATGCGCTGCCTGATCATTTGGACCTTGTCGACTGTCTGAACAATAAGCTCGGGACCCAGTAATCTTCGTTCTCCCACATCATCCCAACAAACTAGGGATCGACACTTACGCATGTAAAGTGCTTCGAAAGGAGCCATCTGGATGCTAGCCTGGTAACAGTTGTTATAAGAAAACTCGACTTGATGCAGATGATCTTCCCAGGAACCCTGAAAATCCAACATGCAGGCTCTCAGCATATCCTCGAGTGTCTGAATCGTACGCTCGGATTGTCCGTCCGTCTGCGGGTGATAAGCTGTGCTGAACTTGAGGCGGGTACCCAAACTCTCCTGTAAGCTCCTCCAAAAGTGCGAAACAAATCTAGTGTCTCGATCTGACACAATGCTGACCGGAACTCCCTGAAGTCGTATTATCTCCTGCATGTATCTCTATGCCAGTGACCCTGTCGACTGTCCCACTCGGAATGATAAGAAGTGTGCAGTTTTCGTGAGGCGGTCGACGATAACCCAAATGGCGTTGTTGCCCCTAGGGCTCCGGGGTAAGGCCATCACGAAATCTATAGTAATGTGCTCCCACTTCCATTCTGGTATCGGAAGCGGTTGTAACAGTCCCGCTGTCCTCTGATGTTCCGCCTTTACCTGCTGGCATACCAAGCACCTGGATACAAACCGTGCAATTTCTCGCTTCATCCCGTTCCACCAAAAGTGCTGCTTTAGATCTCGATACATCTTCGTGCCTCCCGGATGCACAGAATAAGCTGAACTATGAGCCTCAGCCAGTACCTCTTCTCGAACATCCCCTTTGGGTACGCAGAGTCTGCTACCGAATCTCAGAGAACCGTCTTCATGTATGAGTAAGTCCGTTCTCAGCACGGCTTCTACCTGCGCTCTGAACTTTTGCAATCGAGGATCATCCGCTTGCGCAGCCTTGATGCGATCCACAAGAGAAGATTGCACCTGTGGTTGCCAAAATTTCCTGATTGTGCTCGGTGTAACGACCTCAAGCTCGAGTCTCTGAAAATCCTCAATGATACTCCTCTGACTGGTCAACATCATGACCGTTGGCTTGCGACTGAGAGCATCTGGTACAACATTTACTTTTCCTGGATGATACTGAAGGTCCAAGTTGTAGTCCGCCATCGGTTCTAGCCATCGGCGCTGCCTCATATTTAGTTCTTTCTGAGTGAAGACGTACTTCTGACTCTTGTGATCTGTGTATACTTCCACCTTCTCGCCCAACAGGTAGTGCCTCCAGATCTTCAATGCAAAAACCACTGCGGCTAACTCCAAGTCATGCGTAGGGTAGTTCCTCTCGTGATTTCTCAGCTGTCGAGAGGTGTAAGCAACCACCCGACCGTGCTGCATCAGAACACAGCCTAAGCCCTTCCCTGAGGCATCACTATGTATCACCAAACCACCGGAATCATCTGGTACTGTAAGAATGGGCGCCGTGGTTAACTTCTGCTTCGGTGTCTCAAATGCCCGAGTACACTCCTCTGTCCACATAAACGGTACATCCTTCCGTGTCAGCCCCGTCAAAGGTTCAGCGATTCTTAAAAAGTCTTGGACGAATCGCCGATAATATCCTGCCAGTCCCAGAAAGCTTCTGATCTCGGCCACTGACTTCGGCGTTGGCCAATCTCTGACAGATTCTATCTTTGCCGGGTCCACTGAGATGCCTTCGCCCGAAACAATGTTTCCCAAGAACTGAACCTTGTCGAGCCAAAACTCACACTTGCTCAATTTCGCGTACAGCTTCTCTTCCCGAAGAATTTGTAGAACCGTGCGCAAATGCTCGACGTGCTCCTCCCGGGTCTTCGAGTAGACTAGAATATCGTCGATAAATACAACGACAAACGTGTCCAAGTACTTCGCAAACACCCTGTTCATCAAATCCATGAATATCGCTGGAGCATTGGTAACACCGAACGGTATCACAAGGAATTCATAATGTCCGTATCGGGTCTTGAAAGCTATCTTGCATATGTCCTCGGCCGCTACTCTGATCTGATGATAGCCAGAACGGAGATCCAACTTCGCAAATACCTTGGCCCCACTTAACTGATCGAATAAGTCGTCAATGCGCGGAATTGGGTACTTGTTCTTTATCGTGACTTTGTTCAGCTCCCGATAGTCTATACACATCCGCAGCGACCCATCCTTTTTCTTCACCAACAGAACTGGCGCACCCCACGGTCAAGCGCTTGGCCGGATAAATCCCTTCTCAAGGATTTCTTCAATTTGCTTCTTCAATTCTGCCAACTCAACCGGTACCATTCTGTACAGAGCCTTGGAAACTGGTGCTGTACCTAGAGTCAAATCGATCGAGAATTCTAAAACACGTGGAGGTGGTAGACGTGGTAAATCTTCAGGAAACACGTCCAGAAAGTCCCAAACAATCTCTAGGGCTAGGCTCTCATCAATCTCCATAGCTGTCAACTCTTTTGGCTTGGCTCTATACTTGGCTGGCTCCAAAGATTCGCTCCCGCCTTCGAAAATAAACTCTGGGTGATTGGGAACGCGGAAGATCACATTTCTTGCTCGGCAATCAATAACTGCATGGAAGGTACTCATCCAATCCATCCCGAGAATTGCGTCATAGCTGCATGTTCCGATCAAAAGGAAATTCGCATAGAATTCCCTGCCTCACACTACAACCGGACATGATCTACATTCTCGGCTAGATACTATAACACCATTACCCGTATGTATTTCCCAACACTTGGTTAGTGTTTCATAAGGTATGGAGTGTGTATCAACGAAATGCGCAGATATGAAACAGTGCGATGCTCCAAAATCAAATAGTACTCTAGCTGGAATGGAATGTACGAGTAGAATACCTGTGACAACTTCGCCTGAAGCCTCTGCCTGCTCGGCGGTCAAGGTAAAAGCCCGTCCCTGACCGCGGCCTGTGTAGGGTTGTCTCTGCTCCTGTGATCTCTGCTGCTGCGGTCCAGGCCCTCCCTGTAACTCTGTTCACTCGGGGCACCCGCTAACTCTGTGCTGACTGGATCCGCAAATCAAACACTGTCCCTTAGCGCGGCGACAGTCCTTCTGGGTGTGCCCATCTCTGTTGCAGTATCCGCAAACTAAGTTTTTGCTCTGGGAGCGATGCTGGGGCACGAATGGACACTTCAACTGTGTTGTTCCTGGCCTGTGAACTGGTATGACTCCTCGAGATGGTGTGTGAGTACGCACTGGAACAACTGGGGGCTTCCTAAATTTATTGATCAGTTTCTCCTGGATTCGTATCGCGTTGAGTACTTACGCAAAAGTCTGCAACTCGAGTGACGCGATCAACTGCTGTAGCTCGAAATCGAGTCCCTGTAAGAAACGCCTGGCCCTGATGGCCTCTGAAGCGACCATATACGGAGCGAATCGGCTCAGACGGTTGAATTATGCCGCATATACGTCCACGGGACGGCCATTCTGCTTCAGTAAGATGAATCTTTCTTTCATCTCTGCCTTGGCGGTGGAAGGGAAATAGTGGTCCAAGAAGCACTCCTTGAATTTGCTCCATTCGATTGGCCTTTCTAGTCTGCTTTCTTCAACTGACCACCAAGTACGGGCTTCGTCTTCCAGCTGGATCTTTATCACATTTACTTTATCTTCATCGGGTACCCTTGCGGCCGTCAGTAGGTTCTCCATATTAACTAGCCATTGCTTGGCCTCGAGTGGTTCGGCTGGTCCCGTAAATGCAGCTGGATGTAACCTCCGGAAATCTGACACGGTGCCAGCCCTGGCAGAAAAAGCTGGTGGAGCTATGCTCTCGGGGGCGGTAATGAGGGCGGAGGGTCCCTCTACTGCGGTAATAGCCCTGAGTCCCTCGGTGAGTAGGTCCGTCTTTCTCTCTTGAGCTTCTGCGAGGGTCGTCAGTGCACTCAAGATCCTCTCCGTGCGATCCTGAGAACTTGAGTCCGAAGAGTGGTCGTTTGGCGACGTCATATCGCTGGAAGATATTTAAAAAGGATATGATTAGATACAAGGATGAAAGTCAGGGATAGTGAAGAGAAAATAATGTAATAAAGTGTAGTTAATGTTATCCCTTAGTACTAAACGCGGCTTGATACTAATAAAACCATGTCACGCCCCGCTTCCCAAAATACGGAAAACGAGGGATGACTAGATCAACCATACTCCTACGGTCAAGGAATAATCCCGTCGTAGTCACACTTCGGCTTCTAGTATTATGGTAATCAGTAAACAAAGCACAGAAGTAAAGAAAATACATCACTAAATTATTACATCAATTTTTATTGTTCACAATTTACAATAAAAAAAGGAAAAGAACTACTAACCAAGTTCGAATACAAGGTTTTTTTAGGGAAAGCAGTAAAAGTGAAGGAGGTACTCCCGACTAAATCTCCGCAAACTCGAAGGGCAAGTCCGACTCCTGTACTGGTTCTTCCTCGAGGTCTGAGCATGCATACTCAGGTCGTCAGAGCGACGTAATAGCAATATTATAATAGTGACAAGAAACAAGAAAAGAAGGTAATAACAGTGGAAGTAAAATGCAGGTAATCAATATGTCACTAACTGATACAAATTATGATCTGTGTCCCTATCAGTCTCTAAGTCATCTTTGAAATCGAGTTGTGGAAAGGAGGATCATGTTTAACGAGGGTCTCGTACATACCCGAGACAACGGCCCGCTATCGCCCGGGACATAACCCTGTCAGCCGGACCGCTAGGCCCAACCTAATATATATAAGAGTCGTTGTTCGAATGATCATCCTCTAAATCACCGTCCTCGCTAAATACAATGCTCTTTCCACTTCGATTTCCCCTTTTCCCCCAGGTTTACACTATTTATGAGTATGGTCTAGTCGTGTACAAGTATGCACCAATAACACGGTTTTTGTCACTGTTCACTGTATTGTTCACTGTCACGAATCATTCACTTTTTCACTGGCGTACTTGACACTCCTAAACCAATACCATTCACGCACGACAATGCATTGTACACTGAATAATAACGCGCATTATCACTATAAGTATGGCAATCGGGTAAGATATGTGCATTTATGCAGTTAACAAGTCATGTGTAATACGAACTATTATGCACCTTATGAACATATAAAAATTTCATTAAATCATACATTCAAAATTCAGTAAAACGATACAAAGGCGGTAGGAAGTAAACTCAGTCGGAAGTTCAGAAAAATTTATTTCAGTGCAATCGGATTTCGGGTTTGCAAGTTACAGCCTTTTCTTTTTAAGTATTCGCTGCTGGAATTTCAGTTCCTGAACTAAATGTCCATTTCGCAACACAATTTTCACCCTGTTGGGATCAGAATTAGGCAACGCTATAGTTAAACAAAATTTAGGTTTATCAATAGGGTTTCCATCGCACTAGACATATTCTCAATCGCGCCTCTATGTCAGAAGTTATGTTCTGTACAACAATGGGGTATCAGTTCTGTTTCTGTTTGGGACTGCTATATGTCCTGTTAATCTAAATTACAGTTTAAATAGTAAACGACAGTGAAAAGGGGTGAAATCACTTTCATTAGTTAGATAACTGTTTCATCTTCTCTATGGTATAGGGTTCCGCGATATAACAAGTTCAAACAGCAAAAGGTAAGCATTACAAGATGGAAATCAACAGCCAGAGCTGCTCTGGACTGCAGTCCAGAGCCGTTCTCCGAACCAGTTTCCGTCGTCTTTTCAGCATAGAAACAATTTAAAAATTTTATAGGGTTCTAGGTCGTCGAGTCTGCTTCTATTTGAGCCCTCGAACGCATCATTCAAATTTATAAACAATTAGTTATGATTTTTACAAGTTTCAGACACGGAAAATTTTCAGTTTTAACGGGTGTAAATGGGGATGATCGTTCACGTTAGTAACGACTGTATTTTTGAGCCATATCTTAACACGATGTTCATTACTATGCGGTCCAATTCATATAATCAGTTTCCGTCAATTTAATGAGAGTTTTCCTCTCGGGTTTTGTGTCGAACGCATACATCATATTAAATCGTACGAAGTATATATACAGAATTTAACGATATTTCAAATTGTAATAGAACAATTTAGCATGAAGCAAACAGGGTACTTGCCTGATGACGCGTTGACGACGCACGGCAGCGGCAATGGCACGAACGCGCAACGAACGGCACGGCTAGGGTTCATGGCCTCGGCTCGAGTTTTGGTTCTTGGCAGCGGGGCTTGGGTTCTGGGCGAGGCGGCTACGAGTGATGGTGGGGCGTCGGAGGCGTTCGGGCACTGGAAGGGAGACAAACGGGGTGGATGAGGTGGTCGCCAGCGAGGGTGCAGCGAGGGGGTTCGGGGTTGAAGCTTGATGTAGAGTGCAGTGGGGTAGTGGAGGGGCTCGGCTAGTAGGAGGTGATGGTAGTGAAACTGAGGGGTCGACGAGGTGGCCGGCGGCACGATGGGAGCGAGGTGATCGTCAGCGGCGAGAGGGTTGCAGGGGAGGCTCAGTGAGTAGTTGGGTGCCGGGTTCGGTCGTGCAGGCGAGATGGGGAGTAGGTGAAGTGGGGCTCGGGTTTTGAAGAGAGAAGCGAGGGAGGAATGACAAGGTGATGCCGGCGTGTTAGCTACGGCGATGGGCGAGCGCAGTCGTGGGCGTGGGCGAGAAAGTGAGCGGGAAGATATGGGGAAGGAGAGGGAGGGAACGAGAGCGAGGGGGAGAGAGTTAGAGTGAGGCGCGCGCGCAAGTTCATGGTCGCGGTCGCGTTGGGGAGCGGCGAGACGACGTGGGTTTGTGGCGATGACGTGGGAATGAGGAAAAAAGAAAGGAGAGGGGAAAGAAGTTGAGTGGGGAAGAAGGGTGATAACGGGTCAGGTACGGTCGGGTTTGGTAGAGGCATGGGCTGTGCTTGGGCCGGAGGTGTTGGGATTAATTTGATTATTTAGTTTTGTAAAGGGAAAAAGAATATGGAAGTGGGCTGGGCTTGGTTTGGTAAGGGATTGGGCTGGGGTTTATTTGTTTAGGAAAAATCAAATATTAAAAACCTAAGCAACCATTTTCATACAAAAAATACGAGGAAAAATAGAAAAACATTCGGGAGACTTGAAAAAATATGGAACATTTTATTAAGGGAACCAGGAATTTACACTAATACTTTACAAGGGCTGAGAAAATCATCTATGCCTAATTAACCAAGCCATTGAAGAACAGGAAAGACAACCATAAAAAAAACAAAACCAACTTCTTATAAAATAAACAACCATATATAATGGAAAGGGACCTAACATGTGGGGCTATGTCATTTGTTTTAATTTGGTTTATTTGTGAACTTCCGGTTTTTATTAATAAAATTTTGCGCCGGGTTCCTACTTTGTAACTCTGCTCGTCTCAAAAAATAAAATTATATATAGAGAGAGAGAGAGGAGTGCTCCATTGCAAACCGGTCCAAGTATTTTAAAAGATTTGAAAACCTCTAACATATCCATCGGATGAAGTTCATATTGTATTATCAAAAGAAATTCATTTTTACACTCATCGATGGATAGGCTGGAGGTCTTCAAATATTTTGATTCTTCATGCATATATATTTGAGGTTAGGATGATCAGCTTGAACGGTTCGGATCGTTAAAATATGTCGTAGATCAGGAATTCCCATTTTAAAAAAACACAGAACGGTTTGCAATGGATCACTCCCACGTGTGTGTAGTGGAAAGGGGTAGAGAATAGAAACAGGCTACACCAAAAGGTCTGTGATAAGCCTGTACATACTTTACAACCAATGACTGCAGAACCAAAAGTAACTGTTCACATGGCATTTGTCAAAGTAATTCTTGACCGGTCAGGGCGGCCAAAATTGTTGTAATGAAGAAATATGAAAACCGATGACACATATTGATGACACGTATAGGTAAAGCTTCCAGTTGACTGCTCTAACTGCTGGGTGTAACTTGTAAGCTTGGATCTTCAGGCTTAGCAGCAGCAGCAGCAGCGATTGGTTCATTTTCTTCAAGCCGTACCGCTTGAGCAAAGGTCTTTGAAATCTGGGATGCCACATCAACAGCTTTATTTGGAGCAGAGTCAACAACAACAGGGCCTGTGGAGTTGGACTGCAGTTGCTGCTGCTGACGAGCTTTCCTCTCCTGCATGGCTTTCTCTCGTTCCTCATAGAAATGAAAGTCATCAAGAATTGACAGATCAGCTTCATGCTTTTTGAAAATGCTCAGCATCTCCACTCCCTGATTCAGTTTCACCTGCACGTCCTTGTCTTTTCCCATATTAGAACAAACAAAACCAAATGGTGAATGGCAGCAGACATGCAGCCAGATGCACATCCCAGTAGTCCTTACAGAGTACCCCCGATTCTAACATTTTTTAGCTCTGTTTTTCTTCAATAGAATTTGGCCTTGATTGGTGTGTGTGATCAGAGTTTTAAAAATCTCATGAATTTATGCTGGTAAGATGATTCTAAATTTCTTCTAATATGTCAATTATGTATCAAACTGGCTCTTTTCTATTTTGAGGGAGTTTGGTGTACTTGCCTGGTTAAGAACATAATCTGACAAGTTGTCATTTCAATGTATAATCATACAATCTGGGAAAGTTAATTTTGATTCAAGCTCTAGTTGTGATAAGATGGTTTTTCTAAAGGAAATAACTGAAGAATTCAACTAGCTTGTAAGCAAATAACAGATGGTTGTGTTGCTGCAATTTACTTGGTTGAACAAGATCAAATAAAGCTACTGGATATGCAGTTGAAGGGCGGCCTAGTATAAATACATGAAATATTTTGAAGCCGGTGGCACAATATGCTTCTCTCTCCCCTAGTTATGTTCCCTTCTCTTTTTTCCCCCTTTTTGTTTCTCTTCTTTTAAATCGGTACAAGGGATATGCTGCTGAAATTTTGCTTAAACTTCTGAATTTTAATATTTTTTGTACAAAACCTTTTTAGATTGTTAATGCATGAACCGGCTTTTCAAGCCCTACTCTTTCATCAAGAAGGGGGGGAAAAGAAGGTTGATTCGGTTACATCCCAGTTCTTGATGTTTTTGGATGGATGTATTTGCTATGTTAACTTGTTCTATTAGAGGTAAATGGGGTCGTGATCGTTCACAGCCTCATTTTCCCAATTCTATTATAATAATAATTAATAATATGCAACCTCTTTGAGAAAATCATGGAAATCGTCTTCTATGTTCACAGAATGAGAACATTACGAAAACATGAGATGTCTCACCTCTTGGGTGTCTCTACTGTTGGTTACAGGCTTATTGTCATTGTTATCAAGAATGATATGGCGAAACAAATTGTTAGGAACATCCTTAATGATATGCCACTTGACGGGAAACTGCCCGCTCCACTTATCTTGTTGCCAGTAATCCACACTCTTGTCAAAATCAACAGGGCCAACCATCTCAGCCACTCCACAGAACTGTGCACTAGCATTAACCTGCACATAATGTTTTGAATAAAAATAAAATAAAATGAAGGCATATGACATTAACAGGAGGCAACTGCAAGAGAGAAGCACCAAAGTTGGGTTTATATATTATAAGAAAAAAAATAGTGCATTCTTGTGAATCCCTTGAGACAAAATTGCTAACAAGTTTGAGTTTATGGAAACAAAAGCAGCAGCTTAAATCCATTTTTCTTCTTCTTTTTTTCCTTTCTCTTGAAGAAAACTGGATAGAGTCAACAAGACTAGCGAAATAAAATGTTTCATTGAAAATATGAAATAAGGAATCAGCTTATCTAATGAAAACTTCTCATGAATCCTGATTTAAGGCGACAATAACACAAAAGTGTGAACTTACCGAGAAAAATAAGAAAACTGGGCAGGATTCTCCTCTCTCTTTTGCTTCATGATGAGCAGAATCTAACTTTCTGTTCCCATTTGCAGTGCTGGCCCAAACACCATACTTAATACTCTTATGCACATTATCCTCGCTATAAGATTTGATAATGAAAAACTTGGCATCCTTGTAGTCAATAGGAAAATCTGCCCTATTATATAACTCACGATCAGACCATGCGGTGGAATTGCTATTTTTATTGTCACCAGGAAAGTTCTGCCCAATGTCCTCATTCTTTGGCCTCGTGGCACGTGGACCTCGATTTTGCTCATTGAGGAAATCAAGAGGACCATGGCAATTACACAACGTTGCATTTCCTTTTCCTCGTCTTCTTCCTTTGTCAATTCCGGTTAAACTTTGACCATTAGTTCCTCCAAAGCTACTTCCATGATGGTACATCCCGCCATGAAAATACCCTCTCTCATAGGAGCCGAGTGAAGATCCAAAACCATACAAGGAATTTTGTTGCTGAAAGGCCTAAACATTACTATGCAAGTCAATTACATTCAATATACTCAGTTTACTCGAATGGCATAATAAAAGACAAATTCACAGAAATACTTGACGTTTAAAATGCCATATATAAGTGATGGTCAAGTGATACATCCACACTACACTCATCTTAAGATAGAACAACACAAGACCACTTCCAAGAAGTTTAAAGAAACAGTAGAAAAAAGAAAACAATTGAAATAAACTAAACAGTATAGATACATATAAAAACTCAAATCACAAGCAGTAGACATCAGATGAAGACCAGTCACTTTTATATTATTATTATTTTATTCAAAGGAAGGGGGAAGGGGAAACCAGAGGCACATACTAAAACCTGGACTTTAATAGAACTTTGGCATGGGATGGATAAACCTTCAGATAGTAGGGTCCCAAGCACAGTTGAGTTTAAATGCTAGGATATAAAAATAAAATAAAGGCTTAATTCAAAACCAAAAAAAAAAAAACCTTAGCTAAGCTATGAGAAACCCCCAAAAACTTTTAAAATACACAAGAAACGGTTAGAAACGGTGAAACATCCTTCAGGTCAGACGTCTGAAGTAAACAACGGTAGAAATCTGAAGGTGTAATCATATACACTTCAGACATCTGGCAAACTCAAGTTCAGACGTCTGGAAACTACACGAGAAACGCCGGGGGCATACGTCTGCGGCTTATCTGGGCAGGCATCTGCAGAAGCTATGAAGCCCAATCTAGAGCCGGGGCAGACGTCTGGCCAGGTGTGGTTCAGACGTCTGTCCTTGGAAGATAAAGATTTAACTGAGCATAAGAAAACATCTGCCCAAGTGTGGGTCCGACGTCTGCCGACGGGATTTTCTGATGCAAACAGAATTTACCAAATTTAGTTTTATCTCATGTTTACTATAGAATTAGGGTTTGCCTATTTAAAGTAACCCCTCATATGTATTATTTACGGCCAATTGAGAGAGACCGTTGTATGAGAGGATGAAGGCTAGGGCTAAAGAATTTTGAGAAAAAATTCATAGGGTTTACTCGTGTAATTGATTCGAAGATTATAGTGAAGACTTTGCAGATTCTGCTCTGCCGGGGACTAACCACACGGTGGGTGAACCTTGTTAACAAATCTCTTATCTCTCTGTATTTGATTTCCCATTTTATTCTCGCATATTTATATTGTTCTTTCGTCGTTTAATTACGTAATTGTGTTTGCATGATTTGGGTATTGTCGCGAGCATTGTTCCGCGTTTTGATCTCTCCCCGTCGATCCCTAACAACCGGTATGAGAGCCGAGGTTGCGTTTATCTGGTACCAACAACTGATATCAGAGCAAGAGTTAAAGAACCTAGGGTTCTTCAAATCTACGATCCAGGTCAACTGTAGTAACGACAACTACATTCTTTTCTTCACTTTCCGAAATCGTCATTTTGAAGGCGTTGGTTCAGTTCAAAGGAGAAATCATGTTTGCTGCGACAGAGACGAAAGATGACGGAGGATAAAGTAAGGATTGAAAAGTTCAATAGTCAGAATTTTGGTTGGTGGCGTATGCAGATGAACTACTTATATCAAAAGGACATGTTTCTTCCGTTGCTTGGAGAAAAGCCCGAGAAGATAGCCGATGAGGCGTGAAACCTTTTGGATACGAAAGCCTTGGCGACAATTCGATTATCGTTGGCTCCGCAAATGGCTTTTAATATCTCAAAGGAGAAAACAACCAAGACGCTAATGACGGCGTTAGCGAAGTTGTATAAGAAGCCTTCTATATCAAACAAAATCTTTTTGATGAATAAGTTTTTCAACATGAAGATGACTGAAAACGGATCGGTGACGGAGCACCTGAATGGGTTCAACAGCGTGACGAGCCAACTCGAATCGGTGGAAATTGTCTTCGAAGACGAGATTCGAGCACTTCTATTCCTCTGTTCATTGCCGAAGAGTTGGGAGAATCTAATGATGCCGGTTAGAAACTCGATCTCGGGGACTATCACGTTTAATGATTCGGTGAGTTGCATATTAAACGATAAGATGCGGAGAAAGGCCGGGAGTGGGAATTCAGGAACTTCCGCGTTTTCGGTGGAGAATCGCGGTAGAACGATGATAAGAGGGAAAAGGAAGAAGGGCAAGTCTAAAAATCGAGAAAAATCACAAGGAAAAATCTAAGACTCGTGTTGGAATTATAGAAAAGGTCACAGGAAAAGTGACTGTAAAGCTCTAAAGAAAAACACGAATGAGAAGACGGATGGAAAGGAAGCTAATGTGGTGTCTACACAAGAACATGGGAAACAAGATCTTTATTTATCGGCAAGCGAGAATACAAAGACGGATACTTGGTTCCTCGATTCGGAGGCATCCTTCCATTGTATTTCAAAGCGGCATCACGCGAGTATGTTCAGGGGGACCTTGGGCATGTAACGCTAAGAAACGGCCAGCCTACAAGATCGTTGGAAAGGGATGATCATCTTGCAACCGTTATGGAGTGGTCAATTAAAATTGAAGAATGCTCGCCATATTCCAGATTTGAAGAAGAGCCTGATTTCTACTGGTCAGCTAGACAATGAAGGTTTTATTACAACGTTTGGGAATTAGCGGTGGAAAATTACCAAAGGGTCGGTGGTTGCTAAGAGCAAGTTGAGTGGTTCGTTGTATTCCTTCAGTGGGAGTAGCAAAGATTCAGTTGCATTGGCAATGGGTTCGGAGTTAAATTCGGAGATTTCATTATGGCATAGGCGATTGGCGCACCTTAGCGAGAAGAATATGAAAAAATTTCAACGAAAGGGCTTCTTTTGGAGCTAAAAAATGGAGTTGAGGCTGTGCGAAAGTTGTGTTTACAGGAAGCAAAACGCGCTTAAATTTAAAATTGGAAGCATAGCAAAAATGACCAAGAAGCTGGAGATGGTGCATACGGACGTATAGGGTCCAGCCTTGGTGGAGTCTTATCGAGATAATCGGTACTTCATGACGTTCATCGACGATACAAGCCGGAAGACATAGGTTTTCGTGATGAAGAAGAAGTCCAATGTGTTTGGTATGTTCAAATACTGGATTGCGCAGGTGGAGAACCAAACAGGACTGAAAGTTAAATGCCGAAAGTCCGATAATAGAGGGAAATATTACACACAGGAGTTCGAAGGGTTTTACTTGCAGAAGAGTATTCGTTGGTTGAAGAAGATACCGGGGACACTACAGCAAAATGGTATCGTTAAAAGGATGAATAGAACGATTTTAGAGCGAGTGCTAAGCATGACCTTGGACACGGATGTGCCAAAGTTTCTATAGGCAGCGGCGGTTGATACTGTTGTGTACTTGATCAACAGAAACCAGGCAAGTACGCTTGATGGAGGCATTCCGAAAGAAAATTGGTCAGGTAAACCAGTTGATTACTCGCACCTAAAAGTATTTGACTGCGTTGCGTATTTTTTGGTTGATAAGACAGAAAGGAGTAAGCTTGACTCCAAGTCTAGGAAGTGCGCTTTCATCGGGTATAGTGGGAGATGAGTTCGGATATAAGCCGTGGGATTACACAAGCAAGAAACTAATACGAAACCGGAACGTCATCTTTGATGAGCAGCACTTATACAAAGAAGGCAAGCCAAGGAAAATGCAATACATGAGTTCGTCGAGCTAGATGGAACTCAAGAGAGCATTCAGGTTTCTACATATGGTGATTAGAACGTGGATAAAGCCGCAATGCAAGACCAGGTTTATGAACAGGATGGTGACCATGTTAAGTAACCAGATGTGTCAGTTCTGAGGAGATCTACGAGAGAAGAGGATACCAGAAAGACTTGTGACTGACTTCGTTTTGTACACAAATGCAAGAGAGCCCGAATGGCTTGAAAAAGAAACAAAATACTAGCAAGCCGTGGGAGCAAACTATGGACGAGGAGATGGAATCTTTAAAGAAGAACAATACATGGAACCTATTGAAGCTTTCCAAGGGTATTGGCTATCAAGAGATTTTTCCCTTGGGGTAAAAATAATATCTATTCAGGTGATCCTTAGTATTGTGGCAGTGAAGAATTTGCACTTTAGAACGGCTAAATGTCAAGACTGCGTTCCTTCATGGAGATTTAGAGAAGATTTATATATGCAACCACCGGAATACGAGGTGAAGGGGAAAGAAAATATGGTGTGTAAACTGCGAAAAAGCTTGCATGGCCCCAAGTAAGTTCTTAAGCAGTGATATTAAAAGTTCGATCAGTTCATGCTAAAGACAGGATTTATGCGAAGTGAATCATATCATTGCGTCTACGTTCAAGCTTTCAAAGACAGAGACTATATTATTTTGTTATTGTATGTGGATGACATGTTGGTAGCGGGTCCAACTTTCAAGAAGATTCAAAGTTTGAAGAAGATGATGGCCGAGAAATTCGCTATGAAAGATTTAGGAGTGGCAAAGCAAATTTTGGGCATGAAGATCGTTCGAGATAGAAAGCAGCCGAAGCTGTGCTTATTGCAAATGGACTATATTGAGAAGTTTTTGAAATGGTTCAACATGGACAAGTCAAAACAGGTGAGTACGCCCTTAGCGAGGCATTTCAAATTCACGAAGGAGTTGTTCCCGACAACTCAAGAGCAGGAGGACGAGATGGTAAGAATACCATATGCTTCTGCAGTGGAGAGTTTGATGTATGTGATGGTGAGTGCGAGACCTGACATTGCACATGCACTGGGAGTTGTTAGCCGGTATATGCAAAATCCGGGAAATTAGCATTGGAACGTGGTGAAGTGGATTCTAAGATATCTCAGGGGTACATATAGTCATTGTTTATGATTCGGGGATGACTCTCTGAAGGTGCAAGGGTACGTTGATGCGAACTATTCGGGATATCGAGATAGTGGGAAAAGCACAACGGCGGCTGGGGAAACAGCGGTGAGTTGGGTCTCTCAATTACAAAACGTGGTGGCATTATCAACTACGGAAGTTCAGTACGTGGCGATCATGGAAGCCAGCAAGGAGATGATATGGTTGTAAAGGTTGCTTGAAGAATTGGGCAAAAAGCAAGACTTCAACAGCTTATGGAGCGACAGCCAAAGTGGAATACATCTGGCAAAGAATGCGGCATATCACTCTCGGACAAAGCACATCAAAATGCGATACCATTTCATTCGCATGGCAATTGAAGAGGTGTTGACATTGCAGAAGATCGCGGGAGAAAAGAATCCGGCAAATATATTCACCAATGTCGTAGACAGATATAACTTGAATCTCTATTGCAGGTTGGTGAAGCTCTCCATGAAAATCTGATGAGGAGAGCGTAGAGCGGAGTCGTGTGAAGTCCACTAGCGTCGAGAATCAAGGCTGAAAAAGTTCCAAGTGAGGGAATGTTAGAAATGGTGGAACGTCCTTCAGGTCAGATGTCTGAAGCAAGCAACGGCAGACGTCTGAAGGTGTAATCATATACACTTCAGACGTCTGGCAAACTCAAGTTCAGACTCTCTGAAGGTTACGTTGATGCGAACTATTTACGTTGATGCAAACTCAAGTTCAGACTCTCTGAATCAACGGCAGTCACTATTTATGATTCGGGGGTGACTCTCTGAAGGTGCAAGGGTATATTGATGCGAACTATTCGGAATATCAAGATAGTGGAAAGAGCACAACGGGATACGTATTCACGGCCGAGGAAACAGCGGTGAGTTGGGTCCCTCAATTACAAAAGATGGTGGCATTATCAACTACGGAAGCTGAGTACATGGCGATCATGGAAGCCAGTAAGGAGATGATATGGTTACAAAGGTTACTTGAAAAATTGAGCAAAAAGCAAGACTTCAACCGCTTATGGAGTGACAGCCAAAGTGGATACAGTTGGCGAAGAATGCGGCATATCACTCTCGGACAAAGCACATCAAATTGAAGAGGAGTTGACATTGCAGAAGATCGCGGGAGAAAAGAATCCGGCGGATATGTTCACCAATGACGTAGACAGAGATAAGTTGAATCACTATTGCAGGTTGATGAACCTCTCCATGAAAATCTGATGAGGAGAGCGTAGAGTGAAGTCGTGTGAAGTCCACTAGCGTCGAGAATCAAGGATGAAAAAGTTCCAAGTGGGGGAATGTTAGAAACGGTGGAACGTCCTTCAGGTCAGACGTCTGAATCAAGCAACGGCAGGCGTCTGAAGGTGTAGTCATATACACTTCAGATGTCTGGCAAACTCAAATTCAGACTCTCTGAAGGTTACGTTGATGCGAACCATTTACGTTGATGCAAACTCAAGTTCAGACTCTCTGAATCAACGGCAGTCACAGTTAATGATTCGGGGGTGACTCTCTGAAGGTGCAAGGGTACGTTGATGCGAAATATTCGGGATATCGAGATAGTGAGAAGAGCACAACGGGATACGTATTCACGGCTGGGAAAACAACGATGAGTTGGGTCTCTCAATTACAAAAGGTGGTGGTATTATCAACTACGAAAGCTGAGTACGTGGCGATCATAGAAGCCATCAAGGAGATGATATGGTTGCAAAGGTTGCTTGAAGAATTGAACAAAAAGCAAGACTTCAACAGCTTAAGAAGCGACAGCCAAAGTGAAATACATTTGGCGAAGAATGCGGCATATCACTCTCGAACAAAGCACATCAAAATGCGATACCATTTCATTTGCATGGCTATTAAAGAGGAGTTGACATTGCAGAAGATCACGGGAGAAAAGAATCCGGCGGATATGTTCACCAATGTCGTAGACAGAGATAAGTTGAATCTTTGTTGCAGGTTGGTGAAGCTCTCCATGAAAATCTGATGAGGAGAGCGTAGAGCGGAGTCGTGTGAAGTCCACCAGCCTCGAGAATCAAGGCTGAAAAGTTCCAAGTGGGGAATGTTAGAAACGGTGGAACGTCCTTCAGGTCAGACGTCTGAAGCAAGCAACAGCAGACGTCTGAAGCAAGCAACGGCAGATGTCTGAAAGTGTAATCATATACACTTCAGACGTATTGCAAAGAATGAAGCGACAGCCAAAGTGGAATACATCTGGCGAAGAATGCGGTATATCACTCTCGAACAAAGCACATCAAAATGCGATACCATTTCATTTGCATGGCTATTAAAAAGGAGTTGACATTGCAGAAGATCACGGGAGAAAAGAATCTGGCGGATATATTCACCAATGTCGTAGACAGAGATAGGTTGAATCTCTGTTGCAGGTTGGTGAAGCTCTCTATGAAAATCTGATGAGGAGAGCGTAGAGCGGAGTCGTGTGAAGTCCACTAGCGTCGAGAATCAAGGCTGAAAAAGTTCCAAGTAGGGGAATGTTAGAAACGGTGGAACGTCCTTCAGGTTAGACGTCTGAAGCAAGCAACGGCAGACGTCTGAAAGTGTAATCATATACACTTCAGACGTTTGGCAAACTCAAGTTCAGACGTCTGGAAACTACATAAGAAACTCCAGAGCGGAAGCAGACGTCTGCGGTTAATCTGGGCAAATGTTTGCAGGAGCCACGAAGCCCAATCCAGAGCCTGACAGACGTCTGGCCAGGTATGATTCAGACATCTGCCCTTGGGAGATAAAGATTTAACAAAGCGTAGACAGACGTCTACCCAAGTGTGGGTCAGACGTCTGCCGACGGGATTTTCTGATGCGAACAGATTTTACCAAATTTAGTTTTATTTCCTGTTTCCTATAGGATTAAGGTTTTCCTATTTAAAGGAACCCTTCATATATATTATTTACAGCCAATTGAGAGATTATTGTATAAGAGAGTGACGGGTAGGGCTAGAGAATTTAGAGAGAGAAATCCTAGGATTTGTTCGTGTAATTGATTCGAAAATTATAGTTGAGACTTTGGAGAATCTGCTCTGCCGGGGACTAGCCAGACGGTGGGTGAATCTCGTTAACAAATCTCGTGTTTCTCTGTGTTTGATTTCCTATTTTATTCTCGCATATTTATATTGTTCTTTCGTCGTTTAATTACGTAATTGTGTTTGCGTGATTTGGGTGTTGTCGTGAGCATTGTTCCACGTTTTGATCTCCCCGTCGATCCCCAACGAAAACTATCGCAAAACTTTCAAAATACACAAGAACATACCACAAAACTTTCAAAATACATAAGAATCTACCACAAAACTTTCAAAAACTACCAGAAATAGGATGCCACGTTAGCAATAAATTGCACGAAACTGCCAAAAAAACTGAAATTTATTTGTACCAAGGTAGTTTCTCGTAATTTTTAAAGTTTTTTGGGATTTCTCGTAGTTTAGCTAAAAAATTTGAGTTTTTTTTTGGAATTAGAAAATAAAATATATGTAAGGTCCCAACAATGATATCCCACTGAGAACCATGAGCTAAAGGCTTGGATAGGACTCACGGAAGCCATTAGAGGTATTTTTTGGTACCTCCATTTATGGAACTTGTACAAGCCCATCATACTTTTAGTTGATAATGTAATTGCATGTTGCAACCAAGATATGGATCGTGGCCTGCTTAATTATAGTAAACAAGGAAATCCAACAACAGTAAAACAAGAACTTAGTATTGAACGGTTCATAGTTCAACCTAGTCAGAGACCATAAAACTAGGAATTATGTAATAATTTTAAACCTTAAATTTAACGTTTATTACTGTTTGCTCTATTTACTCCTCTTTCTTTTTTTTTTAAGAAAGAGTTCTCATCATTTTGAGCTAATCATTCTCTTGGGTGATCATTTCAGTAAAAACCTATATCGAGCAAAATATGCAAATTGTAATATTGAAATAAATATAACACTATTCAGGTGATTGTATATGTTGTATAAAATAGAAAAAAGAGGGATGGGATGGAAACGATACCACTCGAGAAGATAGAGGGTCAGCAGCCCCTTTTCCATGTGACCTGAAAGCACCAACAGGCTGGGGTGAAGCTGCTGGAGAAGACAATGGTGGACTCATAGTCCAATCTGCCCCATCTGGGGATTTCAACCAATCTGACCAAAATCCACCACCTGAGCCAAAGCCATCATATCCTTGGCACAAATCATACAAACCAGAATTTCCAGTAAAATTTCCTGTACCAAAATTAGTATAGGGAAGAGGATGGTCTGGTCTCGGTCCAAACAAGATGCCATTGGAATTCGAATTATCAGCAAGAAAAGAACCTTGATGTTCTACTGGAATTGCTAGAGGTTGTGATACTGAAGTCGGTGAAGTAAGGTATGGCATGCTGAGTGGAGGTGATTGCTGATAATAAGGGTGGCCAGGAAATGGAAGTTGCTGCTGAGAGTAAAGATGGGTACTACGAGTATCTCCTCCATTGGCAGAAGGAAGAGGAGTTGTCACCGGAGAATAAGGCCCATAAGGTGGTGGTGGATGAGGACTGTAACCATAACTGGTATGGAACATGAGAGAGGGGTTCTCATTGTACACACCCTTCATAATAACAAATTAAACAAATCCACTTCTTAAATCATAAATTGAAAAGGAAAGGTCGGAAACGAGAATAGTTGGAGCTACACTTACAGTTGACCCAGCTTCCATGCTTTCAATATTTATGTAACTAGAATAATCTTCCAAATCACCAGCAGCATTCTTATAGTCTGAAGAACAAAAAGGCTTCAAATCCATGTGATATTCAATTCAAAAAAATAGAGGATGTTCAATGGTAACAAAACACAGAACAAGGATAACCAATATCTACAACGACAAATTGCATACAACAGCTCTTCCCAAAGGCATCACAAACTGAACATAACATGTTATTTTATTTCTAAATTACAAAAATCTACACTATCAGCCAGGGGCAGACCTACATACAAGCCAGAGGGGGCACGTGCCCCCTTTGGATCGACGGCTTTTGTATAGATACATATGCTCGCAAATGCATTCAAGTTAACGCATACAAACAATATACAAATCTTATGTTCATCTTTATCATATATATGAACTTTGGCACATTCGTTTATGGGGTTGGGAGATGGAGCTGGGTAGCAGGAATAACCTTGGTTTAGTATCCGAAATTAGCATCAAAATACCATGAAAGTTACGGACTTAATTGATAAAAACTTGAAAAACAGAGATCAAGTTCAACAATGCGCACCCCAATTGACCACAAGTTGAATAGAGTAGATTTTAAAGAATTTTCAAAAAAATTCAGGATTATTCAAATATAAAAGACCCTGTTACATTTGCGCATGCCCGACATGCACACGTGCTTCAGGATGACTTTTTTGGGCTTTTAAATGATTTTAAGAATTTTCTACAAAATAAAAATTTTATGGAAAAATATTTAGTTACACATGCGCACCATGGTCTAACGCATGTGCTTTTGGGTGTTTATTTCGAGTTAATTTTTAGGTATTATTTAATATTTTGGTTTTTCTAAAGATAAAAAATATGAAAATAAGTCTGTCAGTGGAAATAATTTTTAAACATGTTCTCATAAATATTTGATGACTTGCAATAAAATATTGCAAGACAAAATCAAATCTTTCCAAGTTTTCAAAATTTTAGAAACCCTTCAGCACATGCGCACGCCTAGCGACCGCATATGCTTAAGACTCGCAAGAAAAAGAATCAAATTGATATGATAGCTGTGAAATATTCCAAAAAGATTACCTTGTTACTCTTGCATACACCCGACATGCGCATTTTTCTTCAGGGTCGCTGAAAATTTACCAAATCAAAAGATTTACCCTGATATCGGTCTCTGCACTATAAATATCCCTTTACTTCGTTAGGGGCTAAAGTCCATTTCCGACAAGCTATTCACCCAGGTCAAGTTAGGGCCTAAATCATCACTAAATTCTCTATAGTCCGTGCTTTCTCCTTTCGAGTTGATTTTGAGCGGTGAATGGCTAGATGATATGGAAGCAATATCCTCGAATTGCCACTAGCTTCTCACATTCCTATTTTAAGGAAAAGACGTCAATGTCCTAGGCTATTTTACATCAATCGCTAAACCACTAGCGAGTTATGATTTGGAACGATTGTTCCCAATTCGGAAACACTACCGCTCCAGATCGGAAGAATTACCATTTTGATCAAAACTTAAGTTAAATGGGGCATATAATCGTGTTTGTGTTAAATTATACTAACAAATAATTATTTTTTAGCAAAAGAAATTGAATTATATTTATTTATAGGGTTTTTTACATAAGCACCCCCCAAAGATAGCTATTTACAAAAAATCCCCCCACTTTTAGCTAATTACAAAAAAGTCCCCCCATTCTTTTAAGTTCCACAAAAAAGCCCTCCGGCCATCAAAAAAGAGAATATTCTGCTAACTATGTTAATTTTTAATGGTTTTTGTTTATTTTTTATTTAAAAATAGTTTAATTTATAATTAAAGTATTTAAAATCAATAAAAAAAACTAAAATATTGGAATAAGAGTTGCCGGCAACGAGACAGATGGGGTCCGAGAGCTCATGGGAATCAAGGATGGGGTCTATGGACGGTGGACGAGAGGACACGAATGAAGACGTTGAAGAGGTCGTCGTGGAGATGGGGAGGATTTAAGGGAGAGGATGAAGCAAAGGGCAGAGGAAGGGGAGCAGCGGTCGAGATGGAGGGGCATGGAGTGGCGAGGGTCGAAGGGGAAGGCTGAGGCGACGACAAGGGAGAAGAAAGGGAGCGGGTGACGAAGGAGGGAAGGAGGGGGAGAGGTCGGAGAGGAAAGAGAAGATGAAGGATGGGTTGTGGGCGGTGGCAATTGCGAGGTCGAGGAAGAAGGCGGCGGCGGCGAAGTGGCGATGATGGTGATAGTGAGGTAGGATCGGCGGCATGGAGATAGGGTTAGATTAAACTTAGGGGTTAGGGTTAGATGGAGAGGAATAGCACAAAGGGAAGTCGGGGAAGAAGGGAGGAGGTCGAGCGGAGGTCGGGAAAGAGGAGGGAGGTCTATGACGGAGGGGGAGGTCGAGCGAAGTCAGAGAAGAAGATGCTCATGGTAATCGGGGGAAGGATATGAGATGAAGAAGATGATGGGGGTTGTGGGGTAGTGGTGATGGTGATGGTGGTGATCTGGGGAGGGGTGAGTGATGAAGAAGATGATGGGGATGGGAGATTGGTGGTGACGGTGATGGTGATGATCAAAGGAGGGCTAAGGGGTGAAGAAGAAGGTGGTGGTGAAGATGATCAAAGAGGAAAGGTGTGGGGATGATGAAAATGAAGATCAAGGAAGAGAGGAAGGGTAAGGAGGAGGGGGATGTAGATCGGGACAGCGACGGCTGCAAAGTTGAGGAGATGGGGGAAGGCCATTAGGGTTAGGTAAGGGTTAAAATTTGTTAATTGAATTTAGGATTTAGTTAATTAAATTTTTAATGATCAACATTTTTTAAGGGTTTAGAAATAGAAAAAATAAAACCGATGGATGGAAACCGTCGGAGGGGGATTTTTTGTGGAATTTAAAACTTTTGGGGGGCTTTTTTGTAATTAGCTAAAAGTGGGGCTATTTTGTAATTAGCTAACTTTCGGGGGGCATTTATGTAAAAAACGTTATTTATATTATACATAAATACACACATACATACAAACGGCCCAAAAGCACTTTCTTTTTTATATATATGTTTTCCATCCCATATAAGTATATGGAAGAAGATTATCCTTATCGTACCGCGTTCCACAACAAGTGGTGTTATGCATTACTGTTTTCGTTTTGTGTACCGAAATGTTCCGAGTTCCGGATAACATTGGTCCCGAGGTTCTCCCCATTAGCAAAGTATAGCTTTCTTATGTATAAATGTACTACCTCTCACTAACAAAGCACAAGCGACACCGAAGAAGCTACTTCGATCACAATAACTGATGTTGTATGGCTGTGGGGGTACAAGCAAGAGAGCCGCATGTATCCAACGCCAACACTCCATCCACGATTCCATGGAAAAGCTAAAGCCTCTGACACTTATGGGTGGACTCTCATATACATATACAAGTAATGGTATAACACGACAAGGGCCTTGGAAACAATAAGCAAAGAATACGCCATCTCATCAAGGAGTATTATATTAAAGGCAAAGAAGGCTCAAGCTATCGAAAGGAGAAGAGTTCTGAGCACAATATTGAAGAATGGAGGAAAATTCAGCTACATTGGCATATTCATGATCACTTCGCGAAGCCCAAATCTGCGTGGACACAAATCAAACCGCACGACGAACCGCCATATCAGCAGCATCCTCCAAGTCCTTTGCGTGCAAGGCAACAACCAGCTTATCGCCATCGTCTCCTCAATCCATGAGGCAGCATTAAACAGAGTAGAAGATTACGAAGATATTTTGGAAGAGTCCGCTGAAATTTACCTCAGTTTTTCTTGGAAGAGTCACCCCCATTACGTAGAGACAAGGACAAAGAGTCGCTACGGCAAGCTTGCACCCAAAAACAACACCACTCCCGCAGATGAACCTAGAAATGATTAGAGTTGAGCTCAGTTGTTTCAAAAAGAATCCAAGACTCCATCACATGAAGAGGCAACTTTTGTTCCCGACTCAAAAGAATCATCGTACCAAATCGACGAACTCCATGAACAAATCAATGCAAGGTTCGGTTTCGATTTCAGCCTTTTTAATATTGCCAATTTTCGGTAGGTTTTGATATGTGTGTGTAGTTCGAGGATCCTATCAGAAGGATTTCAAAACAAATACTTCCCACTTTTTCACCATTAGATTAACTTTGGAATGTATGCTAACAATTATGAATAAAAGATTTCATTTATTATCAAACATACCACAATTGAATGCACAAATCCCAAACTTAATCTAATGGTGAAAAGGTGGTAAGGATTTGTTTCTAAATCCTTCCGATAGGATCCTTATCGAACTATATACACACGCATCACAAAGTTAATCTAATGGTGAAATTGTGGAAAGGATTTATTTCCAAATCCTTCCGATAGGATATGTATATATATATATATATATATGGAGTATGACTATGCTTTTATCGGTAGATTTAGAAACAAATCCTACCCATTTCCTAACCATTGGATTTGCTTTCGCATGTGTGCTAGCAATTATGAAGAGAATCCCTTATGTTTCTCATTAATAACATTATTGATATCACACATCCCAAAGCAAATCCAATAATTCGAAAATGGGTAGGATTTCAAAATTCTACCGATAGGAGTATAGTCATACTCTATATATGTGTGTGTGTTTATATATATAGTATGGATTCATTAGGGTGGGTTCGTGTTTTTAAATTCACGAATCTGAATATCAGATATTGGATTCAGCCTTTGTGTTTCTCATTAATAACATTATTGATATTACACATCCCAAAGCAAATCCAATAGTTCGAAAATGGGTAGGATTTCAAAATTCTACCGATAGGAGTATAGTCATACTCTCTATATGTGTGTATGTGTTTATATATAGTATGGATCCATTAGGGTGGGTTCGTGTTTTTAAATTCACGAATCTGAATATCAGATATTGGATCCAACCTTTGCTTTCTACGGCTCAAATTAAAATGACTTTAAAAATCCCTTAAATAAGAAATAATATTCGCTTCCCTAATTTTAAGGATCCATAATTATATGATTCAAATTAAAAAGACAACAAAAATTCAAATTCCTTGAACCCACAAATGATATCCAAAAAATGCAAACGATGGGTATGGATCCCTAAAATTTAGAAAAGAGAATATTTACTTTATTATTTGAGGGATTTTTAAGTCATTTTAATCTGAGCCGTTGAAAGCAAAGGCAGGGTCCAACAGCTTTCAGGTTCGTGAATTTAAAAACACGAACCCGCCCAAACAGATTCGTACTATATATAGAGAGAGACCCAATTAATCACTACCCATACCCACTTATCATAAATACCTAATAACATGTTCCATAAAACACAATATACAACTTAACAACCCAAAAAACAAAATCTTTACCCAAAAGAAAAAACTTAACCCAAAAGGCTAAAAACATATATTATCTATAATGCTTACGTTATATAATAATAGAATGAAAATTCGAATTTGTCAGATATCTCCATTACATAATTTCATGTTATTAATTCTATTTAGTCATATTAAAGCTATATAACATGTTATATAACTAGTCATACTATTAAAAACTATAACTATGGAAAGAATTGTGAGCTATAATATATAGCTAATTTTAATTTCATAGCTAATAGCTAAAATCCGGTCCGGTAGTTTCTTGAATTCTTTACATCATTTCTAAGCCTGTTAGGTGAGCTCACTTATTTCAGAGGCTAGTGCATCTCATTACACTGAATTTTCCTTTTTCTTCCTCGCAGCTCTTTTCTTCTCTGAGTTCTCTACCTCAGTTACCTCTTGTTTTCCTAATTAGCCGCCTCTGATGCACTACCTGGGGTGCATCAGTTTGCAAACTTTTGACAAAAGCCATGCTGAAAAGCCCAATGCTCTCCCCTAGAGATGGAAGAGTTGACGGAGGGAGTAGTGATACGAGCATCAACGACAATGATGCGGTCAGAAGATGGCAGCAAGTGAAGAAGGAAAGAGGAGTAAATTCCTTTATGTGGAAACAGTAACATTTATATAATTCACCAGTAGAATGCTAGATATATAGCAGTGTTCATGGGGAGCCAAATTCCCATGCCCCTGTGAATCATTTATCATTTATATCTGGAGTACTTATTGTACTTGTGTCAAAAATGGGGATCTTATGTGAATCTTCCTCCCGGATCCCCCTATCCAAACTCTTTTGTATCAAGTAGAATTCCACAAATCTGCCCAAGGATGCATACAAATATTTTCTAGACTTTGTAGGTCATCATTTTGGTGTAATTTATATTGCTTGAGACATTAGTTGGTTATATGCAATAAAGAAAATACACCAAAAATAAAAAGTAACTACACAATCAAGAGAGAAAAGTAATTACACAATCAAGAGAGAACATTAAAAATCCATGATTGCCATAGGTCCATATCTTTAGTGCATGTTAAATATTATAAAATGATTTCAAAATAAACAGACCCCGAGGGATGGGATGAGATTACAAAATACAAGCTAACCTCTTTCAACAACAGGCTGCGTTTGAGGTATGGAGACAATTGTTTGATCAACAACATTGCAGTCTCCAATGCCATCCAAAGTTCCCAGCTGGTATGAGGTATGCCTTGATGTATCCACATTATTTACATCTTGTGAAGCATTATCTGGCACCAAACTGCCATCTTTAACAGAAAGAGACTGAGAGACATGTTAATTAGTCAGAATCACCTATCACACCTTAATAACAGAAAAAACAAAATATAATGCAGCAATAAATGAAGAAACCTGTTCCATCAAGTTCTGAGCATCAACAGATTTCTTGGCATTTATTGTTGATGTGTCCAATGGCTCCATTGAGTCTAAGGGAATGAAAGAAAATGCAATTATTTATGTGCACAAGTGTAAATTAATTCTCCTGAAAGTAAATCTTCACGCAAGAGTTTAACTATGTTGTAAAAAAATGGTCGTAGCAGGAATTTTAACTGATAGGATTGCTTAATTTTTCTGAGTTTGGCAAAACAAATCATGAAGCTCAAGATTTTGATTCATGTTGTTATCTAGTAACAAGTTATCAGAGCTCCAAGATTCATAAGTAGCCTAAAGTTAAAAACCTTCATTCTTGACAACAAATTATATCATATTTACCCATGTATCCTGCCCCTATTTAATCGAGTCATGTTACTAAAATCCTTTCCACGATTTATTCTCCCTCTCCAAGTTGTTCCACAATGCTTAATTGAATACTTCTGCTAGAAATGCTTAGAATAAATATTGTTTTTGGCCCACAAAATGACGAGTGATACGAAAGAAAAAACTTAAAGAAAAAGCCTTGGCTTCTTCTCCTATTTTAGAAGTTGCATCTTCTCCAATGGATTTCAAATTTATTAGATGAAATTTTAGGGCCTAAGTGCTAATTTATCATCGATTTTCTCAATTTCAGTTCCATATCGTCTGCCCACTTCTTTTTCGTTGTTTTTCGGCTTACGGTGGGGGCTTAATTTCCTATAATGGCATATCATGCAATTAATCATATAATTGAATTACGCTATTTAACTTGGCGCTTATATTATGTTTGTACTTTACAAGTTATTTGTTAGGTACTTTACTGTAATTAATTTGTATAATATGATTTTCTTGATTGTAGATATGTAAACTTGATAACTTAGTAGTTCAATTATTAATTTACTTTGCATTCAGATTGTAGACACTAAATATTTTTTTCCATGTGATTTCTTTTGTTTCTTTGATCTATAATTTTTCTAAAAATTATAGATTATTTTATTTTACCATCTCCCCAATTGATTTATGGAGTATGTCTCAGAGCACCTGATGAAACATGTCTAACATACATATCTGAGAACAATAAGTGTCACTAAGGATATGAAGCAACGCAACGGGGGTAGATCTAGTTCTACGAACAATGGACATATCTCGTTCTGCGGGCAGTGATAAAAACCCTAGTGCAAATCTAGTAGAGAAATAACTCGAAATTTTATTAAAACGAAAACTTAAACTACAAAATGATACCCCAGCATCTTTAAATAGGCAAACCCTAAAAACGAAAAGATTACCTAAAATACTTAAAACGAAATACATTTAAATAATTTAAGTAAACCCTAAAATTCGAGATTATCTAAATATGGCATTTAAATAATTTAGATAAACCCTAAAGTTTGAGATTATCTAAATGCGTCATATCTGCCCATTTAGATTTCTTTTGATCCAAACGAAACAGATATTCTTCTGCCAGAATAAGAAATAAGTGCATGCATAAAAATAAGTGTGGTTTCTTTACGTGTAGTGGCTATGATTATACTAAATAAGATGAAAAGGGGAAAAGATCTAGGAAATGTTTTGTGTATTAAGAGTAAAGGTGAGATATTCTGAGTAATGGGAGACGCAAATTTTTTTTTAAAAAGATGGGAGTTGCTTTCATACAGTGTTTAATAAAAAGAATAAACATGAACCTAAGGTAGAAACAATTAATCTAATTACTAAAACATTATGCGTTAGTGTAAGAATTGACTCAGTGGAGTGAAAAGTGCGTATAAAAGATGAAAACAAGAAAAGCTCTAGGGCCCTTATCGAAAATTAGAGGTGTTAAGGACGTAAAAGGCTAATGAAATTTATTATGTTATGTAATAAAATTATAGATATTTAAAATATGCCTAATTATCATCCACGAAAAAACACAAAATGCCTGATTAATAATGGATAAAAAACCTGATACCTTTTCACAAGAATACATATATAGAGACCACGCACACATATGTATCTGTATATATACATATGTGAGTGTGTGTACATATGTATGTATATATAGAGAGAATTAATGAAGGAAAGAGGCCATAGGAGGCTTTTTTCATCATGTGGCGTCAAAAAACTACATCCTCCACCATTATATTCGACGATTGGCACCGTCCATCTTGATCTTCAACGTCTGATATGTCGATAGAGTAAATTTCATGCGATTCTAATATTTTTTCGCCGTTGATTTAGTGGGTGCAAAATTAACGGTTTACCGACAATAGAATTTTTTAAATTATTAAATCAACAATAAAAGGTGTTAGAATCACATGAAATTTGGTGTATCGACATATTAGATGATGAGAATCTATATGGAGGATGCCGATCGTTGAATAAAATGGTGGAAGGTGCGGTCTTTATTACGCCACCTAACGAAAAAGCCTTCTAAGGCCTCTTTCCTCCATTATTCTTGCACACGCACATGTGCACACACATATAGAATAATGGAAGAAATGTACCATAGGAGGGAATTTCCTCCTATGGCATCGAAAAAATACACATCCCATGTTTTTTTGGACGATCAGCACCCACCATCATCAGCTTTATCATCTAAGATGTGGATACATCAAATTTCATGTGATTCCATCACTTTTTCACAGTTAATTTAGTGGATGCCAAAAAAAATTTGACCGCAATGAAGCCCACCGGCCTCGCGTGCCCCTCTTCGAAGCACTAAATGGAAGATCTTGGGTTCGATCCCGGGTCTCCTCCACAAACTCCTATTGCCCACCACTAGACTGTCCTCCAGAAACTGTTATGAAATTAAGTTTTTGATTCATCACAGTAGTCATGGAAGAAGGTAACAGATAAAGTAAAGAAACATCCATATCTACGAATCTATTGGTTTTATGCCAAGTCCGCTATGGATTCATAGAAGCTATTTATTTAAGAAGTTTGTTAACAGAGAAATATAGAGAGAAAAAGAGAGACTTGCATATGGTTCATTGATTTAGAAAAGACTTACGAAGATGTTCGAAGGAAAATAATATTATGGGGTTTAGAAATAAAAACCCGCACGTCAGAAATATATTGATGTGATTAAAGACATATATAATGGATTAAAGTCAAAGCCATTATCGTTCATGGTTCACCATAGGCTTACACGAAAGATGAACATAATGTCCTTATCTCTTTGCATTAGTTATGGATGAGCTTATGATATTTAAGAATATGCTCCATGGTGTATGTTGTTTGCCGAAGATATTGTTTAAATTGATAAGATAAAAAAGGATATTTTATGAGATAGAAAGGTGCTTTAGAATTTAACGAACTAAAAATTAGCTGAACAAAAACATAAAATGTAACTTTAGCAATATAATAAGAAGAAATGGACATGCGGTGGAAATTGATGGTCAAAAAATATTTATAAATAACCATTCGGTGCTTAAAATTAATCATGATGGTGAGATCGAAGAAGATATAATTCAAGGAATGAAAACAAGATGGTTGAAGCAGAGCATTGCTTCAAGAGTACCATGTGATTGTATTATACCTATGCAGTTGAAAAGGAAAATTTTATAGGCAAGCTATAAGGCCAATATTACTTTATGTATTAATATGTTTAGCAAGCAAGAAACAAATGTCCCAATATGAGTAGTTATAATGAGAATTTTGAGATAGATAGGAAGGTTAGAAAATGTATCTCTATTATAGTGCTATTAGAAGGGGCGCTCTCTATTATAGTGCTAATAGAGGGGCTCTCCAATTTTGAAATTAATTGTTGATGTGCCATTTCCATTCTTCAAGAAAAAATCAATAAAACCCCATAAAAAATCCAACCAAGATTTATAACCGCAACTAACCCCACTGCTTATTATATAAAAAACTAAACTCATCACATGGTAACCACCTGGGCTATATTATTACAGTTTTTATGAAAAAAAATAGCACGTGTAAATTAGTATGTTAATAGCCTAACTGAGCAGATGATACTTGGAAAAGCAGAACTAAAGAATTAAAATCCCCCAACACACGGTAAAAACTTTTGAGATTCGTGCAACTCAAAGCCCATCCAAGGGCTTGCAAGGAGCTTGGTGAGAAATTTCTGTACAAGCCAAAAGATTTTTCCCACACGAAAACACACAAAGAAAAAAAAACAACCCACGCTCACGCACACACCCACAAAAGGAAAAAACAAAGAGAGCGGTATCTATGTCTACTTTTTCCTATTTCTAGAGGCACCTCTAGAAATTCAGCCTAACGTCACAAAATTAAACCATACAATGTCTATTATGCATTCATGTAACTGTGTAGAATATGGAAAAGTAATTCTTTTATCGTGTAAAAGCGAACAAAAATGCGAGGAGAGTAACTGAAGAAGAAGAAGTAATCATTTATGTAACATAAAAACTGCAATTGAGATCGAATTGAATTGACTCGATCACAAAAGGAGTAATCATTTATGTAACATAAAAACTGCAATTGCGATCGAGATCAAGATCGAATCCGAAAAACGATTATATCATAATACTGATAATAATTTTGAAAAAGAAAAGAAAAGTAAGAAGCGTTGCGTACCAAATGGATCAGGGCCTTGCACTTGCTGTTGGGTGGAGGCTGCCATCAACAACTAATAATTTAAGGACGATGATGTTGTTGTTGATGATTAATTGGGATCCCCTCCTTTCTTTCTAAAATTGAGATCTAGAAAGTAAAAATAAAATATAAAAATAATTTTTTTGAAGAAAGAATGGGGGAAGAAAAAGAAAAGGGGTCGGATCGACTTGGAAGAAAGAGGGTTTTACAAGAAAAAAAGGGAGGAATTATTGGGCGCCCGTATAATTCATCCAAGCAGAGAGGGTCAAAGAGCGTGGGAGTTTCATGCAACTTTAGGCAGCACCTGCATCCATACTTTTATTGCTTCTCTCTTGACCAGATGTATCCAGTTAGCACATGAAATAATTTTTCATAGCATGGGTCCCTCTTCTTTCGAGAAAGAAGGATACATTTTTATTATTTATTTTAGGGAAAATTGTCAAATAAAAACTACAAGCATTTCTTTTACGTTGTCAAAAATGGAAAACACTTCTCTGGTAAAGAAAAATTCTCTACAAATCCTTGCAAACCTTTGGATTGGCTTTGAGATTCATGCAAGAGAAGAGTGAGAAAAAATTTGCATAAATCTCAAAACCCGTCAAGGGGCTTCTCTACAAGTCCTTGTATAGAAGATTTTTCCGTCAAAAACCCCCCACCTCAAAACTTTAGTCAAACCCCTTTGAAAAGGTTTTTAGTTGTCAAAAACCTCTTACTTGTAATATCAAGCACTTACCTATCATATCTAGTTTTCTGTGATATCTAAACACTAGCTAGCGGTATCTAAACAGTTGCCTCTGATATCAAAACAGTTTCCTACGATATCTGAATATTTTATATGAATAGCTTAGATATAGTAGGTTACTATGCAGATACTGTAAGAAAATGTTTTAGGGGTTTTTGACTGCCTCTTCGAGGCAAAGGGGTTTTTGACAACATGCAAAAGTGCTTGGTTTTTTTTTGACAATTTACCCTTTGCCTATACTGATTTCTTGCCTATATTAAAAATTATAAATCCTTTGCTATTTGGTAATTTCAAATGCAACATGATTAAAAGAAAAACAAGGTTGAGGGTGGCATTGTATGATCACTGTTCACCAAATGATGGTTACTATGTAATTAAAATTGACATAAATTGGGAATACATAATTAACCCATTACAATGCTTTAAGTCATCTAAAATTTTATACACATGTTCGTCTTTATACACATCTACACATGTTCGTCTTGGCAAGAAAAATAAGGCAGACAGTAGTAATATTGTATATAATGGTCGAATGAATTATATCAAGCGGTAGCTGACGGTTGTTTATGGACACTAGCTGATAACATGTAGACGACTCCTTTAGATTGCATCCTAAGGTGTCATCTTAAAAATACTTTCAATGAGTGATTCTAAGATGACTCCTTAAGATGCGATCTAAAAATATCACTCATTTTATACTTCATAAATATCTTTAGCTAATTAAATGCATGGGCTTTCATCAACAACGTTGACATTATCTTATAAAGTGTAGCGTAACCAACTTCTTAGGTTGCAAGCTAAGGTAGAATCATTTTTTCCATATACACATATATATTGCAATAGAGTGAGATAGGATTCTTCAGATGGAAAAATCATACCATCATCCATCAATCAAAACGACGATCAATCAAAACGACGATCGGCTCCATATATCTTGTTCTACATGTCAATCAGCATACGTGTACAATTTAGATGATTTAAACGCTTCTAGGTTATGGATACCACGTTCACAAAATTGATGGTTGTTAAAGCATCGTAAAAGTTGCCTGCAATGTATATCCTTGATGCATGACTTACAAGCCTCTATATCATCTAAATTTTTATACACATACATAATTTGACATGTAGAACATAATGCAAAAACCCAATCATCAATCCAACGCTCGGATTTTTCCATCTCACTTTAAGAATCTCATCTCAATCCCCCTGCTCTCTCTATATATAGAGAGAGAGAGCACGAGAGAGAGGTAAGAGGCCATAAGAAGGAATTTCTTCCTAGGTCGTCAAAAAAACACCCTTTATAATTTTTTTTGACAGCACCCATCCCATCATCATCTTTATCATTTAAGATGTGGATACACATTTCCTGTGATTCTACCACTTCCCAAGCAGCGTTGATTATACAAAAGATTTCATTATGCTTCCTAATTTGAAATCAGAATCCAGCAAGTATCATACAATATCATAGCAAGTTCCTTTATTCTACTATGTTTTCCTTCTCGCCAAATGAAAATGATCAAAAGCGACTCCGTCTTCTCTTCTTCTATGTTTCTTTGGATCTCCAACAATTGCCATAGCCAAATAGGGAGCCCGCAAACCAGTCCATCAAAGTACAGATTGTACAGAATATTTGTCCACGGTGCATAGTAATGTCTGCCATTGTGAGTGGTGCCACCAATTCCTTCCCTCCATTTTGCAAGCACCCTTCTTCTGCACCTGAGAACAGATTGAATACTCAGCTTTATTTAACTCCCTTAATAGCAGATATAATTATGTTGCAATCCCCTTTCATCATTCTGCACCTGCCAGAAAGAAGAACAAATTCCCCGAAAATAATGAATATTATTAATAGGATCTTTTCACAAGAAAAGAAAATTCCTTCTTATAATGCTAATGCAATAATAACCAAATAAATATAACGCAAGCCCAATCAGCGATTTGCACATTTTCACCCATTAACAAAGGAACTGAGAGGCTCTTGGTACTTCTGGAGACTATACCAAACCTAACCTAAAAGCTACCATAGTTTAGTGAATTAATCTTAAGTAAACAGAATGATAGCATTAAGAAAACCTCTAGATGTCTTGATGGGACTGAAGTTATTATGCTGTATCGGAATGATGTGTCATTTCGTACGATTATGCACCCCAACCATCCCGATCAGTTCTCCGCTCTACTTGCTTGCAATATCTAATTTGTTAGGTGGGATATCCGTCTACTTGCCTGCAGCTGCGTGCAATATCTCTCTGTTAGCTGAGATAAATGTCTACTTGCCTGCAAAGGTTCTGCATTTTGTCTCTGCTAAAAAAAGTGAGTAAAAAAATTATTTTTTCCTTAATGTTTAATTTTAATTTCATCCTATGCCTAATTTTCTCTTATTTTTTGGGATTGAAATCTTTTTCTTATTTGAATGGAAAAAGAGTTCAAGATTGGTGGGCTAGTTTGGACTAATTTTGTGGTATTTATATTTAATGTGTATACGACATTTTTAACTTTTGTTAATTTTGGATAATTGCTTATTCTATTAATTGGATACATATTGCATGAAACTAAATAGATATTGAATGGAACTTGCCAGATATGTCAGCTAACTAATTACATATTGCTTGAAACTATACAAATATATCGGTTATTTGGTTATCTGGTCAGTATTGCAGTCAAGTATACAACTATGTCAATTAACTGGTTTGATATCTCAGGAAACTGGTTACATATCTCAGTAACTAGTTAGGTATCTCAGATAACCAGTTACATATCCTAAGATACTAGTTGCATATCTTAGAAAACTGGTTAGATATCTCAAGAAACTGGTTACATATCTAAAGTAACTGGTTACATATCTAAAGTAACTGGTTAAATATCAGTGTTTTAAAAAGTGTCCGTTTAAGCACTGTAGTGGCCGCCTAAGCAGTTGAGTGGCCACTGTCGCTCTGTTTTTTACTAAATAAGTGGGGTGTTATTCTCATTCGTTTAATCAGATAACTATGCTCTATTTCTTATTTAACATGGGTTCATTTAAAGAATTATGAACGTTGTTTGAGTATTTTTAATAGCACACCCTCTTAACTGACGTTTTCATCCTTCTAAAGTCTTATAATAAGTTAATATGTATTGTATTTGGTATGATATTGATGTTTACATGCTTCTAAAGTCTTATAATAAGTAAATATGTGTTGTATTTGGTATGAGAACATCTAATTAATCCCAAAACCCTAATTGTTTTCATGTTTTTTTCCTTTGGCAAAGACTTCAAACTAGGATTTTATTGAATTCGATTATGACTCAGAAGTTTTGACTTCAATTTGAAGGCTTCGATTATGAGCAACTATCGTTTTTGGTTTGGAGACTTTAGCTTCAAGCAGCTAAGGGTTGTGACTTGAAGACTTAGACAACGAAGTTGAGGAGATTCAATTTTTGTTTCGACGAAAACAAGCACCTAATGTTTTCAACTTTAGATCTTCATTTCAAAACTAAGGTTTTTGAGCAACTTTGGGTTAGAGCTTCGAGCACCTTTAATGTTTAGCTTTCAATTATGACTTTCATTAATTTCTAATTTAAAACTCGACTCAAGAGTAGTTCATATCTAAATACCATATTAAACAAATTATTAACACGCAACTTATAAGAAAAAGCAAAACTAAACCAAAATAAGACAAAACCGACTTCCGAGCGGCCAGACACTCCAGCCACTCCGCTTTTTCTTCCACCTTTTAAAACACTGGATATCTCAATTTACCGGTTGGTTATCTCAGATAACTTGTTAGATATATCATGAAACTGGTTACATATCTCAGAAACTCGTTACATTTCTTAGGAAACCGGTTACATATCTCAGCTAACTAGTTACATATTGAAGGAAGCTAGATACATATGTCAGTTAACTAGATACATATTGTAGGCAACTGGACATATATTTCAGGTAAATCCGTAAATGCATACAATTGCAGGCAAGAATACAAATAACAAAGGTGCGGTCTTGACGATTTCCGAGACCAGTATTTGGTTTGAATTACTAAGGAGAGTAAATAAGTAAAAGTAAATTGGGTTAATTGTTGAATAATACTCTAATGTTTCAACCACTTTGCACTTATATACCTTATTGATTTTTTCGCTGCACTTATATATCCTAAGTACAAATAATTAATATTTTGCTCCTTTAGTTAACTAGCCATTAGAATATTCCTACAAAGATTCCCACGTGCATGACACATGTTCGTTTTGGGACAATTTTACCCCTTACTTTGAGTTGGGGTTTGTTTTTTCTCCATTTTTTCCTCCATAATCACCTTGATTTTACCCAATAAAAAAGAAAGAAAAATCAAACTCCAAGAACTAACAAAGATGTCCATAAAAATCCAATGTAATCGTAATCTTTTCTTGTTTGATTTGTGGAAAACACATGGGTTCGTTTCAAATATAGACATAATAAAAAGAAATAGAGATCTTGCTAATTTAATGGCAGACAAGGGAAGCGAAGGAAGAGAACGAAGAATGAATGAACCACAAAAGATCCCGTTTGATTTTTGTGGAATGAAACCCTAACCCTAGATTGATTGAAACCCTAGGTTTGAGATTGATTGCGATAGTTTTTCGATCTGCTTTAAGGATAGGGTTAAGGTTGGGGATTTCTCGCCAGAGGGGACGCCGTAGTGGTCGATCTTGATGAGGCTTGAAAGAAACGAAAGGAAGATTTGGGGAAGATAAGGGCATTCCTGTCATTCACTTTTTCTGTCAACAATGTGTGGGTGTAAAGTGCAACTTTGTAATTTAGGGTATATAGGTCGTGCGAAAAGATCAATAAAATATATAAATGCAAAGTAGGTGAAACATTGAGCTATTATTTAGCAATTAACCTAAGTAAATTAAAGCAAATGAAGAAAAATAAGGGATATCAACTGAAATTAGACAATTTGGAGGAAAATGAATTAGTTGGAGGGAACCACCAACTTTTGGAGGGAAAGAAGAGCTAGAGCAGAACATTAAATGCTACTAATTTGACGAAAACCGGCCAGATATCATCAAGCAACTGAATAGATATCTAAAGCAAATGCATATATATCTCAAGCAGCTCTATAGATATCGCGGTTTCAACCGCAGTTTGTCATAAGTACATTGGTCACATGGTTTTAAGGGTACTATGGGTATACACGAAAATACATCAATTATAAAGTTCAGGCTATGTAGCACGGATTCGGATCCAGACACGGGATACGATACGGATTCGCGGATTCGCAATTTTCCAAAAACCTAGAATTCGGGATACGGTTTATATCAATTTTAAATTAACTAAATATGAATATATATTAAGGTATGCATACCAACATATAATAATATAAATAAGCAATGGCATTATATTAGATATTCAATGCACTTTCGAACTTGTGTGTGTCTTAATTTTCGAGAAAAAGAAAAGATGCGTTGATTCTTGGGAGGTTAGTGCAAGTCCGAGCAAATCCGAGAGTTTTGGACTCCGATACGCAATCGGGGACAATTTGTGAGGCATATACAAGTATCCATGCTTCATAGAGTAGGGGGGTTTTGGACAGCAAGAGCATTGAGCAGGGTTTCTGCCAACAGTTTTAGGGCGAGGGGATTTTTAACAGCAGGAAACAGTAGCAAGGGGTTTCTGACAATTTACCCTAAAAAGATTGAAAAATAAAAAGAATGGCGTCAGAAGATCTTAAATACTCTGCCGCATTTACCTTTCTTTTTCATAGAGTTGGAAGATTAATTCATGATCATAATGATTCATGTAATGATTTTCATTAGGAAGTCATCCTTTCACAATTACAATTCAGTTCCTGCTTGATCTTGCCATATAAAATCATAGAAATGATCAGGCACAATCTAGTTAATATGAACCCTGGGTTTAAGTTAGATTTATTTATCAAGAAAAGATAATTTACAGAAGGAATCGACGACAGAAACAGTTGAGGAAAGAAAAGCATACAGTCAAATTAAACATAGACTAGAGTTGGTGTTCTCCAGATTTGAAGTTACCAGGAAAAAAAAATTCACTAGTGACGCTTCATTTCCCGGAAGATATTTGTCACATTTGGCGATAATCTTGGGAGGAATTTGAAAAGCTGCAAACCACAAAAAGCATATCAGGTAAAATGAAGCCAGCTGAAACTAGATACTGGATGAGAACAATTAAGATACTGTCAGATACATGAGCTAATGCCAAAACAAAGAATTGAAAAGTTGCCATAAAGGTACATAGTGTTCCATTTGTCAAATACACTAATAGAATCTGAACCAGAGTAACTTCTGGCAGGAAGAAAACATTCGTTCAGAATGTTATAGACACAAACCCTGCACCAGAAATATATTGTATCTGGAATCTGAACATATCATAGAGATTCAATTCGACTATCAGAAACCTCAATAAGGAAGTGAATCTGAGATGATCATCTCTACCAGTGTCATTAAAATTCTGAACTCAACAGATACGCATTATTTAGTAGTGTCGACAATGGGAGCACAATCCCCAACTTGCAAACAAAAAAAAGTTAAACGAGGTTGCAAACACAATCACACTCGTTTATGCAACTAGGGAATTCTCATAACATCTCTAAGCGTAAACGATCAGTTATGTCGTTTACAAATAGTTCATTCGGTACTGCTTGGTGCTAACACAGGACACCATAGGCAGGTCTGTCTAAAATGAATAATTGCGTGTTTGAGTCGGCTCGTCTCAGGCTTTTGTAGGCTTAACTTGGCACATATTCAAGCTCCGGTCTCTATGCCCTTTCACTAAAAAAGCCAAATTCAAAATTATCCACCAAACATTATCTTGGGATTTCAAGTCAAATTGGACCATTACAGTTTCAAATTAGGACCCAAATTCATATTCGGATCATTACACCTCTAAACTTGCATTCTCGTTCTCAGGTTCTCATCGCCTGTACTTCTGGAAAAAAAATGCAAACTATAGACATGCCCTTGGTAAAGCCATGTAAAGCAGAAGTGTTGAGATAAAATGAAAATTACCATCTTTATTTGAGTTTCTGTTTTGGAGTACATATAGAAGGTTCCTTTTCAGAAGGAGAAAAGTAACAACATACCTTTGATACTTTTGGAAGCGAAAAAACACCACATGAAAAAAAGTATACCTTTCAGTGAATTTGATGAATCTAAAGTATCCAATTTTAAAATACACGGACTCATGCTTGCGTTGATGGATAATTTAGATCCCAAACTATTTGCATCTGAATACACGTGGTGCATTAGCCCCCTTGCCATGTGTTTTAATGGATGGAAACTCGGAAACTTATTCAGGAATGCTGACACTTGATAATGTGCAAACCTTATGCTACAGTCTGGAGATCGAAAAGGAAAGATTGTATAGTTGGAACTAAGAACTCTAGACTAACTCTGATATCTTACAAACATTCACATTTTATAATCCTTTGAAACAAGGGGAAGTTGTTCTGCTGTGTCCGTCTCCATCCCCTTGCTCTTTCCAATAATAACCCTGTTTTTTGTTGTTGTTTTTCAACATTAGTGTTTTATTTATTTATCTGTTTATTTATTGTGGTGTATCTTTTACAAACCCACTATTAGGCTCAATATTTGATAACCATAAAAGCTAGTCTATCGCAGGTGGAAGCACTGTTCCATCCAAGCAACAAAATAAGGAGATGATTAATGCTCTAGGCTTGTACAAGTTCAACTGGTCTGACCATTTCATTCTTCAGTATTTTGTTGAATACCAGGTTTTACATCAACCTACTTTGAATGAAGGGGCAACCTTGGAATTTTCAGAAGATAAAGTACAACATTCAAAAAAAAATAACGATAACCCAAGTGATTAAAGTGGCAAGGACAAAATAGATTTATGGAATATTTTCGTACACAATTTAACTTATTCCACAAGGGTGAACATCATGTGGAATCAAAGGCCTGTCCCCATCTCTATCTCTATACTAAAGCTAATGGAGGGGTATAGGTTTTCTAAAAATTCTGCATCTTTTGTCCTAATTCCAATTGTGTCCTTTCACTACAAAACCCACTATAATTTCAAATAAATACCATTGACTTTCAGTGTTTTTTGATATAAATGTCATGGACTTTGTTTGTTACATATAAACATCGTGGACTATCAATATTTTTCAGATAAATACCCGACTTTGTTTCATACGAATAAATACCATGGACTTTCAATATTTTTCACATAAATACCATGGATTTGTTGTTTACAAATACATACCAATGACTTCCAATGTTGTCCAGATAAATACCATGGACTTTGTTGTTTACAAATAAATACCATGGACCTTCAACGTTTTCTCACATAAATACCATGGAGTTTGTTTGTTACAAATATGGGCTTTCAACGTTTTCTCACATAAATACCATGGACATTGTTGTTCACAAATATATACTACTGACTTTCACTGTTTTTCTGTTAAATACCATGTTTTTTGTTTCTTACAAATAAGTACCATACAGTTCCACCGTACCATTGACTTTTTCCTCATAAATCAATCCACTGTTTTCAAGGTAAATATCTTGGACCGTTTCTCAGACAAATACCATGCACTTTGTTCATTACAAATAAATACCATGAATTTTCACCTTTTTTCAAATAAAATCTTTTTCACTAAAATATTTTCATAAAAAATCTTTTTTATTAAATGATTTGCAAACGTAAGAAAAAAGCTCCAAAAATATATAAATATTGATTTAGTTCCCATTTTGAACAAAGAGCATATTTTCTATATTAGGAATGTAGATTTGCTAAGGTCCCCCGTGCATCGCACGGGGTTTTACCTCTAGTTTATTAGATATTATTCCATTATGGCGTCCAAACACTGAACCAGAATGGTTGTTTGGTATGCATGTGCTGGTTTTTTAAAACTATACTTTGCTACCTAAGTTACCAGGGACATCAGCTGGTTTCTACAACTCTACTTCTCTACCTAAACTGCTTAAATCAGAATTTTTTAAATTGTTGGAGGGAGGAAAGAGAAAGAAAGAGGCATACCCATAGTTTTACTAAGGCATCAATGACAACGGGAACAAAGCAAATGAAAATGGTTATTGTAGCTGGATCAGCTTCAAGGCCATAATGCTCGAGAATTATCTCAACCAAAGCCTGCCATCCAGACTCTGAATGGTACCTGCAGAATCAAATCTATAATGTCAGACATCAGAGAACTCAACTAGTGCAAACTCTTTGACATGCAAGCAGAGACATATGTAAATATTATAAATTTTAGTCAGCAACACATGTCATGGCGGGCTAACAATAAATACATAACAAAAAATGTATATGTAAAACTATTATTAATATTGCCATGACAATATTCCAACAATTTGGTAGAAAGTTCTATCATGTCTCGGATTTTGGTATTGGACCAATTGCTCGCAATTGGAATGTATTACCTACCTTTTTAAAAGTTCGATCTTGAGCTATTGTTTTGTAATAGCCTTGATCTTGTCGGTTTGTATTTCATTTTCTTTTTGTAACTTTTTATGCTTTATTTTTAATATATAAAATTGGGGTTCTTGCCCTCGCCTTTGGCCAAAAAGAAAAAAAAAAAGAAAAAGAAAATGGTAGAAAGTCATTCTGGTTTGTGAACTCTTAACTTCATAAATCAACCCTTTGTGGGATAGTCTCTATGGTGTTTGCTAAGAGATAGCTGTGACTTGAAGAGGATAATATCTCCCGGAATTCAGGGCTGAAAATTGAAAGTAAAGAGAAATAGAGTATAGTCTCAGATTTACGGAATTACTAATCACACAGATATATTAGGATCTAGGAAGAAACTTGAATGTAAGTTGATATGACATGGAAATAGCTCGCCCCTAAGCTATAGGGCAACCGACAGCTCGAGGCTCATGCCTCCGCTAACCGCAATACAAAGTGAGTTCTAGCATGCTCACATCCGCTGGGCCGTATCCAAGGCCCATCAGGGGTCCATATCCACAATTCTCACCCACATATATTCCAAGAAATCTAAGAAGCGGTTATCAAACACGATTTTCTTAGAACCATAAGATACGGGGGAGATTAGTGAAAATCTCCCTGATCAATCAAGGACCCTCCAAACACACCTATAAAGACAGATGCCCCTCAAAATCAAGGTACACATTTTCATGGCTGAAACCCTAATTCTTAAAGCGGCGACTGACTTAGACATTAGAGAAGGTCTATGAAGAACCATCTTCAGGCATCCTTTGTTTTGTAGGTCCTAGACACGACAGTCTACTGTCTTGTTCAAGCCAATCATACAAATTTATTGGTGTTCGCAGTTACATTGAATTCCATGCAGCACCAGTTTGGGCCGTCTGTAGGAACCAACTCCATAGTAGATTTTTGATTCAGCTTCAACGAACTATAAAGTCATCGCCTTTGTCCATGAAAACACCCAATAACCACAACAAAACTCTGAAAGCTCAAGATGGTGCGCCCGACACTGAAGTAGCCAACAAAAACTCACCTTCCCCGATTAACCAGTTTCAAACCCGTGCTTAAGAGACGAAGCCATCACACAACTCGTCAAGGGTTGATCCTAGATGAATCAACTCCTCAAAGAGGCGCTCCTCCTTCGCGGCAGAGACCAAGAAAACCGTCTGCCGTCTAGGATGGAAACTTGCCAAGTGGACGACTACGCCCTCGCTTTTTGGCTCTCTCGAGATAAAGAAGCACCTGGGCATGTGTCAGAGAGATCCGCACCAGCACGACATTCCACAAAGATGACAACCACATGAAGGGTGTGCCAGATCGTCAATAACCCCTGACCAGCCGGCACAACAAAATGGCAAACAAGATGATGAACTCTCGTGTCTAGCAAGGGGAACCATTTTGCGAAAGAGGCAAAGGTTCTCAGCGACAAAGAATCAAGTGGAGGCCTTCAGCCACGCCAACAACCTCCACCCCCACGAGCGCTGAAAGCAAGCTTTGCAAACACAAGCTAATTGGAAGCCGACCAAAGGTTAGACGAACAAGCAAGGAAATTACAAGCCCTGGAAGGAAGTGAAGATGACCTTGTGGATGATGGGCTCAGAGGTGAACCCTTTGCTCCGAATATCATGGAGGAACCACTGCCTCCCAAGCTGAAAGTCCTAACCATTGACAAATTCGACGGCTCGGAAGATTTGCTTGACCACTTATGATCCTTCCGAGTTGCGATGGCCAGTCTTGTATAAAGTCTTCTTTACAACATTGAGGAAAAAGGAAGCTCGGTGGTTACAATGACGCCTACGCCACTCTATAACAAGCTTCCGGGAGTTATAACTTTCAAATCCAATTCTTAGGTAATGAATGCTGCAAGAAAGCCCAGTATATGTTGACGCTGCGGCAGAATTTCGAGGAACCCTTGAAAACTTTTTTCTCCCGGTTTTTCAGGAAACTCAACGACATCGACGACCTAGAACGAAATGTGTAGATAGTCGTTATTACCTTCCAAACTACGCTCCGAAAAGGGTTTTTTCTCTCTTCCCTAGCTAAGAAGCATGTACACACCCAGCGCGAGGTTAAGAAGACAGCAGAAAAACACATCGGCGAAGTAAACGGGTGCACCAATGGACAATGAAAGGAAGAGAAGCGAGCCTGAAGAGCATCACCCGCACATAAAATGAACGCTAAAAGGAGAGCTAATGAATACCGACCCAATAGAAGGCTAGATCAAAGAGCGCAATGACTGCACCGAGCTCTTTTTGGAACATACACCCAATTAAGCGCATCGAGAAGCGAGATATTCGCATTCCTTAAGACTCAAGATTATTCCCAGGTGTCATGATAGATATGACCATACTACCGAGGAATACAGACATTTGAAAATGATATATACAAGGACACCTGGGACGATTCGTTATCCAACCCAGGGAAGGAGGGGGGCGAAGACTTCCATTACCAAGACTTCCACCACAGCCTCATAACGATAACAATCAAGGGCACAAACTAAGGAAATAAGCCACATGCATAGTGCAACCCCCAAGGCAATGAGCTCACAAACCATAACCTCGGTCAGTTGCAAGGGGCCATAGCAACCAGTCCGAGGAACGACTTCCGGTGGAGGAACGAGTGAAGGAAGAAGAGAATACACATACAACATAAATCAATTGCCTGTCACCCCTCCAAAAAAATGTCAGGAGGAAGACATCAATTTTTGCGACTTCGACGCTTGACATGTGTTTCGTCCTTACGACGACCTGCTCATGATAAGAGCTTCAATAAATAAATTGATATCAGAAGAATCCTGGTGAATACCAGGGGCTTGGCTGATGTCATGACTTCAGAATGCTTTAATAAGATGGGGTTAGTTAAGAGCCAGCTCAAAGCATCTCCAATCCCTTGATCGGATTCACGAGCCATGCGGCATATCTACTCGAGCTGATAAGCTTACCGGTTATGATCAGCGATCCTGCTGAACTACACTGGAGGTTGAATTCATGGTGATGGAAATCCCCTCGGCATACAATGTCATCTTGGGGCACAGGTCCCTAAACGCGGCACGAGCTGTGATGTCTACCCATCATATGTAGACGAAGTTCTCCATTCCTAGTGATCAGAGGAAGTGAGGTGAGTAAGCAACAAATGGGGACTTGTACGTGGCATGGCTGAAGGCCAAAAGCCTCCGAGCCGCAAACCTACAGGAGAAAACCTAATGGGGCGCAATTCCAGACAAAGCTTGTCTACGGTCATGGAAGAAAGAGACCCATTGCTCAGAGCCCTCCAAGAGTCGATGAATTTGGGGGATTTATATCAGAATGACGATAAAAGAACTGTTTCTTCCGGCCTTCGGCATTATTTTGCAGACCACCGACTAAGTTAACTTTGCTTTGGACTTGGATCCATGATCGGAATGCACCCTTAGGGTCACAAAAACAACGCAAGGCGTAGAGAACCTTCCTATATAAAGTAAATGATCAAGTGCCACCTATTGGCATTGATCTGAAAAGGGAAGAGATTGAGATCTCGCAGAATGCGCTAAATAACGAGGAAACCGGAAAGCGGAAGGCCAACAAAGGCAGACTCCCTATACAAAGCAACGAAACCCTCGAGGATTCTACGACCAACTTGACCCCGTGAACCTCGAGATCCACAAATGGAGGGACCCAGCTATCGACTTTCCATCCCCCAACCGCGTACATTGAGAGCAATGACCTAAAACTCTTAACCTTATCAAGAAAACCCCCATGTAAACTACCCGATGTCATGAACAATACTCGAAAAGTAAAGCGAGAGGAAAATGACTTACGAGAGATTGAAGACGAAGAAATGGGAAGGATCGCCTAACGATCCCCGGTAACTTAAGGGCGAGCAACTGACCGATTTTGGAGGAAAATGAAACCCTTCCTTAAAAGAGAACCCTTCTTCAGCAGCCCACTTGATAAGAAGCGGGAATTAACCCTAGTCGTTCATCACAATCTGGCGACGCAAACGGATGTGCTTCATGTGCCCCTACGATTAGGTTACCAAGAGCCCAATGTAAATTTACGCATCACTTTCTACGTTTTGACCTCTCACTCCCACACGAAGGAGCCCAAAGCAAAGGGTATTGATATAAACATGGAAATAGTTCGCCCCGAACTATAGGGAAATCGACCGCTCAAGGCTCATGTCTCTGCTAACCGCAACACGAAGCGAGTTCTAGCAAGCCCACGTCCGTTGAGCCCAAACGGGACCGAGGCCCATCAAGTCCGTATTCCGCATCAGTACTGCCATACCAGAGATCTTCATCCCCTTATATGGCAGGAAATCTGAGCAGCATTTATCGAACACGATATTTCCTAAAGCCCGAAGATAACGCGTGAGATTTTTATAAATCTCACCGCCCAATCAGGGACCCTTCAATGACACATATATAAGCTAGACACCTCGAGAAATCAATTTACACACTCTTTCATTGCTAAAACCCTAATTCTTTACGCGGCAACTGACTTAGGTGCTTGAGGAGGTCCCCGGAGAATCATTTCCAGATGTTCTTTGTTTTGCACGTCAAAGCCCATGAATACAAATTTATTGATGCTCAAAAGTACGTCGAGTTCTGTGCAGCATCAGAAGTATATGAATATCTAAATACAAATTAGCCTTGAGAGAAACTAGACACAATCCCACAATGACTTAAATATAACCAAAAAATTGTTTCTTTTATGAGAACCTACAGCTAAGGATCCTATCAAATATTTTCCTAAATTAATGAGAATGATCATATCTCTTCTTCTATCATATATTTCCATTAATTATTTAGAAAATAAACAACTTCGATTAGACCTCCTGACATAAATCAAATTGAATATCTGAAGTGATGATTTATTTTCTTCATATTTTGTCAATCGTTTTAATGCATGAGACGAACACATTGTGCCCAGCTCATTCTATCAAAATAATAATAATACGACGAACACATTGTACCCAGCTCTTTCTGTCAAAATAATAATAATAAGACAGACACATTATGCCTAGTTCATTCTGTCAAAATAATGATGATGATAAAAAACTTCTCTGCTCAATTGTTTTTCCATAGTGTCATTTAATTCCACGTTATTTTGTATACCTTCTTATATTTCCTTTATATTTCCTTTACACATATAAATAGAACATGCATGTACTATATAACCAACTGGGCTTGCTCAGTTGCTACCAATTTCCTCTCCAATGTGAGAGGTCGCAAGTTCAATCCCCTTCGAAGGGGGTTGATTTCAAAAAAATAAAAGCATGTAATATATATGTATATTTCTAATTCTTTAATTCTAAAACTCAAGTAAAACTAGTATATAGGAAACCATCAGCAAAATGTTGTTCTAATGATAACTTTGCGAAAGATGCTTAAGCTTACTAAAAGCAAACAAATAGTCAAACTTATCTTACCCCAAAAAAATGTCTGTAATAAGAATGATAAGAAATGCCTTTCCAGTGTCTGAAATATTATTTAATAACTTGTATCCAGTAAACTTCAGCAAAGCAACCTAATCATAAGGAAATAACCAATCAGCAAAATTATACATATGAATACACATAATAAGAATTTTGTTTCAACATCAGATCATCAAAGATATACCTAATTGTCCAAAACATTTTTTGTTTTCTTTTTGCATAATTGTCCAAAACATTTTCTGTTGATTTAAACCATCATAACGGAAGGGAGATCTTGTCAATCATTTTAAAGCCACAAGATTCGGTTAATTTATATATTTAATCAATCGAAAGAGTTAACAAGAGACTATGTATATTGAGGTTAGCGACGCTGCGCAACTCAGTGCTGAGCAGCGCCACACAACAGCGGTAAACAGGAGTGGTGGGGCAGTGGGCCCACTGCAAATGAAGGGGGGCCATCCCCCTTTTTAGTGTGTTGCTTAGCACTGTGCAACATGGGAGTTGTGCAACACCACTCTTTCCATGTATATTTATATAATAACGTTTGTATATTTATATGTACCGGGAAAATCGGATGATGGATTTACAAGTCAGAGATGGGTACATATATCGCCGACACATACAGTAATCAAGAGTTTGGCACTTTCTTCACCTATTGTCGACATGGAGACAACCGCCTATATATTTATTGAAAGCTTCCATGGAGTTTAGTGATCCATAGTCGATTTCGACTCAATGGAAAAACCTTGGATGTTCAGTGTTGTGGCTTAACATCGAGCCACACGTGTAAGCTCATATTTATTTTCTTTTTGGAGAAAATAATAGTTTCGATAAGACCCTAGCCTATTAAAACATTTCAATGATACAATGAAATGAAAAAAGTTACCATTAAAAGTTAACAAGGTAACAATAAGATTTTTCAAGAAAATTCACCACTGAAGAGGAAACAAAAATATCAACCACGTATGGATTTTAAAACAACCATTTTCTGCAATTATCCTTAAAATGCTTCAGCATATTAAGTGGATGCAATCATTTTCTTCTTCAAAGCACCCGTCCAAAAAAAATCCAGTAGAATATTAATTTTTGAAGTAGTACAACCAAAGAATAGGTTTTTAAATTTCTTATTCGACATGAAAGTTCCTAGTGTTTCTTTCAACCCATATGCACTAATAGAATGCCATGATAAACATATCCCAAGCATCCCTAATATTTCTAATATAAGATCAGATGTCAGCCGGTTAAGAAGTAATATTGAACAAATGAACCTAACCAAAATGAGAATGTTGGGATGGATGAGTGATGTCACTGCTAACATACAAAATAAAAGATGAGCAACTTGATGAGTATTTAGAGGTAGCTTTGTCGAGGATAATTTGAGTGATAATTGCTTACTATGGACCTATGGTTTGCATATGTAAGACATATACCAAGGAGTTCACGACTTGAAGGGGGTAACCAATGAGCTCTCCATGTGAAAGGAGTAATGAGATGAGGCTTAAGAGTCATTAGGGCTATGCTAACAAAATTTGGATATGATTGGGGTAAAAGGTAAGTTAATTTGACAAAGCATCTGGCCCTTAAGAGAGATGAATGAAGTAAAAGGATTCAATGAACCCATAAAAATTATAATAAAAGCTTACTCCAAGCTGTTGTAGTACACATACATTACTCAATCACATGGAGCCTTTGTAGCCTTTATGATGTATGTTGAATGTCTCTAACAGAAAATAGTCCCATATTCTTTTCCTTGTGTTCGGTATTTTAAATTTTTTCTGATAAATGATTAGCTGCGAAGGACCATTTATGAATATGTCACAGTTGGGTTGATTTTCAAAACGGGGGGGGGGGGGGGGGGGGGGTGGGTTGAAGGCAATATTTTACGTGAAAAAATGAGCAACAGATTGTAACTGAGTGCTAAAGTAACACAATCAATCACAAAAAACGAGAACCTACATCACTGGTTGGGCCAACATTGCATAAGAATATCAGATTTTGCAATTGAAACTGAAGCAAGAAAGCCGTGACAACTATTATAGTTATGAGTATGATAGTTGGAAGTTCAGTGAGAAAGAACTTCAAATACAGTGATGCAATTACTACAGATAAATGATTAAAATATCCGCAAAGAACAGGGATAAATAATTAATAAGATACTTAAGAAACAAACTCACTTTGCTTTTATTTGAATAAATAAGAATGAATAATGAAATCCCAAACACCATATCCGACCAGATATTTGCAAATGCTCTTCGGTTCTCTAACCTCCACTCATCTCTTAATTCTATCCTGATAGAAAACATGAGATTATAATAAACGCAAGAACAACTTGGAGGTTGAACAACAAACATATTGGTAAATGAGATTTAATAATTTATTTTTATAAATGCGGTTAAGCTCATGAAATTTCGATTTCATACAAATGTTATATATAACAAAACAATTGTGAAGAAAACAACAATAATAGATTAAGGGTATTTAGATCAACTTGCTGGCGCAGTAAACTGATAATAATGCTTCCCTCTGCTTTATATACTGACTATATGACTTGACAAAGGAAATAGGTAATAACTGCACACATATCATGGCACAGTAAAATATTTCATGCAGCTGTACTCGGAACTTTTGGGATCGTAATGGGAACCTTTAGATGCCTTTATCAATTTTTTTTTAAGTAATGGTAAATATCGTGAATTTGAGTCACTGGATTTTATAATGAATTTGAGTCATAGTTGTGTTTTTATTTGTTGTAGTAGTCTTGTATCTATCATATTGGGTTGGTGGGTTATTGGGTCTAACACTTATGTTAATGGGTACATTTGAGTTGAGTGGCAATTTTGTTATTTAATAAATCTGGCCACACTCTATGCAAAGGGAACAATAATTAAGGCTTTTAATTAACGGGCGAACACGAAATTACAAGGAATTTTGATCTCCTTCGCTGCTCAAGTTAATGTGTGTCTTATGTCATGTGATTTGGCTTATTTCGAATGTGATTATTGGAGTGTGATTGTCCTTTAACTTTCTCTATCTTGCTTGATAACTATGCCCTCAGGTCGATAAGCTCAGCCGCTACTTTTCAGAACTCAAGATGTCACCAGTTGCCACCTTCATCAAATTCCATCCTCTACATATGTCAGCTGCTGCCATTTCCAGTGAGATGTCACAGGCTGGACAGGTGGAGCCACCCAGATTAGGTCCAAACTCAACCAGAATCAGCCAGATCCAATCGGTTCTGCGCACTTCACAGCAGCATCCAGCATAAACAACACTAGTTTCAGCTAGATAAACTTCTATCTTCCAGACCATCCATTAATTTTCATTCCAGAACTATTATATTTTGATTCTCCATACTCCATCATGATAATATCATAAGATTAAGTGATTGACTCAAAATTATGGTATCAGTGATGAAGCAAAGAGAAAAACCAAAGGAAAAAACCAATGTCCTCTGACAATAAATAATCTCCCCATGACTTTTGGACCTTTGGTAGATTAGTTATCAAAATTATGTGACAACTGCCACTTGCTGATAATACATTGTTTAAAAATTATAATTAAAATGTATCAAATTAAATGAATTATTGGCGGGAAATTTTCAGCATAAATAGATAGGTATTGATTGTTGCTGCTTGTTTCATGTTTGAAGTCCAGATGGCAGATGGTCTGCCAGCTAGTCAGTTTACAATATCACTTTGATATGCCAAAGGGGACAATATCTATGCGGTTATCAGATAAAAACATATTATCCATTTTAAAGTTTAAACTATCAATACACTAATATACATCTAGGTTGGATTGGGAATATTTGGTTAAAAAAACTATTTTCCATTGTTCATATTTCTATCCTTGAATTTTATGCCCTTAAACTTGAGGTAGTACTGCGGAAAAATCTGATCATAAGCAACATTTTCCCCCATTGCTCCATTTTGCCCATAAATTGGATGAATCTCATCCTTCAAGCTAAGGGCCACATGGTGGAATGGAAGACCACTAAAAAATTTAACAGTCCTAGGAATGTGATTCTCCCGCATCTCATTCCCATGAATCTTGCGTTGCCGTCATGGTTCGGGAACTCTATATCAGTTCTGGTCCTTCCAAATCTCATTTACCCTTGAATGATTCTGGGTTCAACAGGATAAGTATTTTTGGAGTTTCAATAATCGTACTACTGTTTAACACCCTAATGAGATCCTCCGATGCATATGTTTCTACATAGTTAAAGAAATAGACTGTTTTAAAATTTAAATTTTAAATGAATCAAGAACTGGTTATAAAAGAGAACATCCATCTTACGCTTTGTGCCGCAGTTCTAACCAAACCTCCTCATCAGAAAGAGGAGGAGATTTACCAATCTCCATTTCTAACTGAAATCTCCCTCTCTCAACTCTCAAAGTTTTTACCATCTCCAGCTTTTGGTTTCTTCGTACATCAAGGATCTCAGCAGCAAGAGGTACGGTCTTCACATACCTGATTTCACATAAAGAAACCATTTGAAACCCTTAGAATCAGATTATCCCTCGCTTTCGGTTGTTCCAGCAACAGTAATGAGACAACTTGCCAGATTTGATTTGATCATATTAACTGTAATTAATTTATTTACTTGACAAAAAGATGATATATATCTCCATTAACAAAATATAGTAAGTAATGGAGCGTTCACTTATAAAAGCATGTAATCACATGATAAAAGGCATTCACTAAGGAACGGTACTTGTAACGCCCATCAACAATGATGAGCGCTGTGCGCGCGCACAGTCGCACGCACACACCCCACTCAAATCAATAAAGGTGTGCGGACCTTCATCCTTCATCGGGAAAAGATGCTATATAAAAAAAAATGTGTTATCTTCGAGTGGAGGCTCATGAGGCCTTCATTTGACACGTAAATAGAAATATATGACTTTTTTCATTTTTGTTTTTTTGTTGTGTTCTGCCTATAAAGTACTTTTGAACATGTTTGTGCTCAACTGAAACCATTGAGAAGTATCATTTCTTCTAAATTCTTGCACCTTAGTCTGCACTGCACCACACCTTAACCATTCTTCCTACGTTGATATTGTGATTGGCAAAAAAATATGTTGATATTGTGAAGGGTATTAGTTTGCAAATGGGAAATCTTATGACAAATATTATGAAGTGCTTAACCTAGAGCTCTTTCTTATATATGCCACTACATCCCAGAAAGAGTGTGTGCTTGTTATGAATGCACGACATTTGACAAAATGATGATGCTATGACAAGTGACCATCAACTTTAAATCTTTGTCACATCAAAACATGATCTGGTATCGAGAACTTATTATTGATGCACTCACTTTATACTCTTTGTGACTACAACTTATTATGGATGCACTCGTTTCTTATCCCATCTCTTAGACCCATCTTTTGGACATGTTTCCTAATTACCCAACACTCTACCCATAAAAGTAATGATGCCCCTGTAACAAGTACTTCTACACATTAATCATCTTGTTTGATTCTATGAACCACACCCTTCCCGATCATCAATACGTATGATCAATACTAAGTAACAAATATGCCCCCTCCAAGGTATTTCTGACCATCAACCGGTGTTGCATACTCATTTCTTCCCATAATTTAACGAAAATCACATTCCATATAATCTAGTTCCGTTTTGCTGATCTGAATCCTTAACTTCTAAAGATCATCTTGACTTTTCTACTACAAAAGTCATCTCAACTGAAACAGTATTCCATATAGCAAATGAAACATCTTTTCTCCTTCTTGTAGACCTTTTCAGAGTCTATTAGAATTTGGAGGATACCAACTGGTCATCTATGACTGTGACAAGCCCCTCTCTTGTTATAGTTTTTTTTTTTTTGAACCAGAAATTTGGCAAGCACTTGGAGAGGGTTGACAGCCGGTCGTAAAACTTTGTCAAATCTTTACTGAAGCTTCGCTTCATAGTCGACCCCATAGAATGGGAAAAGGTTGGATGATAATGAAAATGCTGATCAACTGAAACAATATCGTAGGCCAAACATACAGCACATGATATTATCTTGAATGTGCCTACCAAGTTCATGCATAAGTAGCGGAAAACATCTGCAATGATAAAGAGATAAGAACTTCATGTTGTTGACCCTTTGTCTTCCCTCCAATCATTTTCATCCTAGTACTTTTTCCTCATACATATCTTTAACCATACCTATATACGTACACATGTACACTTTTTCCGTTCTGGACCATCTTTATCATCTCCTTATAAACCATATCAAAAGCCATTTCTAAATAATGAAAACACACATAGCTCTTTTCATCTTCCTAATATCTCCATCAATCTTTTTAGTAAACAAGTAGTTATAGTAATCGAAACGTCTACAATAAAACATAATTGGTTTTTTTGAGATTCAAACATTCTTATATTAGTCTTTGTCCATCACTCACTCCTAAAGGTTTTGTGGAACATTCACTTGATCACATAACTTGTCCAACTCTATAGGTATCCTTTAATTGGTATCAAGGTGCTGATTTTTTTTCATCAAGCATTTCTTTTTTGTATAAATGGTATTTAATAACTTAGTTAGCCACACTAAGTTTGTATCTTCCAAACAATTTCAAACTTAAATAGAGCTATCATTAGGTCCTACAACTCTCCCAACACTCGTTCTCTACTTCATTTCTCTTTACTACATATAAACATTTAATAATACTTAAACTTCCTACCAAGGATTAGACCTCTTCAGGCTTCTTAAGTTCTCCGGTGTACTCCTCACTAAAGAATTATGAAAGTAATTTCTTGCTTTAATTTCGTTGTTCTTCATTGGGGATCTTTGATCTTCGCAAATAATTCATGAAAGGAACTTCTCTTTTACTCATATAACTAACACATAGCTAACATGTATTTATTCTTACAGGGACGCTCGACTTATGCTAATTAGGATTTGGTTCATAGATGAACGACTTAGGTTTTAAGTAGTTGATACTGCTTAATGCAACAAAACTCTTTATCGTGATTGATATTTATCTTCAATTGTTCAAAACTGGCAGAGTAGGTCGCCACAACAATATGATGCAAAAAAAAAAGAAAGCTTCAATTAAGAAAAGCATAAAGGGTACCTGTCTAAAAATGGCATGAGAATGTAGTCATGGACCAAAAAGTCTAAGACCCAGGGAATGAGGATCAATGAAGCAATAAATTTTGCCTGGAATCAAATAATTTATTCTGTAAGTGAACTATTGATATAAGTGAATAAGAATTAAGACTTTATCATACAATGTGCTCAAGATGCTAAAGAAATGTACGCTCCTAAATCTTTACCAAATTGCAAAATATAATGGGGGAAATGAAAGTATAAGAAGAAACAAATGCTAAATTTGCTCACTTAGACTGTTGCAAATCAGATCTTTAAGAGTAAATAATATTATGGATGCAGAATAAACTGCTTGAAGTGTTCAATTAGTAAATGAGCATGAGCTTTTTTGCGACCACTCTCTAAGTTCAAACAAGCAATATTTAATATGGTACCAAACCAAAACAAGTTGCTTCGGGAGGAATTGTATGCATTATGATAATGGGTATGCAAGTTTATATAGAATATGGATTGATTTTTGTCTAAACACGCTGGGCCCGCACAATTTTTATTGCATGATGTATGTCTTGATGTGTAATCTTATCAACACATAAAGAAATCCAACATATTATCGTAAAGCTGTAGGAATACAAATGCAAGACAAGATAGTCATAGACATGCAGCATACGTACATGTCAACATATACACACAATTAGAGTACACCTCATGGTACCAATTAGGCCATCCTTTACCGTAGATAGGAATTCTTTAGCATAGATGGGACTAGCTTTGACATTTAATTGTTTAACTTGATATTGCATGGTCCTTTATTTTAATTTGACATTATTGCATACTAGAAAGGGGGTTTATTTTTTTGCGCATGCATCTAGGACACCTGAGAACACAAATTGTATGAGAAATCTTCCAGCACTAACTATGGTTTATAATCTATCTCATATGTCACGGATGACTTTAGATCTCTCATATTCTGGTGAATTTTTTTTTTTTAAACTTAACTGCATGAAATCTCTTACAGAGATCTTAAAGATTGGACTAAAAAACTCTGAAAATGAATATGAACTGTTAGATCAACTGTGTTTTTATTATGGATCGGCATCACATCCTCGGATAGGCATCTTAGATCATTTCATTTGAGGCTTCCAAGAGTTAAATAAGATAAAGAACCTACTCTCTCTCTCTCTCTCTCTCTCTCTCTGTGTGTGTGTGTGTGTGTGTGTGTTATATATAGCTTTGCAATTATAAGAGTTTGCAAGTCTTTCCCTTATCAATCAAGAGTATTAATACATGGTGGGGATGGCACAAAACCTAACAAACGTATATAGCTTTGCAATTATATGAGTTTGCAAGTCTTTCCCTTATCAATCAAGATTATTAATACATGGTGGGGATGGCACAAAACCTAACAAACGAAGGTTTTTTTCTTCTTATCAACTGCGACTTCGGTTAAGAAACCAAATGAATAAATAAATAGCTGTCTGGGAAACCAGTAGCACAAGGTTTATTGGATGTAGACCCACCTCAATGACCCTCTGACATGAGTGATTTGCACATAAATAGTCCTAAATGGACAGAACACTCATTAACTGATTCAAACCAAACAAATGGTGCAACACACGAATGTACGAGCCTTCCCACATACCTCAATGTCTTGGGCACAAAGTGGTGTTTAAAGTTCAAGGTGTATTCGTTACTATAAAAATGCCCGTTGTTCTAATGCATGTGTGTGCAATGTCAAGACCAAGGTATTGCACCTCGTTCATGTAAAAATTCATCTTTTTTAGCTGCACTAATTCTTTGGACATGTTTCTTCTTAATTGCCAACATTCTAACCCTTCAAGTGCATAAATATTTTAGTTTGAACTTTACCTACAAGGACAGAGTAATGTACATCCTTTTCAGATGAGCAGGAAAAGAAGTTGCGCTATCCAAATCTTACTGAAAAGGTCTATCCAAAGGAACATTTGAACCATTAATCGGCTACCTCGCTCTTTTAGAATGATAAAGACAAATTTAATTTTATGAGCAAGCTCGACGAGGAAGAAATATCAGTATGTTGGAAATCTCCTTCATGCTTAAGGAAACTATTGAATGGGCTAATAAGAGAATTCTAGGATGATAAATTATAACAAATATACGACAAGACGGCCACAAGCAAAAATCGTCGTAGGATCCAAGTTACGTACCGAACTTGCGGAAGCATACCGGAAAACTCTATCCTCAAACAGCAGCTCGTCATCGGCGACATCTTCGGCATTTTGAGAAATCAACTTCCTAATCGACCCAACAACGTCCTTGTCACGCATCAGACCATATAGGTCACCGGAGATGTCACTGCTTGATGGTTCGACTTGTTCACGGCCATCCTGGTCCCGTGATGAGGTGGTGGCGCCAGTAGTAGTATCGGAAGAGGCATCTCCAAGCCAATCTTCCCATGTACCGCGCTCTGCATTTCTTGCATCTTCTTGTGCCTCCCTCAGCTCGGATATCGCCTCGGCCCTCCTCTTCCAAGACTCGAACCTGTCAGCTTCATCCAATTTGTCTTCTCCGTCGGGGGCATCATCGGCATCGCCAAGAACGTCCTCCGCCCTCCAACCAGACCATATCTCGTCGTCGTTGTCCGAGAAGAAGTTCTGCCACCATGCTTTATTCTTCTTCTTCTTCTTCTTCTTTCCAGACCGTCCTTGTTTAGCATTTGGAACAACTCGGAGGAGAAGAAGCCTCCTCATCCTCCTCATCCTCCTGTGGAAAGCAAAAGGGGACATGTGATTCGAAATTATAGGGGCATGAGATGATTCCTTATGAGGCCGCCTGGTGTTGGTCCTTGTGAGACATAAAAGACCCCCATACAAAGTCATGGAAGTGCAGCAGCTCATTGATAATAAGTGGATGGATGAGGAGCCACATGTTTCAAGCTGTAGGGCTTTGGACCAAAAATAATGTCGGCGGCGGCGGCGGCCGCGGAGGCATTCTAGATCTTAATTCCCATTCCCATATATAGGGACCTCCAGCCCACCATCGATAGAAATGCTCGCTGAACTTGTTGGTTTCTTGATTCGAAACCCTGGAAGTAGAAGAGGAGGCTACAAGCATATAATAAAATAAAATAGAATAAAAAGGGAAGGGGATGATATATATATATATATATATATATCATGTATGTTATGTATGTGATTGCAGAAATGCCAAATTGAGAGAATCTCGTACCTCAGTCCATCGTCGATATAATCTTCTTCGTCTTCTTCTTCTTCTTCCTCTTCCTCTGTGCAATAATAACAAGATGGGACAGTAGAACCTCCTCCCTCCTCCAAGCCCTAACCCAATCCCTTTTGTTATGGAATCACAGACGCCTAAAACATAACCAGATGGGACATGACATCTGTAATTTGAGAGAGAAGATGCAATGCAACCCCACAAACGAAACGAGAAGGGGGAAAAAGGAGCAGATAAGTGGATAACGAACGCAATTCTTTTCAGCTTTTGTTTCGGTGCAGCGTGGAGAATGAACAAAAGCAGATGAGCCCCCTTTTCCTTGCCCCCCCCCCCCCGGGCCCCACCCCGTCTTTTGTTTGTTGCCCCTTCTTTTTTATTCCAATATTTCGTAAATACCCTTTCGGTCTGTTTCTTAAAAGCCTGTTCAAGCTTTCTCTGTTAGCTAATACCTCCATTACCTCATAAACCCATATACTTTTTTGTTGTTAAGTTTTAAGAAACACCAATTGGAAATGACATGAAACGCCAGTAAACCTATTTTTCTTTTTTTTTGCCTTCCAATATTTTGCTCATTAAAGTTCATGCCTACGGCTTCTTCTCCAAATTAAAACTTTGCAGGTAGCCTAGGTTTTCTTTTTCGGTGTTCTTTATTGTAGAGTGGCTCAAGTGATGGCAAACTCTCGGCGTAGGCGTAGATCTACAACATCAATAGTATCTATATTGATGAAAGGTTAAAACACGAGATAGAAATTTAAGGTTGCAAGCGGGAATGCCTTTAATATTCAATAAATCAAATGAAACCCTAGTTCAAATTTAGGGAATCCAATTAACGCTTGCACCCTTGACTCCACCGTATCCATCATTCGTTGACGACTTTGAGAAATTGGAGGTATGGGTCGCTGTTTGAATTAGAAGCGAATGCCTGACTTTGGTATTTGTTTAGCTTATAATTGTTCCAGAACTTTAAAAAAATATCCCCAACCTCACAAGGGTTTACCTCGTTAATCCAGCCCATTTACTTCATCTCTATCTTCTTTTTCTTGCTTCCCATATTAAAAAATGAAAAGAAAAACATGGGCAACTGGTACCAAAATTCAAACTCTAAATATAATTTTCTTGTGCTAACTAAAAGCAATATTAAGTCGGTGATGACGCAATATTAGATCAGTGATGATGAGGAGGTTTGTTTTTGAATCAATCGATTGGACGACGACGAGGAGGAGGAGGTTGTGTCTCCTCGACATCCCCATCTTCGCCGACATAACCGACTTACCTTATTTTTTGCACTGGCTCGTAAGCCATAATCTATGCATAAAACATATACAAACACACCCACGCACACGACACATGCTCTTAGGGAATCCACGAATTTACGCTGAAAGCGTCAATTTACGGCCACTTCCTCATCTAGAGTTCCTGATATTCAAACCCGCACTCTTCTAAAGATGGAAAATACCGACACCAATTAAGCTATTACACATTGGTCCCTTAACCTTTTATGGTAAGTGAATACCACGACCTCTTTTTCTTTATTTCTTTTGCTTTCATTTACTCCTCCTCCCTTTTATTTACTTATTTATTATTTATTCTATCTTAGGTTTTTTTTATATAGGCCCCTTAAAGTATTACTATTTTGAAAAATGTCCCTTAAAACTACATATCATTAAGTACATCTTCTAAAACTCGTAATTAAAGACTAATGGGTTTGGAAGAGTAAGACGGATGGATTTTTGGACAAAAATTAAAAGAGATGAGGTTTTTAATTTTACATGAGACCTTTTATCTCAAAATTTATCATATTCTCTCTAATCCAATTATCAATCTTATTTTTTTTTAAGGAAAAAGGCAAGGATAAAACAAGCCAGTTTCATGAAACATATAATTAATAAGCTACAAAAACAAAATTACTTTAGCAGTCTCTTACAAAACAAAACATATAGTTTTAAGCAACTTATTAATACTAATTAAATTAAGGGAAATTGGTGTTTTCAATTAATCGGAGAGATTGTAGGGGGTATATTTAAAGAATAAAGTTTTAAAGAGTGTTTTTCAAACTACCAATATTTTAGGGGCCTATATACAAAAGCCCTGGTTTTTATCATAGGATAGGTGTTACTTCCTTTATTAACCTGGATCCTGTGAACGATAGTAGAAAAAAATTAAGGAGTGCTTGACATATGCAATTAAGCTTAGCTGAAGCAGTCACTATCATTAGTAGCGATCTTAACCAAGTGAGTAACAATCTGATGAGAAAAAAAGGTTAATTATTACGATTTGATGAATGATGCGTTTGATAGAATACGAAGAATAGTTGATGTATTCGTGTAACAAATGATTTGTAGTGATTTGTTGAATGCAATTAACGTATATAATTATTTGCTAGTTTTAAAATGGACGAAGGTGTATGATATCTTGTTATCAGTCGTTTTAATTAACGGAAGATTGTATAACAATCTTCTTCTGCCAATTTACTCTCTAATTGTTGCAGATGCAAACTGAATGGCCGATTCCACCAATAAATGAGTAAAATTGTAGTATATACATATTCATGAGTCATGGGCAACGTTTGGGATTGTCTGAACTGTTTTCTAGTTATTATTACATCCATATATGTTGCACAATATATACGACTTCAGTTGCTTTATGGGTTTTTTTCACTATACACCTCTAAAACTTAGCTAATTGTAAGAAAGCCCTCCAAAACCGCTAACTCAACTAAAAAAAACCTTCTGATAAGCCGCACGGTTTTGTCCTTAGAAGTGAACCGGACCTGACCGTGGGCCACTTCTCAGGAGGTCACCCATCCTAGAATTTCCCTGACTCGAGGAGGCTTAACTGTGGAATTCTCAAAATCCTGTAGTTCCGGTTCATTTAAAAGGCGTATCTATATTGAAAAGTGGTATCATTTCATTTATAGTACTGATCTGCTCTCTTTCGGAATGTATTCCGAATATTCTTGATCATTGTTCTACAGTGTGTCCCATGGACTCAAGAGGTGCCCCCTACGAATTCAAGAGGTGTCCCCGGCCTTTTGGCGTGGCACTTTGTAACACCCTAACACTGTTATATTATATTTTATTTGTGGTATTTTTAAATCTTGCGATAAATTCTTGATTATTATTGCTTTTGGGTTGCGGATATTGCATTTAGCAACTGTGGTTAGTATCCGATCCGACCCGCATATTTGAACCCCATCATGGTTCAAAATTACGTCAAATATTTGCCAGTACAGAGAATCCATGCACATCTAAATTCTATATACACATATATAATATATTTTATATCCGCATATATTTTAATAATACCAAATAAAAACCAAATAATATTTTTGATATCTAGCATGACATGTCATCGTACCCCATATCATATGGTTGCATCCATGTAGCATGTCCATGTCCTAATTGTTAAAACGGACTCGTTTGGATCGCTACGTATATTTACATAGATCCGTACTTGGGGGTGTACATTTTTATTGACCGGATATCACATTATGGTTTAAATTTTTACGTATATTCTCCATATTTAAAAATCAAAATTTTAGAAGGGATCCGGGTAATATTCAAAATAATTTGAAATTAACAGTATAATCCCAATATATATATATATATATATATATATATATATATATAATATTTCATATAACTTATATATTATAATATATAACTTATAATATTATAATATACTATACTGTTAATAATATATATAATATTAACTAATATATTAATCTCTCTCTCCCCTCTGTCTCTATCTCTTTATCCCTCTCCCTCTCTCATTATATATATACATATATACATATATACATATATATAATTTTTAAAACCTGATATTATAGAAATGGAAATCCTTCGGCTACGGGTTTACGGTGACTCCCAGCTTGTCGTCAACCAAGTAAGCGGCAATTATAAAATATACAAACCCGAATTAGCTCGGTACAGAGGCCGAGTGGTGGAACTCATGAAACGGTTCACTCACATTGAACTAATGAAAGTCCCTAGAGCGTTGAATGGAAAGGCTGACGTACTCGCTCGCTTAGCCAAGGAGCTGGCTGATCCTGACATGGACGAAATTCTGATCACAGTCAGGAGCCGACAAATTCTACCCCCAGTCTCTCAACGAGAAGAGGAAAGCGCGGAACAGAAGAGCAGTCCTGCCGAAGAAGCTTCGATCATCCAAGACGAGCCCGATTGGAGAGAACCCTTCATAGAGTACCTCCGATACGACAAGCTGCCCGAAGAAAAATCTGCGAGGATTCAGCTGAAGAAAAGAGCTCTCCAATACGTGTTTGTAAATGATACGTTATACCGCAGGTCGTATAACCAACTCTGGCTCAGGTGTTTGTCATTGGCCGAAGCCCAAAAGGTCATGAAAGATGTTCACTCGGGCGTTTGCGGTGCTCACCAATCTGGCCCCAAGATGCGACTTCAAATCAAACGGCTTGGGTATTACTAGCCTACCATGATACGGGATTGCTGAGAGCATGCAAAGAAATGTCAGATCTGCCAAATCCATGGTGATTTCATTCATAAGCATCCCAATCCGTTGCATCCTACGGTGGCATCGTGGCCCTTCGAAGTCTGGGGTACCGACATTGTTGGCGCAATTGATCCTCTGTCATCCAAAGGCCACCGGTTCATACTGGCCGCGACTGATTACTTCTCCAGATGGGCTGAAGCTGTCCCGCTAAAAGAAGTCAAGACAAAAGATATTCTGACATTCTTCCAGCATAATATTCTATACCGCTTCGGTACACCAAGAAGAATCATTTCTGACAACGGGCCTTCTTTCAAGAGCTTCAATATCTCAAGGTTCGCTACTCAGCACAAGATAGACTGGAGATATTCCTCCATCTATAATCCAAGAGCCAATGGGCTCACCGAAGCCTTCAATAAGACTCTATGCAAGCTCCTGAGGAAAAATGCTTCAGCCAACAAGAGAGACTGGAATCTCAAGCTTCACGAGGCGTTGTTGGCATATCGTACCACGCACCGTGCTCCAATTCAGTCCACTCCATACTCATTGCTCTTCGGAGTGGAGGCGGTCCTCCCCCTCGAAGTCGAAGTTCCAAGCTTAAGAATAGCCGTTCAGCATAAGTTGACGGAGGAGGAAAACGTGCTCCTTCGACTTGAAGAACTCGATGCCCTCGAAGAAAAGAGACTCACGGTGCAGCAAAGTCTGGAGCTATACCGAGCCCAAATGTCACGGGCCTATGACAAGATAACCCGTCTCTACGCTTTCAAGAAAGGTGAATTGGTGTTGGTCCTCAAAAGACTGATCATCCCCAATCGACATGCCAAAGGAAAATTCGAGCCAAACTGGAAAGGACCCATACGTCATCGAGAAAGTGTTTGACGGAGGATCCTACCAACTAATAAGTGTCGAGATCGTCATTTGTCTCATGTGAGTTCCCACTGTGCTTTGATTACTGCCCTATCACGACTCAAAGGAGTCATGCAAACAGGTTTTAGTTGGGTACAGTCCCGAGCCACATGGAGGCAGTGAGCGGATTGTCAGGGATTCGTCTCTCCCGGTATTGGGGGTTGATGTCGCGCAGTTCACGGGTGGCCATCACCAGAAATCCTTGGCCAAGGTAGTCGAGAATTACTGATCTAGGATCGGTATTTTCTCATGTGGTGATGGGTTTCATACTGACACGAATTATCGCGTTATTAGAGGTCTGACTTTATCCACCCCCTAGACTCGATATGCGATACTCTTAAACGAACAGATCGAATTGTACGGATATTGTCGTTGTCTGGCTCAGTAGGGGTTTGGATGAGTTTGCTCGTCGGCCTTCCTTTCGCTCAATACCTGGGTAGCCGTTATGTACAGCTAGTGTCGCTGACGTGCTTGTGGTTAAACCCACTGCCAGCGTATTGACGAGTCTTTAGAGTCCCACAGAGAGGGTTTTCACGGTTCAGACGATATGGTATAGATGACGTATGTTGGTACATTAAGGTGTCCGATTAAATATGTGTACAGGCTGCACAGATTTTAATCGGACGGTTGATAATACTAGCGGCTTAGGATTAAGCCGGATTATTAAATCAGGTTTTGATTTAATAATTTATATATATGTATTCTAGTATTATTGTTCACTATTCATTTTCTCTCTTGGCTATTCGTATTTTGATACGAATACGCGTATATGTATTTCGATACGTGTACCGGGAAATATTCCGTATTTATAAGGAATATCTTCTAGAAGATGACTACCTCATTATTGATTTTCTTTTTAGAAAATCAATTATGGAAATGAGGTGGAGGGTGAGTTGGCATGAACATGAGTAATGGCATGTAGAGAGGTATGATTTGTATTTGTTTATTGGAAAAATGAAAAGAGACATTTGTGTGCTTGATTGAGAGAGAGAGAGGAGGCAGTCACAACATTCTTGAGTTGGCTTTGGCTCATTTCTTTTCTTGACCCGGTTCATTCTATTCTCACTCTCACTTGGTTTTTAGCCACTTTCTTTAGTTGCTCATGCCACATGTTTACTCACCTCCTTCATCTTCTTGAGTTGCTCATGGAGCATTTGTGATAAGAGAAAAATTATAGTGATACATTCCTACACCTCCACTCTCCATTGCTAGCAAACTTGGAGCGTCGGTTGCCTCACTTGGTGAGGCTAGAGCTTGCGCCACTTCCTTCAGGTGGATCATCGTAGATGGAGAAAGACCGACAACCAAACTCGATCCAGACGACCATAAGGAGCTTAGGAAGAAGGTTGAAGACCGAAGAACACGGATCAACTCGGTATAACCATTCTAACTTCTTTATATATGCTTGCTAGTATAGGGTTTAAGGTAGATTCGGGCATTGGGTTGTGGTAACGCCAGTTTAGTAAATTTTTGTTTCACATTTGGCCACGGTTTGATAGCCGGGGCGCTGCCGTAACCCAACAAATCAAGCATCCTGTAGATAAAAGCAGGGGTAGGATTGGTGTTTGTCACGCCATCGGGAGGAACCCTACGATGTTCTTTTGCTTTCACCGAGCCTCGTACAAACAACGAGACTGAGTACGAAGATCTGATAGCTGGTCTGGAGCTCGCCATAGAAATGGGAATCCTTCGGCTACGGGTTTACGGTGACTCCCAGCTTGTCATCAACCAAGTGAGCGGCGACTACAAGATATATAAACCTAAGTTAGCTCGATATAGAAGCCAGGTGGTGGAACTCATGAGAAGGTTCACTCACATTGAACTAATGAGAGTCCCAAGGGCATTGAACGGAAAAGCCGACGTACTCGCTCGCCTAGCCAAAGAACTGGCTGATCCCGAAATGGATGAAATTCTGATAACAGTCAGAAGCCGGCAAATCCTACCTCCGGTCTCTTTGCGTGAAGAGGGAAGCGTAGAACAGGAGAACAATCCTGCCGAAGAAGCTCTAATCATCCAAGATGAGCCCGATTGGAGAAAACCCTTCATAGACTACCTCCGATATGACAAGCTGCCCGAAAGAAAATCTGCGAGGATTCAGCTGAAGAAAAGAGCTCTCCAATACGTGTTTGTAAATAATACACTACACCGCAGATCATACGACCAACTCTGGCTCAGATGTCTGTCATCGGCAGAAGCCCAAAAGGTCATGAAAGAAGTTCACTCAGGCATCTGCGGAGCCCACCAATCTGGCCCTAAAATGCGGCTTCAAATTAAACGGCTTGGGTATTACTGGCCTACCATGATAAGGGATTGTGAAGGGTATGTGAAGAGGTGTCATCTCTGCCAAATTCATGGTGACTTCATTCATAAGCATCCTAATCCGCTGCATCCTACGGTGGCATCATAGCCCTTCGAAGTTTGGGGCACTGATATAGTTGGTCCAATTGATCCACCGTCATCCAAAGGCCACTGGTTCAAATTGGCTACAACTGACTACTTTTCCAAATGGGCTGAAGCTGTCCCGCTAAAAGAAGTCAAGGCAGAAGATATTCTGGCATTCTTCCGGCATAATATTCTATACCGCTTTAGTACACCAAGAAGAATTATATCTGACAACGGGCCTTCTTTCAAGAGCTTCAAAGTCTCAAGGTTCGCTACTCGGCATAAGATAGACTGGAGATATTCCTTCATCTATAATCCAAGAGCCAATGGGCTATCCGAAGCCTTCAATAAAACTCTACGCAAGCTCCTAAGGAAAAATGCCTCAGCCAATAAGAGAAACTGGAATCTCAAGCTACACGAGGAGTTGTGGGCATATTGTACTACGCACCACACTTCAACTCGATCCACTCCATACTCACTACTCTTCGGAGTGGAAGCAATCCTCCCGCTCGAAGTCGAAGTTTCAAGCCTAAGAATGGCTGTACAACATGAGTTGACGGAGGAGGAAAACGTCCTCCTTCGGCTCGAAGAGCTCGACGCCCTCGAAGAAAATAGGCTTGCGGTACAGCAAAATCTAGAATTGTACCGAGCCCAAATATCACGGGCCTATGATAAGATGACTCGTCTCTATACTTTTAAGAAAGGCGAATTGGTGTTGGTTCTCAAAAGACCGATCATCCCCAATCGACATGCCAAGAAAAAATTCGAGCCAAACTGGGAAAGACCTTACGTCATCAAGAAAGTGTTTGATGGAGGGTCCTACCAGCTGATAAATGCTGAGGGAGAAAGGACCATGCCACCCATCAATGGTCGATATCTCAAGAAATACTATGCGTGAATGCTCCAAGTCGCAGACGAATTGAGCACGCCGGCCCTAAGGTCTGGATCATACATCCTATAAAACCGTATACAATCCACAAGCGTAAACGACTCCTATCTCTCCTAAAGTCCTGCCGGCGAGACTACATTTAAAGTCCCACTGGCAAAAAAACAAAAAAACAAAAACAAAAACGGTATGTCGACAAGCAAAACGGGCACGGATGAAAACCCGAAAGGGCTCCGTGAGTAAAAACAACAGTACTGCCAGTGAGTTTGTGAAAAGCCGAAAGAGCACAAATTCGTGAAAAGAGATAAAATACACTCATAAAGTTCCCTCGACCTTATGAGGAGAAAATCCCTGCGTGAGATCCTTACGACTCACAAAGGAGCAACACACTTAAAAATCCCCATTATTCCTAGGGAGAAAATACACCTGCGAGAAAATACACCTTATGAGGAGAAAATGCTTTTATGAGACCCTTACGGCTGATAAAATTTGAAAAGGCTTAGGTGATAAGGATCTAAACCTGTCTTCTGAGCCATCGCTCCCCAACGAGCAACGACAAATGATGAGTCATTCCTGGCATTTCTCTTCAGTGTTAGCAGTGCAGATGCCGAACCAAAAACCTAAATCCCAAGTCTTCCCTGGGCAAATGATGAGTCGCTCCTGGCATTGCTTCAGTGTTAGCGGTGCTGATGCCGACCCAAAAACCAAATCCCAAGTCCTCCCGGGGTAAATGATGAGTTGCTCCTAGCATTATCCCAGTACAGCAATGCTGATGCCAAATAAGATCCGAATTCCAAGTTCCTCTCAAATTCCAAACTCTCGCCAGATAAAGCAGAAATCAAATAGATCAAATTAATTTCCCACCTGGTAGCGCTTCCAAGCTCAAAAGTCCCGCTGGACGGGTAGGGAACTCCCAGAATAAATCAAATCAAACAAATCAACCTCAACACCGCAAGAAACAGAGCAAGTCAAATCAAATCCCGATACCGCAAGAAGCGGAGCAAGAACCGACCGTCTATGTCACGCCCCGCTTCCCAGTGTACGGGCAAGGAGACGCGACGGGTCACGCGACGTATTTACTCAGAAGTAAACACGCTAAGCGTATCTAAGCAATATAAAGTAAAATGTACACAAGAGACTTGAATATAAATGAACAACAACATTTATTTATTTAACAATTCTTTACAAGTACAACTGGAAATGTAAATACAGGAATATAAAGCGATGCCTAAACAATGGCATAACTGAAATGAAAAGTATATACAAGTGCCTACAGCTCTGGGTCGATAGCAAACTGCTCCAAATCCTCGGTACAAGGCTCGATCTCTAGTGAGTCCGATCCACCTGACAACATTCCAAAGAAAGAAGAAAAAGAATGTTGTCAGCGAACAATCGCTCGGTAAGTCCAAAAGATGAGTAGAGATAGAATAGACAGAAAGAGAGTATAACTAGTAATGTTTGATTATAATATTAACGCAGTTGTTTGTAGCTTGGTACAGAATATGCCAGTGTATACGAGAGGAGTCCCACTATTCTAGAGACTAAGGTATACGGAGCACAAGGAATCGTTCAGCCACGATACAACGCAATGGATATTCAGGTTAGGTGTATTAAATTGGCCATCTCGTGCCATTTCTAACACATTCCGTACCAGTCTACCCCTTAAAAACCCTGTAATGTCTTTTGTATTGATTGTATTATTTTGTTATATAGATGGATGACTTGTCGAAACCATGATATCATGTAAAAAGAATGGATATAAACGGTAGTCATGTAATCAGAGTATATCCATGGTTTGGTTCAGTCAAGACAGATTGTTATAGATTTAATTTTGGTATTGACGGATTCATGTTGTATTGCAGTTTATACTTGAATCATATTCAAGTCAGATTAATTGCATGTTTGCCCGTGACTCGAACTGAGTCAGACTTTTAAAACAAAATTGAAGTCCTGAATTAATTTTGATATTATCGGTAACTGCTGCACATGGACGATAGGATTCGTGTCTTTTTCCAAGACAATTACCGTGTTGATAACACTATTGTTAGATTTTCTACCTTAGATAGGACAGCACCCATATTCTCCGGTTCCCTGAGTTTTAAGAGAATCGGTCCCGTTTAAACCTATATTTAGTAGGGTTAAGACCGCCGGCGTGCAAATCGCATTTGCTAAGTCTGTGGCTCGGCCAATCATGACATTGGGTCGTGTCCTCATAGACGCAACCCAAATCCTGCACCCAGACTAGCAATTACTTATCAGCAGCGCCCAGCCATCCAGGCACCTGCTCCACAACTCGCTCTCCCTACTCTACCTCCTCATAGACCAAATTCACCTCCTCCTCATCAGTTCCATCAAACTCAAAGGAACATACCTCAAGGACAACGGAATGGACAGAGGAATGCTCCTCCAGCAAAGAGGAATGTACCAAGACGACAGGCTTTCACAATGACTGTGAAAGAAGCTGAAGCCACCGGCCAAGTCATCACTGGTAACAATTTCCTTTCAAACTTTCTTTCAGTCTATATACATACCCATATATCTTTTCCTTATACCTAAAACCTATCCCACATAACTTAGGTACAATCTTAGTAGCCTCACTTCCTGCACTAGCACTCTTCGATACTGGAGCATCGCATTGCTTTATGTCGCAACGGTTCGTCCGAACTCAAGCGATTCCAGTCAAACCTCTTGTATCCAGCTGGAATGTCAGTTCAAAGAACGGTTTTCTAAAGGCAATAATGGGATACGACCTGTGTCCAGTGGTCTTCTGTAGCAGAGAATTCTATGCTGACTTCAAGGTGCTAGACATACCGAATTTTGATGTCGTTTTGGGTATGGATTGGTTCGGAACTTTTTACGCTACCATTGACTGTCGTCAAAGGAATGTAGTGTTCAAAATTTCAGAGCATCCGGTCTTTTATTTCAAAAGTGGAGACCGTACCCTGGAGCCTAGCACATACAAAGAAAAACCGAAGAAGGCAGTGGTTGCAACAATTCAAGTAGAGGAAGGATCAAAGCCAGAGGTAGTTCGAGAGTTTGATGATATATTTCCTGAAGACATATCAAGTTTTCCTCCCGATCGAGCTTTTGAATTCAGCATTTATTTAGTACCTGGAGCACAATCGGTGATCAAAGCACCGTATCGGTTAAGCCCTGAAGGTTTGAAGGAGATCCGAACTCAGTTGGAAAAATTATTGATGAAAGGATGGATTCGTCCCAGCACTTCAAGTTAGGGATCACCAGTTCTACTTGTAAAGAAGAAGGAAATTTCATATCGAATATGCATTGATTATAGAGCTCTGAATGAAGTAACTATAAAGAACAAGTATCCACTTCCGCGCATCGACGATCTGTTCGATCAGCAAAGCGGATCTTGCGTTTTCTCCAAGTTAGATCTTCGTTCTGGTTATCATTAAGGTGAAGGTCAAAGAATCTGATATCCATAAACAAAATTCAGAACTCGCTATGGACATTACGAATTTCTTATGATGCCATTTGGAGTGACCAACGCACCAGCTATATTCATGAATCTAATGAATCAAGTTTTCCGAAGTACCTAGACAAGTTTGTTGTCATCTTCATCGACGACATCCTGGTGTATTCTAAGAGTTGAAAAGAATATGCCGAGCACGTACGAATTGTCCTGAAGACTCTACGACAGCATCAACTCCATACCAAGTACAGCAAGTGCGTGTTTTGGCTAGATCAAGTCAGTTTTCTCGGACATATTGTATCAGGCGATGGAATCTCTGTAGATCCACCTAAGGTATCAGCAGTAAGCGAATGACCAACACCAAAGTCAATTAAGGGCATTCGAAGTTTCTTGGGTTTAGCTGGATATTACAGAAGGTTTATTGAAGTATTTTCGAAGATTGCAACACCCCTGACTAAGCTCACACGTAAAGATGAAGAATTCATGTGGTCAGAAGAATGCGAACAAGTTTTCGTAGAACTCAAATTAAGGTTGACATCAGTGCCTATCCTTGTCATACCGGACCAATCTGGAGGTTTTGAAGTGCATCCGGTAAGGGATTAGGATGTGTTCTACATCAGCACGGTTAAGTTGTAGCTTATGCTTCAAGACGACTGAAAATTCATGAGCGCAATTATCCGACGCATGATTTGGAGTTGGCGGCCGTAATCTTTGCTCTTAAGATTTGGCACCATTATTTACTTGGTGAACGACTGAATATATACATAGATCACAAGAGTCTGAAATATTTGATTACCCAGAAAGAGTTGAATATGCTGCAGAGAAAATGGTTAGAACTTGTTTACCCCAATCAGAGCGAAGCTCTGTTCAAATTCCGAGGCGGGAGATAAAGCAACGCTTCATCTTCCCCCAATCAGAACAAAGCTCTGCTTTGAAAATTTAAAAATTTAATAAATGAAGCAACGCTTCAGATTATTTGCGCTGTGCAACACGCCACGTGTCAGGCGCAGATGCATCAGCGCATCGCCCAAGGCGGCGCGCCCAATCAGAGCAAAGCTCTATTAAAGGAAGCAACGCTTCAGTTGCGCAGGCGTTGCGCTGCGCGACACGTGTCAGCGCAGATGCGCTAGCGCAGTTGCGCTGCGCGACACGTGTCAGCGCAGATGCGCTGCGCGACACGTGTCACGCGCTGGGGCATCTGCGCCAAACATAATTAAATTTCTAAGAAATCTTTTCTGTTCTTTTCTAAAACAAGAAGATTTTCTTCTGCAAAGCAGAAGCCCTTGGATCAAAAATCCGACGGTGGGGAAAATTCCCCAAATCACTCAGAGAAGGATCTCTTTAATAAATTTAACTAATTTATGAGCACTATAAAAAGGACCCCAAGCCTCAATTCAAAGACATCAACATCTTTCTTAAAAAAAAAAGAGAACTCTTGAGAACTCCTCGAGAACAACAGAAGGTAAAAACCTTTAGGAAAAAGAGAAAATTCTCTTATGGACAGATTATTGATCTAAGAACAAGATCAATAATCTTAAATAAAAAGAAAAATAAGTAATAATAGCGCTTTGCACTTTCTTATGAACCATTGGTTCTTTGAAAACAAAAGAAAACTTGTTTTCTTTGATTTAAAATCGATCAAAATATAAAACAGTGCTTTGCACTTGAAAAATTGCGCTGTTGCGCTCCTTTGCAACAGAGCGCGCCACGTGTCAGCAGCGCAACAGCGCAGCGCACTAGCGCAGCGCACTGCGCTGTTGCGCTTGCGCTCACCAGAGCATGACACGTGTCCTCACCACAAGTGCTTGCGCTCAGTAATTGGCGCAAAGCGCCTGGCAAATGCAATGCATTTCTTTTCCTGAAGGGCCAGGCCCAATTAAGAGACCAAGCAGGCCTAATTAAATTGATGCTCTGCATCATTTATAAATGGGCAGAGCCCAAACGAAATAATAAAAATGCTACGCATTTTAAAAGGGGCAGAGCCCAAACAAAACAGATGCATTGCATCATTCATAAATGAGCAGAGCCCAGAATAAATTGATGCTCTGCATCTTTTATGGGCAGAGCCCAAACAAAAAAATAGAAGTAATGCAATGCATTATTTAAGTGTGGGCAAAGCCCTGGCACAGGTCTAATAGACCAAAAATAAATAAGGGTGTTGAACATTTTCAACTGGACTTAACCCAATTTTGGCCGTAAGTTCTCAAATTAAATTGACTGAGCACAGCTGTTCTCTTAAATTAATTTATATCCGGTTCGAGGGTACATCTCCGAGCTCCTATGACACTTCTCGTTGTAATCCTTCAACGACGCCAGAGAGGCGACGGGTCCCAACGACCACACATGAATATGGACTGCGGGGTCCTTAAACTCGTGGACCGAAACGTCCTTAAACTAATATCGGACCGAAACGTTCTTAAACTAATGATGGACCGAAACGTTCTTAAACTAATGATGGACTGGAACGTCCTTAAACTAATGTCGGACCGAAACGTCCTTAAACTAATGATGGACCACTACGTCCTTAAACTGGCGACGGACCGAAACGTTCTTAAACTAATGATGGACCACTACGTCCCTAAACTGGCAATGGACCCCCATGTCCCTAAACTGGAACACGGACCACTACGTCTCTAAACTGGAACAATAGAGCCTTCAAATGCTCTTTTGTCGGATCTAAACGATCCCGTTTAAGTTGATCTTAGCCCCAAACACGGCTAACGTATCCTTAAACATTCAAACGGACTATAAAACTCCAAATCAACCTTGGTTCAAGGGTACATCTCTGAACTCCTCTGACATCTGCCGTTGTAATCCTTCAACGACGTTAGAGAGGTGACGAGTCCCGATGGCCAGATATTAAATGGATTATTCCGTTAAGTTGATCTTAGTCTCAAAACAGGACTAACGTATCCTTAACGAATGTTTAAGTTGATCTTAGCCGCAACGCGACTAATGCATCCTTAAACTAAAAACACCAGACCCAAATCTAAGTAAATACGGATTTGGACTAGTCCACGTCCTACGGGCGACGGCATTACTCAGTCTCCGTATACAATCCACGGGCAATCATAAATCAAACAAACACACACGACACGAAGTGAAATTCTGGAGAAGGAGAAAGTTGTTACCGCGATGCGGTAGCGTAATTAACTGCAGGGGCTTGCGCCTGCAGGGAAGAGCGTCCCCACAATCAAAAACCGCTCAAGCGAGGGGGAATCTGACGAAGTCTGCTACATCGGCCGCATCCGTCTAGACCTCCGATACACGGTGTCATAAATCAACTTGGCATCTTCGGAGAGGTGGACGGATAAAACCAAATAGCATCTGCCCCGAATCTCAGCGTCAGGACATCGCGGTCCTGTGCGTCGCCATTAGAAGGGGAACAGATTCTGGCACGTCTGGTGGGACCTTTTCCTCTTTCCACTCCACGCTTCGTGTGTCGTCTTCGCGAACCAGTCGCGGTTTGTTAATGGTTGCCTTCGGATTTCAAGTTACTAAGATTTGGTCGTTTGCCTGGCGCAGAACTCAAGATTCAATGGCCTCTAATTGCACCAACTGCTTGAAGTTCCACTGCAACGGACGCTCCACCTCACTGGGAGGTGTAGCATATGGGCCCCAAGCGGCTTCCTTCCTCACTCTGCCAGTAGACCAGGTGACCCAAGCCACTACTGGCTTGTTCTTCGGGACCATGATCCCACCTACAAGCTTCTCTGAGCCAATACATGCACCGGAAGTGAACAAAAAGTCGGTCTTTGACTGGCTCACTGCTACGACGGCCCCTGTCGACGGGTCGCCCGCTACCAAACCGACAGCCTCTGTTTTCACCGGGCTAAATCTGAACTCTAAAATGGCTGTCCAAAGGAAGGCAATAACTGCTGCCCCAGAAGTCGTCAAGGCGGCTTCCCCTATCAAAGAGTCAGTCTTTTCAAGACTGACGATTCCTGCTCCTGCCCCTGCTCAAGGATCCGTCTTCGGCAGGTTGAATATCACCCTTCAGAAGACAACCTCAGTCTTTAAGAGGTTAACACCGGCGGCGCCTCATTCAGACGGGGGGAAAAAAGAAACTATCTCAATCTCTGAGCCAATCCCAATGGCTCGCCGTGCTCGACGTCGCCATTGGCAACGAGTGAGGAAGGCAGGGGGCAACTCTCCCTCAGGGCTAACTCCACCGGCTCCAGTGGTGGAAGTCAACGCTGCTGTCCCAACTGGGAACAGCTTTGAACTGCTGAGGAGGGTACGGAAAAACTCTCCAACCGCTATACTGAAGAGATCTCCTCCACCTGCGGAGAGAGTTCCAGAAACGAAGCAAGAACAGGCCCCTCAACGGCCATCCTCAAGAATTTATAAAGTTTGGCGGAGGGTTCAAGACTCCGTAATTGACCCAGGTCACTCTCGTCATCAGAAAAGGGCGAAAGTGCAAAAAGGAAAAGACCATCCTATTGAACAGTGGGGGACAGCAGCTGCAAGGCTGCCCCCTTCAACGGTTCCTTCAACCTCAACGGCCCACAAAAGAAGGAGGCCAGAGAAAACTCCCGCGTCAGCGGCAAAAGTTAAAAATGGTGAACCTAAACGCCCCAAGTCAGGGGGCATAACAGTTCATACGGTTTATATGGCATCGGGAAAAGAAGATAGCCGCATATCAACAGGTCATAGACCGCACACGAGGTCGGTGACCAAGGCTCAGGAGCAGCAACAGAAGCTCTAAGAGATGATGAACGCTATGGCCGCACTTACAGGGCCAAAAGAAACCCCTGAAACATCCTCGGACGAGCGTCAAGAGCAAGAAACGGACGCAGAATTCCTTCGTCGCGTACTGGAGAAGAAGGATAAAGAAGCTGCGGAGCAGGCAGCCAACATAAAGAAAATGGCCCTCCTGTTCCAGGATATGGTGGGTATGATGATTCAACAAGACCCACCTGCTGAAGATCCCCCGATCATCCTTGAAGACGATAGGGGAGAGACGTCGAATCCTCCACCAGCTCTGTCCACTGCTAAAAAGGATACAATCTCCAAAGCTGATTTGGATGAGTACATAGCCCAGCAAATACGGGTTCATCATGCGACTGAAGCGGCCGGTCAGGTCGTAAAAACGGGGCGTCCATATCCAAGTTGGTACGATCAAATCAAGTACCCACCCGGTTACACAATTCCCAAGTTCCATGTCTACAAAGGGACGGGCAATCCTCATCAGCATGTTGCCCAGTTCAGGGCACTCTGCGGCAACACCGGCGGTGATGACAAGCTGTTGCTTCGCCAGTTTGTTGGAAACTTATCAGATACGGCGTTCGAATGGTACTCTGAGCTCCCGAACGACTCTATTAAAACCTTCGCGGAGATGGAGCTGTTGTTTACTCAGCGTTTTACAAGCGCCAGTGAACGTACCCCGATGACAGCACTGATTAACGCCAGGGTAAAGCCAGGCGAGACGTAGGTTCAGTACGCTATACGATGGCGGAACTTATGGTCAAAGTGTAAGCAGCGCATTGAAGAAGCTCCCGCGGTGGGTATGTTTGTGGGAACCCTCGATCCACAAGCAACCATCTCGCAGTTTATGATGTTTTTCAAGCCGACTACCTTCCAGGCCTTGATTGACAAACTAGCGCAAATGGATCAAATGGGCCATAAACCCCCTCTTCCAAGGCCAGACACCCGAAATGACAAAAGGAAGGGAAAAGCGATCGTCGTCGCTAATGCTCAACAACAACCGAGCGACTCGAAGCCGGTTGCTCGTCAAAATAATACGCGACCGTACGTGCCCCTTGAGGATAGGATGGGACGTCCTTATTCCTTTCCCCACGATAAAACGAGGAGGTTATTCGAGCTGGCGTTGCGCAACAGACTCATAAATTTGCCGGATCCAAAACGTCCGTTGCAACTAAGTGACGTCAACGAGCCCAACTACTGTCCTTATCATCGAGTACTAGGCTATCCGATCGAAGATTGCTACATTTTCAAAAATTGGCTTGAAAACCAGTACCGACAGGGCAAGTTCGCGTTATCTGACAAATGGAAGGTGAATCCCCACAGCCCCACACCTCTAAGGGGACGAATACGCCGGGGGCAACATGCTCCGTCATTGAAGAAGCTCCTTGGGAGGTTGTATTATCAGCCAAGACAAAGAGGATGCTAAACGATCTTCAGACATGTCCAGCGATCAAGTGAAAGAATCCGTTGGAACCGCAGGTCATTGAAGGGATGTTGAAGCCACGTCCAACTCCAAAGACCGATGGTGGCGGTTCAAGCACTTGTAGCCAGCCGTCAAAATCTTCGAAAAAGAAGAAGAAGAAATCTAAGAAGCCCGTGAAGCCTGGCGGCAAACGCACGGACTTACAAAAGCAAATTGACGCGTTGGAAGAATACAACCAAAAGGCGCGGACTCCCATTACATTCTAAGAGTTCCTCAATCATGTCTTTCAAGAAGAAGATGAAGGAGAAAGTTCATCGGATGAATCCGAGAAATATGTGGCGAGCTGTCATATGATTTCCCATTCGATCACGAACGATAAGGAGACTCCTTGCACCGAAAAGATGGGGGCAGATCCTGAACCAAAAGTTCTGGGGCCACCAGATGAAGTAATCAACGCATTCCTTAATGAAGCTCGGTTGAAAAGTAAAGCTGATCGGAAGCGCGAGGCGGCTATATTTGAAAGGGCCAAGCGCCAGCGACTCGATGAAGGAGCTAAGATGATCCCGGTGGAGGTAAACACCTCCGCTACCGACAAAAGCCAATTCAAGATGAGAAAGAAGTTTGCTAAGGCCATATCAATGGGTATGAAGCTACCATCCTCCGAAGAAGAAATTACCGGTGAAGCGAAAATGCACCCGTCTTATTGCTTATATCATCAAAAGATTTCGCACCCCACTCAAGAGTGCAAAGCTTTCGATAGATGGTGGTAAGGGTATGTTGCTCATCGACAACGCTTTAAGCGGGAGAAGCGTAAAACTCGTCGAGAGCAAAGAAATACGACCGAAGGGAGTAAAAGAACTACCGGCGATTGTCGCGTAGTTAACACCGGCGGGTCACAAATGCCTACATTCGGGAGCGATTCTGATGAGGAGCTGGAACTTGCCCCTCTCTTTAAAGGGTCCGCGTCGAGAAAAGAAGAAGAACCGAAGGTTTGCGAAAATATCCGGCTACGTAATCGCACGCTGCCTGAAAAGAACCTCGGACCCTCGAACAAAAAAGATAAAGGGAAAGAAAAGGCCTCTGGGGATATCGTCTTAGATGACCAAGTGGTGGAAGAGCTAGCTGCCAAAGATCCACCAAAGAAGGATAAGGTGGACTACAACGTCTTAGCACATCTGAGGAAACTGCCCTCACAGCTCAGCATTCTTAACGCCCTTTTGCTATCAAAAGAGGCGAGAGATTCGTTGATTAAGGCGCTCCAAGACCCAGAACAATTCCAAGCATGCCTGGCCGAGGAAAAGATGAAGGATGAATTGGAGGAGGTGCATACGGCCGATGTTACTTTTGGCGATGAAGACCTTCTACTTGGGACGTGCGAACACAATCGCCCTCTCTATGTCTCGGGATACTGCCATGATATAAAGATAGGCAAAATCCTGATCGATAACGGGTCATCTGTTAACCTACTCAACGTGCGGGTGTTGAAGGAAATCTGCATGAGCGTCCAGCACCTTGCTCGGGACAAGATCACCATCTCCGGGTTCGACTCCCAATCGTCAAAGACTCTTGGATCTGTGATACTGACGCTACGCTTCGGGCTACTCGTCACGGACATTAAGTTCCACGTCATAGACGCCAAGACATGTTACAACGCTTTGCTCGGTCGACCATGGTTACACGAGTACAACATCATCCCTTCTACACAACATCAGTGTATGAAGTATTTTAAGGATGGTTTCGAGTATACCGTAACGGGAGAACTGAACCCTTTCTCTGTGAACGAGGTCCGCAAATACGAAGATGCCAAATACTTCTTACTGGATTTCAAAGACACGGAGAAGTGTCACAAGCCGAAGAATAAAACTAACGCTACCATCCCTGTCTTCGGCAGTGATACTGAGGAGGAAGAGGAGATAGTTTATTCGGGTCCGCCCCAACACAACAAGCCGGGACCACCGGCTCCTACATTGATCTTTGGCAGCGACTCGGAAGATGAAGTCCATGCTGTATTCTCTGCTTAACCTTCAATACAAACGTCCGCTGACGAAGAGCAAAGTCTACAAGTCGCCATAGTGCCGCTTAAACACCATAAAGAACTAGATGCACTTAATATCTACAGTGTAGAAGAGTTGCGGACATTCTATATCCCTCCCAGGCGAGAGAGCGAGAAAGCAATTCTGTTTTACCACTCTGAAGAAACCAAGGTGAAAAAAGAAATCTGGCATGGCGCGGATCCTGCGCTCGACAGGCTTCAGCCTATCCGTCTTCCCAGATATTATACAGAGGGTTTGAAGAAGCTGCTGAAATGCCAGGGGATATCCTTCAAACAGACCGTTAGAGAGGCCAAATTCTATGACAGGGTCTGGAACGTTCCCGGGACTCAACGCAAACTGCCTAATGGGAGAATGGAAACAAAAGGGCTTGGATACATCCGGTCAAAGAAACGAGAGTTACTGCCCAGCTGTTACGTCGTGTATGACCTCGATGAAGAAGCGGATGCTCAATGGGAGGACGCTAATCCTAAGCCAGTGAAAGTTCCAGATGCAAAAGAGCCCAGTCCGTTGTTCGAGGAACAAATGGACAAACTTATAAAGAAAGCTGGTCAAAAAGTCCGAGATGATCACAACCGTGAGACGGCCATCTATGAGAAAGCCAAGACGCAACGCCTTCTCCAACAGGCCGTAAAGGATGAAAATACCGCTCCTTGTCAACCTGTTATAAAGAAAGCTCGGCGCAAAAGCAGAAATAAGTCGAAAGGCCAAAAAGACGCTCAACAACAACAAGACAGGGCTAAGAAACCACGCAAACGGAAGGCGAGCATTATTGATCTATCCCTCATGAAGAAAATGGGTCGAGCATACTCTTTTCCTCGGGACAAGACGAAGAAGATACTTGATCTTGCTCTAAAATATCAAATACTTACACTGCCGGAGTCCAAAAACCCCGAACAGGCAGGCGAAGTCTCTCACCCGGACTATTGCCCTTATCACCGAGTTATAGGGCATCCTCTTGAAGATTGCTTCACCTTCAAGAATTGGGTCGAAGATCAGTATCAGCTTGGCAAGTTCGCTCTATCCGACAACTGGAGGGTAGCACCGCCACAGAAGCACGAGCCCAAGGCCACGAAAGGAGAACCGGTTCCACATTGGGATGGGAAACGGATTCGCACCTGTCACATGATTACAATATTAAAAGAAGAGCCCGAGGACATAGAGGAGCTCCCTTGGTGCTTCGAAAACAGCAGCGACGAGATAATCTCAGAATTCCCACCAGCTCCAAAAGAGCTGGAAGATGGAATCCATACCACTGCAGATAACCTCAAGAAAATTGAGTTGGGATCGGCAGACGATCCGCGACCGGCATTCATCAGCGAGTTACTATCTGAAGAAAGGGTAGCTGCGTTAAAGGATGTGCTTCTACAGCATAGAGATTGCTTCGCGTGGAACTATTCCGAAATGCCGAGACTAAACCCAGAAATTGCTGTGCACAAATTGGCAATATCCCCGGACGTCAAGCCAGTCAAACAGGCGCCGAGAAGAATGCGGCTTGAGCTTGAGATGAGCATCAATGCCGAGGTCAAGAAGCTGATCGACTCTGGCTTCATCCAGGAAGTTCAATACCCTGAATGGATCGCCAACATCGTCCCGGTGATGAAGAAAAATGGGACTGTGCGCATATGCGTGGATTTTTGGGATCTCAATAAAGCCTGCCCGAAAGATGATTTCCCGGTGCCAGTCACCGAATTAATGATAGACAACACGTCTACGCATGAGATTTTCTCTTTTATGGACGGCTCATCGGGGTATAACCAGATAAAGATGCATCCCGAAGACCAGAAGCACACCGCCTTCAGGACTCCTCTAGGTATATTCTGTTATAAAGTGATGCCCTTCGGTTTAAAGAATGCTGGTGCCACTTATCAAATGGCCATGAAAAAGATCTTCGATGACCTTATACACGAAATCGTCGAATGCTATATCGACGATCTTGTGGTTAAAAGCAAATCATACGAGGAACATCTCGAACATTTGAAGACCGTATTTCAACGCCTTCGGCAGTACCACTTGAAGATGAACCCTCTTAAGTGCGCATTCGAAGTTTCCTCGGGCAAATTTTTAGGATTCATCGTCCGACACCGGGGTATCGAAATAGATCCGTCCAAGATCAAGGCGATCATGGAAATGCCTCCGCCGAGGACTCTTAAACAGTTGCGATCTCTCCAAGGGAAGCTCGCATACATACGGCGATTTATGGCCAATCTTTCAGGCAAGTGCCGTCCCTATAGCCACCTGATGAAGAAGGGAACCCCATTTGTTTGGGATCACAAGTGCCAAGGCGCACTGGACGAGATCAAGCAGTACCTGCAGAACCCTCCAGTTTTGGCTGCTCCGGTTAAGGGAAAGCCTCTCATTCTTTACACGACCGCCCTTGAAGGTTCTTTAGGCGCGTTATGGGCACAAGAAAACGACCAAGGGAAAGAAAGAGCACTCTACTACTTAAGTCGAGTTCTACTGGAGGCAGAAAGCAACTACTCCCCCATTGAAAAACACTGCCTGGCGTTGATCTTCGCAATAACAAAGCTTAGACATTACGCGTTGGCGCATGAAGTCCGTCTTATTTCAAAGGTGGACCCTCTCAAATATCTAATGTCAAAGGCTATATTGACGGGATGACTCGCTAAATGGACCCTGCTCTTGATGGAGTTCTCGATAATATATCAACCTCTCAAGGCAGTAAAAGGCCAGGCCATCACCGACTTCCTCGCTGAGCATCCGATACCGGCCGATTCTCCTTTAAACTGCGATCTTCCAGACGAACATGCGTTTGATACGGTCAACGGTGATGATACTCGATGGGAGCTTTATTTCGATGGCGCATCTTCCATGAAGAAGCGCAAACAAAGCACCCCTATAATTAAATCGGGCGTAGGGCTCATCTTTGTAACTCCACAAGGAGGGATAATGCGCTTTGCTTTCTCCCTAACAGAGCCGAGGACAAACAATGAAGCCGAATACGAAGCTCTGATAGCAGGCCTCGAGATCGCCATTGACATGGGAATTGAAAACCTCCTCATATACGGAGATTCTCAACTGGTCGTTAGTCAAGTAAACGGCGACTACCAAACATGCAAACCAGAACTGGTGAAGTACGGCGAAAAAGTGCAACAATTATTGATTCAAATCCCTTTTTATACTTTGGAGAACATACCGCGCGCGGAAAACAGCAAAGCAGACGCATTGGCCAAACTTGCTAAAGAACTGGCTGACGAGAATCTCGATGACGTTAGAATCGTGGTACAAAGCCGTCGGGTGCTTGCCCCAACAGAAATATCTCCGGAATCATCCGAAGAAAAAGGAGCGAGCGAGCAGATGGCTCTACAAATAAAAGATCGGGAAAAGGCCGAGGATTGGAAGGAAGTCTTCATAGACTACTTTAAGTCCCACCGAATGCCCGAAGAAGCGTCCACAAGACATCAGCTCATGAAACGAGCTCTGTCTTTCACCTTCGTCAACGATACTCTGTACAAGAGGTCATTTGATTCTCTATGGCTGAGATGCTTAGGACCTGACGAAGCGAAAAGGGTCGTCCAGGAAGTTCACGACGGACTCTGCGGTTCTCATCAAGCAGGCCCGAAGATGAAGATGAAGATAAAACGGATGGGCTACTACTGGCCCATGATGATTCAGGATTGCCTCAAATATGCGAAGCAATGCCACTCATGCCAAATTCATGGGGACTTCATCCACCAGCATCCAAATCCGCTACATCCAACAGTGGCTAGCTGGCCATTCGAAATGTGGGGGACTGATATAGTCGGCCCCATCGAACCAGCATCGTCTAGAGGACATCGTTTCATCCTAGCGACGACCGATTACTTCTCTAAGTGGGCAGAAGCGGTACCGCTGAGAGAAGTAAAGATGGAGAATATTCTCCATTTCTTCAAGACGCATGTCATATATCGGTTTGGAACGCCGAGACGGATCATCTCCGATAACGGGCCAGCCTACAGAAGCCACAAGATCAGTCGCTTCGCGCAGCAACACAATATAGATTGGAGATATTCCTCGGTTTATAATCCGCGAGCTAACGGTCTAGCTGAGGCCTTCAACAAGACCTTGACGAAGATCATGAAGAAAACAGTGTCGCGAAATAAAAAAGACTGGCACGAAAGACTGCAAGAGGCTCTCTGGGCATATCGAACTACGTTTAAAACGGCCATAAACGCAACACCATATGCGTTAGTATTCGGGACAGAAGCAGTACTCCCCCTCGAGATAGAGTTACCCTCTCTACGAGTGGCAGTCCATTACGAGCTAACGGACGAAGAAAATGCTCACCTTCGGCTTGAGGAGCTTGATGCCCTTGAAGAAACACGACTCATAGCGCAACTAAATCTGGAGGCCTATAAAGCAAAGATGACGCGCTCATATGAAAGATTGACCCGACCGAGGACATTTCGCCAAGGCGAACTCGTGCTAGTAGTCAAAAGGCCTCTGATCCCCAATCGCGCCAAGCGGGGAAAATTCGAGCCAAACTATGAAGGTCCGTACGTCATAGATAAGGTCTACCAGGGCGGGGCCTATCTACTCATAGATATGCACGGTGAAAGGCCTTTCAGGCCGATAAACGGTCGCTTCCTAAATAAATACTATGCTTGATGAGCCACAGCCTAGGTCAATGATAGATGACGACGACTACGTCCGCTCGCTATCTTCCTAAGCTCAAGCTTTATAAGCAGTAACCCGCCTCTCAACGACGGACCGAAATGTCCTTAAACTAGTAGCAGACCGAAACGTCTCTAAACTACTACCGCAGCATCTTTAGGCTGACGAGATATATAAAAAAACATATAAAAATAAAATAAAATAAAAACGGTATGTCCATAAGCAAAAGGGCATGGATGAAAACCCAAAAAGGGCTCCGTGAGTAAAAACAGCAGGGCTACCGGCGAGTGTTCGTGAAAACCCGAAAGTGCGCGACCTCGTAAAAAAAAAGAGAGAAAAAAATATATATACATAAAAATAAAAAGAATAAAAAAAACGGTATGTCCATAAGCAAAATGGGCACGGATGAAAACCCGAAAGGGCTCCGTGAGTAAAAACAGCAGGGCTACCGGCGAGTGTTTGTGAAAACCTGAAAGGGCGCAACCTCGTTAAAGAACACTTACAAGATCCTCTCGACCTTGTAGGGAGAAACCACCTGCGTGAGATCCTTACGACTCACGAGGGAGCAACACACTTAGGGATCCCCATGATTCCTAAGGAGAAAATACACTTGCGAGATCCTCACGACTCGTAAGGAGAACTCTCTTATAGGACCCTCACGGCTTATAAGAGTTGAAAGTCTTAAGTTACAGAGACCTAAACCTGTGCTTAAGCAACCCCCACAACTTCCGATATTGCCCTACAAGTGGCTCAATACTGACCCTTGTATACAATCCACGGGCGCGAATAAACATTTCCCTAATCAAGTCTCATCCGAGACTGGGGATATGTTCGCATGATGAACAACCCTTATAAGTCCTCTCGACTTACAAGGAGAAATCCCTCTGGTAGGATCCTTACGACTTACAGAGGAACATACATTTAGGAATCCTCACGATTCCTAAGGAGAAAATACACCTACAAGATCCTCATGACTTATAGGGAGAAATACCTTTCTGAGACCCTTACGGCTCATGAAGTTAAAAGCCTTAGACGACAGGACCCTAACCCTGTTCGCTAAGCTACCTTTGTTCAACATCGACGGAGGCAGATGATGATTCGCTCCTGGTAATATCCCAGTTGTAGCGGTGTTGATGCCGAAATCGGTGTCTAATTCCAGATTTACGGCGGAAAGCCAGTAGGCCGCACATGCATACGGAATAGCCGAAATGATTGGGCAACTTGCAAGAAAAAGCAGCAAGTAAAAATGTAGGCATGAAAAATAGCCGAAATGATTGGGCAACTCGCAATAAAAAGCAGCGAGTAAAAACAAAATAAACAGCCGAAATGATTGGGCACCGCGAAAAATAGCCGAAATGATCGGGCAATCGCGACCTTCGCGATATAAAAGCTGAAATGATAGAGCATCGCGGAGATAAAACAAAAAAAAATGATGATAAAATTTTGGCCCTACAGTTAAGATCACATCGATCCCTGTATACAATTCAAGGGCGTAAACAAAGAGGGAATCATACTTTCCAAACAGGCTCCGCCAGAAGACGAAGCCAAATCCCGACGGTTCAGTCCAACTCCGAAGAAACAAATGTCTTCAGCAAATTCCTCGACTCATGGATACAAACACTCCTTGACGAGAGCCTCCTGATCCGCGTCGACTCGCAGAGCCACCAGCGCCTCCGTGGGAAATCCTCGACTCGTTTCAGACCCTAAGGAAACAAATAATCCTTGGCGCTTGGGAAACAAATAATCCCTAGCAAATTCCTCGACTCATGGATACAAACACTCTTTGACGAGAGCCTCCTGATCCGCGTCGACTCACAGAGCCACCAGCGCCTCCGTGGGAAATCCTCGACTCGTTTCAGACCCCAAGGAAACAAATAATCCTTGGCGCTTGGGAAACAAATAATCCCTAGCAAATTCCTCGACTCACGGATACAAACACTCCTTGACGAGAGCCTCCTGATCCGCGTCGACTCGCAGAGCCACCAGCGCCTCCGTGGGAAATCCTCGACTCGTTTCAGACCCCAAGGAAACAAATAATCCTTGGCGCTTGGGAAACAAATAATCCCTAGACGAGAGCCTCCTGATCCGCGTCGACTCGCAGAGCCACCAGCGCCTCTGTGAGAAATCCTCGACTCGTTTCAGACCCCAAGGAAACAAATAATCCTTGGCGCTTGGGAAACAAATAATCCCTAGCAAACTCCTCGACTCACGGATACAAACACTCCTTGATGAGAGCCTCTTGATTCACGTCGGCTTGCAGAGAAACTGTGTCTCCACGGGAAATTCCCGATTCGTCTCAACATGCAAATGAAGCCTCAGGCAGCAGGGACTAAAAAAAAAACTTGCTTCCTGAACAATGGGACCCTGCAAATCAATCCAAAATGGTCTCTTGCATACTATTCACGGGTCTCACTCTCCAAAGTCGAATTTCGACGAGGAGGGAAACAACCGCTTGTGGGTCCTCTCGACTCGTAAGAGGGAAAAATTCTCTTATAGGATCCTTACGACTTGTAAGAGAAAACCACACTTAGGAATCCTCACGATTCGTAAGGAGAAAACCCACCTACGAGATCCTCTCGATCCGTAGGGAGAAAAGTCTCTATAAGACCCTCACGGCTTATAGAGTTGAAAAGTCTTAGGCAGCAAATCTGAACCTGCGGCCTAAGCCATCGCTATTTCTTAAGAAAGTCAAGATGCGTGCTCTATTATTCGTCAACCATGTTTATTAAGATAGCATGCCGATAATAAGAGAAAGAAGAAAGCTACAGAAAGAACATCCGATTTACATTTGATCAGGCGTTCGAGGCGCATTCATTTATGCATGGGCAGAAGACTCAGGACGAGAAATAAGACAAGCTGAAATAATAAAAAGGGGGGTTTCCATTCATATTGCTAAAAATTCTTACAATCACAAGAGCAATGAATAAGAAACATTATTCAAATTATTACAACGGTATAACCTTAGATCCGGGGCACAGATTGAGGAATTCAAAAGTAAGGCCATCCAGAGTTCTTCTGGCCTTTCTAATTATTCTTATGCGCAGCCTCTCGCGCTCCTCTGTGTCAAGATCCTCGGCAAGCCCTCCCGGCCTTCGATAAGCAGCAACTATCGTCGTCTGCTGGAAGATTTGGTGTAGGATGTCAATGAGGTTGTCCCGCCGTTTCTTCGAGATCAGCCCCGTCAGGTACACTGAATGCACCTTGTCCTCGGCATCATCCAGCGCATTGAGCGGCAGGGCCTCGTGAAGACCCGGAAGTGCTCTCCATATTGCTCCCAGCACGACTTTCAAAAGAACCGAACGACGGGGTAGCAACCAACCACCGCTTGCGTTCAGACGACCCATGACCTCTGCACATTGAGCGTCTGTAAACTCCTGGTTTTGTTGACGACCCTGTGCGCGGATATCGTCATAGGTGATGAACTCGTGCAAACTGTATAGATGCACCACCATTATGCCTGGAGGAAATACCACAGGAAGATTAGCGATAGAAGAAAAAATAATATACATAGAGGGCTAAATTCCTAGAGAGCAAAGCTCTGTTCAGGGATTAAAACCCATGAACAAAAGCTTAATGAAACCCCAATGGGGTTCTCTTTAGATCAAAAGATCTGTGAGAGCAAAGCTCTTTGACTGAGATTAATTTAAATTAATTTGATTTACATTAATTTTACCTAAAAGTTTCTAACTTTGAAAATGAGCAAAGCTTTGCTAGTGAAACCCCAACGAGGATCTCTTTAGATCAAAAGATCTATGAGAGCAAAACTCTGCTGGTTAAAATTAATTAAAATTAATTTAATCAAAGAATCAATTTTACCTAAAGTTTTTCTAAAAACTTTGGAAAGGAGAGCAAAGCTCTGGAGTTCTTGAAGGCAAGAGCAAAGCTCTGAAGTTTTTTGAAAATAAAAAATCTGAAAGATGATAAGTATCTGTGGGGGACCAAAGGTCCTATTTATAGGCATCAAGTGCCTCTTCGACTTCCGAAAGTTGTCACGGCGGTTGGAATTCCGCCACCGTTGCGCTCATGTTTGGGGCCACGTAAGCACAACGGTGGGGGGCATTTGTTTACCCCAATTAGAGCGAAGCTCTGTTCAAATTCCGAGGCGGGAGATAAAGCAACGCTTCATCTTCCCCCAATCAGAGCAAAGCTCTGCCTTGAAAATTTAAAAATTTAATAAATGAAGCAACACTTCAGATTATTTGCGCTGCGCAACACGCCACGTGTCAGGCGCAGATGCATCAGCGCAGCGCCCAAGGCGGCGCGCCCAATCAGAGCAAAACTCTATTAAAGGAAGCAACGCTTCAGTTGCGCAGGCGCTGCGCTGCGCTGCGCAACACGTGTCAGCGCAGATGCGCTAGCGCAGTTGCGCTGCGCTGTGTGCTGCGCGACACGTGTCAGCGCAGATGCGCTGCGCTGTGCGCTGCGCGACACGTGTCACGTGCTGGGGCATCTGCGCCAAACATAATTAAATTTCTAAGAAATCTTTTCTGTTCTTGTTAAAAGAAGAAGATTTTCTTCTGCAAAGCAGAAGCCCTTGGATCAAAAATCCGACGGTGGGGAAAATTCCCCAAATCACTCAGAGAAATATCTCTTTAACAAATTTAACTAATTTATGAGCACTATAAAAAGGACCCCAAGCCTCAATTCAAAGGCATCAACATCTTTCTAAAAAAAAAAGAGAGAACTCTTGAGAACTCCTCGAGAACAACAGAAGGTAAAAACCTTTAGGAAAAAGAGAAAATTCTCTTATGGACAGATTATTGATCTAAGAACAAGATCAATAATCTTAAATAAAAAGAAAAATAAGTAATAATAGTGCTTTGCACTTTCTTATGAACCATTGGTTCTTTGAAAACAAAAGAAAACTTGTTTTCTTTGATTTAAAATCGATCAAAATATAAAACAGTGCTTTGCACTTGAAAAATTGCGCTGTTACGCTCCTTTACAACAGAGCGCGCCACGTGTCAGCAGCGCAACAGCGCAGCGCACTGCGCTATTGCGCTTGCGCTCACCAGAGCATGACACGTGTCCTCACCACAAGCGCTTACGCTCAGTAATTGGCGCAAAGCGCCTGGCAAATGCAATGCATTTCTTTTCCTGAAGGGCCAGGCCCAATTAAGAGACCAAGCAGACCTAATTAAATTGATGCTCTGCATCATTTCTAAATGGGCAGAGCCCAAACGAAATAATAAAAATGCTATGCATTTTAAAAGGGGCAGAGCCCAAACAAAACAGATGCATTGCATCATTCATAAATGAGCAGAGCCCAGAATAAATTGATGCTCTGCATCTTTTATGGGTAGAGCCCAAACAAAAAAATAGAAGTAATGCAATGCATTATTTAAGTGTGGGAAAAGCCCTAGCACAGGTCTAATAGACCAAAAATAAATAAGGGTGTTGAACATTTTCAACTGGACTTAACCCAATTTTGGCCGTAAGTCCTCAAATTAAATTGACTGAGCACAGCTGTTCTCTTAAATTAATTTATATCCGGTTCGAGGGTACATCTCCGAGCTCCTATGACACTTCTCGTTGTAATCCTTCAACGACGTCAGAGAGGCGACGGGTCCCAACGACCACACATGAATATGGACTGCGGGGTCCTTAAACTCGTGGACCGAAATGTCCTTAAACTAAACTCGGACCGAAACGTCCTTAAACTAATGATGGACCGAAACGTACTTAAACTAATGTCGGACCGAAACGTTCTTAAACTAATGATGGACCACTACGTCCTTAAACTGGCGACGGACCGAAACGTCCTTAAACTAATGATGGACCACTACGTCCCTAAACTGGCAATGGACCCCCATGTCCCTAAACTGGAACACGGACCACTACGTCCCTAAACTGGAACAATAGAGCCTTTAAATGCTCTTTTGTCGGATCTAAACGATCCCGTTTAAGTTGATCTTAGCCCCAAACACGGCTAACGTATCCTTAAACATTCAAACGGACTATAAAACTCCAAATCAACCTTGGTTCAAGGGTACATCTCTGAACTCCTCTGACATTTGCTGTTGTAATCCTTCAACGACGTTAGAGAGGTGACGAGTCCCGATGGCCAGATATTAAATGGATTATTCCGTTAAGTTGATCTTAGTCTCAAAACAGGACTAACGTATCCTTAACGAATGTTTAAGTTGATCTTAGCCGCAACGCGACTAATGCATCCTTAAACTAAAAACACCAGACCCAAATCTAAGTAAATACGGATTTGGACTAGTCCACGTCCTACGGGCGACGGCATTACTCAGTCTCCGTATACAATCCACGGGCAACCATAAATCAAACAAACACACACGACACGAAGTGAAATTCTGGAGAAGGAGAAAGTTATTACCGCGATGCGGTAGCGTAATTAACTGCAGGGGCTTGCGCCTGCAGGGAAGAGCGTCCCCACAATAAAATACCCCTCAAGCGAGGGGGAATCTGACGAAGTCTGCTACATCGGCCGCATCCGTCTAGACCTCCGATACACAGTGTCATAAATCAACTTGGCATCTTCGGAGAGGTGGACGGATAAAACCAAATAGCATCTGCCCCGAATCTCAGCGTCAGGACATCGCGGTCCTGTGCGTCGCCATTCGGAGGGGAACAGAACTTATGGCGGACATCGATATCAACCTACAATATCATCCAGGGAAGGTGAATGTAGTACCTGATGCTCTTAGTCACCAACCATTAGCAATGAATCTCACCGCACCGTGGAAGCTTCAACAAGATTTACATCAGATGGAGACTGAAGTGGTCATGCCAGGTAAGGCTTCAAGTTTGATGAACTTACAAGTTCAATCTATCATTGTCAATCAGATCAATGCAGCTTAAGAAAGTGATGCCAAGTTGCAAAAAATAAGAGAACAAGTATAAAGTGGACTTAGAACAGACTTCATCATACATGAAGACAGATCTTTGAGATACAGTAGTAGATTGTGTGTACCAAAAGGTTCTGTACGAGAAGAGTTGATGAAAGAAGCTTACAGCTCTCCTTATTCAGTACACCCTGGAGGTACAAAAATATACAAAGATCTGCGTCAAAATTACTGGTGGCATGGAATGAAGCGTGAAGTAGTAGGAAGCGTCACTAAATGCTTTGTGTGTCAGCAAGTAAAGGCTGAACATGCTGATTAACTTTAACCATTACCTATCCTAGAATGGAAGTGAAAACACATCATAATGGATTTCGTGACTGCACTTCCTCGCAGCTCGAAGGGTAACGATGCGGTATGGGTTATTGTGGATAGACTCATAAAGTCGGCTCACTTCATCCCATTTCGAGTTAGCCAATCTTCTGAGACATTAGCAAAGAAGTACAAGGAGGTAAGAATCTAAGTAAGATTTTGTAATACCCAGTTTTTCTTATACGTCTAAATCCGTATTTCTTTTACCTATAAGATTTATTTATAATTATTTATTTATTTTCAAAATCCTATTAAACTCAGATCCTATCTTTCTTCCTCTGTCTCAGCCATTTCCTGTTTAGAACACAAAACAAGATCTTTTCCATTTGATTTTCCCCGCAGCCATTTCAACCCAAACCCAAACTATAATTATTTGGCCCAGCCCTATTTTTCCCTATCCTAACAATTCTAATTACTATTATTTTCTGGCCCGAGCCCAGCCCATATCCCACAGCCCACTTCATTAATTCAAATTCAAATCTTATTATTATTATTTGCACCGGCCCGGCCCACTCAATTTCTTCCTCACCCACGCCCGCGCCCGCTTCCTCCTTACCCGACCCGACTCCCACTCCTGTTCATCTTCCTTCAAAATTCCTCCAACGACTCTCTTCCTATTCTCGCGCGCCCGTTCCTCGACCCGCCTCCTCCGCCCTCGCTCGCGCGAGCGTTACCCACGACGCGCACACTTTGTCCCCTCTACCCTTCATTACCTCTCCTCTCTAGTGCACACCCACACACACACTCTCATCTGGCACTTTCTCCCTTCCCTGTTCCCGCTCCCTCTCTCGAACCCACGGCCGCGTATCGCCTCGCCACCCCCGACGACCTACCACCCTTCAAAGCTCCTTCCCTCGCTCTTCTCTGCAACCACCACTCAATACCCAAGACCACCGAGCTCCCCCACTTCCTTCTCGTCTCCTTCACCTGCTTTCCCGACTCACCCCCTGCACCCACTCGGGTCTCTACGCACCGCCGTCCCCTCACCGCCGGCTCTCCTCCACCCTCTTCCCCATTTCTCCCCTTCTCCACTTTTTCCCCACAGTCAACTCCACCATCCTTCACTGCCTTCATCTCCCCAACTTCACCACCTACAACCTCTTTTTCCGACCACCCCTCGCGAGCCACCTCCGGCCACCACTACGACCCAACCCGATCCCATCTGCAACCTCTCTCGATCCCCTCTTCCCCTCTCCCTACCTCGCTCTGCTTTCACTCAATCCTTTCCCACTCTCCCTGTCTCTCTCTGTGCACTCTCTCTCTCTCTCTCTCATTGAACTCTCTCTCTCCCTCTCTTTTCCCCTTAACTCTACAGCCCCTCTCCGTCGCACCCGCAAACTACCAACAGCACGAGCCCCAGCTTCACAGCAGAACCCCGACCACCAAGCTGCGAGCCGCCGTTGCCGAGACACGAGTCCGAGCCAAATCAAGTTGCCGTGCCGCGCGCGTGTCGCGCGTTCGTGACGACACAGCCACCGTACATCCCCGGGACATCTCCAGGCAAGTTTTTACTTGCTACATGCTATTTATTATTAGTTTACAAATCGAAATCGTAGATATATCCCATGTTTTGCTTGATGCTAAATATTGCCACAAAACTGTTCGATGCTTGTTCTCATAGAAAATCATTATCCAATTTGACGGAACTAGATATATTGCTTTGGCCCTTGCTGTGATGGATACCCTGCGCAAGTTTTGTTAGAAAATACGACTGTTAAAGATTAAAACGACTACCCCCAAGTTTAATCGCAAAACTGAAATTATATTGTACCTGAAAATCGTCAAATTCACCATAAATCATATACATGTTAGAATGGTGCGTTCGAGGGCTCAAATCGAATCCGACTCGATGAACTTTAACCCTATACCAGTTTTCAGACATTTCTGTATTTAAACGGTGATGATATTTGGATCGGAGTGCAACTCTGGACTGCAGTCCAGAGTGACTTCAGTCTTTGCTTGCTGTTTAGTTTTGGATACCATAGAATTTCCTTAACTCGTAAGTTGCGGAACTCTGCTTTTTATTATAGATAAATCTGTTAGATAGACAACACAATTGATTTCATCCTGTTTCGTTACCGTTTGATATTTAATCTGTAATTTAATAGATCGGGACGCATAACAGTCCCAGCAGAATCAGAATTGACATGTTAATATTAAACAGATTATAACTCCTAACGTACAGACGCGATTGAAGATTCATTTGTTGCGTTGAAAACTTTACTGAAAACCCTAAAATACATTCAACTGTAACGTCGCTAAATTATGATCCCAACTAGGGTCAAAATGCGCTGCGAAACGGACTTCTGGTTCTGAAATTGGATTTCCAGCCGCGGACGCTTAAAATGAAATGGTTATAACTATTAATCCTGGAACCCGATTGGCTTGAAACAAAATTCTAAGGATAGATAACTGAACATATTAAATACTACCTGTTTATCATTTCGCTAAATTATATACATATGTTTCGTGATAAATCGTGCAAGTGATAGACTGTTGTTTTTATGATACCTGAGTTGTGCTTTTTATACTGTTCATGCATCATATCATACCTATATCATTGTAGTGATAACCTAGTGACATCGTGCATTTACCCAGTAATTGATTTTAGTGGTGATTGTGGCAAGTACGTCAGTGTTCGTGTATCCGTGATTAAGTGAAAGTGATACGTACTGGTACACAATCAGCGATCCTATTATTTCATTGCATTGTCGACGTCTGTGAGATGCGTGCACGTGTGACTATAAGTGGAATGGGACATTTATGGAAGCGTTGCACTGGTGTCACAGATAAGACACCAGACACTACCGTTTATCTTAGGTATTAGTCGGGACGTGCTTGATGGAGGTCCTGCCTCCAGTTCTCGCGCAGACTTGTCACGGATCGATTAGTATTTAGGTTGATGGTTAGCGTTTGATGTAGACCATGGGGTGTGGGGTAGTTTAAGTGTGAGTTCAACAGAATCTCGGGGGTCCCATGCCGGCTTATATATTTAGGGAGTTATATGGAGATTTACAGGGTACGTGATATATACACCGTGATATTCTTGTTACATGTTGGGCCCGTGGTCCCTTGCCCTTGGGTTCTACCCTTGGGTGGAGGACACTCGCGAGTGGTTGACTCTCACACTTGGACTGACGATAGGCTTAGTGACCTGTGCAGTGAGACTTAGAGACTGATAAGGATACTGGCATTTTATTCCTTATATATACTGTGTGGCATACGTGACATATTGTTATACCGCTTTACTGTTCCGCTGCGTTGATTACTACACATGCATATTCCTGATGCCATTTATTTACTGCTTCACATACCTATTATCACTGTTAGAACTGTCACTTGATTTTATACATATTATATTGCTATTGTGCCGCTCTGACGACCTGAATATGCATACTCAGTGTGAAGAGAAGATTTAGCTTGGATCAGAACTAGACGTGCATCACAGACTTCTTGACTTGATACTCCGAGTTACTTTCGTTTGTTCCACTTCAGGTCAGTTTAAATTATTGTATCTTTCAGTTACTGCATTTCTCATTACCTGCGCATCGTTTACTGTTTACCATGATAAACTAGAAGCCGAAGTGTGACTACGGCAGGACATTTCCTTGACCGTAGGAGCATGGCTGGCCTTGTCTACCCCTCGTATTCCGTATTTTGGGAAGCGGGGCGTGACATGGTTTAGTTGGTATCAGAGCCAGGTTTTGCATCAATTGGGATTGCAGTTTTCCGTGTACAGTTTGGCAATCTAAGACATCCTTCGGTCTAGGTTGTAAACTGTCATTCTTGATTCATATTCACATTGTGCGTTCAGCTATCCATTCACTATGGTTTCGAGTGACTTGACAAGGGTACGTGGTGGCAATTGCACTACTGTACTCTATTAAAGTGACTTAAAGTGATACAGTTGATTCTCCACTTGTTATGATATTCATCATCTCTGATATTCTTGAATCCTTGTTCTATCCATATCATATTTTGATTCATTTAGCGTGTGACTCATATCATTCTCGAAATTATTGTTTCAGGATCATGTCTTCCAACGACTTTTCATCTTTATCCGCTCCCCAGAATCAGAATGTTGAGATCCTTAGTGTAGTACAAGGTTTGAAGGAAGCCCAGGAGCGGACAAACGACTTATTAGCTGAAGGATTGAGAAGACAGGTGAATCAGGCACCAGCGGGAGTCTCCTATCATAAAGGGATCCCTATTGGACGAGGAAAGGAGAAGAAGATGAAGCGTCAACAGAAGCATCAGAAGAACCTTTGCTGTAGATATTGTAAGAGGCCAGGACACCTTCAGAGGGATTGTCGCCGTGCTCAAGGGAAATGTCTAATATGCGGTTCCAACAAACACCTCATCAACGGCTGCCCAGAAAGGAAAGAACCGCAAGGAAGGAACTCGTCCACACTCCCCATTTCTGCCAAGTGAGGATTGCCGCGTAGTTCGGACTTCGACGATAAAGCGGACCCAACACAGGATTCAACTCACGTAACGATGATGCGGCGGTCTAGCAATCAAGGAAGAAATTTTTATGTTTCCAATTTCAGTATTATGTTGTCATCCCCTTATAAACATTTCTTTCCGTTTGAACCTTTGTGTCCGTCGAATTGTAGTTGAATGAAATAAAATTTGAATCATAATACATGTATCATTCTCATGCTTTCTCTATGTCAAATTCTATTCATTATCACAGTATTTTCATTCTAATCTTTCAGTTCCTACAACCGCATATTTGCCTATATTTCGTACCCTGAGCTTTCCTTGATGTATTCCACTGTCTAATCATGACTTCTCTTTTCAGGCCATGGCCCACCCCGAAGCAGCGCTGCATTTAGATGAGGAGGCACAGTCATGCGTTCCCTTAGACCACACGCCGATGAGTTCTGACGATGAGATCAACGGTTCCCAAGTCAACTTCGGAAACAACTATTCAGAGAATGAAGGAGTAGCCGCTCCAGAGTTTGACATGATAGCTGACTCCGACGAGGAGGAAGAAGACCCTGAAGAGAACCCGATAGAGGAAGACCCCGAAGAAGAACCGATAGAAGAAAACCCAGTTGAGGAAAACTACGTGGAAGAAAATCCAGAAGAAGAAAATCACATGGAATTAGATCTCGATGAAGAAGCTTTATCCGAGGATGAAGGACCAGAAGATCAAGACCCTGCCGTGGAAGAACTCCCTTTGGCAGTCCCCGCGAGACGCTATGGGAATGGACGCCCCTACCTGAGTGCGCGAGCCTATCGTAACCTGCTGAATCTCCACAACCGCGACTGACGGAATTCCTTTGGGATGTTGTCTTTCTGGCCAAATAAAATGTGTATAGTTTAGGGCCACTTATCGTCCTTGAGAATGTCTTGTTTCAAATTTTTCTTGAATAAAGTAAATCTTCTGGATTCGTAAACCTTTTGATTATTGGTTCGTTTGATACTTGTTTATTGCCCCTATGCATTTATCTTTCTGCTGAGATCGCTGACTGTCCAACCTTACTTGTTGTAAAGTTTTTCACCCTCGTTTCAATTGGAAAGTACCGCACTCTGATCCTTGGGATGAGCCACCCTTCATCCCTCGTCTGTGCCCCGTTTGAGATCCTTCTGGGAGGTGAACAGTTCTTGTGAAACTTCCGAGTTCATTAACTTTTCAAATTTTTGATTCACATGATCTACCGACCAGTATACTCTCCATACATTTTTCTCCTTATAGTCCTTTACTGCTCACCCTTACTTCCTGTGCAGACCCGATCACAGTCTCCTTGATTTTCAACCTAAAGCCGCCACCCACCGACCTTCGAATGATCCACACTCCCTTGAAATCATTACCCTAGCTAGCCGATACAATTTTGTGTTCTTCCTATTACCCTAACTATATATAGGGACAGTGATTCAAAACTTAGTTTTCATTATTTTAGTCCGTGTTATTGATTACTCCGTTTTTATATTTTAAGTACACTATTAGTATTCTCATTTTCAGTAGCGCAACCTTACACCGCGCATATTTTGTTCCATGTTTCTTATTCCACGATACGAGTTTTCTAAGTTATTTTAAAACTATCTGATCGATATACCCTCCAAAAATGTTTTAACCTACCAACTAATCTTTCATTACTTTAGTGTAGTTACCTTATTTTCGAGAATTGTGCCTATAATTACTATTATAAATAGTTGAGCCTTATACTATTTTTTCTGTTTACTATTTTGATATACTTAGATGAGCACACATTTGGTTTCGACGTTTACCGAGCACACTTTGATTAATATTATTCGTTGATTGCTACCTATATTCTCGTATATTTGTAGTTGCCCTTATAGTGCTCTTGTATTATGCTTTTAGGCCTAACTTTTGTAAGTGGTTCTTATAGATATGTATGTACCTTCAAAATTTTGTCTAACCGTTTTTAAGTAAATCCACATGTATTAGAGTTCGATATGATAACTCTTCGCTTATTATTTTTATAGCCGGTCGTCTATTTTAAATTTCGAGGACGAAATTTTTGTAAGGGTGGTATAATGTAATACCCAGTTTTTCTTATACGTCTAAATCCGTATTTCTTTTACCTATAAGATTTATTTATAATTATTTATTTATTTTCAAAATCCTATTAAACTCAGATCCTATCTTTCTTCCTCTGTCTCAGCCATTTCCTGTTTAGAACACAAAACAAGAACTTTTCCATTTGATTTTCCCCGCAGCCGTTTCAACCCAAACCCAAACTATAATTATTTGGCCCAGCCCTATTTTTCCCTATCCTAACAATTCTAATTACTATTATTTTCTGGCCCGAGCCCAGCCCATATCCCACAGCCCACTTCATTAATTCAAATTCAAATCTTATTATTATTATTTGCACCGGCCCGGCCCACTCAATTTCTTCCTCACCCACGCCCGCGCCCGCTTCCTCCTTACCCGACCCGACTCCCACTCCTGTTCATCTTCCTTCAAAATTCCTCCAACGGCTCTCTTCCTATTCTCGCGCGCCCGTTCCTCGACCCGCCTCCTCCGCCCTCGCTCGCGCGAGCGTTACCCACGACGCGCACACTTTGTCCCCTCTACCCTTCATCACCTCTCCTCTCTAGTGCACACCCACACACACACTCTCATCTGGCACTTTCTCCCTTCCCTGTTCCCGCTCCCTCTCTCGAACCCAGGGCCGCGCATCGCCTCGCCACCGCCGACGACCTACCACCATTCAAAGCTCCTTCCCTCGCTCTTCTCTGCAACCACCACTCAATACCCAAGACTACCGAGCTCCCCCACTTCCTTCTCGTCTCCTTCACCTGCTTTCCGGACTCACCCCCTGCACCCACTCGGGTCTCTACGCACCGCCGTCCCCTCATCGCCGGCTCTCCTCCACCCTCTTCCCCATTTCTCCCCTTCTCCACTTTTTCCCCACAGTCAACTCCACCATCCTTCACTGCCTTCATCTCCCCAACTTCACCACCTACAACCTCTTTTCCCGACCATCCCTCGCGAGCCACCTCCGGCCACCACTACGACCCAACCCGATCCCATCTGCAACCTCTCTCGATCCCCTCTTCCCCTCTCCCTACCTCGCTCTGCTTTCACTCAATCCTTTCCCACTCTCCCTGTCTCTCTCTGTACACTCTCTTTCTCTCTCTCTCTCACTGAACTCTCTCTCTCCCTCTCTTTTCCCCTTAACTCTACAGCCCCTCTCCGTCGCACCCGCAAACCACCAACAGCACGAGCCCCAGCTTCACAGCAGAACCCCGACCACCAAGCTGCGAGCCGCCGCTGCCGAGACACGAGTCCGAGCCAAATCAAGTTGCCGTGCCGCGCGCGTGTCGCGCGTTCGTGACGACACAGCCACCGTACATCCCCGGGACATCTCCAGGCAAGTTTTTACTTGCTACATGCTATTTATTATTAGTTTACAAATCGAAATCGTAGATATATCCCATGTTTTGCTTGATGCTAAATATTGCCACAAAACTGTTCGATACTTGTTCTCATAGAAAATCATTATACAATTTGACGGAACTAGATATATTGCTTTGGCCCTTGCTGTGATGGATACCCTGCGCAAGTTTTGTTAGAAAATACGATTGTTAAAGATTAAAACGACTACCCCCAAGTTTAATCGCAAAACTGAAATTATATTGTACCTGAAAATCGTCAAATTCACCATAAATCATATACATGTTAGAATGGTGCGTTCGAGGGCTCAAATCGAAGAAGACTCGATGAACTTTAACCCTATACCAGTTTTCAGACATTTCTGTATTTAAACGGTGATGATATTCGGATCGGAGTGCGACTCTGGACTGCAGTCCAGAGTGACTTCAGTCTTTGCTTGCTGTTTAGTTTTGGATACCATAGAATTTCCTTAACTCGTAAGTTGCGGAACTCCACTGTTTATTATAGATAAATCTGTTAGCTAGACAACACAATTTATTTCATCCTGTTTCGTTACCGTTTGATATTTAATCTGTAATTTAATAGATCGGGACCCATAACAGTCCCAGCAGAATCAGAATTGACATGTTAATATTAAACAGATTATAACTCCTAACGTACAGACGCGATTGAAGATTCATTTGTTGCGTTGAAAACTTTACTGAAAACCCTAAAATACATTCAACTGTAACGTCGCTAAATTATGATCCCAACTGGGGTCAAAATGCGCTGCGAAACGGACTTCTGGTTCTGAAATTGGATTTCCAGCCGCGGACGCTTAAAATGAAATGGTTATAACTATTAATCCTGGAACCCGATTGGCTTGAAACAAAATTCTAAGGATAGATAACTGAACATATTAAATACTACCTGTTTATCATTTCGCTAAATTATATACATATGTTTCGTGATAAATCGTGCAAGTGATAGACTGTTGTTTTTATGATACCTGAGTTGTGCTTTTTATACTGTTCATGCATCATATCATACCTATATCATTGTAGTGATAACCTAGTGACATCGTGCATTTACCCAGTAATTGATTTTAGTGGTGATTGTGGCAAGTACGTCAGTGTTCGTGTATCCGTGATTAAGTGAAAGTGATACGTACTGGTACACAATCAGCGATCCTATTATTTCATTGCATTGTCGACGTCTGTGAGATGCGTGCACGTGTGACTATAAGTGGAATGGGACATTTATGGAAGCGTTGCACGGGTGTCACAGATAAGACACCAGACACTACCGTTTATCTTAGGTATTAGTCGGGACGTGCTTGATGGAGGTCCTGCCTCCAGTTCTCGCGCAGACTTGTCACGGATCGATTAGTATTTAGGTTGATGGTTAGCGTTTGATGTAGACCATGGAGTGTGGGGTAGTTTAAGTGTGAGTTCAACAGAATCTCGGGAGTCCCATGCCGGCTTATATATTTAGGGAGTTATATGGAGATTTATAGGGTACGTGATATATACACCGTGATATTCTTGTTACATGTTGGGCCCGTGGTCCCTTGCCCTTGGGTTCTACCCTTGGGTGGAGGACACTCGCGAGTGGTTGACTCTCACACTTGGACTGACGATAGGCTTAGTGACCTGTGCAGTGAGACTTAGAGACTGATAAGGATACTGGCATTTTATTCCTTATATATACTGTGTGGCATACGTGACATATTGTTATACCGCTTTACTGTTCCGCTGCGTTGATTACTACACATGCATATTCCTGATGCCATTTATTTACTGCTTCACATACCTATTATCACTGTTAGAACTGTCACTTGATTTTATACATATTATATTGCTATTGTGCCGCTCTGACGACCTGAGTATGCATGCTCAGTGTGAAAAGAAGATTTAGCTTGGATCAGAACTAGACGTGCATCACAGACTTCTTGACTTGATACTCCGAGTTACTTTCGTTTGTTCCACTTCAGGTCAGTTTAAATTATTGTATCTTTCAGTTACTGCATTTCTCATTACCTGCGCATCGTTTACTGTTTACCATGATAAACTAGAAGCCTAAGTGTGACTACGGCAGGACATTTCCTTGACCGTAGGAGCATGGCTGGCCTTGTCTTCCGTATTTTGGGAAGCGGGGCGTGACAGATTTAAATCTTCAATATGTATTATCTTTGATACCCATGAAATCATGCAGGAAATCGTGAGATTACATGGAGTACCGGTTCGCATTGTCTCCGATCGTGACACCAGATTTCGATCTCAATTTTGGCAAAGTCTGCAAGCTAGCTTGGGAACAAGTCTGAACTTCAGCACATCTTATCATCCACAAACAGATGCTCAGTCTGAGTGAACTATTCAGATCTTAGAAGATATGCTAAGAGCATGTATGCTAGACTTCGGAGGATCGTGGGAAGATCGCCTACATCTTGTGGAGTTTTCATACAACAACAGCTACCAAGCAAGTATCGGAACGGCACCGTTTGCAGCTCTCTATGGAAGGAAGCAACGATCACCATTAAGTTAGGAAGACATCGGAGATAGATAACTCTTTAGACCTGAGCTGATAGTAGCAACAGTGGATGTCGTTCGCATTATCAGGGAAAGAATGCGCATAGCCCAAGATCGATAGAAGCACTGGGTTGATACAAAGCGCCGTCACTTGGAGTTTCAACCGGGAGATCATGTATATTTGAAGATATCTCCAAACCATGGAGTGATTCGCTTTAGAAGATAAGGTAAGCTAAGTCCGAGATATATTAGACGGTTCGACATACTCGAACGAGTCGGAGAAGTGGCTTATTGCTTGGCACTTCCACCCTCATTCGTAGGAGTGCACAATGTGTTTTACATATCCCAACTCAGAAGGTATGTGAGTGACCCCAGTCATATTCTTGATCACTCCGAGCTCACCGTACAGCCAGATTTATCCTGTGAGCAACAACCTGTTGAAATCCTGGATAAAAAAGTGAAGTCACTTCGGAACAAGGAAGTAAAATTGGTTCAAGTGATGTGGAGAAAAGACTCACCAGGATAATCAACTTGGGAACATGAAGACGACATGCGTGCAAAATACCCTCATTTGTTTGTAAACTAGTCCTTAAAATAATTGTAAATTTCGAGAACGAAATTTTTGTAAGGAGGGTAGAATGTAACATCTCTGTTTTTAGTGTACATAAATTTGTTTAAAAATTAATGTACAAATATAATATTTGCAATCCTGTGTATGCTATAGGTATTTGATTTGCCTTTGAACAGCAAGAAACAACTTATAGCTCATTGGTAAAGCCGTTGCACTGCTGTGACGTAACCCCTGTGATCGAATCCCTCCAGCCACATAATCTTTTTGTTGATTTTTATTTTAATCTTTTAGAAGCCCAAAGGTTTACACGTGCACTACACGTAAAATGAAGAGTCACAAAGTAAACAAACACGTGCACTGAGATATACCAAATGACAGGGACACGTGGCGATGATCCAAGCCAATTCCACCGGATTTTAGCCGGCGACATTAGGCCAATGGCCGGCACCTCCGGGCCCTTCTGCAGGGGATGCTCCCTATATTTTAACTCCACACTCCTTGGCCTTTCCCCTTAACCCCTGTAATGTTTGTTTTTATTAAAAATAAACAGAGAATTAAAAAGAGGCATTAAGCCAAAATTTTAATGCAAATTTTAATTCCATTCTTCATTACCCTAAATCATAATTTTCCCTATAAATACCAAACTCCATTTCACCACTCCTCACTCAGAATTTCCTTACAAAAACTCTCTAAAATTTTCAAGTCCTAAGTTGTGCAAGTGGAGTTAGCAAGAGGAGAAGTTCCGACGACATTTCGGGAAGATTCCGGCGACCAAATGACGCCCCGACAGTTCCAAAATCTTTCCCTGCCTCCCATATTTCTTTGTATACAGTAATTCTCCTCTCCCCTCCACTTTTGCAATTCTAAAACTTCCACTTTTCAAAACACGTCGGAAGCGAAGTTATTGCGACTTCCGATTCATTTTTCTTTAAAAATCCAACTCTTTCTTAATAACAAACCTACCAATTTTTAATATATTGTTTAGAAATCATAAAAAAACACATTAAAATAAGTCTCATATCAAAAGAATCTATTATGCAACTTTTATCGCATTTTTACGATAAAATACTATATACCTTACTTTCGAAATAATTCAACATATTTCTTGTATTACTTATAGAAAAATCACGAGGTAATGACCTACCTCATCACAACACTCATCCTTGACATAGAAAGATGGTTTGTAAAATATTCTTTTGGGACAAAATACTAAATTACATTTAAATACCCTAAACTTACAAATCCGTTTTCTTTAAAAAGTGTGTTAATTAAATTCCTTACAATTGCGCCTCTACAACCCATTTTGGGGAACCCCGATTGGGATGGTGCGGGTTATCGCACGTTCTCGGGCCTAGTAGAGCGAGATGCAGACCTCCGCAAGGTGCATTCGATCTCGATGGAATTTTGATGCAATTTTTAAGAAAATTAGATTTCTACAAAATAAATAAAATTTATTTTTATTAAATATATATATTTATAACTATTATCAAAAGCTATATTTTAAAATATATTATATAAATATTCCTTATTTTCTAATTCAAAGGAATCACAATTTCATGAAACTATCATTAAAATTCAATACAAATTCCAGTATTTTATTAAAATACCATATACAATGAAAACTAGGTTCTACTCACTAGAAAATTTCACTTTTATAAAATATACATCTATGAAAACCCTAAAGACGATAAGTAAATACTTGAGGTGTATTTTGAAAATATATCAAAACTAATTTTACATAAAACCCCTTAAAGTTATACTAAATTACAATAAGGACCCTAATAAATATAAGTTTAAGCGAGACCAGTTCTCTTGAGCCTCAGGGAGCCGGAGAATATGGGTGCTTGCCTATCTAAGATAGACAATCTAACAACAGTGTTATCAACACGTTAATTGTGTTGGGAAAAGACACAAATCCTGCCATTCATGTGCAGCAGTTACTGATAACATCAAAATTAATCCAGGACTTCAATTTTGTTTTAAAAGTCTGACTCAGTTTGAGTCACGGTCAAATATGCAATTAATCTGACTTGATTATGATTCAAGTATAAACTGCAATACAACATGAATCCATCTATACCAAAATTCAATCTATAACAATCTGTTTTGACTGAACCAAACCATGGATATACTCTGATTACATGACTATCCATTTATATCCATTCTGTTTACATGATATCATGGTTTCGGCAAGTCATCCATCTATATAATAAAACAAACAATTAATACAAAAAACATTACGGGGTTTTTAAGGGGTAGACTGCTACGGAATGTGTTAGAAGTGACACGAGACGGTCACTTTAATACACCTAACCTGAATATCCATTGTCGTTGTACCGTGGCTGAACGGTTCCTTGTGCTCCGTATACTTTAGTCTCCGGAATAGTGGGAATCCTCTCGTATACTCTGGCATATTCTATACCAATCTACAAACAACTGTGTTAACATTATAATCAAACATTACTAGTTATACTCTCTTTCTGTCTATTCTATCTCTACTCATCTTTGGGACTCACCGAGCGATTGTTCGCTGACGACATTCTTTTTCTTCTTTCTTTGGAATGTTGTCAGGTGGATCGGACTCACTAAAGATCGAGCCCTGTACTGAGAATTTAGAGCAATTTGCTATCGACCCAAAGCTGTAGGAACTTGTATATACTTTTCATTTCAGTTATGCCATTGTTTAGGCATCACTTTCTATTCCTGTATTTACATTTCCAATTGTATTTGTAAAGAATTGTTAAATAAATAAAAGTTGTTGGTCATTTATATTCATGTCTCTTGTGTACATTTTGCTTTATATTGCTTAGATACGCTTAGCGTGTTTACTTCTGAGTAAATATGTCGCGTGACCAATTTTGTACTAGGATCGAGGATGTGCGATAATCTGCACCATCCTGATCGGGGTACCCCAAAATGGATTGTAAAGGCGCAATTGTAAGGAATTTAATTAACACGCTTTTTAAAGAAAACAGTTTTGTAAGTTTAGGGTATTTAAATGTAATGTCGTATTTTGTCCCAAAAGAATGTTTTGCAAACCATCGTGCTATGTCAAGGATGAGTGTTGTGATGTGATAGGTTATTATCTCGTGAGTTTTCCAAAGATAATACAAGAAAATATGTTGAATTATGTCGAAAGTAAAGTATGTGGTATTTAACCGTAAAAATACGATAAAAGTTGCATTATAGATTCTTTTGAGATGAAACATGTTCTAATGTGTTTGTTTATAATTTCTAAACAATATATTAAAAATTGGTAGTTTTTTATTAAGAAAGAGTTGAATTTTTAAAGAAAAGCGAATCGGAAGTTGGAATAACTCCGCTTCCGACGAGTTTTGAAAAAGTGAAGATTTAGAATAAAGATTGAGAAGGGAAGAGGGAACTTCCTGGTTATAAAGAAAGAGGGGAGGTAGGGAAAGATTTTGGAATCATCGAAGCGTCGTTTCGTCGCCGGAATCTCCCCGAAATGTCGTCGGAACTTCGCCTTTTGCTAACTCCACTTGCACAATTTAGGACTTGGAAATTTTATAGAGTTTTTGTAAGGAAATTCTGAGTGGGGAGGGGTGAAATGGAGTGTGGTATTTATAAGGAAAATTAGGGTTTAGGGTAATGAAGAATGGAATTAAAATTTGCATTAAAAATTTGGTTTAATGCCTCTTTTTAATTCTCTGTTTCTTTTTAATAAAAACAAATAGTACAGGGGTTAAGGGGGAGGCCAAGGGGTATGGAGTTAAAATATGGGGAGCATCCCCTACGGGGGGAGCAGTGTCGGCCGTTGGCCTAATGTCGCTGGCCAAAATCCGGTGGAATTGGCTTAGATCATCGCCACGTGTCCCTTTCTCTTAGTATATCTTAGTGCACGTGTTTGTTTACTTTGTGACTCTTTATTTTACATATAGTGCACGTGTAAACTTTTGGGTTTCTAAAAGATTAAAAGAAAAATCAACAAAAAGATAATGTGGATGGGGGGATTCGATCATAGGGGCGACGTCACAACAGTGTAAGGGCTTTACCAATGAGCTACAAGTTGTTTCTTGCTGTTCAAAAGCAAATCAAATACTTATAGCATAAACAGGATTGCAAATACTCTATTTTTACATTAATTTTTAAATAAATTTCTATACACTGAAAACAGAAATGTTACATTCTACCCTCGTTACAAAAATTTCGTCCTCGAAATTTACAATTATTTTAAGGACTAGTTTACAAACAAATGAGGGTATCTTGCACGCATGTCGTCCTTACGTTCCCATGTTGATTCTTTTGGTGATTCTTTTCTCCACATCACTCAAAACAATTTTACTTTCTTGTTCCGAAGTGACTACACTTTTCTATCCAGGATTTCAACAGGTTGTTGCTCACAGGATAAATCTGGCTGTACAGTGAGCTCGGAGTGATCAAGAATATGACTGGGGTCACTCACATACCTTCTGAGTTAGGATATGTAAAACACATTGTGCACTCCTTCGAATGAGGGTGGAAGTGCCAAGCAATAATCCACTTCTCCGACTCGTTCAAGTATGTTGAATGGTCCAATATACATCGGACTTAGCTTACCCCATCTTCCCAAGCGAATCACTCCACGGTTTGGTGATATCTTCAAATATACATGATCTCCCGGTTGAAACTCCAAGTGATGGCGCTTTGCATCAGCCCAGTGCTTCTGTCGATCTTGGGCTATGCGCATTTTTTCCCTGATAGTGCGAACCACATCCACTGTTTCTACTATCAGCTCAGGTCCAAGGAGTTCTCTATCTCCGACGTCGTCCTAACTTAATGGTGATCGATACTTCCTTCCATAGAGAGCTGCAAACGGTGCCATTCCGATACTTACTTGGTAGCTGTTGTTGTATGAAAACTCCACAAGATGTAGGCGATCGTCCCACGATCCTCCGAAATCTAGCATACACGCTCTTAGCATATCTTCTAAGATCTGTATAGTTTGCTCAAATTGTCCATCTATTTATGGATGGTAAATCGTGCTAAAGTTCAGACTTGTTCCAAAGCTAGCTTGCAGACTCTGCCTAAATTGCGATCGAAATCTGGTGTCACGATCAGAGACAATGCAAACTGGTACTCCATATAATCTCACGATTTACTGTATGATTTCATGGGTATCAGAGATAGTACATATTGAAAATTTAAATCTTACTTAGATTCTTATCTCCATGTACTTCTTTGCTAGTGTCTCAGTAGATTGGCCAACTAGAAATGGGTTGAACTGAGCCGACTTTGTGAGTCGATCTACTATAACCCATACCGCATCATTACCCTTCGTGCTGTGAGGAAGTGCAGTCACGAAATCCATTGTGATATGTTGCCACTTCCATTCTGAAATAGGTACCGGTTGAAGTAAACCAGTAGTCCTGTGATATTCAGCCTTTACTTGCTGACACACAAAGCATTTAGTGACGCTTCTGGCTACTTCACGCTTCATTCCATGCCACCAGTAATTTTGACGCAGATCTTTGTACATCTTTGTGCCTCCAGAGTGTACTGAATAAGGAGAGCTGTAAACTTCTTTCATCAACTCTTCTCGTACAGAACCTTTTGGTACACACAATCTACTGTTGTATCTCAAAGATTCGTCTTCATGTATGATGAAGTCTGTTCTAAATCCACTTTCTACTTTTTCTCTGATGTTTTGCAACTTGGCATCACTTGCTTGAGCTTCTTTGATCTGATTGACAATGGTAGATTGAAATTGTAAGTTCATCAAACTTGAAGCGTTACCTGGCATGACCACTTCAATCTCTATCTAATTTAAATCTTGTTGAAGCTTCTACTGTGCGGTGAAATTCATTACTAATGGTTGGCGACTAAGGGCATCAGGTACTACATTCACCTTTTCTGGATGATATTGTAGTTAGATGTCGAAGTCCGCCATAAGTTCTAACCATCTTCTCTGCCGCATATTCAACTCTTTCTGGGTAAACACATATTTCAGACTCTTGTGATCTGTGTATATGTCCACTCGTTCACCAAGAAAATAATGGCGCCAAATCTTAAGAGCAAAGATTAAGGCCGCCAACTCCAAATCATGCGTCGGATAATTGCGCTCATGAATCTTCAGCTGTCTTGAAGCATAAGCTACAACTTTACCGTGCTGATATAGAACACATCCTAATCCCTTACCGGATGCACTTCAAAACCTCCAGATTGATCCGGTATGACAAGGATAGGTGCTGATGTCAACCTTAACTTGAGTTCTACGAAAGCTTGTTCGCATTCTTCTGACCACACGAATTCTTCATCTTTACGCGTGAGCTTGGTCAAGGGTGTTGCAATCTTCAAAAATCCTTCAATAAACCTTCTGTAATATCCAGCTAAAACCAAGAAACTTTGAATGCCCTTCATTGACTTCGGTGTCGGCCATTCGCTTATTACTGATACCTTAGGTGGATCTACAGAGATTCCATCGTCTGATACAATATATCCGAGAAAACCAACTTGATCTAGCCAAAACTCGCACTTGTTGTACTTGGCATGGAGTTGATGCTGTCGTAGAGTCTGCAGGACAATTCGTAGGTGCTCGGTATGTTCTTTCCAACTCTTATAATACACCAGGATGTCGTCGATGAAGATGACAACAAACCTGTCTAGGTACTCTCAGAAAACTTGATTCATTAGGTTCATAAATATAGCTGGTGCGTTGGTCACTCCAATTGGCATCACAAGAAATTCTTAATGTCCATAGCGAGTTCTGAATGTTGTTTTATGGATATCAGATTCTTTGACCTTCACCTGATGATAACCCGAACGAATATCTAACTTGGAGAAAACGCAAGATCCACTTAGCTGATCAAACAGGTTTTCGATGCGCGGAAGTGGATACTTGTTATTTATAGTTACTTCGTTCTGAGCTTTATAATCAATGCACATTCTGTATGAACCTTCTTTCTTCTTCACAAGTAGAACTGGTGTTTCCCAACTTGAAGTGATGGGACAAATCCATCCTTTCATCAATAATTCATCCAAGTGAGTTCGGATCTCCTTCAAACCATCAGGGCTTAACCGATACAGTGCTTTGATCACCGGTTGTGATCCAGGTACTAAACCAATGCTGAATTCAAGTGCTCAATCGGGAGGCAAACCTGATATGTCTTCAGGAAATATATCATCGAACTCTCGAACTACCTCTGGCTTTGATCTTTCCTCTGCTTGAAGTGTTGCAACCGCTGCCTTCTTCGATTTTGGTTTATGTGTGCTAGGCTCCAGGGTACGGTCTCCACTTTTGAAATAAAAGACCGAATGGTCTGGAATCTCGAACACTACCCTCCTTTGACGACAGTCGATGGTAGCATAAAAAGTTCCGAGCCAATCCATACCCAAAACGACGTCAAAAATTCGGTATGTCCAGCACCTTGAAGTCAGCATAGAATTCTCTGCTGCAAACGACCACTGGACATAGGTCGTATCCCATTATTGCCTTTAGAAGGTCGTTCCCTGAACTGACATTCCAGCTGGATACAAGCGGTTTGACTGGAATTGCATGAGTTTGGACGAACCATTGCGACATAAAGCAATGAGATGTTTCAGTATCGAAGAGTGCTAGTGCAGGAAGTGAGGCTACTAAGATTGTACCTAAGTTATGTGGGATAGGTTTTAGGTATAAGGAAAAGATATATGTGTATGTATATAGACTGAAAGAAAGTTTGAAAGGAAATTTTTACCAGTGATGACTTGGCCGGTGGCTTCAGCTTCTTCCACAGTCGTTGTGAAAGCCTGTCGCCTAGGTACGTTCCTCCTTGCTGGAGGAACGTTCCTCTTCCCGTTCCTTTGTACTTGAGGTATGTTTCTTTGAGCTTGATGGAACTGGCAAGGAGGAGGTGCAGTCGGTCCACGAGGTGGTGGAGCAGGGAGAGTTAGTCTTGGAGAAGGTACCTGAATGGCTGGGCGCTGATGATAAGTAATAACTGATCTGGGTGCAGCATTTGGTTTGTGTCTACGAGGACAAGACCCAATGTCATGAGTGGCTGAGTCGCAGAGTAAGCAAAGGCGATTTTCATGCCGACAGTCTTTCGCCAAATGTCCATCCCTCCTGCAGTAGGTGAAAAAGGCCAGGCTGGGCCGGTTATTTGGTACTCCCGGTCTCCTGGGCATAAATTGTGTCCTTGAAGAGGCTCCTCCTACCATCTGAGTAGCAGGGCGCTTCACTCCAGCAGATTGGGGTCTGCCCTTCATCTTCACCACTGTCTCATATCGACGGGCAGCTTTCAGGGCCAGTTCGTGGGTTGGGAAATCCTCTGTAGCTAAGGCAGCTTGGATTTCCGGATCTAACCCTTACTGAAATCTTCTGGACCTGATCTCAACAGCCGGTATCAAGTGTGTCGCGAACCTGTTAAGGTCTTTTGTTAGCTGTGTAGTTTGTGATATTTGAAAATCGAATATTGAGACATATCTTACCTACTGAGCTTGGTAAATGCAGCATCATATTCATCCACTGATTTGGTCCACATCGAACCCTATTGTGGGTGGATGAATTGCTACACCATGTCAAATCGGGCAGTCTCTGGGAAGTACATTGTGTCGAACATGTCGCGAAAAGTCCTCCATTCAATAGGTTGGGCAAAAACGCTTTCTTCCGCCTTCCACCAAACTCGGGTGTTATCGGTGACTTGCAGCTTCGCAACTCGAACCCAAGCGATCTTTGGCACTTGTGCTACTACCAGGTCATCCTCAGTACTTTAAACCCATTCTTCAGCTTCCAGGGGGCTCTCTTTTCCCGAAAATTGTTTTAGGTGCAATGCCCGGAATTGATTTACTCCGGGCGCTTCCACTTCTGGACGATTTATCAAAATAGCAGTCTGATACTGCTGTCCTTCCAAGAAGCTGCGTATTGCCTCAAGCGGTACCGTCTGCCCATTGATCAGAGCAGCGACGGTAGGCGTAAGCGGTAGAGGTGGTGGAGTGTTGTTGAAGTTGGTACTGGTGTTATTTGGAGAATCTATAATCTTGAAAGAAAATAGGGTTAGGATAGATTCAAAGTATATAAAATTGTAAGATTCAAGAAATATGAAATGTAAAGAATGTTTTTAGTTGCTGATTCTTGTGTTATATTGCTTAGAACTTCATGCAAAATTGACCCGCATGCCCATGCAGAACTGACCTGCATAGGCCGCCAACAAAACCTGTCACGCCATGCTTCTTTATAAATGGGCAAGGAGACGCGACGGGTCACGCAACGTATTTACTCAGAAGTAAACACGCTAAGCGTATCTAAGCAATATAAAGTAAAATGTACACAAGAGACATGAATATAAATGAACGGAAACTTTTATTTATTTAACAATTCTTTATAAGTACAACTGGAAATGTAAATACAGGAATAGAAAGCGATGCCTAAACAATGGCATAACTGAAATGAAAAGTATATACAAGTGCCTATAGCTCTGGATCGATAGAAAACTGCTCCAAATCCTCAGTACTGAGCTCGATCTCTAGTGAGTCCGATCCACCTGACAACATTCCAAAGAAAGAAGAAGAAGAAAATGAATGTCGTCAGCGAACAATCACTCGGTAAGTCCCAAAGATGAGTAGAAATAGAATAGACAGAAAGAGAATATAACTAGTAATGTTTAATTATAATATTAACGCAGTTGTTTGTAGCTTGGTATAGAATGTGCCAGTGTATACGAGAGGAGTCCCACTATTCCGGAGACTAAGTTATACAAAGCACAAGGAACCGTTCAGCCACGGTACAACGGCAAAGAATATTCAGGTTAGGTGTATTAAAGTGACTGTCTCGTGCCACTTCTAACACATTCTGTACCAGTCTACCCCTTTAAAAACCCCGTAATGCATTATGTATTGATTTGTATTGTTCTGTTTAATTGATTGTACGACTTGCCGAAACCATGATATCTTGTAAATGGATGGATATAATGGATAGACATGTAAACGGAGTCTATCCATGGTTCGGTTAAGTCGAGACAGATTGTTATAGACTGAATTCTAGTATAGACGGATTCATGTTGTATTGCAGTTTATACTTGAATTATATTCAAGTCAGATTAATTGCATATTTGACCGTGACTCGAACTGAGTCAGACTTTTAAAACAAAATTGAAGTCCTCAATTAATTTTGATGTTATCGGTAACTGCTGCACATGGACGGCGGGATTTGTGTCTTTTTCCAAGACAATTACCGTGTTGATAACACCGTTGTTAGATTTTCTATCTTAGATAAGCAAGCACCAATATTCTCCGGCTCCCTGAGGCTCAAGAGAACTGGTCCCGCTTAAACCTATATTTACTAGGGTCCTTATTATAATTTAGTATAACTTGAGAGGGTTTTATGTAAAAATAGTTTTGATATATTTTCAAAATACACCTCAAGTATTTAATTATCGTTTTTAGGGTTTTTATAGAAGTATCTTTTATAAAAGTGAAATTTTCTAGTGAGTAGAACCTAGTTTTTATTGTATATAGCATTTTAATGAAATACTGGAATTTGTATTTAATTGCAATGGTAGTTTCATGAAATTGTGATTCCTTAGAAAACATAAAATATTTATAATATATTTTAAAATGGATATTTTGATAATAGTTATAAATATATATTTAATGAAAATAAATTTTATTTATTTCGTAGAAATCTCATTTTCTTAAAAATTGCATCAAAAATTCCATCGAGATCGAATGCTCCTTCCGAAAGTCCGTATCTCGCTCTACTAGGCTCGAGGATGTGCGATAACCCGCACCATCCTGATCGGGGTTCCCCAAAATAGGTTGTAGAGGCGCAATTGCAAGAAATTTAATTAACACACTTTTTAAAGAAAACGGTTTTCTAAGTTTAGGATATTTAAATGTAATGTCGTATTTTGTCCTAAAAGAATGTTTTACAAACCATCGTGCTATATCAAGGATGAGTGTTGTGATGAGATAGGTCATTAGCTCATGAGTTTTCTAAAGGTAATACAAGAAAATATGTTGAATTATGTCGAAAGTAAAGTATGCGGTATTTAACCGTAAAAATGGGATAAAAGTTGCATAATAGATTCTTTTGAGATAAAACTTGTTCTAATGTATTTGTTTATCATTTCTAAACAATATATTAAAAATTAGTAGGTTTTTTATTAAGAAAGAGTTGTATTTTTAAAGAAAAGCGAATCGGAAGTTGGAATAACTCCGTTTCCGACGAGTTTTGAAAAAGAGAAGTTTTAGAATAGAGATTGAGAAGGGAAGAGGGAACTTGCTGGCTATAAAGAAAGAGGGGAGGTAGGGAAAGATTTTGGAACCGTCGGAGCATCATTTCGTCGCCGTAATCTCCCCGAAATGTCGTCGGAACTTCGCCTCTTGCTAACTCCACTTGCACAATTTAGAACTTGGAAATTTTAGAGAGTTTTTGTAAGGAAATTCTTAGTGAGGAGTGGTGAAATGGAGTGTGGTATTTATAGGGAAAATTAGGGTTTAGGGTAATGAAGAATGGAATTAAAATTTGCATTAAAAATTTGGTTTAATGCCTCATTTTAATTCTCTGTTTATTTTTAATAAAAACAAACAGGGATTAAGGGGGAGGCCAAGGGGTATGGAGTTAAAATATGGGGAGCATCCCCTACGGGGGGCCCGGCGGTGCCGGCCGTTGGCCTAATGTCGCCGGCGAAAATCCGGTGGAATTGGCTTGGATCATCGCCACGTGTACCTGTCTCTTGGTATATCTCAATGCACGTGTTTGTTTACTTTGTGACTTTTAGTGCACATATAAACATTTGGGCTTCTGAAAGATTAAAAGAAAAATCAACAAAAAGATAATGTAGTTGGGAGGATTCGATCACAGGGGCTATGCCATAGCAGTGCAAGGGCTTTACCAATGAGCTACAAGTTGTTTCTTGCTGTTCAAAAGCAAATCAAATACTTATAGCATACACTGGATTGCAAATACTCTATTTGTACATTAATTTTTAAACAAATTTCTGTACACTGAAAACAGAGATGTTACAGTCCAAGTCGCAAAAAGGGCAGCACCGAATGTCCAAGTCGCAAAAAGGGCAGCACCGACCGTCCACGTCGCAAAAATGGCAGCACCGAACGTCCAAGTCGCAAAAAGGGCAGCACCGACCGTCCACGTCGCAAAAATGGCAGCACCGAACGTCCAAGTCGCAAAAAGGGCAGAACCGACCGTCCAAGTCGCAAAAATGGCAGCACCGAACGTCCAAGTCGCAAAAAGGGCAGAACCGACCGTCCAAGTCGCAAAAATGGCAATACCGACCGTCCAAGTCGCAAAAAGGGCAGAACCGACCGTCCAAGTCGCAAAAAGGGCAGAACCGACCGTCCAAGTCACAAAAAGGGCAGAACCGACCGTCCACGTCGCTAAAATGGCAGAACCGACTGTTCACGTCGGAAAAATGGCAACACCGACCGTCTAAGTCGCAAAAAGCGCAGAACCGACCGTCCACATTGCTAAAATGGCAGAACCGACCGCCCACGTCCCTAAAATGGCAGAATCGACCGTATATGTAGCAAAAATGGCAGCACCGACCGTCCACATTGCAAAAAGGGCAGCATCGACCTCCACATCGTCAAAATGGGAACCAAATCAAGTCAACCTCCATACGAAAGAAGATCCATCAATTTCATGCACACAACCCACATATGTGGTGTGTATTTATTGATGGGGGCACTTTGTTGGGTCAAAAATTACACTCCAGTTGACCAAGTCAAAACCAAAGTCAACCCTAAGTCAAGTGGGCCCGAGCCCAAGCCCAAGTCAAGAGCAAGCATGGAAAGAGCCGGCTCCATGCCAAAAAGGAGGCAATAAATTAGTCTAAATGTAATTTTTAGAAATAAATATATATAAAGTGGGCAGAAAGCCAAAATTTTGTAAACCCCTATGCTCCATGCCAAAAAGCACATAAGGCATAGGTGGCACAAGTGCCATTTGGCAAAGCCCGAGAGGCTATATGTAAAGTGTGTAGCCTATAAAGGCAACATGATGAAAAAATCAATGATAAATTTTTCTTTCTCAAAAAAAAATTAGGGTTTGTGCCTCATTCTCCTTCTTCAAGATTCTAAAACTTTCTTCCCCATTTTGAATTAAATCAAGAGTTTAACTTTTCCTTTTCAAAAAATAAACAGATTTTCACCATCAAACCCTCGAAGGGGAACACAGATCTTTCATCGGATCTCAAAAATGGGAGATTTTTAAATCTCACCCCCCTTTTTCTCCAAGATCCGGCCAATAGAAGAGGAGGAAGAAGGAGACCCACCGCCAAAAATCCCACTTCGGGGAAGATCTAGGGCCAAAGAGGAGAAGAAGGGGGTCCCTTTCGGTCATTTCCAAAGATTTCTAGGATTTTAACTCCATTCATGATCTATTGGAGTTTAACTCCAAATCTATACATAATCCCTTAGGAGTTCAACTCCCAGCCCAGGGGCTAAGCCTCTTTTCTGCTGGTGTTTCCAGCGGTCACGTGCCGTGCACGTGACCCACGGGTGCCCAGCGGTCCCGTGCCGCGCACGTGACCCACGGGCGCCCAGCGGTTCCGTGCAGGGCACGTGACCCGCGGGCGCTCAACGCTTACGTGCCCCTCACGGGATCTACCAGCGCCCAGCGCCCAGCAGTCGCATGCAGAGCACGTGACCCGCGGGCGCCCAGTGCCCATGCACCTGGTACATGACCCGCAGGCGCCAAGCGCCCACACGCCTGGCGCGTGATCCGCGGGTGCCAAGCGCCCACTGCCTGGCACGTGACCCTTGGGTGCCAAGCGCCCACACACCATGCACGCATCTTTTAAGACGTCCTTGCCCCTTATTTTTCATGCACTCCATACCCAAAATACGTCCACCGATGGAAATTTTTTCTAACGGGGCGCTGCCCCGCACCCTGCAAGGGGGCTGCTAGCCTATTTGACCCCCAGCATGCTATCCGGATAGCGGGACCCCCGTAAACTCTGCGAGACCCCCGATATATCCAAAACCCCTCAACATACACATACGCACTCTGCACATTTAGTTCGCATGACCAGTTCGACCTGCCAATCGGAAGTTCCCTCGCTCCAAAAGCGAAGGGTAATTAACGGAAGCTTAGTCCGCAGATGCCGGAGATTCGGATCCCCACAATCAATAAACCCCCGCCTACCCTAGGCAGGGGGAATATATAGTACGCCTGACAAGCGACGTGTATTCCCATCTCAATGGGGTGACGAAAACATCCTACAGCGTGGACTCCATCTTAGGTATGAAATACCTGGTCATCTGGAAGTTACCACTTCCTATGACCTGCTGATAACAAGTAGTGGGAATAACAGTACTAAGTCATATCCATATGGACTTCAGCATAGACACTAAAGTAAGAGTCTCATCATAATCCATAACAGGTATTTGATGAAAACTCTTTACAAAAAGTCTAGCCTTATTAGGTTAGTACTCTTCCACTTGCACAGATCTCGAAAGATCTACTTGCTCCTAATGGGTTTTACCCCTTCAGGAGCACCCAGCAAAGTCCAAAATCCATAATTTGTTGAAGTGTGTGAAGTCCATCTTGGATATGAAGTATCTGGTTATCTGAAAGTTACCACTTCTTATGACCTACTGATAACTAGTAGGACCATCATTACCATGATTCTGACCTCTCTGTCACCGTCTACGAGAAAACAAAAGTATCTCTCGGGTGGCCGAGGTTGTTAGTGATATATTCCCTAGAGGCCATTATTGTATAGTACTGGATTGTATATTACATTTTGAAAGCTTGGAATATACACGGATATAATAATAGTCTTGCCCAATATGATAGTGTGCTATCTGGTTTGATTCTATCTTAATATGTGTATATATTTCTTTTAACATATCGCTAATACATATTGATAGAGGCTTTAGGATTTTTGCTTGACTACCAGTGTTGTGATGGCAGTCACACTAGTGGGGGCTGGATGGTCTATAAGCACATCTTTATAATTGTCCCTAGTTATAGGATTATCGAGACAGGGCATCGACACTTCAGAGTAGACTATTGTATACGCTTCTCATCCCAGTTCGGGAGATGGCCTGTCCCGCGGCCATTGGTATGCGATACCAGAGATAGTATACAGGTGCTCATTGGGTTATGAGTTACACTGGACGGACTCGATGGGATCTGCTGGTTGGTATTATACCTATCGTCGGTTAGCAGTTCCCGGATGACATGAGTACAGGTTAGTCCGTTGACTTGACATCACTATTCGTCTCGAGTGTGTTCCCACTGTACTTAGATTACTACCCTACCATGGCTCAAATAAGTCGTGCAAACAGGTAGTGGTTGGGTGCAGTCCTGGAGCACTTGGAGGCAATAGGAGTTAGAAAGGATTCGTCTCTCCCGGTATTGGGAGTTGATATCGCGCTGTGTTTGGATAGCCATTACACAAAGTCCCTGGCCAGAGCAAGCGAGATTTACTGGTAGGTACACCAATAGTTTCTCAGGGTTTATTGGGATCTACACCGGCATGACTTATTGCGCTATTAGGGGTCTGACGGTTACCACCCCTAGGCCCGATATGCGATACTCTTAGAAGAAAAGACCGGACTGTACGAAGATTGTCACAGATAGGCTCAGTAGGAGTTCGGATGAGTTTGCTCGTCGACCTTCTTATCGACACATATCTGGGTAGCTGTTACGTACAACTAGTGCCACTGACGGAATCGTGGTTAAACCCACTGCCATCGTGCTATTGAGTCTTTGGAGTCCCACACAGAGGGTTTTCCTGGTTCAGGCGAAACGATGTAGAGGCCATATGGTTTTACGGCAGGGTTCCGATCATATACGTATATTAGCTACACGGATGTTGTTCGGACGGATAATACTAGTGTGCTTTGGTTTAAGCCGAATCCTAATATTATATTATTGGATTATTATTATCTCGTTATATTCGTACTTTTGGAATACGAATACGGGTATGTATCTATGGTGAAGGCATTCTTGTAATTTCATAAAAGATGCTTCTAGAAGGGGAAACCTCATTATTTGGATTTATCTATCTTTGGAAATAGATTAATGAGGTGGAAAATGGAGATATTTGTGGCATGGTGAAGCATGGCTCATTTCATTTTTTATGTGTTTGGGTTTACTATTAAAGCATGATTGTTATTTTCGATTGGAAAATAATCCATGCTTCATGAGAGATAGAGAATGAGCCATTCTTCACTAGCACAACACTTATTCATTTGCAAACTTACTTTCTCTCTTCATTTTTCCTCTCCTTATTTCTCAAGACCCTAATCCCTCACATGAGTTGTGAACCATAGGGTCCTTTGAGATTAAATACTCCAATTAAGACTCTGCATCTCCTAAGCTACCTAGTTTAGCGAACTAGGTACTTTAGTTACCTCGGTTTAGAGGTTTAAGCTTGAACCATAGACTCTCGGGTAGATCGTCTTTGACACGAGGAGACCAACGCTCAAGAGCGATTCGGATCTTCAAGGAGCTCAAGAAGAAGAGGAGAAGAAGAGGAGAAGGACAAGTAACAAGGAGGTATAAACACTATCATAGTAGTTAGAACCTCCAAGTAATATAGTTAGTTAAGGTTTTCGTAAAGATCCTGAAGTTAAAGTCGGTGTTGCAAAGTCAAGAAAAACGTTTTTTGTAAATTCCGTCTCCCTACAAGTGCGTAGGGTGTGCGAAATCGACTTCCAATGCTATCAGAGCCTACTAAACCTTAACTAGCTTGTTAGCAAGTAATTAGAATTTCGATCGACAGAAAATACACGAAATTACATTTCCGAGATATAGCTTGCTGTCATTTTTCAAAACTGTTTAAAAAATTATTTCAGTGACCTTAAAAATATGAGCAGGCTTTTCTAGGACGAAAGAAATATTTTGAGCACATGAACCATCAACTAGACCGCGGAACCGCGGCCAAATAGTTCATTGGGCCGCGGATCCACGGCCATGTTGTGGTCAATGTTCTCCAACTTTTTTCTATTGTTCAGTACCTTGGAAATATGATTTTTGGTATATTTGGTTCTTACCCAAATTTGTTTGTGTACTGGTTTGTGCATGTGGTAAACACGGAAAGTTACAATCGATCGAAATTCTAAGTTTTTGCTAATCGGTGTTTCTGTGTTTGTATATGTGTTGCTAAACGTCCGCTAATTGCTATATGTCGATTAGTGGGGTTTGCACATATCTGTATCTTCTTGATGGTTTGTGTATATGAAGTATTGGATCGTCGTGAATGAATAGCCCGGGGATGTGAGAAGAGTGTTCTTTTCTTTCATTCATGTATATTTGTAAATTGATATAATATTTTTTTGCGGGGCACATCCGGGTTGAGGTTGTAGCTACCATTATATTATTTCATTTACTTTTCTTGCATAGGATAGACCCAATATGGGATGCACAAACTACCGGGTTCTTGGAGCGCCGAGTGGCTCACTCATTTTATTGAGCGAGGTTACTTCATTTCGGGAATTTGGTGGGTAATTTGCCGCACCCTTAGGGGTCTAGGATGGGGTTTGTCTATTCATCATGACCGTGGAATCTGTCTTTCGTTATAGGCTAAAACAAAATACGGAAATCCTAATATATCCAATATATTCATCTGTGTTGATGTGATCTGTGATCTGGAATGCCTATTATTGCGTGAGAAGAATATATATATATATATATACATATATATATATATATTGTATATAATAAACGTTATTTATGTTTTGCATACCATCTGGAGTATATATGTTTTGCATACCACCCGTCATTACGTTCATAGTTTTCGCCAAAACCAGCCGTAGCCCTCCGTCATTTCATATGGGTATTCAGTAGTATTCAAGCTATGTATTTTGACTTTCTCTAAGGCATAGTGATTGGTAGCTGCTGGGTATTCATCTGTAGCATAAGTAGATGCGTTAATTTGGGACAGGCGTACAACTATTTTAGCCTTCGTCAAGAGTTTGTACGAATGGGTTCAAATTAACCTGGACAATGACGGGTAGAACTTGACTTGCGTCTTATGATATGTTAGCCTTCGTCAAGGTCATAAGCGCCTGGGGCAAAAATCCACACTGGGAGTTTCAAAAGAAAAAAAAACTTGCTAGTTTTGCATACCATCTGGAGTGTGATGATTTTGGTAGGATTCCTTCAAAGTTGTCACACGATGATATTTGGATCCCGATCCCACCATGAGTTATGTTACTCCTCAGGAGAATTTTTCACTAAACAATCAATGCTATAAACCAAGTAGGTGTCTAGAACGATGTTAGCGGGGCTATGCCTCCAGGGAAAAGAGCTTATGTAATTAAGGAACTTCGCGAAAGCGTTGGAAAACCTCCCTCGAAATACCGACACTAGCCTGGCCGAAAGGTTAAGCAAGAATTGTAGGGTGAGATTAATCCTGACTAATTCTTCTTTTATGGTTTGAAGGAGGATTCGAGAAATAGTGGGAGTCATCCTGTTTAGATAAACTAATAACCAATCTAAACTTGCAATAGCATCATACTGAGTGTTTTCTTCTCTCTCTTGACTGCAGCGACTAAAATGACTGGGCTTAAATTACTGCTAGATAAAAATAAATTGACGGGGCCAAACTATAAAGATTGGCTAAGGAATGTCCAGATGGCCATTACCTATGACAAGCTAGGCTACCTCCTAACTACCAATACCCCCGCTGTCCCAGGTACAGATTCCACCATCGCGAATGTTGAAATCCGTAAGACATGGGAAATAGATTGGGCGAGAGCCAAGTGCCTCGTGCTGGCCTCAATGGATAATGAACACCAGAGGCGGCACGAGAAGATGGACTTAGCTTCTATCTTTCTCCATACCAAGGATTTATATGGAGAGCAATCTCGTATTGCATGATATGAGACCTCGAAGAAATTGTTTCAGACGAGGTTGGCTGTTGAGTCATCTGTAGGGGACCACGTCCTTAAGATGATCAGTTATATTGAAGAGCTCACGGATCTTGGGACCACGTTGGAGAATGAGTTATATACAAACTTGATTCTACAGTCCCTCCCATCTACCTACGCCCAGTTTATCTTGAATTTCAATATTCAGGATAAGGAAGTTTCACTTCTAGAACTCCTTAATATGTTGAGGAGTGCAGAGGGCACCCGACAGAAAACCAGGGAGACACCCGCTCTGCTTATTGAGGAATATTTCTCTTCTAGATCTAAGGCGAAAGCCAAAGGGAAGAAGAAGAAGACCCCCATCAAGCCAAAAGGCGATGTCAGTAAAGTAGAGGGAAAGAGCAAGGAAAAAGTTTCGGGGGCGATAGTAAGGAGGAGGAATGTTTCTATTGTCATAGAAAAGACCATTGGAAGAAGGACTGCAGGGCTTGGAGAGCCAGAAACCAGGATTCGAAGTATGCTGTGGCTTCGGTTTCAGGTGTGTTTAAAATTGAAAACTGTCTGTCAATCAACTATACTTCATGAGTATTGGATACCGGATCAGGATCTCATATCTGTAATTCATTGCAGGCGCTGAGAAACCGTAGAGCTTTAAGGGCAGGTGATATGACTCTCAGGGTTGCTAACGGAACGAGCGTGAATGTTGTATCCGTAGGGGAATATCACCTAGGATTGACAAGTGGAAATACTTTGATTTTGCGTAACTGTTTTTGTGTACCTAGTTTGACATGTAATATCATCTCTGTATTTTTACTATCTAAAGAAGGTTATGATTTTACATTTGTAAGCGATGTAGTAAACATCCACCTTAATCATGGTTTGATTGGATCAGGTACACTAGACAACGGTATATACGTATTAAATCAATACCAAGTTTCAATCTCCAGAACACACTCAAAAGAAAGTCTTCAGAATTAAATCAAGCTTCCTTATGACATTGTAGACTGGGTCACATCAATTAAATACGGTTGACGAAGTTACATAAAGATGGATATTTGGATCCGTTTGAATATCTGTCTTATGCAACTTGTCAATCATGTCTCAAAAGAAAGATGACAAAGACTCTGTTCACTGGACACGGGGTAAAAGCCAGCGAGCTCTTGGGACTCATACACAGCGACGTGTGTGATCCAATTTCTACACATGCAAGAAGTGGTTATTCCTACTTCATTACTTTTACGGATGATTTCTCAAGGTATGGACATGTATTCTTGATGAAACATAAATCCGAGGCCTTTGAGAAATTCCAGGAATACAAGAATGAAGTGGAAAAACAAACAGGCAAAAGTATCAAGACACTTAGATCCGATTGAGGTGGTGAATACTTAAGTGCTAAGTTCCTGGATTATTTAAAAAAGAATGGAATTCTCTCTCAGCTTACTCCTCCATATACACCTCAGCACAATGGTGTATCGGAAAGGCGGAACCGCACCTTATTGTACATGGTACGTTCCATGATGAGTAACGCTGAGTTACCGTAATCCTTCTGGGGTTATGCACTGGAATCTGTTGCATATCTTTTAAACAAGGTTCCTACTAAGTCTATGCCTACCACACCATATGAAATATGGAGTGGGAAGAAACCCACCATATGAAATATGGAGTGGGAAGAAACCCTATCTTAAGTATCTAAAGTTATAGGGATGTCCATCATTTGTCAAAAAGCAGCATGCAGACAAGCTTGAGGCACGCTCAATACTGTGTAATTTTGTGGGATACCCAAGGAACTCCAGGGGGTATCTTTTCTATTACACGGAGGAACAAAAGGTTTTTGTTTCTCGGCATGCCCACTTTTTGGAGACTCAATTTCTTGAAAAAGAAATAAGTGGGAGTGCAATAGAACTGGAAGAAATTCCAGAATCACAAGCTATTACTGAAAGCATGGAGGAACCAGAAATTTCAAAAGAACCGGATATCCCTGCGCCACTCCGCAGATCTAATAGGCAGTCTCATCCGCCCGAGAGATACTGTGGTTTTCTCATAGATAGGGATAGAGAGGATTGTATCATCATGATGATGAGCAACTATTTTCCAGCAGGCCATTACGAGCAAAGACTCAGTAAAATGGCTGGATGTAATTCGGACCGAAATGGAATCCATGTACGCCAATAAAGTATGGACTTTGGACATTGCACCAGAAAGGGTAAAACACGTAGACTGCAAATGGATCTTCAGAAAGAAGATTGGTGTAGATGGACTGGTTAAAACCTATAAGGCTAAACTTGTTGCAAAAGGTTTTCGTCAAAGACCTGGTTTAGACTATGATGAAACATTTTCTCCAGTGGCTATACTTAAATTCATTTGTATCCTTATTCCCATTGTTGCCTTCCAAGATTATGAAATTTGGTATATGGACGTAAAGACGGCTTTTCTAAATGGAAATTTGGAAGAGTACGTTTATATGGATCAGCCAAAGGGTTTCATAAAGAGTAGGAGCAGTGGAAGAGTGTGCAAGTTGCTTAAATCCATTTATGGATTAAAGCAAGCATCGTGGAGTTGGAACATCTGTTTTGATGAAACGGTCAAAGAATTTGAATTTTTCAAAAATCCAGATGAACCATGCATTTGTAGTAAGATTGTAGCGAGAACTGTGGTATTCCTCGTTTTATACGTGGATGACATTCTCTTGATAGGAAATGGCATTCCTATACTACAATCAGTCAAAGGATTTTTGTCACAAAAGTTCTCCATGAAAAACCTAGATGATACTTCCTACATTCTGGGGATCCAGATCTATCGTGATAGATTTAAGAGGATGTTAGGACTTTCATAGTTCAGGTACATCGACACCATACTGAAAAGATTTAGTATGGAAGATTCCAAGCGCGGTAATCTACCAGTTTGTCACGGGATCACCCTCTCCAAAGAGATGTCTCCCAAGACTGATTTGGAAAGGGATCGCATGAGTATTATACCCTATGCTTCTGTGGTAGGCTCTATAATATATGCGATGTTGTGTACCAGACCAGATGTTGCTTACGCACTGCGCGTGGTAAGCAGGTATCAGTCAAACCCTAAGGAGAAGCACTGGATAGCAGTTAAGAACATTCTCAAGTACCTGAGAAGGACTAAAGAGATGTTCTTGGTGTATGGCAGTAAAGACCTCCTGATGGAGACCTTCGCTGACTCCAGCTTCCAGAATGATAAGGATGGCTCCAAGTCTATGTCGGTTTATGTCTTTACCCTTAATGGAAGGGCAGTCTGTTGGAAGAGCTCCAAGCAGGACACCGTTGCTGACTCGACGATGGAAATGGAGTATATCGCTGCATGTGATGCTGCAAAAGAAGCAGTCTGGATGAAGAAGTTCATTACAAAATTTCAGGTGGTTTCATCCATTGTTGATCCAATATCTTTGTATTGTGACAACAACGGGGCTATAGTTTTAGCGAAGGAACCAAGGTCCCATCAGAAGTCCAGACATATCTTGAGGGGGTATCACTTGATTAGGGAGATCGAGGTGCGGAGAGCAGACACAGAGAACAACACTGCAGATCCACTCACAAAGGCCATCCCTCAGATGCAGTTCGAGAGGCTATTCGAGATGATAGGTCTGCGATATGCCAATACATGGCCTTAGTGCAAGTGGGAGATTGTTAGTGATATATGCCCTAGAGGCCATTATTGTATAGTAATGGATTGTATATTACATTTTGGAAGCTTGTTTATACACGGATCCTTATAGTCTATAATAACAGTCTTGCTCAATATGATAGTGTGCTATCTGATATCTTAATATGTGTATATATTTCATTTAACATATCGCTAATACATATTGATAGAGCCCTTAGGATCTTTGCTTGACTACCAGCATTGTGATGGCAGTCACACTAGTAGAGGTTGGGTAGTCTATAAGCACATCCTTATACTTGTCCCTAGTCGTAAGTTATTGAGACATGGTATCGATACTCCAGAATAGACTAGTATATACGCTTCTCATCCCAGTTCGGGAGATGGCATATCCCATAGCCATTGGTATGCGATACCGGAGATAGTATACATGTGCTCATTGGGTTATGAGTTACACTAGACGGACTCGATGGGAACTGCTAGTTGGTATTATATCTATCATCGGTGAGCAGTTCCCGGGTGACATGAGTACAGGTTAGTCCGTTGACTTGATATCACTATTCTTCTCGAGTGTGTTCCCACTGTACTTAGATTACTACCCTACCACGGATCAAATGAGTCATGCAAACAGGTAGTGGTTGGGTGCATTCCCAAAGCACTTGGAGGAAGTAGGGGTTAGAAAGGAATTGTCTCTCCCGGTATTGGGAGTTGATATCGCGCTGTGTTCGAATAGCCATTACATAAAGTCCCTGGTCAGGGCAAGCGAGATTTACTGGTAGGTACATCAGTAGTTTCTCAGGGTGTATTGTGCTCTACACCGGCACGACTTATTGTGCTATTAAGGATCTGACGGTTACCATCCCCTAGGTCCGATATGCGATACTCTTAGACGAACAGACCGGACTGTACGGAGATTGTCACAGATAGGCTCAGTAGGAGTTCGGATGAGTTTGCTCGTCGTCCTTCTTATCGACAAATACCTGGGTAGCCGTTACGTACAGCTAGTGCCACTGGCAGACTTGTGGTTAAACCCACTGCCAGCATGCGGTCGAGTCTATGGAGTCCCACATAGAGGTAAATAATGAATGCATGTTTAAAACCAGAGAACTTATAGGTAAACCTGAATGAAGTAAGAGTACCAACCCTTGTCCGAAGGACACTAGAAAACATGCATTTTCATGTATAAGTCCCAAGAGTATACCAACTCAAATTCTGTGTTTTGTAAATTGAAAACTGTATCTTGGTTAAGAATGTCTTACGCCGTTATTAAATGCACCTTATCTTATCTTCAACTGATAAAGATAAATGTTTACAACACAATTTTCAAAATGTATATCTTGCTTTATAAAATAAAGGTACAGATATTTCATTTTAAAATTTGGTGCATAAAAACGGTTATTCGAAACCAAATATTTGCAGTCAGACAAAAACCAGGAGATTTAATCCAATATCACCAATTGCAACAAATTCTGATATTGAGGATCAAACTATCCATTTCCCAATATACTACTCCCACTCATCATCTGTAATATCGTATAGATGTGAGATCCAAATCTGGTAAATACATACCCTGAAGTCAGAATTGATTGGGAAAACAATTCTCTTTTACAAGTACACAGAAATACTAAAACATGAAAATGTTTCATATGGGATGGTCAGGTATTCCTTGTAATGTCTTTTCCATTATCCAGATTCCTGACAGTAGTCGCAATTTCCTTTGTTCTCACTTCAATCCCTTTATAAGTTCTACATCTTACCTTCTGCACACCATCCTTAGGCTAATTGATTTTCTTCCTTCCCTACCTTTCGGCACTAGCCTGAGATTTGGAAGAAGACTATCCAATAAGAATAACAGGTGTACTCTCTTAATGTAAGAAGCTCTCACAACCTGAGAGAAGGTAAAGGGAAGAGACAATCGAATAATCTTATTCAATTTCTCCAGAACCTGTGGCTATCCTCGACTAAAGTAACTTCTTCGAGTTCGTATGTAACTATACAATGGCCGTTCCAAGCAATATGGATCATCATAGGGATACGGCGTGTTTTGAAGAAACGCAAAGGGTAAAGTAGGAGTGGCAGGGATATATGCGACTTTGTCACGAATCATGACAATCTGAATCCCATGGTTCTAAGAAGGTTCGGTTAACTTGGTTCATGAGTTTTTATGGTAAGTCACGGGTCGTTGTACCAGAGAGAGAGAAAAGAAACACTCGGCGTGCACTCTATCAAAATTAGATTGGTTTTCATTTTATCTAATTAGGATGACTCCCACTGTTTCCTCGAATTCTTCTTCAAGTCTTAAAAGGAGAACTAGTCGGGATCATTTACACTTTACAAGTTCACTAACCGTTCAGCCAGGCCAGTGTGGGTACTCCGAGGGAGGTCCCTAGTGCTTTCGCATGGACCCAATTAATAACCCCATTTCCGCAGAGGCGTAACCTCGTTAACACTTTCTAAACAACTAATAGGTTAGCTAATTGTAAAGTGAAAAATCTCCCGAAGAGTAATACATACTCATCAGTGGGAATCGGGACCCAACTATCATTATATGATAATTTTGATGGAAGCCGACCAAAATTACCACACACCAGAAGGTATGCGCAAAACTGGAAAGTTTTTCGTATGTTTGAAACTCCCGATATGCTTTTTGCCCCTAGCGGTTTATGGCCTTAACAAAGGTTAACAAACCATAAGCCACTAGTCAAGTTCAACCTGTCATTATCCTGGATTACCCTAAACCCACCCGTATAAGCCCTTGATAAAGGCCAGCAAGGATATACGACTGTCCTAGATAATCGCATTACTATCCAACAAAAAAGTATTATGGAGCTACCGCATACTACGCCTCGGCGAATGGCAATGACAAACGTAGCACGAATACTAAGAAATACCAATCTGAAATGACGGAGGGTTACGGCTGGTCTTTGGCGAAAAACCTTTAACGTAATAAACTTGATATCGTTGAAGGAACTCAATTGTCTTTTAAATAGAGAGGTTTAAGCTCGGATTTTTAAAACTAGTAACATAAATCTTTGCTTAAGAGTGAACTCCCAATGAAGCGATCAAGGCTCTTCCCTCATAGAATGAGGTGCGGGATATTCCCAACCGAATACCTCTATGCAATACAAACGAATACGACTTTAAGTTTTGAAGAAAACCAAGTAGTTTTAAAATTGGTTCTGACAACATCATTTAGATTTATTTTCCTTACATTATTCAGATAATGCGTTCCCATCATTTTAAGTTTCCAAGCCACAAAATAAACAACCAAAATAACATACTTTTTATATGCCATCCGCATTCGCTATGGAGCTCTGTCATACACCGTTAGGTTTCTTAACTAACGGCAGAATGGGAGAAGGACTAGCACGAATGAAAAACATATAGAAGCATCTACTAAATATAATATATATATATATATATATATCAATATCACAGGAAGATAATAGTCATCACAGGCAGATAAAGATCATCATAAGCATGCGAACAACAATATAGAATAGCGGATAATCTAGGAGCCCCGCGTTTAATTTGAGTCGTAAATGAGATGCAACGTTCACCGGTCATGTAGATAGCCAGTACAATGAAGATCCTAGACCCCTACAAGTGCGGCAAGTTACCCGCCAATCCCCAAAGTGAGACAACCCCAATCAACAAAGTGAATGGGCCACCCAGCACTTCACGGAATCCGGTAATTTGAGCACCCCTCCATGGGTCAACATATACCCCGTACGAGTGCGGCGAATAGCCCGCCAATTCTAGAGTAAGTCCTCCGGTCTCAACGCAATGAGATGCGGGCCCGTTGTCCTCTAGAACCCGGCTATTCGAGCACTCCTCCGCGGGATAATCCTAGTACAGAAAAGAAAATATATATACAACGATGACATCGACCTCAACTCGGTCATGCCCCAATAAAAGAATATACAAACTAGCAGAAACGGCAGTCCACATATCGGACACTCGCCCCGCAATAATCAATGTACAAATGAATCTGAACTGTATATCTAACATCGCACACAAGACTATCCATCATGACAATTTATCTATAATATCAGTGCAACACAGAATATCAACGTGAATATCATGTTCATAAACCCATCTGATTGTACATATAGCAATGAGTCGGATTGTACCGCGCTATGATATTCACATTCACAAAAACTAACAAACACACTGAAAACCACGAATTCAAAATTTCGATCGATTAAAACTTTCCGCATTGGCCCTAAGCACAAACCGGTACTCAAAAAAATCTGGGCCAAAACCAAATATCATAAAAATCACATTTCCATATCCTAGAGCATCAGAAGAAATTTGGGGCACAATGGCCCAAAGTTGACCGTGGAACCGCGGCCAAATGCCATGTTAAGCGGCGGTTCCGCGGCCAAATTTTGGGATCATGTGCTCCAACTTCTTCATGGTCTCTAGTATTTCTTGTGTAAGTGCACGGCGGCGCCCCGGCCGTCAATCCGAGGCCAAAATGCGGAAACGATACTTTTACGAAACTTGTAAACCGGCACCACCGTGCACTATAAACCCGGATCGGGCCATTAACCTACTCCTAGCTAACTAGAGAAGAGGTAGAGAGATATACCGAACGATCCGTGTCCTTCGGTCTTCTCATCGTCGTCCCGATCTCCCCGCGGAATCTCCGGTCTTCATCTCCTCGTCGGAAGGGCACCACATCGCCGGGTTCTTTTACGGGCTCCCACCTCTGGACCGAGGCAACTCGGGCACGAAGTTGGCAAGTCGACGTGTCCAAGAATGCTGTAGGCTAGTACTCTTTGTCTCGAGAGATTTAAGAAGTTGCCATGGTTTTAGTGGAGAAGGAGATGCAAGCTTTTTGTGGAGCTTTATGAATTTGTGCAAGCCAAAAGAGATGAAATCCCACACCCAAAAAATTGGGACAGCCCCTCCCATAGTGGCCGGCCATTTTCTCATGAGGAAAAATGAGAGAGGAAGGGAAAAAGTCAAGGGGAGGTGAGAAGCAATCATACAAGAGAGAGAAATGTGATGATTAAGAATCATCATCACAACAATGTCCACACTCATAAACCCATCACTCTCATCACAAAAGTCAAGCCATCATGAACAATCATGAACCAAGAAGTCTTCTCCTTTCCTAATTGCACAATTGCAAATAACCCCCCTCTACCAAATTTCAGCCAAAGAAAGAACAAAGGAAAAATGACCGAAACGGAAAGCGAACTGGCAACTTCAAAAAACCGATCCCGTAATAAATTACAGGAAAACCCCGCGACTGTATATACATACCCGCATTTGTATTCCGTCCGAATACAAATGCAATGAGACAAAATCTATACTGTACAATACTAGGATCCGGCTTAAACCAAAGCCAGCTAGTATTATCCGTCCGATCATGATCCGTGCAATACCGCACGTACATGATCGAACCCTGCCATATCTCCATACGGCCTCTACAGCGTTTCGCCTGAAACTTGAGAAAACGGTCTGTGGGGGACTCTAAAGACTCGTCAATACTTTGGTTGTGGATTTAACCACTAGCACGTCAGAGGTATTAGCCATACGTAACGGGCTACCAGGTATTGACCAAAAGGGACATCGATGAGCGAACTCATCCTGACACCCTACTGAGCCTGTTAGTGACAATATCCGTATAGTCCGGTACGTTCGTCTATGAGTATCGCATGGCGGGCCTAGGGGGTTGGTGAAAGTCAGACCCCAAAAAGCGGTACAAGTCGTGTCCGAGTGTAGCCCAGAACACCCTGAGATACTACTGGAATACCTACCAGTAAATCTCCTGCCTTGGCCAAGGACTTCGTGTAATGGCTCGCCTAGACACAGCGCGACCTCACCCCCAATACCGGGAGAGACGAACCCCTACAGATCCGCTCACTGCCTCCATGTGGCTCGGGACTGTACCCAACTAAAACATGTTTGCACGTCTCCTTTGAGCATGGTAGGGTAGTAATCAAAGTACGGTGGGAACTCACACGAGACAAATGACGATCTCAGGTCGATGAACTAACCTGTACACATGTCACCAGGGAACTGCTATCTGACGTCAGGTATAAGACCAACTAGCATGTTCCCGGCGAGTCCTGTCCGGTGTACTCATAACCCAATGAGCACCTGTATACATCTTAGGTGAACCAACTGACACCAGTGGGTTATGAGACCGGCCACCGCCCCTCGTCGGGATCTCGAGTGTTTACACTAGTCTACTCTGGAGTATCAATGCCCTGTCTCGAAAACTCCCACGACTAGGGACCTTTTAAGGATGTGCTTATAGACCCCAACTCCCATGTATATGATCGCCATCATACTGTTGGTCGTCAAGCAAGAATCCTAAGGGCTCTATCAACGTGCAATAGTGATCTGTAAGGTCACCTAAAGCAGTACATGATGATAAAGATAAACCAGATAGCATACTATCATCTTGAGTAAGACTGTCCTACCGGCATAGGTCCTCCATCAATCATTGCAATCACGTGCCTGTGATCCAATAATTGACTCTGAGGGCACTATCTCCAACAATCTCCCACTTGCACTCAAGGCTAATTATTGCGATGTCGCATACTCACAGCCCGTGTGATATCGAACACCCAACTCCTCTACTAATCAGTCTCACAAAACCAGTTTGCGAAACTAATGTGTTCAAGGAATAGCCTCAGTGAGTGGATCCGCCTTGATGTTTCTTTCTATGTCTCTCTTTATCTCAAGTTCGCGGAGAAAGCCATCTCCCGAAATGAGCAATACCTGTTTTAGAATATGTCTGGATATCTGATGGGACCTAGCTCATAAATGAACTCCAAATCCAAACTTCTTAGACTGTATCGTCAACTGAACTTAATCAGTATCCTGCGTCATGCCTCCCTCAGTATCCCCTTGGACCACCTGTCCAAAATACTGCCCCTTGTCAGAAGGAAAACTATAACTCTGACAACCTCTCTGTCATCCATGTCACCTTGAAAGCCTGGAATGATAACTGTCTCCTAAAAGAGGCTGTTGTTATCATATCCCTAGAACATCCACTTATGTTCTAAAACTGCTTCCGTTCGTCTCTCCAGGATTGGATTAATATCAACATATTGCATCTACTGCAAAAAACAACATCTGGTATGGTGCTTGACATCTCATGATTGACTCAATTGCCTAAGCAAGTGATCTGCCAATCATGCACATCCCTCTCCACTTTAGTCTGTAAGACACCTTTAGAGAGGGTGATTCCATCAGCTGTAGGTACACTACCGTGCCTGGAGTCGTCCATTCTAAAACACCTTCAGAATGCTGTCTAAGTACCTTGATTGGGAAACTACCCAAATCTAGATCTAAAACCATAGATCCAGTAACCAGAATGTCTTGATATTATATCCAAGTCCCATGTGGAGAAACCACTGTGTGACAACCAAAGTATAACCGATCGTAGTATAGGAACATTACTTCCTACTCTGTGTATGTCATCCAAATACCAGGACATCACACCCTACTACCTTCTTAACAGATCCATCCCCTATTCTGATGAAGTCAAACCTATGACTGTCATATCAGAAATAGATGATCTATCTCCGCTACATCTGCTTTAGTCTATAAATAGACATAAGCCACTTGTCCACCAATGCTTCCGCTGCTCCCACTGACTACGACAACCCTCTGGCAGAGTCATATACATGTACACTTCTAAAGTTATTTTAGAACGACGCTATACTCATCCTCCTGCCGGGTCTCGCAGCCTGGAACAACAGCAATGGAAAGTCTAGGTAAACAAGAACCTCCATGTCACCGTCCTTGAGGCTACCGGAGTACCTCTCGGGTGCCTGAGGTTACCTACCGTATCTGCGGAGTGGCCAATGGAATGTCAAACCAGAATGAATCTTTAGGTTCTTATCAAATTTTCAGTAATCATTTGCGGTTCTGGAATCACTTCCATTTCTACCATACTCCCACTACTGTTTTCTAAAAAAATCCATTTTTGTTAAAACTGTGGCGAGTCAAGAACAATATCACTATTGATCTTCCAGATGGTAGAAAGTCAACCCTCGTCATAGCCTGGGTCAACCCACAAACAGCCATTACAGAAACGTGCCTTGGGTTATCCAGAGTCTGGTTTTAAGCATAAGCCGGACAACTCCCCGTACCTTAACATCGTTAAGATATGAACCGTTCTATATCCAATATAGAAACAGAGCCACTGATTTAAGTGGAACCAGATTCAAATCATGCAGCTTTCTCCAGTGCATGTCAACCAAATGGAAGGAAGCCGATCAGCATTACTCAACTTAGGAGTGCTTCCAATTATGAGTAATCTGAAAGAGAAGCAAGTTCTCTTAATCATTACTATCAACTGAATACCATTCACAAGTATCTATATCTTCGATCACCTTGAAGAATGCTGATACTTGCAATACCTGGTCTTCCACTTTATTCATATACCTATAACTTCTCAAAACTCAGACCTTGTGTTTCTACGAAACACTTGTCTAAAAACTAGAGAAGTCATAAGTAAACCGAATATAGTGCGATGACCAACCCCTCTGTCCTAATGGACACATGACAACATACAATACTCTGTATAAGTCCCCTGAGTCCAATAACCCAATCCCTGTGTGTCGTAGGTTGAAAACTGTACTTATGGTTAAGAAGTATTACACCGCTGTTTAATGCTCCTTACCTAACCATCCACTGATATAGGTAAACGTCATAGACATAATTTCAAAAAGGTATATCTCACTCTATAAAAATAGACGTACAGATATATCAATTTGAAATTGGTGCATAACAACGGATATTCAAAACCAAATATTTGTCGTCCGGCAAACAGCCCAGGCGATTTCCTCAAATATCACCAATTACAACGAATTCCGATATAATAAGGATGATCACCTAATTCCCAATAACTTACTCCCACTCATCATCTATAAAACCATACAGATGTGAGAATCATACCTGGTAAATACATACCCTGGAGCAAGTGTCTAATTAGGAAATCAGTTTTCTTTTAACACTACACAGTGAGACTGAAACATTGAAATGTTTCGTAATGGTATCCGGGTATTCCTAGTAATGCCTCTTCCATTATCCAGATTCACAATTGTAACCGTATATTTCTTTGCCATCTCTCCAAAACCCTTCATATGTCTTTAGTCATTACCTTCTGTACACCCCTTTAGGCCAAATAGTTTTCTTCCTTCCCTACCGTTCAACACCAGCCTATGGTTTGGAAGAAGACTATCCAATAAGCATAATGGGTGTACTGTCCTAATCCTAGGAACACTCGCAATGCAAGAGAAGGTGAAGATAAAAGACAACCGAATAAACCTTATTCCTATTTCTCCTTAACCAGAATCCATCGCCGAACTGGAACAAGTTCCTTTCGAGTTCGTATATAACCATACGATGGAGTATCCAAATAACTATGGATCTTCGTAGTGATACGGAGTCTCCTGGAGAAATACAAAGGTGAAGTGGGAGTGGTAATGAAATACTTGGTTTGGTTGTTAATAGCAGTCGCAGTTTACTTTGCCCTCTTACTAATCCCTTTATTTGTCTTTACATAATACCTTCTGTATACCATCGTTAGGCTAATTGGGTTTCTTCATTCCCTACCGGTCGGCACCTGCCTATGGTTTGGAAGAAGACTATCCAATTTGCGTAATAGGTGTACTGTCCTAATTCTAGGAACACTCGCAACCTGAGAGAAGGTAAGAGGAAAAGACAACTGAATAGTCATATTCGTTTTCTCCAGAACCGGAAACCATCCTCGAATAAATTCCTTCGAGTTCGTATATAACCATACGATGGTTTTATCCAATGGAAGTGGACGTTCGTAGTAATACGGGGTGTCCTGGAGAAAAAGGGTAAAAGTAGGAGTGGTAATGAGGTATGCAACTCTGACAATCCAAAAGCCAGTGTTAAAGAAGGTTCGGTTAACTTGGTCACTGAGTCATAGTCAAGGGTCGGGTCATGGTCGCTGCCAAAGAGAGAGAGAAAAGAAATACTCAGCATGCACTCTATCCTAGATCAGAATGGTTACCAATTTATCTAATCAGGAAACCTCCCACTGTAACGTCAAATTCTCCTCCAAACCTGAAAGAAGAATTAGTCGGGATCACCCGAGGAGTAAACCAACTCATCAGTGGGAATCGGGATCCAACTATCATCGCATGATAATGTGATGGAATCCACTCACATTATCACACTCCAGAAGGAATGCGCATATCTGGAAAGTTCCAGTTTCTTTAGAAACTCCCGATGTGATTTTTGCCCCATGCTCTTATGACCTTGACGAAGGTCAACAAATCATAAGTCACATGTCAAGTTCTACCCGTCATTGTCCATATTAATTTGAACCCACCCGTAAAAGCCCTTGACAAAGGTCAACAAGGCTATACGACTGTCCCAAACCAACGCATCTATCTATGCAGTAGAAAGGCAACAAGCAGCTACCATTCACTATGCCTTGACGAAGGTCAACAAACATAGCATGAATACTACGTGCTACCAATCTGAAATGACGGAGGGTTACGAATGGTTTTTGGCGAAAAACCTTTAACGTAATTAACTTGATATCGTTGAAGGAACCGGATAGCTTTTTATAAAAATATAGTGACGAAAACCTTTGCTAAAGAGGTCACTCCCGGTGAAGGGATCTAGGCTCTTTCCCCGTAGAATGAGGTGCAGGATATTCTAACAGAATACCACGATGCAAAGCAAAAGTAATCGACTATAGTGAAGTTATTGCCCTGACGCAAACTTCGGTCCAAGGGGTCACTCCCGGTGAAGGGATCTCGGCCCTTACCTCGTCGACTGAGGTGCTGGGTATTCATAACTGAATACCACCGTGCAAAACAAAAGAGAACGCCCTTGCAATAACAGCTTTTTTTTAAAATTGTTCCAACAATATCAGAATAGGTTTGTTTAGCTTGCATTGATTCGAATCAACGCAGTCCCATCAATTGATCACACCACAAAGAACGAAAATAATGATGTACGTATATGCCATCCGCATTCGCCACTGGGTCCCGTCATTACCCGTTAGGTTACTTAACTAACGACAGAGCGGGGACTGGACTAGCACGGATGTAAAACATATACAACATCTACTAGTATATATATCAATATATAATATTTGCTCAAGGCGTGATAAAATGCAACATCACAGAAATGTAATAAGCAGTACAGAACAATACAAATATCTGGGATCCCCGGGTTTCATAGAGCTGCTACTGAAACCCGACGTTCCCATGGTCGTGTGGATAGCCTGTGCAATGAAATCCTAGACCCCTACGGGCGCGGCAAGTTACCCGCCAAAACCTGAAGCGAGGCAGCCCCCTTCAGCAACATGAGTGGACCACCCAGCACTTCACGGAATCCGGTAACTTGTGCACCCCTCCTTGGATCAACCTGTACCCCCTACGAGTGCGGCGAATAGCCCGCCAATTCTAGAGTAAAGCCCCCTCCGTCTCAATGCCATGAGATGCGGGCCCGTTGCACTCTAGAACCCGGCTATCCGTGCATCCCTCCGCGGGGTAATCCTAGTACAGAAAGTAAAATATACAATGACCTCGGCCCGGTCGTGCCCCAAAAGAATAATATACAAACAAGCAGTGACGGCAGTCCACATGTCGGACGCTCGCCCCGCAATATCAAATGTACATAATAATACCAAAACTGTACTAACATTGCATCCAGGCTATCCATCACGACAAGCCGCAACATCACAGCACAACACAGAACATCAACATGAATTTCACGTTCGCAAATCCATCTAAAAGGACTATAGCAGTTAGACAGGATTTACCGATCAAATGACATTCACGGTCGCAGATATAATGTAAATACTGTGAACTAACATATTTAAAATTTTCGATCGACAAAATTTTCCTAAGTGGGCCCCAAGCACTACTGTAGCACTCAAAGAAAATCTGGGCTCAAACAGAATATACCAAAACCCCCATTTCCAAGTCCAAGACCCACTGTAAAAATTTGGTGCACTGTTTCCTTAATACTACGGCGAAACCACGGCCGGAACAGGGGTAAGGCCGCGATTCCGCGGTGCTACAGGAACAACAGTGAACAAAAATTTCACAGAATACTTAAAAAACCCTGCACGATTTTTTGACATTGTCACGACCCGAATGTACGGAACGTGACCGGCACTTAGATTACGAAGCGTCTAGAGGCGCCACGTAACCTAAGTAAGCCGAAGCCCAGAAATCTAAACCTTAAAAGAAGAAGAAGAGGAAAAAGAAAACAAGTTTAAAAGATTCAGCAAATTTTCTCAAAAATTTCGGCAGAGCCTCCTCTATAAAAACTGGCCCCCAAACGGGTACCACAAGTATAATATACATAAACAATAAAAAGCATCCCCAAACGGGAGCTAGCATCAAAACCAACAGGCGGAAACAACCACAACAAGCACAATAATATACAACGCCAAAAGGCGAGGCTCAAAACTCAAAAGAAAATGAAACCACCAGATCAGAATAATACATGCGCGACTCTAAGGTCAAAATAAAAGACTGGTCCAATAAACTTATCAAGTAATACAAATATGGTTGATGGAGCTTACTAGATACAAATGAATGAATAAAAGTACAATAGTGGTTCGGATACAAGTAAACCAACCTACCGTGCAAATCACCCTGAAAGAATAGATGTGCCAGCAAGCTGCCAGGGAAACCTGTACATCGAACCTGTAATAAAATTTGGCATAACGGGGGTGAGTTGCCAACTCGTGAGTAGAAGACATCTACGAAAAGAAATCGAATGCACGACGCTATCCTAGGTCATAATAATACACTACTATATCCCAAATATCTAGTAATAGCAGGGTAATACTACGTGTAAGTGCAGATACTCCGTGTTCGTGTCAGTGCCTCATATAATACTATGTCATATGAAATGAAATGCATGCACCATGAATGTAAAGTAACAAATCCTGAAATCCAGATATATATATATAAGAACTCTTTAGCTGTTATCATAGTAAAGTATGTATAAGCATCTGAAATCTCAACAATGAAATCCATGGAAATCCGTGTCAAGTATCGACACAACACATGTAATCTCAAATCTCAATATGTCGGGCTCCGTCAGTCCGGATCGGCCCATATCATCAAATCTCACGACAACGGTCGGTATCCTCCGGATATCCGAAGCGCCAGACATCACCGGTAGGTAGTCTTCCCCTGCCAGGCTCATCATCTATGTTTAGACCATAATATTGCATTTTTCATTCCCCTATTCTTATCCGTTTTATAAATAAACAGTTACTCTTGACGCACGTTTGTTGTATATTACAGGATACAGGTTTCTGGAGCAAATACAGTGAAAAAGACACAAAACAACAGAAAAGGGACTTTTGACCAACAATTAGACGAATCCTAGTCGAGCCCAGTTCACATAGGTGCAAGGCAACGAATGTCAATGTGAAACGGTTAAAAAGCCCAATACAAGTCTTCACTGAAGATCTGGAGAAGAGTGAGAAGCCAACAGAGAAAATACATATAAAAATACAGAGCCCCAGAACTCCTGAAGAAAGCCCAAAAGACTGGCGGCCCAAGACCACCAAAGGGCCGTGGATCCGCGGCCCAAGCCAGCATTTGCCGCGGATCCGCGGCCGTCTAATGCCCGGGTCGGTGGAGATTTCTTCTATTGCCGCGACGTTGTGGGTGTTGGGATTTCCAGTGGGCAAATCAGTAATTGCGCATGTGCGAGACTCTGAAACCCTAATTCTCCTGTTTACTTATAAATTGTAATCTAGATCTGTAAAAATGTATGCCTCTTTTCAATAAATAAAATTCAGAATTTCTGGGAGTGACATTCAGATCTATTCTGTCTTCTACTTGGAGGGAGCCATCAAATCTGTAGGTGATTTATTTCCTTGCTTTTATTTTCTAGTATAATTTATCATCCCCTAATAAGCGAGTAGTCTCCTCGCTTGTTAGGGTTAGCCTTAGCGAAAGGGTTGAGAGATGAGATCTCTCACCCCTTTCAATGCCATCTTCACTTTAGAGTTAGAACTCCATGCATACGCACACATCCGCTCCCTACGGCACCCTACCCCTCAAGGTAACGGTGAACTGTAATATAAAGGGCCGGTTGCGCGCGTTTTCCATAGGGGTTAGGGTAATTATCAACAAAGGAAGGATACAAATCTAGAGGAAGAAACATCTTCCTAAAAGATTCGTATCCACTTTATTGATAATTAACGTAACATCTAATAGATCTAAAAAAGAAGGCATTGAAAGCGGTGAAGGAAACATTAATCTCCAAAACTTCCCCTAAGCCTAACCCTAGCAAGACTTTCAATTAGATTAATTAGATCTAGTTTTTATAGATTTTTATAAACCAATCAAAACGACAAATAGAATCAACTCGTTAAAACACATAAAAGGAATTTACCCGTCTCTGTGGATCGACCCGTACTCACCGGCTAGCTGCGAAGCGACGCCGTTTCTGATTGCGGTAAATACAGTTTTTGACACACTAATCAAATGGCGCCGTTGCCGGGGACGGCGTAATCTTTCTTTTTGTGAATTTTCGAGTTGATATAAATTTTAAAAATTATAAAAATCTGAAAATACAAAAAAAATAAAAAAAAAATTATCAACTTTGATCTGTTTGAAGGGTTTGCTATTTGAATCTTGCAGGAACAGCGAAGAATCGTGGATCTGGAATTTTACAGAGGGAAAAACAGAAAAGTACATATCAGAACAGAGAGGAAATCTTAGTACAGAGCAGCACAAAATTTTACATATGCCGATCCCTCTGCTACGCCGCGTTTCCGCCGCATTGTGGGCCATTAGACCGCGGATCCGCGCTCCTCCTGCTATGTCAGCACCTAAAAATTGCATGGTTTGATTCCTCCTTCTCCCCTCTGTAACCTACAATATATCCACTGTAAAAATTTTCTGCAGGGTTCTTTGCGCTAAAAAAAAAAATCTTCTACCCCTTCTAAATAACAGATTTGCTGCAGGTTTCTTTGCGCCGCGCTAAAATTGATTGCAAGTGAATTTTTGTTTTGCATACTTTAATTGGACTTAAGGGGCTAATTGACCAATCTCAGATTAGGTGGGGATTTCATCACCCTTCCCAGGACCCCAGAAAACACCTAAAGTATTTTGCATCGACCACAATTAATTAAAAAAAGATTAGACTCAGACCTAAGGACATCGAGCTCAATAGGAAAAGGACTAGTATAGGCATCGGCCGTTTATCCTAACCGACTTTGCGGTGTCTAGGCTAGTGGTTATTAATTAGGCCCACTGTAGTGGTGGTTCCTTCCCACTTACCTGGCCGTACTTGTCCGTGAAGAGGCGGTTTGAGGTCCTATTTCTAGCCCTAGTTAGGAGCTGTCTAGCAGACCTAGGCAACCCTAGATCTAGGCCTGATTGTGCATTTGTGGTTGATACATTTGTGTCACGAGTCCCATTTTCTAAAACCTTATTGCAAAACTCTCCAATAAAAAAAAATAAAGAAAAAATCTTTTAAAAACTTGCAAAAATTTTGTCGCTAAGAAATCCTTGCATTCTTCTATCATGGGTACCCCACATCATAAATCTCTTGCCGAATTTTGTATCTCGAACCTAACTTTGCGTCGTTCGTCAATTGTTTCGGTCAATTTAAAAACGATCCTTCCTTGCCAAAAATTTCGTTGAAAGATCAAATAGAGGCGTTTAGGAGAAATAGTTTGACTTTTCAACCCACTTCGTGTCAACCGAGTCAACCTTTACAACCTACATATGTTGATACCACTTCTTCAAGTCCTTCTGTCACTCCTAGGCCGATGTCCATTGCTGAGCATATTGCTCAATCTCGCAGTCGATCTTTCACCCCTCTCCACTCATCTAGTTTTAGGGATCCGCACGATTATTCACCTTCTTATCCATATGTTGACCCTACTCCTGTCTTACCACCCACTTCCTACCAGTCATACCCGACCTTCTCACCTTCACTAGACGCTGTTTCGACACAGCCATTAGGGAGTTTCACATACCCAACTAATTTTGAATCTTTTACTGAAACCCCCTCACCACCTAAGTCTAGTTTGGAAGAGTCGTTGGAAGCATATATTGCTGCAACAAATAAAATAATGAGGAATGTGGAAGCATCCATGGCCGCCCTTATGCAACCTAGTGAACCGGTACCTAGTGTCCCGCTAGCTCCGAATTTTTCAATGTATAAGACGGCAGTTGGACAGAGTGAGAATGAGAGAGGATTTTCAAATCAAACCTACCCTTACCCAATTGAAGCCCACAACTCCGGTTTTCCATCGATTGTTCCAAATGATTCACCAGTTGAAAATAAAAATGAGTTGTGCGATTTTGTAGTGTTTGATTTGCCAAATTGTGAGGAACCCCTTTCGAGTGAAACCGCACCTAATCCTTTCGATCTTTACACCTCCACTCTAGAACCTACATTGATAAATATCCATGCTGTGGATGAAGTGTCTAAAGAAATTGATTTTCATTTGATTGAGGATATAGACGCCGGGAATATTTCGGATGATGAACCTGTCGATTTAATAGAAATTTTATGTTCAAATCATCATCCTGAGTTATTAAATGTTTCCCCCGAATCTCATATGCGTCTAGATTTTGATGATAATGGCATAGATGGATTAAATATTGAGGAGAGTCTTGAGGATAATATCGAGGTTGAACCATTTTTAATTGATGTGTCGGATTTTCCAATTCAGTCTCCTGAACCTTTGACTGTTATATCACCCTCCCTCCTTCCTATTATTCCGACCGATCAAATGACCGTTACGCTTTCATCTCCTATACCAAGTTCGGCGTACCCATGTTTTCTTGCGAATCTTGAGGGATTTGACCCCATTGCACGACGAGTTCATAGGTTAGCGCAATCGCTTTTAACACATCGGTCATCACAAATTGCGCTAATTTATTCACTCAATTTACACCCTCAAGATCGCACTCCACATCTTTCTTCTTTCCGTCTTTCTTCTAAACCACCGAGACCAGATTCTACCATTCTTCTTTCCACACGGTCTCGCGTGCCTTTCATCTCTTTTCTTTCCATCCCATTCTTGCACCAACTCTACCATTACCATGATAAGATTTTTGAATGGTTGGTGCTAACATTTGGCTTGTGTAAGGCCAAGCTTAACTTTGGGGGGAATCTTGTTGTATATATGTATATATCCTTTTGTTTTCTTTTTCTATAAAAAAAAAAAATTCAAAACATAAAAAATTATTATAAATAAATAAACAGGGGAGTATCGGTATTTTGACCCTCTTGGTTTAGCATGACAGTGAGGACACTGTCAAGTTCAAGTTTGGGGGTATGCTCGGTACGTCTTCTTCCTTCGCATTCATTTGTACATATTTTTGCATTTGCATACTTATTTGAAAACCCATAAAAATTTGAAAAATTTTAAAAATTATAAATTTATGTATTCAATTTTGGCCAATTGACTTGAGTTTGACAAATAGATTAACTGGCTAGGAACAACTAGATCTTTGACTTAGTGAATTAAAAACCCTAAAAATAACATTCCTTAAAGTTTAACGGTGGAAAGTATATGTCTTTGTAAATTATTTAGAAATAGGCAAATTTTGGGTTCACTTCTTGGGTTAAGTCAAAATGAAGGACAAGTATTGATGCTCTTATTAGAGTATAAGTTTGAAAAATAGTTCCTACCTTAAGTCTAGATTCTGAAAATGTATACCCTACAATTTGCACTATCACGCACCTTGAAACTTGGAATAGTAGAAGAGACCTTGAAATACTCTTGTCTAAAGTCCTTAGTACGAAGAAAATAAAAGAAAAAGTGTGAATAAAGAATAAAAAAAATGGACACTGGTTTTTGTGATTACTTAAGGCTGTAAAAATAGAAAAATATTTAGCGAGGGTGCTTCATCACCTAGTGCCTTAGACCAACTGGTTTGGGAGTCACTGCTAAAGCCTTGGGTGTTGCAAAGACTAGGAAGTACGTTTTAAAGTGCAAACGCATTTTGTAATCGTTCGTTGGTACCTCAAGAAGTATTAACGGTCGCATGAAGGATGTGTAAGCAAATTTCATTAAAAATTCACGTATTAATAAGTACTTTGGACAAGGGCATGATTGCTTGAATTGAATTTCCAAGTGTAGGGGTGATCTATACACACACGTAGGGGTATGTGATTGGAATTTAGATAGGAGAGAGGAATGAAAGATAAAATTTGTATCTTTAATGGAGTTGATAGAAAATTCCTAAGTAGAGATGAAACCCTAGAAGGAAGACTTAAGAGATGCCGAAAGCTAAGTAGGTCTACATAACATATATAATCTTAACTTAAATAATGAGGAAGCGTGAAGAATATAGGTGGATAATTTACAAGTAGAAGATAATAGAATTCCTTATTAGAAGACCTAAATGAAGAACAAAAGTCAGTGGGCCGAGTTGATAGGATTTTGTGGGTGTAATCCGCTGAAAACCCTCAGGAGACAACACTCCTCCTACTAGGGACACCTAGAGGTTTAACGGCTTGTTGCACATGCTCAGTGCAATCGCGTTTCCCTGCGAAAGTGCGGTTAGGATTTTAGTGAATAAAATAATAAGTTTGCTCGAGGACGAGCAAAAGGTAGTTTGGGGGTATTTGTTTAGACCATAATATTGCATTTTTCATTCCCCTATTCTTATCCGTTTTATAAATAAACAGTTACTCATGACGCACGTTTGTTGCATATTACAGGATACAGGTTTCTGGAGCAAATACAGTGAAAAAGACACAAAACAACAGAAAAGGGACTTTTGACCAACAATTAGACGAATCCTAGTCGAGCCCAGTTCACATAGGTGCAAGGCAACGAATGTCAATGTGAAACGGTTAAAAATCCCAATACAAGTCTTCACTGAAGATCTGGAGAAGAGTGAGAAGCCAACAGAGAAAATACATATAAAAATACAGAGCCCCAGAACTCCTGAAGAAAGCCCAAAAGACTGGCGGCCCAAGACCACCAAAGGGCCGCGGATCCGCGGCCCAAGCCAGCATTTGTCACGGATCCCCGGCCGTCTAATGCCCGGGTCGGTGGAGATTTCTTCTGTTGCCGCGACGTTGTGGGTGTTGGGATTTCCAGTGGGCAAATCAGTAATTGCGCATGTGCGAGACTCTGAAACCCTAATTCTCCTGTTTACTTATAAATTGTAATCTAGATCTGTAAAAATGTATGCCTCTTTTCAATAAATAAAATTCAGAATTTCTGGGAGTGACATTCAGATCTATTCTGTCTTCTACTTGGAGGGAGCCATCAAATCTGTAGGTGATTTATTTCCTTGCTTTTATTTTCTAGTATAATTTATCATCCCCTAATGAGCGAGTAGTCTCCTCGCTTGTTAGGGTTAGCTTTAGCGAAAGGGTTGAGAGATGAGATCCCTCACCCCTTTTAATGCCATCTTCACTTTAGAGTTAGAACTCCATGCATACGCACACATCCGCTCCCTATGGCACCCTACCCCTCAAGGTAACGGTGAACCGTAGTATAAAGGGCCGGTTGCGCTCGTTTTCCATGGGGGTTAGGGTAATAATCAACAAAGGAAGGATACAAATCTAGAGGAAGAAACATCTTCCCAAAAGATTCGTATCCACTTTATTGATAATTAACGTAACATCTAATAGATCTAAAAAAGAAGGCATTGAAAGCGGTGAAGGAAACATTAATCTCCAAAACTTCCCCTAAGCCTAACCCTAGCAAGACTTTCAATTAGATTAATTAGATCTAGTTTTTATAGATTTTTATAAACCAATCAAAACGACAAATAGAATCAACTCGTTAAAACACATAAAAGGAATTTACCCGTCTCTGTGGATCGACCCGTACTCACCGGCTAGCTGCGAAGCGACGCCGTTTCTGATTGCGGTAAATACAGTTTTTGACACACCAATCAGTCTACAACTCGATCTTCTTGCCCCGGAGTACCATACCGGGCCCACCATGTACCCGAGACGGTTCATCCACTCCTCGAATCGGGTCTCGAAATCCAACAGAAAACATGAAATCTCATGGTGGACGACACATACATCACGAGAAAACCGCATCTTATTTTAAAAAAGAGGGGAGGAGAGAGAGAGAGAAGGTTTTATAATTTCTTGCGGTTTTCCCCAAAAATCCAGAAATCTCATAGAAATCCAAATCTTAAAATCATGAGTAAGTATATGATAAGTGTCGGCATATGCCCATAATACTGCAGGATAACATGAAAATATGAATGCATGAATGTCTAAGCAATAAATATCATGTCTGTACTAATGTCAGAGAATAATCACAATATTATATCGGTCTAGATGTTAACTGATTCTATCCATAAAAGACAATATGATCTAAAGTGTACGTGACATAGCAATTACCGATGATGATGTGTGTGAGCCGGCAAATAAGTGTGCGTGGAATATGCGCATCATCGGTAATGGTGCTGGTGTCCTAACAGGTAAGGTTTATACTGATTATAGCAACATATGTAAGAACATGCACCATAATGATTACAATATGAATGTAATACAGGTGTGCATTATCCACTCCTCCGCGATATACGAGTACAACTACCACTATGTGAGTCGAACATAAACTAGTGTCCATCTAATATCCTAAGGAACTAACCTAAGAAACTAGTCAATAAGAAACAAGCATCTACCTAAGGTCTGAACCAATATCTCTAATAGTCGGCGATCCCGCCTCAATAGCGTCACGTACGTAGTACGGCTTCCTCGAATCAAGAGTGCGGATCAATCATCATATCTAAGCCTCGTACGGTAAAATCCATCGTACGGCATCCCAATATCGGGGTACGGGTCAAGTATCTCCTAAGTGTCTCATTATTCGTAATGTGTCATCATCAACACATCTCATGATCAAGGTGCTAAACTATAATCGCATACATCAATCATATATCATTGCCATCATGGAATAATCATTAGTTTATCCTCAGAAATATCATATCACATGTATCATATTGTGATTAAGTCATACCGATATCTTATCGTCATCAAGTCACAAGCTACAGCCCAGGTACTATTTTAGCGTCCTATGTACCTCAATATCACCACCACCCTTCATAATTTATATATTCATGTTCATTATCTCATTCTCTAATGATCCGCTAACACTTTAATACGACTGTATAGTCAAGAATCACGGCATCAAGCCCAGTTATACTGTTTCATCATACCTCAGATATCATATCACATCAATGAATCCCATATACGTGTTGTATATATATACACATATATACGTATACTCCATGTCGAGTTTCAGTGTGTGCGTGTGTGTTTCTACCTGAAACCTAAGAACTTTTCCAAGGTACTCATCCCCTGATAAGGTTTTCCTAAATCAGTCTAGTTCAGCCTAGGGTTATTACTAGGGTCCTACGCGTTAAGTATCTAGGGTCACATCTGGTTTCCTAATGTCAATAAGTACTATTCCTATTCTACGTTGCGGGGGTGCTAAACGCCATCCACCCGACTTCCCCCCGTAGATATGCATCTACTCACCTGGTCCATGTCTGCCGACGACGGTGTCGCCATCCTCCTCTTCATCGCCCGCAGTCCACTTGAAGGGTACCTAAACGCAAACATATAAATAGTATCGTAAACCGAATCACATACAAAAGTCAAACGATACAAGGTACAAGCATAGGTTAAAACCTATGTCCCGTCCACGCAAAAGAACCAAATATCGCTCGATATCGGCGTACAAACTCCAATGGATCGAGATAAACATCAACAGATAACTCGTAGTTTTAAAACACATTACTTATATTGTAAAACATGATCAAATTCATCGAAACACTAAAATCGATCAAATCGTCCGTTTTCGAAAAACCCGAAAATGCCAATTTACCGTTTTTCATCAAAACTTGACATTTAAATGAAACCAAAGGTCATAAAACTCATTAAATAGCATAACTAGACTATACAAACTATTACTATATTTTTATTACACATATTTGTAGTAATTTGAAATTTCTAGTTTGCACCCTTTAACAATTTTCAACATTTTTCAAGAAAAATACCACAATTCCACCTCAAAACATGATTTTGCATAAATTAATGACTTAAACCACAATTTATGATGATAATGATATAATGAAACCATAATTATATTTTTAATCTCATTTATATAGGAATTTCTAAAATCTAGTTTACAAAATCAGCAATTTTTTTATCACAATTTATCAATTATCCATTGAAACTAGCAATCAAACTAAGTTTTTCTTTCCATTAACAGCTAACATTTCCACTAAAACTATAATCCAATGATAACAACCCAAATTAGAATTTTATATTAACCACAAACACATTTTGCAAAAACCTAGTTAACTAAATTCCTAATTTAAAACAATTTTAAATGAAAATTTTACAATTCAACAACCATGCAATATTTTCCAATTCTAAAAGTGTTAAACTAACTATTATAACCCTAAATAATTAACAAAAATCATAACTTGAATTTACAAACCCTTACTTGAATTTTAAAAAAAAACATAGAATCAATTCATTAAATCTAATTAAGCTTAAATGAACATCTAAAACAATAAATCAAAAGAAAGAAATTATACCTCCCAAAATATGAAATCCAAACAAGAAATGAGCCTCCAAAATGCATGCCTTCCATCTCCAAATTTCATATAAAAATGAGCAAGGAATAAAGAGTATGAAATAAATAGGATTTTGTGGAATTTTAATGGAATTTTTGATGTATTTTTAATGAATTTTGAATAAAAATGAGGTGGTAAAAGGGGGGGCTGCCATGGGGGGGTTTGTGGCCGGCCCTAGAGAGGTGAGGGAGAGAAATAAGAGAGTGGGAAAAGTGTGTAGAAGTTTCAAGAGAAAGAACAACACTTAAGTCTTTTCATGGTTTATGTAATTATTTATTTATTTATTTACTATAGCAACTCAAGAAAGCTCTAGAAAATAGGAAAAATTTGCAAATAAATTTTGCATGATACACACTAATTTCTAATATGCCATGGTTCATTTTTACAAATTAAAATCATTTAAATTTGTAATTTACACTAATTTAGTGTAAAAATAAAACTTATGTTAATATTTAAATTAATTAATTTAGGAAAAATATTTTATTAAACTAAAAATTTATAAGTGGCTAAATAAACACCATTTACTAGTAATTTCATAATTAAAATATATATTTTAAAAATTATAATGAAAACAATCACGGTTTGGTTTTACGAAAAATACATTTTACTTTACCGAAAATCCTAAAATTCACTTAAACACTTTTATTCATTTAATTATTTATTTAATCATTTTTAACACGTTACAATCTTCCCCCCTTTTAGAAATTCGGTCCCCGAATTTAAATTAAAACTCCCCCTCCAAATACTAAAACGTTTAGCAAAACATTCAAATCGTCGGGGCTCCGAAATCATCAATACATAACAAAAATCAACTCCGTCAAGTATGACGCAATCATCGGAGTTATGGCGAGAATAAAATTTCAAAACTCAATATGAAAACCATCATAATATACATCAATCTATAACTTATATATAGTTCGCATCCTAGTAAAATCGCCGAATCATCATAATAAAGAAGCATACAAAAACCCCTCTTGAAAATCGCCGTGCAATGCACGTGTCACGGCATAAGTAGCGGACGTTTATTAAAAAAAATAACTACATATATATATATATATCTTTTATTTAACATATACGTCCTGCTTGGTTACTAAATCAAATAATAATGATTATGAAAACATACTGCTCAAACTGAAATCAATCCCAATCACATCAATAAAATATCATGTGCGTCCGGTGCGCACTGAAATCGAAACCAAACACAGATACCACGAATACACACAACAACAAAACTAAGTGCAACAGGTGTGCACCAAAAACATCTGTCAAGTGCAACGGGCGTGCACGACTCAATATCAGGTGCATCTAATCTGCACAAAACCCCGATTTAGTGCATCTGGTGTGCACAAAATCGCATCAAGTGCGCCAAGTATGCGCAAGAATCCTAATCAGGTGCACATGGTGCACGAAAACATACATCGAATATCAAAATCGAAATCACAGCACAAAATGCATGAAAACTAGGTCGAAACATATATCAAAATCATGTGTAACCCCTATGCACGAAATCAAATCAAAAATCTCAAAAAAATATATAAAACCAAATCAAGTGTACTGGGTGTGTACCAAACAACATCAATACAACTGATACATGAAACACAAATAGAATGTAATGAAGGTACATACATGAAATACCAATCGTAGAACAAAGTCCTCAAAATACCAAAATCCAATCAACGAAAATATGAAATTCAAATCACTAAATCACAATCGTAAACACTATCGTCAATGTGTGCCTCTTTCCTCTGATGTCAATTGCTTCGAACTCGTTCTTTCATAGGTGTGCTGACTGCGCTACCAACGGCAATACTCATGTCTAGAGTCTCCCCCATAGTCGATCCCTTCACTTGATATCCGGACTACATTAAATTTTTCGATCGATCCATCAAAATCCCATAATTCCCCGAGAGCTCAACACTCAAGTACAGTTTAAAAATATCCGGTACATACCCCAGCATCGATGATCCAGCCGTAGAAGGGCAAACCCAAGCCTCACTAATGGCACCGCGAAACTGCCGTAAACCCTAAGGTTCAAGGGCGTTCTCGTGATCATTATGTCGAGTTAGGGTTTCATTCTTCTAGAGGGTCCATCGAAATACCTGCATGTTCTTCCGAATACCTTAAACTTGGGAAAATGGTTTTCTGATAATCGTTCGAAACCTTTAACTTCATCCGGACGGCATGTGAATACCCTTTATCCGCACGCTAAGCAATGCTTCAATCCTCAAGAATAACCAATACTCTAATGGTTATCGCATTCGAGCCGCAGCTCCTTCTGCCAGTGCGCCCGTGGTAACAAAAACCACCCTCCGACATCGACGAAGATAGATCAAAGGAACGAATGAAATACGGTGCAAACAAATGTACATCCTAAGGCTCCTTAAGCAGAGTAGTGTATCGTAAGTATGCCGCGGACCATACCCACGGTACGTTACTCTACCTAAATCGCCTACTCCATCAACCAAGGGTCACCTAGACATATACAGGGTTAAACCTAGCACTCTGATACCAACTTTGTCACGACCCGAATGTACGGAACGTGACCGGCACTTAGATTACGAAGCGTCTAGAGGCGCCACGTAACCTAAGTAAGCCGAAGCCCAGAAATCTAAACCATAAAAGAAGAAGAAGAGGAAAAAGAAAACAAGTTTAAAAGAATCAGCAAATTTTCTCAAAAATTTCGGCAGAGCCTCCTCTATAAAAACTGGCCCCCAAACGGGTACCACAAGTATAATATACATAAACAATAAAAAGCATCCCCAAACGGGAGCTAGCATCAACGCCAACAGGCGGAAACAACCACAACAAGCACAATAATATACAACGCCAAAAGGCGAGGCTCAAAACTCAAAAGAAAATGAAACCACCAGATCAGAATAATACATGCGCGACTCTAAGATCAAAATAAAAGACCGGTTCAATAAACTTATCAAGTAATACAAATATGGTTGATGGAGCTTACTAGATACAAATGAATGAATAAAAGTACAATGGTGGTTCGGATACAAGTGAACCAACCTACCGTGCAAATCACCCTGAAAGAATAGATGTGCCAGCAAGCTGCCAGGGAAACCTGTACATCGAACCTGTAATAAAATTTGGCACAACGGGGGTGAGTTGCCAACTCGTGTGTAGAAGACATCTACGAAAAGAAATCGAATGCACGACGCTATCCTAGGTCATAATAATACACTACTATATCCCAAACATCTAGTAATAGAAGGGTAATACTACGTGTAAGTGCAGATACTCCGTGTTCGTGTCAGTGTCTCATATAATACTATGTCATATGAAATGAAATGCATGCACCATGAATGTAAAGTAACAAATCCTGAAATCCAGATATATATATATATAAGAACTCTTTAGCTGTTATCATAGTAAAGTATGTATAAGCATCTGAAATCTCAACAATGAAATCCATGGAAATCCGTGTCAAGCATCGACACAACACATGTAATCTCAAGTCTCAATATGTCGGGCTCCGTCAGTCCGGATCGGCCCATATCATCAAATCTCACGACAACGGTCGGTATCCTCCGGATATCCGCCGCGCCAGACATCACCGGTAGGTAATCTTCCCCTGCCAGGCTCATCGTCTACAACTCGATCTTCTTGCCCCGGGGTACCATACCGGGCCCACCATGTACCCGAGACGGTTCATCCACTCCTCGAATCGGGTCTCGAAATCCAACAGAAAACATGAAATCTCATGGTGGACGACACATACATCACGAGAAAACCGCATCATATTTTAAAAAAGAGGGGAGGGGAGAGAGAGAAGGTTTTATAATTTCTTGCGGTTTTCCCCAAAAATCCAGAAATCTCATAGAAATCCAAATCTTAAAATCATGAGTAAGTATATGATAAGTGTCGGCATATGCCCATAATACTGCAGGATAACATGAAAATATGAATGCATGAATGTCTAAGCAATAAATATCATGTCTGTACTAATGTCAGAGAATAATCACAATATTATATCGGTCTAGTTGTTAACTGATTCTATCCATAAAAGACAATATGATCTAAAGTGTACGTGACATAGCAATTACTGATGATGATGTGTGTGAGCCGGCAAATAAGTGTGCGTGGAATATACGCATCATCGGTAATGGTGCTGGTGTCCTAACAGGTAAGGTTTATACTGATTATAGCAACATATGTAAGAACATGCACCATGATGATTACAATATGAATGTAATACAGGTGTGCATTATCCACTCCTCCGCGATATACGAGTACAACTACCACTATGTGAGTCGAACATAAACTAGTGTCCATCTAATATCCTAAGGAACTAACCTAAGAAACTAGTCAATAAGAAACAAGCATCTACCTAAGGTCTGAACCAATATCTCTAATAGTCGGCGATCCCGCCTCAATAGCGTCACGTACGTAGTACGGCTTCCTCGAATCAAGAGTGCGGATCAATCATCATATCTAAGCCTCGTACGGTAAAATCCATCGTACGGCATCCCAATATCGGGGTACGGGTCAAGTATCTCCTAGGTGTCTCATTATTCGTAATGTGTCATCATCAACACATCTCATGATCAAGGTGCTAAACTATAATCATATACATCAATCATATATCATTGCCATCATGGAATAATCATTAGTTTATCCTCAGAAATATCATATCACATGTATCATATTGTGATTAAGTCATACCGATATCTTATCGTCATCAAGTCACAAGCTACAGCCCAGATACTATTTTAGCGTCCCATGTACCTCAATATCACCACCACCCTTCATAATTTATATATTCATGTTCATTATCTCATTCTCTAATGATCCGCTAACACTTTAATACGACTGTATAGTCAAGAATCACGGCATCAAGCCCAGTTATACTGTTTCATCATACCTCAGATATCATATCACATCAATAAATTCCATATACGTGTTGTATATATATACACACATATACGTATACTCCATGTCGAGTTCAGTGTGTGCGTGTGTGTTGCTACCTGAAACCTAAGAACTTTTCCAAGGTACTCATCCCCTGATAAGGTTTTCCTAAATCAGTCTAGTTCAGCCTAGGGTTATTACTAGGGTCCTACGCGTTAAGTATCTAGGGTCACATCTGGTTTCCTAATGTCAATAAGTACTATTCCTATTCTACGTTGCGGGGGTGCTAAACGCCATCCACCCGACTTCCCCCCGTAGATATGCATCTACTCACCTGGTCCATGTCTGCCGACGACGGTGTCGCCATCCTCCTATTCATCGCCCGCAGTCCACTTGAAGGGTACCTAAACGCAAACATATAAATATTATCGTAAACCGAATCACATACAAAAGTCAAACGATACAAGGAACAAGCATATGTTAAAACCTATGTCCCGTCCACGCAAAAGAACCAAATATCGCTCGATATCGGCGTACAAACTCCAATGGATCGAGCTAAATATCAACAGATAACTCGTAGTTTTAAAACACATTACTTATATTGTAAAACATGATCAAATTCATCGAAACACTAAAATCGATCAAATCGTCCGTTTTCGAAAAACCCGAAAATGCCAATTTACCGTTTTTCATCAAAACTTGACATTTAAATGAAACCAAAGGTCATAAAACTCATTAAATAGCATAACTAGACTATACAAACTATTACTATATTTTTATTACACATATTTGTAGTAATTTGAAATTTCTAGTTTGCACCCTTTAACAATTTTCAACATTTTTCAAGAAAAATACCACAATTCCACCTCAAAACATGATTTTGCATAAATTAATGACTTAAACCACAATTTATGATGATAATGATATAATGAAACCGTAATTATATTTTTAATCTCATTTATATAGGAATTTCTAAAATCTAGTTTACAGAATTAGCAATTTTTTTTATCACAATTTATCAATTATCCATTGAAACTAGCAATCAAATTAAGTTTTTCTTTCCATTAACATGCTAACATTTCCACTAAAACTATAATCCAATGATAACAACCCAAATTAGAATTTTATATTAACCATAAACACATTTTGCAAAAACCTAGTTAACTAAATTCCTAATTTAAAACAATTTTAAATGAAAATTTTACAATTCAACAACCATGCAATATTTTCCAATTCTAAAAGTGTTAAACTAACTATTATAACCCTAAATAATTAACAAAAATCATAACTTGAATTTACAAACCCTAACTTGAATTTTAAAAAAAAACATAGAATTAATTCATTAAATCTAATTAAGCTTAAATGAACATCTAAAACAATAAATCAAAAGAAAGAAATTATACCTCCCAAAATATGAAATCCAAACAAGAAATGAGCCTCCAAAATGCATGCTTTCCATCTCCAAATTTCATATAAAAATGAGCAAGGAATAAAGAGTATGAAATAAATAGGATTTTGTGGAATTTTAATGGAATTTTTGATGTATTTTTAATGAATTTTGAATAAAAATGAGGTGGAAAGGGGGGGGGCTGCCATGGGGGGGTTTGTGGCCGGCCCTAGAGAGGTGAGGGAGAGAAAGAAGAGAGTGGGAAAAGTGTGTAGAAGTTTCAAGAGAAAGAACAACACTTAAGTCTTTTCATGGTTTATTTAATTATTTATTTATTTATTTACTATAGCAACTCAAGAAAGCTCTAGAAAATAGGAAAAATTTGCAAATAAATTTTGCATGATACACACTAATTTCTAATATGCCATGGTTCATTTTTACAAATTAAAACCATTTAAATTTGTAATTTACACTAATTTAGTATAAAAATAAAGCTTATGTTAATATTTAAATTAATTAATTTAGGAAAAATATTTTATTAAACTAAAAATTTATAAGTGGCTAAATAAACACCATTTACTAGTAATTTCATAATTAAAATAGATATTTTAAAAATTATAATGAAAACAATCACGGTTTGGTTTTACGAAAAATACATTTTACTTTACCGAAAATCCTAAAATTCACTTAAACACTTTTATTCATTTAATTATTTATTTAATCATTTTTAACACATTACAGACATGCTCAGAAAAATTTTTGGAGCACAAAATAAAATCGACAGAAAACTGGAGTTGGAAATGGGAATTTTAGAAAATCCGCTCGATCGAACTTTTAAACACACTAGAGCAAGCTAGACTAGGTTAATGGCGTGGCTCTGATACCAGTGAAAGTGCACGGCGGCGCCCCGGCAGTCAATCCGAGTCCAAAATGCGGAAACGATACTTTTACGAAACTTGTAAACCGGCACCACCGCGCACTATAAACCCGGATCGGGCCATTAACCTACTCCTAGCTAACTAGAGAATGGGTAGAGAGATATACCGAACGATCCGTGTCCTTCGGTCTTCTCGTCGTCATCCCGATCTCCCCGCGGAATCTCCGGTCTTCATCTCCTCGTCGGTAGGGCACCACATCGCCGGGTTCTTTTACGGGCTCCCACCTCTGGACCGAGGCTCGGGCACGAAGTTGGCAAGTCGACGTGTCCAAGAATGCTGTAGGCTAGTATAGTACTCTTTGTCTCGAGGGGTTTAAGAAGTTGCCATGGTTTTAGTGGAGAAGGAGATGCAAGCTTTTTGTGGAGCTTTATGAATTTGTGCAAGCCAAAAGAGATGAAATCCCACACCCAAAAAATTGGGACAGCCCCTCCCATAGTGGCCGGCCATTTTCTCATGAGGAAAAATGAGAGAGAGGAAGGGGAGGTGAGAAGCAATCATACAAGAGAGAGAGAAAGGTGATGATTAAGAATCATCATCACAACAAAGTCCACACTCATAAACCCATCACTCTCATCACAAAAGTCAAGCCATCGTGAATAATCATGAACCAAGAAGTCTTCTCCTTTGTTAATTGCACAATTGCAAATAACCCCCCTCCACCAAATTTCAGCCAAAGAAAGAACAAGGGAAAAATGGCCGAAACGGAAAGCAAACTGGCAACTCCAAAAAACTGATCCCGTAATAAATTACAGGAAAACCCCGCGACTGTATATACATACCCGCATTTGTATTCCGACCGAATACAAATGCAATGAGACAAAATCTATACTGTACAATACTAGGATCCCGCTAGTATTATCCGTCCGATCATGATCCGTGTAATACCGTACGTACATGATCGAACCCTGCCATATCTCCATACGTACTCTACAGCATTTTGCCCGAAACTTGAGAAAACGGTCTGTGGGGGACTCTAAAGACTCGTCAATACTTTGGTTGTGGATTTAACCACTAGCACGTCAGAGGTATTAGCCATACGTAACGGGCTACCAGGTATTGACCAAAAGGGACGTCGATGAGCGAACTCATCCTGACACCCTACTAAGCCTGTCAGTGACAATATCCGTACAGTCCGGTCCGTTCGTCTATGAGCATCGCATGGCGGGCCTAGGGGGTTGGTGAAAGTCAGATCCCCAAAAGCGGTACAAGTCGTGTCAGAGTGTAGCCCAGAACACCCTGAGATACTACTGGAATACCTACCAGTAAATCTCCTGCCTTGTCCAAGGACTTCGTGTAATGGCTCTCCTAGACACAGCGCGACCTCACCCCCAATACCGGGAGAGACGAACACCTGCAGATCCGCTCACTGCCTCCATGTGGCTCGGGACTGTACCCAACTAAAACCTGTTTGCACGTCTCCTTTGAGCGTGGTAGGGTAGTAATCAAAGTACAGTGGGAACTCACACGAGACAAATGACAATCTCAGGTCAATGAACTAACCTATACACATGTCACCAGGGAACTGCTATCTGACGTCAGGTATAAGACCAACTAGCATGGTCTCGGCGAGTCCTGTCCGGTGTACTCATAACCCAATGAGCACCTGTATACATCTTAGGTGAACCAACTGACACCAGTGGCTTGTGAGACCGGCCACCGCCCCTCGTCGGGGTCTCGACTGTATACACTAGTCTACTCTGGAGTATCGATGCCCTGTCTCGAAAACTCCCACGACTATGGACCTTTTAAGGATGTGCTTATAGACCCCAGCTCCCACGTATATGGTCGCCATCATACTGCTGGTCGTCAAGCAAGAATCCTAAGGGCTCTATCAACGTGCAATAGTGACCTGTAAGGTCACCTAAAACAGTACACGATGATAAAAATAAACCAGATAGCATACTATCATCTTGAGTAAGACTGTCCTACCGGCATAGGTCCTCCATCAATCATTGCAATCACGTGCCTGTGATCCAATAATTGATTCTGAGGGCACTATCTCCAACACCTTGCACATAATTTTAAGGCAATCTGAATAATTTTTTGAACAACTTTAAAATTCGAACAGCAGGTGATGATTTGGGAATGCGATTCGGAAAAATCCGTCGATCGAAACTCTAAATAAGTGCAAACTAGTTAATTAAGGTTTATGGGTTGGATCTGATACCATGTTGGATTTCAGTGCTCGCGCCACGGAAGCCGCGGCCGAGGCAAAAGCGAAAACAAAAACTTTTGCGAGCACCAAACACCCGTTGAACCTAGGATACGGTCCAATAACCTAAACTAGCTAACTAAGAGTGCAAGGGTTGAGAAAATACAACCTTTGTCGTGTGTCCACGCAATTGTGGAAGGCCCCTCCAAGCTTGTAGCCTCTGGGATCACGCTTGAAAATCGACCACTCTCGCCGAAAACGATCCACCCGAAGGTAACTGGAGGAGGCTCTAACAGATGATCCATACTTGCTAGGTGTGGATGGTCGGTAATGTAGGAATACTTCACTAAATTTCTCTCTCTTTTATCTGAAGCTAATGTGAGCATAAGGAGGAAGAAGAATGAGAAGGAGGTGCGCATGAAGCTCATGAATCATCAAGAGAATGAAGCATCCAAAAAACAAAGAATGAAAAAGAGAATGGCTAAGTAAATCACAACCATGATACAACAGTGCACCAATGAATGCACATCACAATCCAAGCCATACCTCTTTATTTTTTTAGCCATGCTTCATGCCACCTCATTACCACCTCATTTTCCATTTGTTTCTCTAAAAAGAAAAACAAATATGAGGTGTCCTTCTTCTAGAAGCATTCCCGTATAAATACGGAATACTTCACCTGGTATATGTATCGCTACATATACGCGTATCTGTATAAAAATACAGATAGAACCAAAGAGAGAAAATGAATAGTGAACAATAATACTAAAATATATGTATCAAAATACATATATAAATTATTAAATCAGAACCTGATTTAATAATCCGACTTAATCTTAAGCCGGCTAGTATTATCAATCGTCCGATTAAAGTCCGTGTATCCCATACACGTATTTAATCGGACCCCTGCACGTACCAACATACGACTCCTACATATGTCACCTGAATGGGGAAAACCCTCTGTGTGGGACTCTAAATACTCGACAATATGCTGGCAGTGGGTTTAACCACAAGCATGTCAGCGGTACTAGCTGTATGTAATGGCTACCCAGGTACTTGTCGAAAGGGCGGTCGACAATCAAGTGCATCCTTACCCTACTGAGCCTGAATGTGACAATCTCCGTACAATCCGGTCTCTTTGTCAAAGAGTATCGCATATCGGGTCTAGGGGTGGATAACGTCAAACCCCTATTAACCCGATAAGTCGTGTCTGAGTCAAGCTCATCACCAACAGAGATACTACTGATCAACTATCAGCAAATCTCATCCACCGTAGCCACAGATTTCTGGTGATAGCCGACTGAATACAGCGCAACATCGATTCCTAATACCAGGAGAGACGAATCCCTGGCAGTCGACCACTGCCTCCATATGACTCGGGACTGTACCCAACTAAAACCTGTTTGCACGACTTCTTTGAGCCGTGGTAGGGTAGTAATCAAAGTACAGTGGGAACTCACAGGAGACAAATGACGACTTCTGGTTAAAGGAATAATTTGTACTCATGCCACTTGAGAACTTCTATTTAACGATAGATATAATACCATACAGAAGTTCTCGGCGAGTCCGTCAAGTGTACTCACCTCTAGTGAGCACCTGTATACTATCTTAGGTGAAACAACACCAACGGCTTGTGAGACCGGCCACCGCTCCTCGTCGGGGTCTAGAAGCGTATACACTAGTCTACTCCGGAATATTGATGCCCAGTCTCGATACTCTCACGACTAAGAATATTTAAAGATATGCTTATGGACAACCCATCTCCCACATATATGATCGCCATCATAAGCTAGTTGTTAAGCAACAATCCTACGGGCTTCATCAATGATGAAAACAAACCAGATAGCATATTATCATCTTGAGTAAGACTGTTATACCTGTATAGGTCCTCCCTCAATTATCATAATCGCCTACTTGCGATCACAATAATTGCCTTGAGGGCACTATATCCAACAGTATCTTGGACCGAGTTTACCCCTCTTGCCAAAACTTATCACTCCTCTGTTCGGAGAGATCTTCAGAAATACATGCTCTCTAGGTTGGAACTCTAGGTGTCGACGCTTTGCATCTGCCCAATGATTCTGTCGGTCTTGGGCTATGCGCATCTTTTCCCTGATCGTGCGAACTATATCCACAGTTGCTACGATCATCTCTGGTCCAAAAATTTCACGATCTCTAACGTCGTCCCAACTCAGCAAGGAACGACACTTCCGTCTGTAGAGTGCTGCGAATGATGCCATCCCAATACTTGCCTGGTAGCTGTTGTATGAAAACTCCACAAGGTGTAGGTGATCTTTTTACGAACCTCCGAAGTCTAGCATGCAGGATCTCAGCATGCCTTCCAGGATCTGAATTATTCGCTCGGATTTTCCGTTTGTTTGTGGATGGTACGCCGTGCTGAAATTCAGACTCGTTCTTAGGATAGCTTCCAGACTCTGCCAAAATTATGATCGGAATCTCGTATCTCGATCGGAGACGATGCAAATAGGTACTCCATATAATCTCACGATCCCCTGCATGAGTTTATGGGTATCAAGAAAATTATGGTATATCTTGAAGGTTTAAATCTTATTTTAGTTTTTTACTCACCTCCATGTACTTCCTTGCCAACGTCTCAGTTGACTGGCTAACTCAGAATAGAATAAAGTGAGCCGACTTAGTGAGTTGATCCACAATAACCCAAATCGCGTCGTTATCCTTCATGCTGCGAGGGAGAGCAGTCACGAAGTCTATGGTAATGTGCTGCCATTTCCATTCTGGGATTGGTAACGGCTGAAGTAGACCAGCAGTTCTGTGATATTCAGCCTTCACTTACTGACATACTAGACACTTTGTTATGCTCCTTGCTACTTCTCGCTTCATTCCATACCACCAGTAATGTTTTCATAGATCCTTGTACATTTTTATACCGCCGGGGTGTACCGAATACGGAGAGCTGTAGGCTTCTTTCATCATCTTTTCTCGAACAGGGTCGACTGGCACACATAAACGGCTCCCATACCGCAAGGATCTATTTTCGTGGATGATGAAATCAGTTCGAAGTCCACTTTCTATTTGTTCTCGGATCTTTTGTAGTTTGGCATCTTTTGCTTGAGCTGCCTTGATCTGATTTACAAGAGTAGACCGAATGTGTAAGTTCATCAAATATGAAGCGTTATCTGGCATAACTACTTCGATCTCCAATACGTGTAATTCTTGTTGTAGCTTCCGCTGAGCGGTGGGGTTCACTGCTAATGGCTGGCGACTAAGTGCATTAGGAACTACGTTCACCTTCCCAGGATGATACCGTAGGTTGATGTCGAAATCCGCCATGAGTTCTAACCATCTTCTCTACCGCATGTTGAGTTCCTTCTGAGTAAATACATACTTCAGAATTTTATGGTCGGTTTATATATCAACTCGCTCTCCCAATAAATAGTGACGCCAAATCTTGCGGGTGAAGATGACGGCTGTCAATTCTAGATCATATGTTGGATAGTTGCGTTCATGAACTTTTAAATGCCTTGATGTAAAAGCCACAACTTTTCCATGTTGATGTAGAACACATCTGTCACGACGCGAAATAGTACGGGACTGGTACTTGAATCATATGAAGTCTATAGGACCCCATCTAATTCAAGTAAGCCAAAAACCCAGAAATCTAAAATCATTTTAAGGAATAAATAAGAAAACTAGTTTTTAAGAAGTAAGGAAACATGTTTTAAAAACAAGGTTTTTAAATAAGTAAGCCGAATATGCATTTTTAAAAAATCTATATTCTTTTCTGAAAATTTCGGCGGAGTTTCCTTTGTAAATAATGGCCCCGAACGGGATACAACAAGAATAATATATACACAATGATGAAAGGCATCCCCAAGCGGGAGCTAACTCTTCGTTAATTGACGATCACAACCACGCAAGCAGTATAATATACAATGCCAAAGGGCGATGATCAAAACTCAAAGGAAAAACTCAAATCAGCTTGAAAACCATAATACTACAACGCGCGACTCTAAGGTCAAAATAATACACAACTGATTTTCTAAGTCTGAAATAATATACAAGTTTGGTTGATGGAATTTCTAGATACAACTGAATAATACATGTACAATGGTGGTTCTAATGCAAAAGAACCCACCTGCCAAAGCAAATCACCCGTAAGGGAAGCAGTGTTCCAGAAATGCCGCCATGGAACCTGTACGGCAAAACCTGCAAGAACTGTGGCACAACGGGGGTGAGTTGCCAACTCGTGAATAGAAAACATCACAGAGCAGAAATCGTATGTATGACACAATCCTAGGTCAATACGATCAGATATATATAAACCTCAAATAAATAAATCTGAAGCATGTTAAGGTGGCAATGTAAAATCTATACATGAGTGTAGTGCCAAGTGCTCGTGTCAGTGCCTCAGGTAATAACATATCATAAATATGAAGTAGATCAATGTCGACTATATCATGAAGTCTATGAAAAAGTGGATATCATCTAACTATATAATCAATGTCAATATATGTATGTGGAAATCTTCCACGTGTCACCCAATGACAATAAGCATCATGCATGTAAATATCATAAACATATGCATAGAAGTATGAGGATGTAAATCAACAGGTGTCGCTCGCGACATATCAAAATCATGGAACTTGAGTGTCAAGTATCGACACTCGAAAACATCATGAAACATGTGCCTATCATCGGCAAGTAAATCCTTATATATCGGGCTCCGTCAGTCTGGATCGGCCCATATCATCTCTCGACTCCGGTCGGTATCCTCCGGATATCCGCCGAGCCTAAATAATATCACCGGTAGGTAGTAGTCCCTCTGCCAGGCTCACCGTCTACTACACAGCGATCCGTTCTTGTCCCGGGGTATCATACCGGGTCCACCATGTACCCGCAATCGGCCTCATCCGCCTCCTCGAATCGGGTTTCACATGTCGCTCTCAGCACTAAGAAAACATATGGTGGACGTACTGAAATATCATATCAAGGGTAACCGGGTTTTTAAAACAATTACATACTCTCCTTTGAAATATCCACGGTTTCCCAAATCCAGAAATATCATGGAAACAACATATCTCAATGTGTATAATCAAAAGCATGATGTATGCGACATGTAAAAGAAATGTAAGTATATCAGTATATCATGCAACATGGAATAGTAATATGCACATATTGAGAGAAACCGCTCTTTTAAAATGAATCAGTTTTAAAGAGTATCTTGCGATTCCCAAATCTCCAAATCCAACGAGAATCATCTATGTATGTGCGAATATGTATGTATGCACGTATGGGTGTACAATAGGTATGTACACAAGTATGCCATGCAAGGGATCATATCCTGAATGCAACAGTACTACAGTGTAGTAACATGGCAATTATCGATGATGAAGTGTGTGAGCCGGCAAGCAGGTGTATGTGGAACATATGCATCATCAATAATGGTGCCGGTGTCCTAACAGCATGATTTTTATATAACAATAACCAATTGCACATGCAATGCGATGCGAATAACAAGAGTATGCAGAAATCGACTAATAAATGCAACAGTGACGCATCTGCATCAATATAAAAAGTCATACAGTTTGCCTTTTGAAATAAGACGAATCAGGGTTTTTAGTAAAATAAGGGCTACGGTGTTTTAAGAAAAGATGCGTCTTTTGAAAATATCCATAGAATCCCTTTGCCTGTCTTTAAAATACTCCCGATTCGTTAGTTTTTGAAATAGGTATGATATCAACCTAGCCTAACATCTACTAGCAAAACTACAGCTCTAACTAACAAGTCAATCAGGAGGGGTATGGAAACCACCTAAATCTGAGTCGGTATATATATAAAAGTATAATAGTCGGTGATCCCGCCTCAACGGTACCGCGTACGATACAATATCATATGACATCCTCGAGTCATGAGTGCAGATCTATCATCAATATGAAGCTCGTACGGTAAATCATCGTACGGCATCCCAAAAGCTGGGTACGGGTCAATATCACATTCCTCTCATCAATTATCAGGTATCCTTATCATCATATCTCATGATCTGGGGTACTGATCTAAGTCTAGTACAAATCGATACCCTCTATGTAAGTATAAATGCGTGTGTGAAACACACGTTTAAAGGCCTGCTAAAATCACCTGTCGTATCCCAAATACGAATCACATCATATCACCGATCTCATGGCACTATACCCAATCTCATTGACTCATCTCCAAATATCATACATTATCCTCGTCATCTAGGTATATGTATAACGAATATGCATGTGTGTGCGTGTGGGTGTGAACCTATTCTAGGGTTCGCAACTAGGAACTATACTAGTTTACTTCTACGCCCTAATCTAACCATAGTACACCTAATCTCATCTCAAATATCCACGACACACTATAAGCTAGCATAAATAGTATATATATACTATACTAAATATCGAACTGTGGGGGTGCTATACGCCATCCACCCGACTTCCCACGTAGATATAATCTACTCACCTTGTATTCTGCGTGTCGGTGTCGATGTCGCCTTCATCTTCTTCATCGTATGAAGCCCTCGAGAAGGTACCTACAAGATAACACAATCGCAATTAAACCTTAAAATCACATCGAGAAAACCAAACGACGCGCTAAGGCCTATAGGTTAGAACCTATGGACTACGCTTTCAAAACCATCAAACTATCCTCGATATCGTCGTATAAACGCCAAGTAATCGAGGTAAAACGCAATTATACAAATCCAGAATTTAAAATACGCAAAACGAAAACACGAATTAAAACAGCAACTCGGGAAAAAGGCTCCAGATTCTCCCCTAGGTCAAATTGGACAATTTTGCATATGCCAGGGGTCTAATTTATAGATGTAAGAGCTACAGAACAAGAACGAGCCAAAATGCTCCAGGTCTGGCCGCAAATTGCGGCCAGAAGGAATAAATCTGCGGCCATGGTTGGGAGTTAGGGGCTAGGGTTTTGGTGGTAGCTTCCTAAGTGCCTGCATGTATCACTGTCCATGCAAAATAATTTTCAGAGTCTCGGGGTGATAGCAGATTCCATTTAACCTTCACAGAATCACAGTTTTTCCGATATCGGCTTTCTAGATCCGTATTCCGGGTTTCAAGTCTCTGGTTTTAGGCCTGGGTTCTAGCACTAGGGGTTTGTGTGGCCTCTACTGAGCTTAATTACCCATCACAACCCAAAGTTCCCTCAAACCCTAACTAGAATTTTCTAAGTCCATATAACCACTCAATATCGACATGAAACATGCATGGATGCATAAGGAATCGAAACTCTATTCTAATGGTGTAGAAATTACCTCCTTTGGCAACTCAAGAATTTTCTTGAGTTGCTCAAAGTCCTCAAAATCTTCTCTTTCTTAGTCCAATGTGCTTCTCTTGAGCTTGTGCATCGTATTTGTGAAATAGGGTTTGGGTTTTGAGTTGATTTCCATGGTGTTTTGGGGGATTTTGTGAAGAGGGAGAGAGGGGCAGCAGCAGCAGCAGCAATATGAGGGAGAGGGAGAGAAATGAGTGAAAACAATGAAGAGGAATGGCCAAGTCAACACACCCTAACCTTTCTCTCTCTCACCCATACCCATTATTCTATTCTTTCCCTTTTTCTTTTCGTTTCTTTTTCTCATTTTCTCTAATTAACAACCATGCAAGAATACCATAATAAAACATGTAGGAAAGCTATAAGAATATGTAACAAGTGAAAAAAAAGATATGGTACATGTTTTGCACAAATATGCTAAAAATCCGATTAGCGATTTTTAATCGCGATTAGCACTAAATTAGCATATAATTAATCATAAAAACTTAAAAATTGCATAATTCACATAAAACACCCTCTTTTAGTAATTTCTATAATTTTCAAAAAAATTCCCCAATTTATCGGTATTTAATTATACCGAAATATTAAAATATTCATTAAAAATAATATTAAATTATAAAAATTCCCAAAAATAATATTTTATTTTTTTGAAATACTACAACATCCTAATTCTTTACCGGATGCATCACAATGCACATCAAAACCGCCAAATTAATCCGGTATTATAAGAATAGGTGCAGAGGTTAATCTTGACTTGAGTTCTACAAAACCCTTCTCACATGCTTCTGACCACACGAATGGTTCATATTTATGTATAAGCTTTGTCAGGGGTGCTGCGATCTTTGAGAATCCTTCAATGAAGCGTCGGTAGTATCCTGCTAAGCCTAAGAAACTTCTTATATCTTTCACCGACTTTGGTGTCGGCCACTCGCTGACAACTGACACTTAGCTGGATCCACAGAGATTCCTTCGCCTGAAACGATATGCTTGAGAAATTCAACTTGATCTAAACAAAATTCACACTTGCTGTACTTGGCGTAGAGCTGGTGTTTTGTAATGTCTCTAGGACAATGAGTAAGTGCTCGGCGCGTTCTTTCCAATTCTTTGAATACACCAGGATGCTGTCGATAAAGATAATAACAAACATGTCTAAGTACTCTCGGAAAACTTGGTTCATCAAGTTCATAAAAATGGCAGGTGCATTGGTCACTCCAAATGGCATTACGAGATATTCATAATGGCCATAACGAATCCTAAATATCATCTTCAGAATGTCAGACTCTTTGACCTTCACCTGATAGTAACCTGAACGAAGATCTAGCTTTGAAAAGATAAGAGATCCACTTAACCGATCGAAAAGGTCATCGATGCACGGTAATGGATACTTTTTCTTCATTTTCACTTCGTTTAGAGCTCGATAATCCGCACACATTCTGTAGGAACCTTCTTTCTTCTTCACTAGTAACACCGGAGATCCTCAACTTGAAGTACTAGGTCGGTTCCAACCTTTCTTCAGTAGTTCGTCTAACTGAATACGGATCTCCTTCAATCCCTCCGGACTTAATCAGTATAGAGTTTTGATTGCAGGTTGTGCACCAGATTGTAAATCAATAATAAATTCAAGAGCTCGATCAGGAGGCAAACCTGATATGTCTTCAGGGAACACATCCTCGAACTCTCGAACAATCCCAGGTCTTTTTTCTTCAGCTGGTAGAGGGAACACTTCTGCATTCTTTGGTTTAGCACGGTAGCTTCCTGGCTCCAAAGTTTTGTCTATACTTTTGAAATAGAAGACTGGGTGATCTGGTATCTTAAATACTATCCTCCTTTGACGACGGTCAATGGTTGCCTAAAATACCCCCATCCAATCCATTTCCAACACAACATCGAAATTTGGTATGTCCGGTACTTTGAAATTTGCGTAGAATTCTTGACCGCAAACTACAACCGGGCACTGATCATATCCTAAAGTTGCCTTCAAGACTCCATTCCCGGAATTGACATTCCAGCTTGAAATGAGTGGCTTCACGGGAATCGTGTGCGTTCTCACGAATCGTTGTGACATAAAGCAGTATGAAGCTCCAGTGTCGAAAAGTGCGAGTGCAGGAAGGGAGGCTACCAGTATAGTATAGTACTTAAGTTGTGTAAGGTTGTGTTTATATATAGGAAAAGTATAACGATGCACAAGAATTGAAAGGTTGAAAAGATGAGAGAATTTACCGGTGATGACTTGTCCTGTGGCTTCGGCCTTCTCGACCGTTATTGTAAAAGCCTGTCATCTCGGTACATTCCTCCTTACCGAAGGCACATTCCTCTTCCCTTGAGGCATGTTTCTCTATGCCTGATGGAATTGACGCTGGGGTTGTGCAGGTGGTGCATATGGAGCTGGTGCAGGAAGAGCTAAGCGGGGTGTAGGTGCCTGAATGGCTGGGCTCTGCGGAGCTGGAATTGCGGGTCTGGGTGCTGTTGCTGTGTTACTACGATATGGGTATGCTCCTATAATGTGAGTAGATGTGCCATAAATCAAACACAGGACGTCTGCACATCTGCAGTCTTTCGCCAAGTGTCCAGTTCTCTTGCAGTAGAAACAGAAATCTGAACTGGACCGGTTAAACGATCCTCCTGACCTCTTAGGTGCAAAAGTCGGCCTAGAAGAGGCTCCTCCCGTTATCTGGGTAGCAAGGCGTTTTATTCCGGCTGCTTGAAGCTTACCCTTATTCTTGACCACAGCTTCATAATGAAATGCTACTTTCAGTGCGAGTTCATGAGTTGGATAGTCGCCTGTGGCTAAAGTCGCCTGAATCTCCGGGTCTAAACCTTGTTGGAATTTTCTAGCTCGAATCACATCGGTCGGGATCAAATGTACCGTGAACCTGATAAGATGTTGATGTCAGGATAGTGATGTGTTTTATGAAATAAAATTTGATACGAATTCTTTACCTGCTAAGCATGATGAACTCGGCATCATATTCATCCACTGATTTTACCCATATGGAGCCTTATTAAAGGTGGATGAACTGTTATTCCATCTCAAAATAAACAGTCTCAGAGAAAAACTTCGTATTGGACAGATCGCAAAACGTCTTCCACTTTATTAGTTGTGTGAGACGGCTTTTCTCGGCTTTCCACCAGACTCTTGCATTATCGGTGAGCTGGAACCTGGCCACATGAACCCAAGCTATGTCTGGTACCTGCGCTGTAAGGTCATCCTCGATACTTTGGGCCCATTCCTCAGCCTCAAGAGGACTCTCTTTTCTTGAAAAGTTTCTTGGATGCAACGCACGAAATTGCTTTACTCCAGGTGCTTTGACTTCCGGGCAGTTCATGATAATTGCAGTTTGCTGTTGCTGTCCCTCTAGAAGATTTTTGATGGTTTCTAGAAGCACCGTCTGTTCATTGATCGGAGAAGCAATAGTAAGGGGAGGTGGTAAGGTAGGTGGTGGGGTGTTGCCATTGACGTTGGTGTTGGTGTTGTTGGGAGAATCCATCACCTTGATTGAAAACAAAAGATTATGATAGATTCAAGAATTTTGAAATGTAAGGAATGTATTGTTGCTCATTCTTATAATTCTTGTGATATATTACTTAAGACTTCATGCAGAAAAGACCTGCATGGGCCACCAACAAAACCTGTCACGCCCCGCTTCCTAGTAGACAGAAACGGTGACGTGACAAGCCCGCAACGTATTACTACGAAAATACATTAAGCGCAATTAAGTAATATAACAATGAGCAAGAATGACAAGAGTAATAAAATGAAAGAGCAACTTTATTTACATTCAACTTTACATACAACCGTCTGAAAATAAAAGATACAATAATAATTCAAATGCCTAAATAATGGTATAATGAAACTAAGTACAGGTGGTAAGAAGCTAATAGTCTGGCTGAGTGGCAAACTGGTCCAAATCCTCCTGGCACGGCTCTATGTCCTCAGAGTCCGGTCCTCCTGACAATCATTCCAAAGAAAGAAAACAGATAGGAATATCGTCAGCGAACTAGCGCTCGGTAAGTCCCAAAAGAAGTAAGAGAAGATAGCATATAATGTGAATAGAAACCAAATGACAGCGGACGGTAAAGTTGTATATGATCATTCACAGGTATAAAATAGTTATTGTAAAATGGTTATTTGTAGTTTGATAAAGAAGGTATTCATGTATACGAGAGGAATCCATCTTACCCCGTGGAAGATGGTAACATGTAGTATAAGGCCCCGTCATAACTCACAGGAAAACGGCATGTGAATTCATGTAAGTGTCTTTTAAAGTGACCTCTCGTGCCACGATATACGTTCCGTACCAATCTATCCCTTTATCCCCGTGTATTGTATTGTATTGTATAGATTAAGATTACGGGTCTTAGCCGAAACCATGGATATAAAATATACAGGTTCATGTTCAAGATGTAATCATGTGTTCAGGTATTCATGTCAAATTCATGTCAAGTTATAACCATGGTTCGGTCAAGTCGAGTCAAGTATACAAGTTTGAGATTGATATTTGAATTCAAGTGTTCGGGTTCATGATCAAGTATTCAAGTTCGTGTTTGATTTTTGGATTCTGGTTTGAGTTTGGATTCAGGTTGAAGTCATAATCATATGAAAGGATTTAGTTCTTGAAATTTCTTAAGTTCGGGAGTAATCGGCAACTGCTGCACATGGACGACAGGATTTGTGTCTTTTCCCAAGACAATTGCCATTGAAAACTCCGTTAAGTTTTACTAACCTGAATAAGTAAGCACTCACTTTCTCCGGCTCTCTGGGGCTCAAGAGAAATAATACCGCTTAAACCTATATTAATCTATAGTCCTTAAACATTTGTTATTTTGTTGTTTATATTGTATTTATATTGTTTGCATCTCTTAAGGGGGTTTTATAAAAAATACTTTAATATTGTTTAAAAATAAATCTCGAGGGCTATTATAATATTTAGTATTTTTATGAACATATATTTTAATTTAGATGGTGTTTTAGAGATAAAATCTAGTTTTTAAAAATTTATGGTATTTTTATGAAAACGATCTCTTTTGGAAACTTGATGGTATTTTTCATTTAATTTTAACTGTTCATTTGAAAATATGGTTTTCAAAATTTGTTTTACTGAAAATACGGTTTCATAATTATATATAATTTTCCAAAATATAGTTTTGTTTAGAAAACTCGTATTTCTTGAAAACCGTATTTTTATTTCCTTTCGAGACCGAATTCTCCGTGAGAAGCTCTGCATCTCGCTCTACTATCCCAAAGATATGCGATAAGCTGCACCATCCATAAATGGATCCTCTAACGAGAATTATAGAGGCGCAATTGCCAAGAATTTAAAAATATCGATAAAAACGTATTTTTTTTATAAAAAGTGATGATATTTATTTGAAAAACGTATTCTCTTAAATTAACCATACATCTAAATTTTATGCTATGAATCAAAAGTGTGCATGTGGGGTAGGTCGTTACCCCATGAATGTTCTACAAGTACATATGCTAGTTATCAATAATACGGTTATATCAAAACTCATGGTATTTTTCTGAAAAAGTTTTTTATAGACGTATTTTACTTGAATTTCTAATTACATGAAAATGTAAAGATATGAACAACATGTTAAGATGATATTTAGAGATATAAAATGAACATTTAACCTTGGTGAAGGTGACAAAAGTTGTTTATAATAAAAATTAACGAGATAACTCCACTTGCCGATATTGTTTTATAGATTGGATTTTTGAGATGCAAAGAATGAGAGAAAAAAACTTACCGGTTGAGTAATGCTAGGAAGAAGGTAAAGAAGGGATAGTAGGCTCCGTGGTGTCGCGGTAGCTCCGGAAACAACTCCGATTTTCAACGAAAGAGGCTTGATCGCTAACTCCTCTTTGATTAGCCTTAACTCCACTTGTACTTAGAGAATTTTGATGATTTTTCATAGAATTTCATAATAGAGGAGAGCTGGAGAAGTGGTATGGTATTTATAGTTAAGAATTTAGGGTTTCAGAATTAAAAATTGGATTAAAAGAATTAAAATTGGTGTTAAATGATGAATTGAATGGTCACTGTTTAATTGCAGGAAAATCAAACAGTGCAGGAGAGTTGAAGGGACTTATGTGTAAAGCACGAAGTGATTTGGACTAGATCGGACCATCGATAGCGGCCAATATGTGGCAACAGGCGGTCGGATTTTGATGGATTGCCTCGAGATTCGTGCCACGTGCTTTAATCAGTGTTTACTTCTCATTGCGCATGTTTGATTTTTTCTGAAACTTTCGTTTCTCTGTGAATAGCATGTGTAGCTCTTGGGCTTCCAAAAAAATTAAAAAGAAAAATCTTAAAAATAATTGGGACTGATGGGATTTGTAACGACTCTGAAATTCCTGTATATAAATTTCTTGCTATTGTACAGAAAAGGGTATTACAGCTTGTATAAGAGTTATATGTTAAATTTGTTGGATATATGTATGCCCTAGAGGCCATTATATGTATAGTAGATACTTGGACATGTATATATGTATATAGATGACTTTCTTGCTCGGCATGATAGTATGCTATCTAGTTTGCTTTATCTTGACATGTTCATTTGATCATGCATCTTATTCATTTGGTATATGTTGATAAAGCCCATAGAATATTTGCTTGACTACTGGGACTATAATGCAGATCATAATAGTGGGACACATGTAGTTTATAAGCATATCGTTGAACTGTTTCTAGTCGTGGGTGTATCGAGATGGGGCATCGATATTCCAGAGTAGACTAGCGTATACCATTCTTGTCCCATGTGATGGGCGATGGATGATCCAATATCCATCTGGTGCAGTGACACCAAAGATTGTATGCGGGTGCTCAGTAGAGACTGGGTACACTGAACGGACTCGCCGAGAACTCCTATGTGGTATTATATCTATCGTCGGATAGAAGTTCTCAGGTGACACTGGTACAGGTTAGTCTGTTGACCCAAGATCGTCATAGAGTCTTGTGTGTCCTCCCACTGTACTTTGATCTCTACCCTACCACGGCTCTACTGGCTCTACTGAGTCGTGCAAACAGGTGGACTTTGGGTACAGTCCCGAGGCATATGGAGGCAATGAGCGATATGAGGGGTTTCGTCTCTCCCGGTATTGGGGGTTGATGTTGTGCTATGCTCGATTGGCTATAACAGGAAGTCCCTGGCCAGGGTTGCTGAGATTTACTGATAAGTGTTATCAGTAGTTTCTCGATCTGTTATGAGTCATATACCGGCATGACTTATTGAGTTATTGGGGTCGACGATTCCATCCCTAGACTCGATATGCAGCATATCTGACGAAGATACCGGACTGTACAGTAAGTGTTGCCAGTTGGGTCGACGGGAGTTTTGACAGCTTCGCTGGTTTTCTTCTGATCGCTCAATACCCGGGTGGCCGTTACGTTTAGCTGACCGCTTGCGGTTTGTAGGTGTTTGATATGATCATCACCTACTGCCGGCGTATTGACGAGTCTTAGAGTCCCACAAAGGAGTTTCCTAACTCAGGCGAAACGATGTGGTGTGCATATGAGATATGTGCGGGGACCCGATTAAATGCATGTATGTGATACCGTATATTAATCGGGCGTTTTTCTATTGGTCTGGTCGTATGTGATATGACAGGTTTATTAAATCAAGTCTTGATTTAACATTTGACTTTTAGCACAATTCTTTATTAAACCCTTTTCTATTTGTATGCATGCATATATGCATATGTTTATGTTGATGCACATGATGATGTGCATGCACACATACATGCATACATTGTATCATGGTTGATAATACACAAGTGGTGGCAATGCAAGACTCACATGGTTCATTTATATATAGATATATATTAGTTTTGAGAAAAAGAAATAGAAATGAGATTAAATCATGGTTGATTATTATCCACACTTGACTATACTTTGACCTAATTCAAACCATGGTTTGAATCTCATTTGGCTTTTGACTCAACACTAAAATATCTAGATATTTATTAACTAGAGTTAGGCATGAGGGATTTATCTTTGTTATTTTTACTTTTTTATGATCATTATCTCTTGAGCAAATAAGCTTAGTCACCATTATCTTCTTCTTCCTCCAAGCTCTCTTGAAATTTCTAAAGAGTAAGGTTGATAAAAAGAAAGGGTTTTGATTAGAGAATACAAACCATCTCATCATTCTACACCTCTCTAGCTCATTTGTGTAGAGTGTTTTCTATACTTCTATCAAAGATCAAGTAAAGTAAAGAGCTTTGGGCAAAGGGACTTCGGGTGGATCATCGTGGACGAGAAAAGTCTCTAACGATCCGTTCCAAACTCTCAAAGGTCTAAAGAGTCACCAAGGGAAGTCTACAAAGGTTGTAATTTCTTCACTTAGTGATAGATTCTTATTTGCATGTGATGCTTATTTATTATTGCCCTAAAATTCTAGTTAAGATCCTAGTTTAATTTACTTGGCACCTTAAAAAATTTAATTGTGGCATGTGATGTTTCCAAACACTAAATTAGGTGCTAAGAAAACCCAAAAATGGTATCAGAGCCAAGCTAGAGTTTTAAAGTAACCTAGACGACGTTAAAAACCTCGAACGAACGAAATATGTCGCCCGAAACATCCTCTCTGGAAATTTTTCAAAAAGTTGGATTTTTTCACATTAAAAATACTCAGAAAATCGTGCAGGGTATTGTATAGGCCCAAAAGAAGAATGAAGCCCTAACTCGACCTAACGACCTCGGGACCGCGGCCGAAAGGCTCTTTTTGCGGCGGTTTCGCGGCGCCGTTGGTGAGGCTTGGACCGTGCCTTCTTATGCTGGCCCATATGTTCTTGTATCAATCTCTGGTGTATTTTAAAATTGCTTAAGTGTTGAGCTTTCTGAGAATTATTTGGGTGATTGATCGTTCGATCGAATGTTTTAACTGCGCCTAGTATATGTGAATGTGATACAATAATTGGAATCTACAAATTTGTTTGTTGCGTGTAAATCTAGCATTTCGGTCTCGGGTTTAATCGGAAATCTTGTTGAATTATCCGACTTATTTTGAAAAGGTGTTTTCATGGGTGAGACCTAAATGCGAGCTTTACATTGTTGGACATGAAATCTTTGATATGTGATATCACGGGTTTATATTGTCTAAGGGCGGTTATGATTCCAATTGTTGTAGCTTTTCATTTCTTTTCTGCGACCGTAAGTGTAGTATGTGGTGTATTGTCGGTTTCATTGCTATACATCAACGACAGTTGGGATACGCATACTTACTTACGTTGATGATATGTGATATTATGTGTTGCTGAGATATGATGTGCAGGATTGTCGTGATTGAATAGCCGGGGGTTTTATGTGAGTTGAGAGTTTTATTTTCATTCATGTAAAAATCAAATGTATGTAATATTCTTTTATTTGGGGCACTTCCGGGTTGAGGATGATGTCGCCATCATTGTATATTATTTACTTTTCCGCATTAGGATAAACCCAAGGAGGGGAGCACAAGTGACCGGGTTCTAGGGATCAGTGGGAGGCCATCTCGAGGAGTCGAGACCGGGTCTCCTAAACTCTAGAATTGGTAGGGTCACTTGCTACTCTCGTAGGGGTCTAGGGGTGTGGACTTGGCTATTTATCGCGACTGTGGAATCCGTATTTTCTATTGTTGGCTAAATATAAAATACGGACATTCTAGATATCCTTTTATTTTCATATGTGCTTCTGCTGTTGATATTCTGTGATGTGATTACTTACTATCTGAGACGAATGGATTATTATTATATATATGATATATAATAAACGTTGCTTATGTTTTACACCCGCGCTAGTCCCGCCCCGCTATGCCGTTAGTTAAGTAACCTAACGGTGCATAACGGGATACTGAGGCGAATGCGGATGACATAAGTGTACATTCTATTTTCGTTTCTTTTCTGTGATGGCTTAGGTACTTAAATGATGGGACTACATTAATAAGATTAATGTAAAGAAAAAAAAACCTAAAGATGTTGTAGAATCAGATTTGAAACCCACTCGGCTTTTTTATAAAAAATGCAAGTTTCAAAAGATGCGGAGCTTAAACCACTCCTTTTCTAAACTGTTTTGATTCTACAACGAGATCAAGTTCAAAGAGTTAAAGGTTTTCATAAAAACCGTCTGCAACCCTCCGTCATTTTAGGAAGCAGAGTACTTAGTATTCGTGCTATGTATGTTGATTATAGTCAAGGCGTAGTGTACGGTAGGTAAGTGATGTTTTCCTACAAAGCATATGATGCGATCAGTTAGGACATTCATATGATTATATTGATCATAGTCAAGGGTCATATGGGTGGGTCTAGTTAATCTCGAAATGACAGGTAGAACTTAACTAGTGCTTATGATATGTTAACCATAGCCAAGGTCATAAGCAGCTAGGGGTAAAAATCATATCGGGAGTTTCAAGAGTTGAAATTTGCAATAAGATTGCATACCTTCTATATGATAGATGGATCCCAATCCCACTGTGAGTAAGTGTTACTCCCAGGAGAGTTTTGCACTTTACAATTAGCTAATCCAGCAGGTGTCTAGAAAGGTGTCAACGGGGTTTGACCTCTGGGAAAATGAAGTTTATTTTAATTAGGTCTGTGCGAAAGCACGGGGAACCTTCCTCAAATTACCGACACTGGCCTGGCTGACCGGTTAGAGAAACTGTAGAATGTAATTAATCCTGGCTAGTTTTCTTTTAAGGTTTTGTAAGAAAATTTGATAAAAGCAGTGGGAGACATCGATTAGATAAGATAATAACCAATCTAAATCTTTGCAAGAGCATTTCGCTGAGTGTATTCTTTTCTCTCTCCTAATGGCAGATACCTGATGACGGGACTTAAGCTTCTTTTAAAGAAAAATAAATTGGTAGGACCGAATTATAAAGAATGGTTGAGAAAATTGAACATTGCACTCATATATGATAAAGTATCATATGTCCTCACTACCAAAGCCCCACCCGTCCCAGGTCCTGAATCATCTGTTTCGGATAGAGAGATTCGAAAAATATGGGATATTGATTGTAACACGGCCAAGTGCCTCGTGCTTGCTTCTACGGATAGTATACATCAGAAGCAGCACGAGAATATGGATGTTCAATCCATCTTTCTTCATACAAAGGAGTTGTATGAAGAGCAATCTCGGACTTTACGATACGAGGCATCTCAAAAGTTGTTTCAGATGCGGATGGCCCCTGGTACATCAGTAGGAGAAATGTTCTAAAGATGATTGGTCTTATAGAAGAACTTGAGGAACTGGGATGGACCATGGATAATGAGCAATATACAGATATTGTTCTGCATTCTCCCCCCCCCCCCCCCCCCGCCTTTGCTCCGTTCATTGTGAATTTCAATATGAACGATTTGGAGAAATCGTTGTCTGAACTTCTCAATATGTTGAGAAGTGCAGAGAGCACGCTTAAGACAGCGAAACCTCCCGCTCTGCTTGCTGGGCCATCTTCCTCTTCCGTCCAAAAAGCCAAGGCCAAGGGAAAGAAGAAGAAGAAACCCATCAAATCGAAAGATAGAGTTCAAAAGGTGAAGGGGAAAGACAAATCTGGGGCCGCGGGAAGTGGAAAAGGAGAATGTTTTTACTGCCACAAGTCGGGACATTGGAAACGCAACTGTGCTCTGTATCTTGCTGATCTCAAGAAGAAGAAGCATGCTGATGCTTCCGCTTCAGATGTGTTTGTAACTGAAAACTGTTTTTCTATAAACTCTGCATCTTGGGTATTAGATACCGGTTCTGGTTCTCACATCTGCAATTGTATGCAGGGATTGAGAAACAGTAGAGTTTTGAAGACTGGTGACCATACTCTGCGGGTTGGAAATGGTTTCAATATACATGTTGTATCCATAGGAGAGTATCATCTGGGATTGCCTTCAAGTTGTATTATGGTTTTGAACCCTTGTTATTATGTACCAAGTATACTATGTAATATAATATCCGTTTCTTTATTGGACAATGAAGGATATCATTTTGTATTGTAGAATAATGTTATGAACATTAACTTGAATCAACAGTTGATTGGGTATGGTACACTGAATAACGGTATTTACGTCCTGAACCAACACGCAGTTTTCAATATACAACATACTAATAAAAGAAAATTTTCAGATATAAATGAAGATTTTCGTTGGCATTGAAGACTTGGTCATATTAATGAAATAAGACTAAACAAGCTACATAAAGATGGATATTTAAATCCTTTTGAATATAAATCTTATGCGACTTGTCAGTCCTGTATCAAAGGTAAAATGACCAAAACTCCGTTTACTGGACACGGAGTAAGAGCTGTGGAACTCTTAAGCCTCATACATAGTGATGTATGCGGACCAATATCTACACATGCAAGAGGCGGTTTTTCATACTTCATTACTTTTACTGATGATTTCTCAAGATTCGGACATGTGTTTTTGTTAAATCATAAATCTGAAGCTTTCGAAAAATTCAAGAAGTACAAACTTGAAGTAGAAAAACAAACAGGCTTGAGTATCAAGAAACTTCGATCAGATCGAGGTGGAGAGTATTTGAGTACAGAGTTTTCAGACTTCTTAAAAGAGAATGAGATTCTCTCTCAGCTCACTCCCCCTTACACACCACAGCACAACGGTGTGTCAGAACGGAGGAATCGTATCCTATTAGATATGGTACGGTCCATGATGTGTGATACTGAGTTGCCGCTTTCCTTCTGGGGGCATGCATTGGAGACAGCAATGTATCTGTTAAAACAGGGTTCCAACCAAGACCGTGTCTACCACTCCATATGAGATATGGTGTGGAAAGAGACCATCTCTTAAAAGAGTTAGGATATGGATTGTCCAGCTTTTGTCAAAAAGAAGAATCCAGACAAACTTGAGACACGATCGGTCATGTGTAAATTTGTGGGATATACAAAACATTCATATGGATATCTATTCTACCACAAGGAGGAATAAAATGTGTTTGTTTCTCAACATGCTACATTTTTAGAAAATGAGATTTTTACAAAAGGTGATGATAGCAATGCGGTAGAACTAGAAGAGGTTCTAGAGACATAAATTACTCATGACGAATTAGTTGAAACTGATGTTGCAGTAGAACTTCAAGAACCTCAGCCGCTCCGGAGATCTAGTAGAACTTCTCGCCCACCGGAGAGATTCTATGGGTTTCTCATTGATGGTGACAGAGAAGATTGCATCATGGATGATGATGATCCTACTAGTTTTCAGCAAGCTATCACGAGCGGTGACTCAGTGAAGCGGCTGGATGCCACGAGATCCGAAATGGAGTCCATGTACACCAACAAAGTATGGACTTTGGACGCTGTACCCCCTGGGATAAAACTCGTAGGTTACAAATGGATCTTTAAAAGAAAGATCGGTGTAGATGGACAGGTAAAAACCTATAAAGCAAGGCTTGTAGCGAAAGGTTTTCGTCAAAGACCAGGATTGGACTATGATGAAACTTTCTCTCCAGTAGCAATGCTTATATCCATTCGGATCCTACTTATTATTGCTGCTCACTACGACTATGAAATCTAGCAAATGGACGTTAAAACTGCATTTCTAAATGGTGATTTAGAAGAATGCGTTTATATGGATCAGCCAGAAGGCTTCATTGATAGTAGGAGCAGCGGGAAAGCATGTAGGTTGCTTAAATCCATTTATGGATTAAAGCAGGCCTCACGGAGCTGGAACATCTGCTTTGATGATACAATCAAAGAGTTTGATTTTATCAAAAATATAGATGAGCCATGCATTTATAAGAAGATTGTAGGGAGTACTGTCACATTCGTCGTATTGTACGTGGATGACATTCTCTTGATAGGAAATGATATTCCTATACTACAATCGGTCAAACTATTCTTATCACAAAGGTTCTCCATGAAGGACCTGGGTGATGCCTCGTGCATTTTGGGCATAAGGATCTATAGAGATAGATCCAAGAGGTTATTGGGATTGTCCCAGTCAAAGTACATTGACACCATCCTAAACAGGTTTAGTATGGAAGATTCTAAGGGTGGTGCCTTACCCGCTTGTCATGGAATCACTATCTCCAAGGACTTCTGTCTGAAGACTGATGAAGAGAGAGCTCGCATGAGCATTATACCATATGCTTCAGCCGTAGGATCTATAATGTATGCGATATTATGTACCCGCCCTGATGTAGCTTATGCACTGGCTGTAGTAAGCAGGTATCAATCCAACCCAGGGGAGAAATATTGGATAGCAGTGAAGAACATTCTTAAGTACTTGCGAAGAACTAAAGAATTGTTCTTGGTGTATAATAATGGGGATCTCCAAATGGAGACCTTTACCAATTCGAGCTTCCAAAGTGATAAGGATGATTGCAAATCTATCTCAGGGTTTGTATTTACCCTCAATGGAGGGGCGATTAGTTGGAAAAGTTCCAAACAGGATACCGTTGCAGACTCCACGATGGAAGCTGAGTATAATGCTACAAATGATGCTACCAAGGAAGCCGTCTGGATGAGGAAGTTCATCGCGGAACTAAGAGTAGTTCCAACCATTGTTGATCCAATACCATTGTATTGTGATAATAATGGGGCTATGGCATTAGCCAAAGAACCAAGGTCCCATCAGAAATCCAGACACATCCTAAGGCGATATCATTTGATCCAGGAGATAGTAGATCGCCACGAGATCGAGATTCGGAGAGTAGATACAAAGAACAACACCGCGGATCCACTCACTAAGGCCCTTCCACAGCCGCAGCATGAGTGACTTTTTGAGATGTTGGGTATGAGATACGCCAATAATTGGCCTTAGTGCAAGTGGGAGATTGTTGGATATATGCATGCACTAGAGGCCATTATATGTATAGTGGATGCTTGGACATGTATATATGTATATAGATGACTTTCTTGCTCGACATGATAGTATGCTATCTGGTTTACTTTATCTTGACATGTTCATTTGATCATGTATCTTATTCATTTGGTACAAGTTGATAAAGCCCATAAGATATTTGCTTGACTAATGGGACTATGATGCAGATCATACTAGTGGGACACTTGTAGTTTATAAGCATATCCTTGAACTGTTCCTAGTCGTGGGTGTATCGAGACGGGGCATCGATGTTCCAGATTAGACTAGCGTATACCATTCTTGTCCCATGTGATGGGCGATGGATGATCCCATATCCATCTGGTGTGGTGACACCAAAGATTGTATGCGGGTGCTCAGTGGAGACTGGGTACACTGAACGGACTCGCCGAGAACTCCTATGTGGTATTATATCTATCGTCGGATAGCAGTTCTCAGGTGACACTGGTACATGTTAGTCTGTAGACCCAAGATCGTCATAGAGTCTTGTGTGTCCTCCCACTGTACTTTGATATCCACTATACCATGGCTCTACTGAGTCGTGCAAACAGGTGGGCTTTGGGTACAGTCCCGAGACACATGGAGGCAATGAGCGATAGGAAGGGTTTCGTCTCTCCCGGTATTGGGGGTTGATGTTGTGCTATGCTCGATTGGCTATAACAGAAAGTCCCTGGCCAGGGCTGCTGAGATTTACTGATAAGTGTTATTAGTAGTTTCTCGATCTGTTATGAGCCATACATCGGCATGAATTATTGAGTTATTGGGGTCGACGATTCCGTCCCTAGACTCGATATGCAGCATATCTGACGAAGAGACCAGACTGTACGGAAGTGTTGCCAGTTGGCTCGACGGGAGTTTTGACAGCTTCGTTGGTTTTCTTCTGATCGCTCAATACCCGGGTGGCCGTTACATTTAGCTGACCGCTTACGGCTTGTAGATGTTTGATATGATCATCACCTACTGTCGGCGTATTGACGAGTCTTAGAGTTCCACAAAGGAGTTTCCTAACTCAGGCGAAACGATGTGGTGTGAATATGAGATATGCGCGGGGACCCGATTAAATGCGTGTATGTGATACCGTATATTAATCGGGCGTTTTTCTATTGGTCGGGCCGTATGTGATATGACCGGTTTATTAAATCAAGTGTTGATTTAACATTTGACTTTTAGCACAATTCTTTATTAAACCCTTTTCTATTTGTATGCATGCATGTATGCATATGTTTATGTTGATGCACATGATGATGTGCATGCACACATACATACATACATTGTATCATGGTTGATGATACACAAGTGGTGGCAATGCAAGACTCGCATGGTTCATTTATATATAGATATATATTAGTTTTGAGAAAAAGAAATAGAAATGAGATTAAATCATGGTTGATTATTATCCACACTTGACTATACTTTGACCTAATTCAACCATGGTTTGAATCTCATTTGGTTTTTGACTCAACACTAAAATATCTAGATATTTAATAACTAGAGTTAGGCATGAGGGATTTATCTTTGTTATTTTTATTTTTCTATGATCATTATCTCTTGAGCAAATAAGCTTAGTCACCATTATCTTCTTCTTCCTCCAAGCTCTCTTGAAATTTCTAAAGAGTGAGGTTGATAAAAAGAAAGGGTTTTGATTAGAGAATACAAACCACCTCATCATTCTACACCTCTCTAGCCCATTTGTTTAGGGTGTTTGCTATACTTCTTTCAAAGATCAAGTAAAATAAAGAGATTTGGGCAAAGGGACTTCGGGTGGATCATCGTGGACGAGAAAAGTCTCTAGCGATCCATTTCAAACTCTCAAAGGTCCAAGGAGTCACCAAGGGAAGTCTATAAAGGTTGTAATTTCTTCACTTAGTGATAGATTCTTATTTGCATGTGATGCTTATTCATTGTTGCCCTAAAATTCTAGTTAAGATCCTAATTTAGTTTACTTGGCACCTTAAAAAATTTAATTGTGGAATGTGTGATGCTTCCAAACCCTAGATTAGGTGCTAAGGAAACCCAACAAAATTTGTTCAATAAAAGTAAGAAGCGACTTGTAGCTCACTAGTAAATCCTCTACACTGCGGTGACATAGCTTGTGCATTTAAATCCCATCAAACCTAATTATTTTTAAGATTTTATTTTTTATTTTCGGAAGCCCAAGAGTTGCACGTGTAATATACGGAGAAACGAAAAGTTTCAGAAAAATCAAACATGCGCAAAAAGGTGTAAACACCCAACTTGACACGTGGCATGAATCTCGAGGCAAACCCTCAAGATCCGACCGCCCGTTTCTTCCTTTGGGCGGGCTTCGACGGTTGGATGTTGCCCAATTGCCTCTGTGCTTTGCACACTTGTCCCTTCAACTTCCCTCAACTACCCTGCACTGTTTGATTTCCCAGCAATTTAATGGTGACATTTAAATTCATCATTTAACACTATTTTAATTCATTTAATCTAAATTTTAAATTCTCAAATCCTAATTATTCGCTATAAATACCATCCCATGCTCTAGCTCTCCTCCATTCTGAAATTTCTATCAAAAATTCTCTCAAACTCTCTAAGTATCAAGTGGAGTTAAGCACCCAAGTGGAGTAGTAAGACAAACTCGATGACCGAAGCCTTTCGGACGCACCACGACACCCGAAAGCTTCCCCTCATCCTTATTAATACTTAAAACTAGTAAGTCCCTTTTCTCTCCATTTCTTTCATCTCAATTCGTTTTCTTAGAAAATATCGACAAAAGTGGAGTTAACATGTAACAAACTTCTCATTTAATTATTTTATCATGCTTGATGGGTCTACATGTCACCTAATCATCCTAATATCTTTTTTAAAACAAAACTCACATCTATTGTCTTTTGACGTAACCAAAATTCATGTTCAATAATCAAATAACGAACTTTTTTTCATTAAAATACCATGAACTTTAATATAACCTTCATTTCAATAATTGTTAAAATACCTTTAGGAAAACTTTACGGGGTAACGACCTAGCCCACTCGCACACTATGGTTACATATCATGATATTCTAAATATATAACTAATTTAAAGAATAGGTTTTACATTTAAATACCACACATTTTCAAAACGGGTTTCTTTTAATCGGTATTTTTGTCATCCTTGGCAATTACGCTTCTACAACTTTCGTTAGGGGACCCGCAAATAGATGGTGCGGATTATCACACATCTTCGGGATAGTAGAGCGAGATGCAGAACTCCTCACGGAGTATTCGATCTCGAAAGGAAATAAAAATACGGTCTTTAAGAAATACATCTTTTCTAAACAAAACTAAATTTTTGAAAATTATATAAAACTATAAATTCGTATTTTTCAATAAAAAAATATTATGAATTTATATTTTTAAATGAAAGATTAGAATTTTAATAAAATACCATCAAATATCCAAAAGAGCTAGTTTGCACAAAAATATCATAAAACTTTTAAAACTAGGTTTTATCACCAAAACACCACAACAATTAAAATACATGTTCATGAAAACCCTAAATATTATAAATCACCCTCGAGGTTATTTTTAAACAATATTAATATATATTTTACATAAAACCCCCTCGGGGAATAAAACAATGAAAATAAACAATATTAAGGACTTTAGAATAATATACGCTTAAGCGGTATCATTTCTCTTGAGCCTCGGGGAGCCGGAGAAAGTGAGTGCTTGCTTATTCAGGTTAGACAACTTAACGGAGTTATCAATGACAATTGTCTTGGAAAAATACACAAATCTTGCCGTCCATGTACGGCAGTTGCCGATTTCATCCGAACATAAGATTTTTTAATAGTTTAAAAAAATTCATATAAAAAGACCTGAACTCAAACCCTAAACTCCAAACTCGAATCTAAACTTGAACTTGAATCTAAACTCGAACTCTAACTCAACTCGAATCTAAACTCAAACATGAACTCGAACCCAATCTACAGGAACAAACTTGACTCGAACCAAAATTGCAATTGACATGACTCGCATATTACTCGACCCACTCAACTATATTCTACACCTTTTTGCAATTTATGGTTTCGATCAAGACATATTAATCAATCAATCAAATCAATTAAGTATATTAACCAGTTATAATATATTATACTCGGGGTGCTTGGAATAGTTTCTTGTGTGAATCCAACTGAGTTTCAGGAGTCTCGTATTAAACTCTTTTTTATTTTACTCGAATATTAGTCGGGTTGACTCATCCACGGCCTAGAGCCCCGATGTTAATACATGAAATGAGCCCGTATTTCCTTACTCCTGGGGCCCCACTCTTGAGCTTATGAATACTTATACGGCTGCGTTGACATTCACACTTGAAACTTAACCTTAACATAGTGACCATATAGAGACCTATAGAACATATTTACTCATGATCATATACTCCTACTCGTCATATAAATATTCTACAATTGTCATTTTCTTTACTCTTACTTATCCTTGGGACTTACCAAGCGCTAGTTCGCTGACGGGCATTCCACACACTTTTCTTCTCTTGGAATGTTCGTCAGATACGGTCGAGACGGAGGAAGTGGAAGCCACAGAGGAGAACTACAACCAGATCGCTACTCACGGCTAGCTCAGCTTCACTTTTCTTCAGTTTATATATGCCACTTGTTTAGGCATTTTCCTTATTGTATTTACTTTCCAGTATAAACTCATGTATTTGTAAATATTGGAAGTTGAATGTAAATAAAGATATTTGTTGAAAAATTTTACAGTCTCCATTTATTCTTGTATTGTGTATTATTGTTTCAATACGCTTAGTATATTTATTTAGGGAATGACCTTCTCTGGATAAATATGCCGCGGGCTTGCTATGTTACAGTTTCCGTTTACTGAAAAGCGGGGCGTGATAGGATTCGAACACACAGGCTACGTCACAGTAGTGTAGAGCCTTTACCAGTGAGTTACAAGTTATTTTTTATTTTTATTGAATAAAAATAACTTATAACTCCACAACAAGCTGAAATACCATTTTCTATACATTTACAGAAATAATTATGTATAGGGATTTCAGAGTTGTTACAATATACGTGCTTATTGGGTTATGAGTTACACTGGATGGACTCGCCGGAAACATGCTAGATGGTATTATACCTATTGCCAGATAGAAATTCTCAGGTGACATGAGTACAGCTTAGTCTGTCGATCTGAGATCGTCATTTGTCTCGTGTGAGTTCCCACCGTGTTTTGATTTCTACCCTACCACGGCTCAAAGGAGTCATGCAAACAGGTTTTAGTTAGGTACAGTCCTGAGACACATGGAGGCAGTGAACGGATCGTCAGGGATTCGTCTCTCCCGGTATTGGGGGTAGATGTCGTGCTGTGCACGGGTGGCCATCAACGGAAATCCTTAGCCAAGGTGCACGAGATTTACTGATTTGGATCGGTAGTTTCTCAGTGGGTGATAGGTTTCACACCGTCACGACTTATCGCGTTATTAAGGGTCTGACTTTATTCACCCCCTAAACTCGATATGCGATACTCTTAGACAAATGGACCGGACTGTACGGAAATTGTCATAGACGACAGGCTCAGGAGGGATACAGATGAGTTTGCTCATCGGCCTTCCTTTCGTTTAATACCCGGGTAGCCGTTACGTACAGCTAGTGCTGCTGATGTGCTTGTGGTTAAATCCACTGCCAGCGTATTGACGAGCCTTTAGAGTCCCACACAAAGGGTTTTCTCGGTTCAGGCAAAATGATGTAGTGGTCGTATATTGATACGTGCAGTGTTCCGATTAGATATGTGTGCTAGCCACAAAGACTTTAATCGGACGGATGATAATACTAGCCGGTTTAGAATTAAGCTGGATTATTAAATCAAGTTTTGATTTAATAATTTACATATATATTTCGATATGTGTATTTTAGTATCATGTTCATTGTATTTTTCTATCTCTTGGGTATTCGTATTTTTTATACGAATACAGGCATGTATTTGCAGGGACGTATTCTTGTATTTATACAAGAATACTTCTAGAAGGAGGACACCCCATTTCAAGGTTTTTCTTTTTTTAAAAGATATTAAGAAATGAGGTGGAAGAAAAAAATGGTGGAGGGTATGGCCAAATGAATTGATTATTCGTTTGGTTATATTATTCAAGCATGGTTGCATTTTTAAATGGATAATTCTTTTAACAAAAGAATTGATGCACACTTGAATTTGGCATGAGATTTTCATTCAACCATTTAGCTTCTCTCTCTTCCATGGCTCCTCCTCCTACTCCTCCGTTATTTTCTACCATCTTATGAGTTGAGAATTATTATGAGTTGAGAATCATGAAAATAAAAAGAGAAATAAAAATACTAGAACGCTACGCTACATCCTAATCATCCTAAATTAGCATCTTAGAATCCTTATTTGCTTCATTGATAAAATTGAAGCTTGAACTTGGTTCTCTCGGATGGATCATTTTCGCCGAAAGAGGACCGGCTTGCAAGCACGAACATGGAAGCTCGAGAAGCTGTTGAAGACGAAGAACACGACTACAAAGGTTATAACCCTAATCGCGTAGTGTAATCCTTTCTTTTGTGCTTGCTAATTTAGATGTTTGGTGTAGATTCTTGGGTTTAAGTTTCTACTGCCATCAAGAAAAATTTTGTTTTTGAATTCTGGGTTGGCCGCGGGTTAGCGGCGAGAGCACTAGGAACTTTCAATTTGTTAGGCATGTTTTTCTTTTGGTCTTTTAAGCGTGAAAGAGAATGTGTAATGAATGAGAGAAATGAGAGAGAAAGAGAAAGAGAGTTGTTGACTCTTCATTTTCTAATTTTTGTTTTTTGTGATGGATATCTCTAATTCTCAATTTTGGCTATTGGAATTTTCTCATATTTTATATTTTTTATTTGTGGTAAAGGTAATATGTAGTTTTAGCACGCAAGGGTAAGTTGAAGTTTTAGCAATACAGAGGAATATTCCATTGAATATTACAGCTCCCCTTTTGGCTACATATGCTTTGATAGGTATGATAGCCCCTTGGGTTTGCATCATACGAGTTACCCCCATACTTCATTCACCTGGAGTATAGATTGCTCTAAAGATTACTTTGGGCCCATTCGTCCTATATGTTTGATGATGGAGAAATAAAAGTCAGGCCTACATGATCAATTAATAATATATATAAATCAATACTTTACTTAGACTAATATGATTACCATATTAATTGATCATGTAAATAGGTATATCATGGTAAATAGGTATTAATTGACTATGCCAATATCATTTTATTATGAATATGTTTTAATTGTGTTATTTTTTGTAGTTTATTAATGTTGTGATTAGATAAGTTTTCTATTTTGAGGAAAAAAACTATATTGGGTAAAAATTACACTCCCAAAAGTCAAAATGTCAAACTCAAAAGTTCAAAATCAAAATCAATATCTAAAAGTGATTCCAGGTCCAAACCCGAACCCAAACCAAGAGGGCCTAAACCAAGTGGAAGACCAAGCATGGGGCCGTCCCCATGCCAAAAGAAAAAAAGAATAATGGAATAAATAAATTCAGATGTAATTTTTAGGAATAAATATAAGAGGAATGGACTAAAAACCAATTTTGTAAAACACAAAGGCCAAATATAAACATGCAAAGTATTTAAATCGGCATCCAAAATTAAAAAAAGACAACTTTCATTCTCTCAATCTTTAGAGTTTTAAGCTTCTATCAGCAAAGTGGCAAGTCTTTGTATCTTCTTCTTTAAAAAAAAATAGAGAGCCCCTAAAGGAAACAGAGTTTCTTTTGGGTCTCGTCTTCTTTCCTAAATAACACATTGAAAGAGAACTCATCAATTAAAGAAGAAAGATCATCTGAAAATGCCAAGATCCAAGAACAAGACTACGAAAAAGAGCAAGTTTTCTTCATCAAACTTGAAGAACAAGAGAGCACAGGGATTTTTGGGGCCTTGAGATGGCTTTCATTCCGAGCAAACATATTTTTTGAATATCGAACTCGATAAAGCCCAGGGCTTTCATGACCAGCGTTGCCCTCCACTTATGGACGGGGATCCCCACCACGCACAACCCCTGTAAAGGGAAATGTCCACCTCAGAAATCCCCCGCAAGAGGGTTTTCGTTTTGGAAATTGGGATTTCCTGCTATTTGATACCCCGCTCGGAGATTCCAAGAGGATACCACGTGCATGGATATCTCGAAGAGATACTCGCTCGTGGTTATCTCGACGAGATATCTGCTCGTGGCTTATCTCGACGAGATACCTTCGTGCTAATATCTACTTTGGGAATACCCACTTACGGATATCCCCAAAGAGATATCTGTTTGCGCTTGCGGATATCTCCAAACGAGATATTTGTTTTTCCTTCTCTTTTATGTTTAACCCTTTTGGAATTCTCCAATGCAATCAAGATATTTCCCCCTTCAAGACAAATGAGCTTATCTTTATCTATTCTGTGAATACACGTACGTATACTTTGAACAATAAACCGTGTCAAAGACGTGTGTAATTGGTTTTTTTGCTGCAGATTCGGAGAATATAAAATGCTAGTTTGTGAACGCTGAGTCTTCGAATGAAGCCACGTGACCAGTGGCTTGGTCGGTTCCCAATTTGGAGGCGCCGGACAAGGAATAGAATAAAAAAGGAAAAAAAAAAAGAGAGAGAGAAGCCAAATTGGATACGAGGACTAGCCAGAATGACCATTTCTTCTCCTTGTTTATTGGGCGTTGCCTCTCCCCACCTTATTCTCCTTCGTAACAATAACAACCGCAACAAAAAAAACAGCACCAGCCGCAGCCGCCGCCGCCGCGTCGTCTTCTCTTCTTCTCCTCCCAATTGCACCAGCAGCAGCAGCAGCCTTGTCGTCTTTTCGCTTTCCTCTTCTACCGCCGGTCGCTCCTCCTCCGACGCCTTTTCAGGTAACTATATTAATTTTATTTATTTCTTCAAATCATTAAAGAAACCCCATTTCTACTTCTTTTCCTCTTTTCCCCTGATCTTGTACTCCTCAATCACTGGATCTTACATCTCCACACACACACACAAATAAAAATAAAAATAAAAATGCCTCCCCATCTCTTTTCCATCAACTACTCTTCTTCGCTGAATCCATCAACCAATTACTTCAATTACTCTCCTCGCCTATTCTTCGCTGGATCCATCAACTAATTACTTCCTCCCCTTGTTGTCCTTCATCTTCTTATGATTATTATTCTTTGAAGCATCCGTACGTGCCATTTTTCACTCGCATCACATCGCTGCTTTCATTTCCATTTCTGGCATCCTTCTCTGTCAGGACCCATCCCATTTTGGTCGATCGGTGGTGCCGTCGTCGTGGTGGTGATCATCATCGTCATCATCTTCTTCTTCTAATGAAAATCAATCATTGCGACACATAAGGCATGTTTGCCCTCTATGATCTTCAATGCTGGTTGCTATTCTTGAAATTTTTGATGGGACTCGAACCGGCAACCACTCACTTTTGTAGAGGAAGATGTTTCAGCCCAAGAGCTTTGCTTGTTTGGTTGGATTGGATGCTATCCTTTGTCATGGAATTATTTATAATTTATAATCTTCTTTAACTTTATTGTCGATGCAGATATGGGTGGCAGTCCTGGGTCAAGCTTGTTTCCTTCTCACCGCTGTAAAACTCTACACCTGGTCAGTGTTGATGGAAAAAGTTATCTTGCCTTTCTAAAGTTACCGTTCTATGCTAGCTATCATAGCATTCTTATGTTGGCGTTGTTTTCCTTATGATTTATCTAGGTCAGGCATGCACAGGGTGTCCATAATGTGGAAGGGGAAAAGGACCATAAGGCATACCTATCCCCTCAACTTTTTGATGCTCAACTTACACCTCTAGGGTGGAATCAGGTATAATTTGACACTTTTTGTGATCCAACTTTCGGTTTAAACGCGTCATGTCTTTCTTTCTCTTTTATAACTACCACTTCCTCTTTTTTTTTTTTTAAATAATTAAGTCATTTATAAGTAGGGCATGTTTAATTTTGATAATTTACCAATTTATGGAAATAATGAAAAGAATTGACTGGCAACTAACATGAAAATTTGTTTTTAGATTAGTTTAAAGAAGATGAGCCTCCTACTCAGCTTAGCATGTTTGTTATTGATTTTGGCATGTCTTATTAGAAAATCACTGCACGTATGGTCACGTGGCAAACTTGATTAGTTGAATTTCCTCTCACCCAATGCAACGATCAACGCTTAGCTTATCATGTAGTCTACCCCCATCCGTCCATCTTTCATAATCTTACGCGGACGTCTATTAGAGCTAGCATCAAGAAAATAATGCCCAAAGTCCTGCAATGCAATTATGACAACAATAAACCAGAAAATAAACTGAAGCAGAAAAAAATGGCTCGATTGAGGTGAAATATGAATATGCTGGTGACAATGTAGTTATAAAATTAAGATGTCGGAAAACAAAGAAACAACAAACCATCCATATGTTGGTAATGAGACAGTGAATTTTGGTCAAAGGGACATGGAGTTGTGTCAAAAAAATCAAGTACCATGGAAAAGACATGATGAAAATAATTCAAGTGAGAGTGATATGCAAACCACAAGGCTAGGCCTACAAATTGTGGCTCTTAACAGGGAATTATGAACATATGGATTATTAACGATGATATTACAGGACATTTAATGGATGTTGTTTTTTTACTATGGTTATACATTTTTTTCCTTTCGAAAAATACTTTTAATGTAATGCATGGTAGTTTTGCTTATATAGTTATATTCCAATTTATTGCTTGCACAATGTCTAGTATTCTTTACTGCAACAGGCTGATAATTTGCGAAAGCATGTCAGAGCATGTGGGCTTGCAAAGAAGATTGAGTTGGTTATTACTTCTCCTCTTCTAAGGTACAACAATCAAGTGAACTACCATGCAAATCATTTTGAGCTTCTTGCGCTCTCATTGCTTGATCTCCGCATGTAGTATATATAAAAGAGTTTTCTTTTCATTGGAAAATGCTGTTTATAATTATTTTACAACTAATATTACCTTGCTTGAATCCTTAGTACTTCTCTGAAGAATTTTCATTTGTCAATGATTATCCATCTCCATCATCTAAGGTGATAAAGATATATCGAACCTAGTTTGTCCTTTTAGGATCCCTCGAACAACTATTTAGCAACATGCATAAGTATCTGGTGTTTGGGAATACAAGATCGCAAATGGAAAAACATGCCATATGGCATTCCTAGATGAAGGGTTTTCTTTCTCTATAATAGAAAACGTTGTGCCTGATTATATAACTTGAAGCTTATAGTTTAGAGTGATGAGTTTTTTTGGGGGCATCAGGCTACATACAAATTGAGTGTATAAATTACGGCAACAGTACACCTATGATACAACCTATACAACCGAACCCGACCAAAAGAATCGAACCATAAACCTATACTAGCAAACAACGAAGAGCTAAACTATAGTGATAGAAGTGTTATACCGAATGATCCGTATCCTTCGGTCTTTTACCATCATCCTTAGCTTCTAGAGGTGTCCTGGATCGAGCTTGATTACCGGTCTCCCTCCATCGAAGATGATCCACCCGAGAGTATATGCTTTGAGGTTCTATCTCTAAACCGAGATAACTAGAGTACCTAGTATGCTAATCTAGATAGCCTAGATGATGTAGAGAATAATGATGGATTAGTTTGTCTCAAAATATTTTAAGTTTCTCAACACATGAGACATTAAGGATTTGAGGAAGAAGAAGAAGAGAGCTTGGAGGAGATGGGCGTGTAGAGCATGGCATTGTATATGAAAAATGGCTCAGTGCTGTGAATTATGAAGCATACCAATAATTCACAATGAATCAAGCATGCCTCAATAGTCACCAAAACATGAGTCACCCTATGAGTCACCAAGTAGCCATGCTTCATTAAATGCAAAGAACACCTCATACCTCCACCTCATTAACCATTTATTCAAAATGGTTATACAACACAAATGAAGTGTCTTCTTCTAGAAGAATCCTTACACAAATTATAAGAATACCCCTCACCGTATATACATACCCGTATCCGTATTCTGAATACAAATAGACAAAAATAATCCAATAATCTAATACTAGGTTCCGGCTTAAACCAAAGCGCACTAGTATTATCCGTCCGAATCATGATCCGTGCATAAGTACATGTATATGATCGAACCCTGCCGTAATACCATACGGTCTATATATCGTTTCGTCCAAAGCAGGGAAATCCTCTGTGTGGAACTCTAAAGACTTGTCAATATGCTGGCAATGGATTTAACTACAAGCACGTCAGTGGCACTAGCTGTACGTAACGGCTATCCAGGTATTGAGTGAAAGGAAGGCTTATGAGCAAACTCATCCGAACCTCTACTGAGCCGGTCCGTGACAATCTCCATACTGTCCGGTCTGTTCGTCTAAGAATATCGCATATCGAGTCTAGGGGGTGGATAAAGTCAGATCCCTAAAAACCCGATATTTCGTATCGGTATGAAGTCCATCACCAACTGAGAAACTGCCGATCCAAATCAATAATTCTCGTCTACCTTGGTCAAGGATTTTTAGTGATGGCCACTCGTGCACCACGCGACATCAACCCCCAATACAGGGAGAGATGAACTCCGACGATCCGCTCACTGCCTCCATGTGGCTCGGGATTGTACCCAACTAAAACCTGTTTGCACGATTTCTTTGAGCCGTGGTAGGGTGATAATCAAAGTACAATGGTAATTCACACGAGACAAATGACGATCTCAGGTCGACAGACTAACCTGTACGTATGTCACATAAGAATTGCTAGCCGACAATAGGTATAATACCAACTAGTATGTTCCCGGCGAGTCCGTCCAGTGAATTCATAACCTAATGAGCACATGTATACTATTTTAGGTGACTAACTGACACCAATGGTTTGTGAGACTGGCCACTGCCCATCGTCGGGATCTCGATAAGTATACACTAATCTACTCCGGAGTATCGATACCTAGTCTCGATACTCTCTCGACCAGGGACATTTAAAAATGTACTTGTAGACCACCTAGCTCTCACGTATATGATCGCCATCATAATGCTGGTAGTCAAGTAAGAATCATATGGGCTCTATCAACATGTAATAGTAATCTGTAATACCACATAATGCATGTACATGATGATAAAGATAAATCAGATATCATACTATCATTTTGAGTAAGACTGTTCTACCCGTATAGGTCTTTCTTCAATCATCACAATCGCGTGCCTGCGATCACAATAATTGATTTGAGAGCACTATAGCCAACAACATTTGTTTATGCATGTGCATGCCACATGCCGAAGCAGTAGTTGTATTTACTGGAATAGCATGAAGCCTTGTTTGTTTGTTCTATCGTCAATTTGCCAGTTCTCTATCAGCATTTTCACAAGTTGCTTTGAGAGCTTGTCTTGCAATTTTTACTTTACTTTGGTACTCCTTGACTACATATCTTGTTTTTGGTTTATTGACTTCAAAGGGAGCATTGCACTTTCCCCCTTCTTTCTAAGTAATTCAATTCCGTGATATTTAGTCAGGCTAGCACTGTAGAGTTTGTGAATGCCTGTCAGCAATAGCTCGGACAAGAAATCCAACAAAAAAAGTAGATTTTTCTCTCATTGATTCAAGCGTTCCAAGAACAACCAAAATATTGCTAGGAAAATCAGGCTGCCATTCCAACAGCATTTGAAGATGACCAGAGATTGGTATAGAGCTAGTAGCTAGACGATGGGTAGATAGATACACAATGGATCCTCTAGGCCGGGGCTTAAGCTTAGCAATTAACGCACCACTTCATAATTGCAATTATGGATTTTCGACGATTCGAACGTTCATCTTGATCTAAATGGTCAAATATGTGGGTACACCAAAATTTGTGTTGTTTCGACATATAAAACCAAGGATTGCAAAATTTTGTTGATACTTGGAAAATTAATGGTATTCCTGACAATAGAATATTTCAGGATGCTAGAAAAAGGGGATAAGAGTATCTAAAGGACATGAAAATTGATGTACCCATAGTTTAGACACAAAGATCAATTTTTTGGTATTTTCCGATGCTGATCGTCCAAAAAATTGATTGATGGTTGACTTTTCAACCACCAATATAGGAAATTTCATATATATATATATATATATATATATATATATATGCATGCGTATGAGAGAGAAAGAGAATAATGGAGGACAAAGGCCTATAAGGAAACCCTTCGCATATTAGTGATCAATTGTCAACCCTAGACTATTTTTCTCTTGGATGGTACGACCATCTTGATTTTCATAGCTTAAGTTGTAGATACAATAGTGTTTATGTGATTCAAATATCTTTTAACCGTTAATTTAGTTGGTGCAAAAAGTTAAGGATTTCTCTCATAGGGCCTTTGTTCGCCATTATTCTCTCTCCTTCTCTATACATGCACTCATATATGTATATACATTTACTTGCACACACATACATAAATATACATAAGCACATGTATATGGAATTATGGATATACATATATACACATGCCTATGGACATGTACACGTGTATATACATATCCATTTGTATATATACGTACATATGTAAATATACACATGCATATGTATTGATGCAGGAGCATAAGCCGAGATCTATTAGGATTTGCGGGATTTATGATTGAGATTTGGAAAGATTCGGCAAAAGATTATTAACAATTTAAATTGAGATTTAATTAAGATTTGTTGCAATTTAAATTGTTTAGATTTTATTAGTTTAGATTAGATTTATTTTATTGTCTTTCCTTTTTAGTTAAGATTTTTTTCTTTTTGGTTAAGAATTCTATTCTCTTATTTAAAGAGATGAGAACTACTGTATTAAGGAGTTGATTTTGATTATTGAATAAAGATTTCTTGTCATCAAAGGAAAGGCTGCGGCTTTTATATTCAAGGATAGACGATCATACCTCGTTCTTGATTATTTAGGGTTTTGATCTTGTAATTTCTCTTGAGAGTTAGAGATCGTGTTGAGCATCGAGCCTCCGTTGGCCGATCCACATCATGTATATACATAAATATACATATGCATATGTCAATGTATATACATATATAAATACACATATACATATATGTATATGCATATGTAAATACATATGGATATGGATATGCATATGCATGTGTGTTGTGTGTGTGTGTAGACATGCATATGCACATGTGTATACATATACATATAGGTATATGTGTATTTATATACGCACGCGCACATATATACATGTGTGTGTGTGTGTGTACACACACATAAATATACATATATATGTACCTATACCTCCCTCCCCCCCCCCCCCACATACTAATACTGCTTGCCCATTACAATTTGTTATGCAGAACCATGCAAACTGCAGTTGGTGTCTTTGGAGGTGACAACCTCATGGATGGAGTGGATGCCCCTCCTTTGATGGTGGAAAATGCGGGGAATAGTGAACGTTCTGCGATTTCAAGTTTGAATTGTCCAGCATTTATAGCAGTGGAATACTGCCGAGAGCACTTGGTATGTTGATATTCTTTTTTCTTTGCATTTAATTTAATTACTAAGGTGGCCAAAACAGCCTTCCTCTGGTCCATGCTGTTCATTATCTTGTAATTCTAGTGAACAATCCAAAAAACAAAACAAAACAAAACAAAACAAAACAAAAAACATGAGCATCATAGCATTTGTTAGCTGCCATATAGGCCTTGATGTTTATATCTTGCTTGCTTAATACGGTTTATTTGCATAGTCATCCAAACCTCAAGATTACCAATTAAAGTACTCTATAGATAAGTAGTTTCTTTGTGTTTTTTTCCTGGAAATTTCAGTGTTGGCTTTGTTGATTTACTCTTTGACTGTATGCTGCCATTTTCTTCCCCTTATGACAGGAGGATTCTGTTTTCAATCCACCAAATAGGAATTTGATTCTATCCAGCTCTTTCTTGTTTTATGTCTTTTAATGCTTCATGCATGTAGCGGATAATGATCTTCCTGATAGGATCTTTAGGAGGATTCTCTCTCCGCTTCCCCCCTCTTTTGTGGGTGTAGGGTGGAATCGTTTTTTGCTTTGGTTTGTATTTTTGTATTTTTGTTTTTTTTGGGGTGGGGGGTGGGGGTGGGAGGTTAATTAGGTCTACCTACCTGTTGACCTTAAGTGTTTGTTACATGATCATTAATGATTTTATTAGGTCAACAGCCTGTTGTAAAAAGTTGTACATTGTTGAGCTTTCTCGCCTTTCGACCTGTGCTCCATTGTTGACCCTGTCATGCTAAGGGAGAAGTCTTGGATGATGATCATGATGCTTTTATCTCTCGTTGTGAACTTGTACTTATTCCTATATCAAATTTGTGCTTGTAGACATGACTTATGGATGATATAGATGTTGTTATGGTTATAATCTACCTTTTCTTCTCCCCTCAAACTGCAGGGAGTTCATCCGTGTGATAAAAGGAGAAGTATAAGTGAATACCGACCTCTTTTTCCTGCAATTGATTTTTCACTGGTGAAGTGTTTACTGTATTCATCCATCATGATGACAAATTAAATTGATAATATATTAATTTTTAGCTTCATGTAATCTTGTGATCGGCCTTGTCCTATGTCTGCAGATAGAAACTGATGAAGATGTTTTGTGGAAAGCTGATATAAGAGAAGCAAACAACGAGGTTGCAGCCAGAGGAATGGAGTTTATCAATTGGTAAATGCTTCCTTTAACCCATATTTCTCTATACACCATCATAATCAGGACAAAAGAGCACCAATTAAGCCATCTTGATTTCCCCAATATAAAATGTCTTCATATTTATGGAGAAAACAAACTTATAATGCCAATAAAAATCTTCACATAAAGAAGCATCAGTTGTATAATGTTAGAACCTTATTTTCCCCCCTTTTAAGCATTGTTCTTACTGTATTCGATTGAGATGGTTTGACATGTGTATCGGTGCCAACTGATTGAGCCAATTAGTAGCGGTAGAATTATAATAGAAGTGGGTGCCTGGGTGGGTTAACATGTGGACCCAAGCTTAACATTAATCTAATCAGGGCAAAGTGATATGAACAGTTAAACAAAGGAGATGCTTATTAACGCATGCTTACGGGAAGACCCATGTATTATAAGTTATAACCCTCGTTGTTCTCGTTGTTGTTATCATGGTGTTGCTGAAAAATGTTAATGCTTTTTTACTTTAGATTTACAACAATACTGTAGGATTTTTCAAAATATTATTTAGATTATATACACAGCCACCGTATTAAATCTTGTAAATATTTGTTCTTCGGCGGTAATGATTAGAATATGAGTCATCAATCTTGCCCCAAATTGTTCTCGGAAGGCTTTGTAGTTAGATGCAGTTACAGAATTCCAACTTGTGTTCTTGCGTGCCCTGGCCTTTTTCCTTAATTTCTTGGGTTTCTACTTGAATCTTTTGTTCACAGTTAATTTCTTGTTTAAGTTAACCACTATCAGATTCGGTTTTTGCCTTGATCCATGTTAGTATATCCGTATATTTGCTCCATGAATTATGGCTCTATTACCTTTTCTAACCGGAGCTCTTAGATGGTCTCTGTTCCTGTGCCTAAACCGTCTCATTTAGTTCTTCATTGTTTTTTTTATCGCGTGTCTTGCCTTATTTACAGTAAGTAGTGCTACATACAGTGGATTGACAATGATTGCATGATACTTTCAGGTTGTGGACAAGAAAGGAGAAGGAAATTGCAGTTGTATCCCACAGTGGATTTTTGTTCCATACCTTACAGCAGTTTGGAAATGGTTGTCATCCTTTAATCAAGGATGAAATCGGAAAACAGTAAGCATCTTGTTTTTGTGTGTGTGTGTGTGGGGGGGGGGGTTGGGAGACAATGCATATTGGCCTGTTCATGATGCTTTTGTTGGTGTGTTTGTGTGGGGGAGAGAGAGAGGGAGAGGGGGGGGGGGGGGAGAGAGAGAACTATAAAGTGACACCGTAGGAATTTTCCTATATTGGCAGCTCTAAAAGTCAATCTTCCGTCGATCTTTTTTGATGATTGACACCGGCCATCTTGATCATGTCCTTAAGTATGTATATATCAATTTTGATGTGAATTGGATACCGATTTTCCTTGCATCTGATGATTGCAAAATTATTGGTTTTCTGACAATTGAATATTTTACGATTCTAAATGAATTGTAAAAGAGCATCCAAACGATATGAAAACTAGTGTACCTATAGTTTACGAAATAAAGATTAATATGGAGGACAAATTCCATAAAAGAGGATTCCTACCATGGTGGTGGTCAAAAGTCAACTTTCCATTCTCTCAACGATCGACGTCCACCATCTCTTTTATAAGATGACTTCATTGTTATATATAGATACACTAAATTTCATATGATCCTAAACATCTTTTTACTGCTGATTTAGTGGGTGCAAAATTAATGTCATTTTGATAATAGAACTTAGTAACTAAATTTCATATTATCCTAACACCTTTCCACTGCTGAATTAGTGGGTGCAAAATTAATGTCATTTTGATAATAGAACTTAGTAACTAAATTTCATATTATCCTAGCACCTTTTCACTGCTGAATTAGTGGGTGCAAAATTAATGCCATTTTGATAATAGAACTTGGTATTTTTTACACCATCAATTCAACGGTAAAATGGTGTAGAATTACACGAAATTTGGTGTAACTATATCTTAGATGATGACGATCGAGATGGACAATATCGATTGTCGGGAAAAAACGGTGGAGGTTGACTTTTGTTGACGCCGTAGGGCCTCTCTCTCTCTCTCCACACACACACACACAAAGAGATGTATACACATGTATATATGTTATACACATGTGCATGTGTACATGTGTATATATCTATATACATGTGTGTTTTCTGAATTATACTTCTAACTTAATCGTTTTTTACATAGAGAGATGTCATTGCACATACTTGCATTATAATAATTACAGAATTTTAAATTATTTAGTTGTTTTTTAAAGCCAGATGAAGCTATACTTCACATTAATGCAAAATATAGAAATAAAAAGAATTTAAATTGTAATGCACATTTGTTCATATTTGTTTACTCTACATGTATACTGATTAAGATCGTTGAATGTGAATCTCTTATGTTCTGCACTCCACTCCCATGAGTCATGACATCTGTACTGCAGGGCTGCATTACAAAGCAGTCCAGAATGGGTATGAGTTGAAAACATCTCATAATTAGGTTTGAGAAGATGAACTGAATCCATGTGTCTTCGATCAAAGATAAAAGGAAGGAGGAGATACAAGGACACTCGATGTCTTGATTATTCGATCAGTTCCCCCGTATAAACCTAGAAGCATTCCTGCTAAGAATTGTTGAAAGTAAAAACCCAATGATGGGACTTTAAAGATAGTCCCATATTGGAAACAACAAAAGAAACACATGGATATAAGATATAAGATGGGTCGAAACTCAACAAGGCTTGAGTTGTATTGTTGGAACCTATTTATATCAAAAGCTCATGTTTACTAGATATAAGATGTGGTCAAACCTCAACAAGACTTTGAGGCATTTAAGGTTTGTGAGAGCAATAAACTCAATACGTCATTATACCAAGACACTGTGTGAGTTCTTTCGTGGTATAATCACTAAAAATCTTGTTTGAGTGAGGATGAAAAAGAATGCTTGGTTGTTATTAGCTAAACATGCAAAATATAAGGCAAACAAAGCATGACATGGATTGAAAGGTTTTCGAGGGGATGATGGTGATGATCTATCTGTATATATGGGTTACACTCTGTAGGTCCTGGCAGCCTTGCCATGCTTTATTTATCCGGAAGTTCTGAGTAGCAGTTTCCGAAGAAACTGTCATAATGGAAGTATAGCTCACAAACTTTACTATAAATGATAGCTATGCTTATCTGATAACGTAATGCTTGTACAGCTTCGCCAACTGTGAGCTTCGTTCGATGGTATTGGTGAGAGTAATAAACTCAATACGTCATTATACCAAGACACTGTGTGAGTTCAATAACTTTTGTAGGATAATCACTAAAAATCTTGTTTGAGTGAGGATGAAAAAGAATGCTTGGTTGTTATTAGCTAAACATGCAAAATATAAGGCAAACAAAGCATGACATGGATGCCAATTTTTAGATAGCATTTTGGAGTAAAGTTTTGCTAACTTTATAAAGTTACAGTTTAGAAAATTTAACTCCATTCCCATACGGGCCTTACAGGCGTAAATCAAATGTAAAACTACTCGAATCTAGAATCTCTGTAGATGTATCTATATCTAGATAGCATTATTTAGAAAAGAAAAAAGAATTGTTGGTAGCTTGAACCTTCTGAAATCAAGCCAACAACTTCCTACCGTTCATGTGCCTAGGAACCCCTTAACTCATGAAGTGGACATATTGGATTGAAAGGTTTTCGAGGGGATGATGGTGATGATCTATCTGTATATATGGGTTACACTCTGTAGGTCCTGGCAGCCTTGCCATGCTTTATTTATCCGGAAGTTCTGAGTAGCAGTTTCCGAAGAAACTGTCATAATGGAGGTATAGCTCACAAACTTTACTATAAATGATAGCTATGCTTATCTGATAACGTAATGCTTGTACAGCTTCGCCAACTGTGAGCTTTGTTCGATGGTGTTGGTGAGAGTAATAAACTCAATACGTCATTATACCAAGACACTGTGTGAGTTCAATAACTTTCGTGGGATAATCACTAAAAATCTTGTTTGAGTGAGGATGAAAAAGAATGCTTGGTTGTTATTAGCTAAACATGCAAAATATAAGGCAAACAAAGTATGACATGGATGCCAATTTTTAGATAGCAAGACACTGTGTGAGAGTAATAAACTCAATACGTCATTATACCAAGACACTGTGTGAGTTCAATAACTTTCGTGGGATAATCACTAAAAATCTTGTTTGAGTGAGGATGAAAAAAATTGCTTGGTTGTTATTAGCTAAACATGCAAAATATAAGGCAAACAAAGCATGACATGGATGCCAATTTTTAGATAGCATTTCGGAGTAAAGTTTTGCTAACTTTATAAAGTTACAGTTTAGAAAATTTAACTCCATTCCCATACGGGCCTTACAGGCATAAATCAAATGTAAAACTACTCGAATCTAGAATCTCTGTAGATGTATCTATACCTAGATAGCATTATTTAGAAAAGAAAAAAGAATTGTTGGTAGCTTGAACCTTCTGAAATCAAGCCAACAACTTCCTACCGTTCATGTGCCTAGGAACCCCTTAACTCATGAAGTGGACATATTGGATTGAAAGGTTTTCGAGGGGATGATGGTGATGATCTATCTGTATATATGGGTTACACTCTGTAGGTCCTGGCAGCCTTGCCATGCTTTATTTATCCGGAAGTTCTGAGTAGCAGTTTCCGAAGAAACTGTCATAATGGAAGTATAGCTCACAAACTTTACTATAAATGATAGCTATGCTTATCTGATTCCGTAATGCTTGTACAGCTTCGCCAACTGTGAGCTTCGTTCGATGGTGTTGGTGGACAATAGGTGAGTTTCGTAATTAATAATTTATTATTACGATAAGATATTTAATCCTAGTTCATGTATCTAACTAAGATTTGCTTCTACATGCTGCTGCTGCTCCTCCTCCTCCTATGTATATATAGTATGGTTGGGTCAGATCCTCCTGTTAGCAATTATCCAGGAAAGATTCCTAGTGGGCGTGATCTTTGGAGCGACGTTGCCCATGAGAAGCTTCCAGAGGAGAACAATGGCGTTAACAACTAATTTATCCATCTTTTATTTGTTGTCAAGCATTCTTGAATTTGTTCTTCTTCTCAGCGGTTCTCGTTTGATACAGCATGCCTCGTTTGATACAGCATGCTGCTTATATCTTAGGATTAACTTTTATTGATCTTGTCGAAGATATCTATGTTATACGTTTATATAATATATATGCCAAAACCGAAAGATAAATGTAATTTAGTGTGTAAATTAGCGGATCGGTTTCACAGTTTCTAATAAGTTTGACGATATTTGCAGAGAACCCTGAGAACCACTTATTCATGGGTTTTCCCAAAGTGGCTCGCAACTTGAGTAAATATTGCAGAAGAAAGTGAAACATGCTTAATTTTATGCTTGAAATTATTTCATTGTTCATAAGTTGCAAGAACCATTTAATTATCTATCAAATTGGTTCAAGTTTGATGAAAAACGGGTTTCAAAACCAAAAGATAGAAGCAATTTAGTGTTTAATTTAGTGGACCGGTTTTGCAATTTCTGAAAGGTTTGATGATATTTGCATAAAACCCCTTATTCATTGTTTTTTCCAAGGAGGCCTGGAGTTTTGTCAATATTGCAGAAAAAACGAAACACGCTGAATTTTACACATTAAATAATATCCCTGTTCGAAAGTTACATAAGCATAAGAACCATTTAAATATCTATCCAGCGACACAAGTTTCACAAGTTTCTCATGTGTCACAAGTTTCATGAGAAACGGGGTTCAAAACCAAAAGATATAAGCAATTTAGTATGTAATTTCATGGATCAGTTTCATAATTTCTGAAAAGTTTAATGATATCTGCAGTGAATAAGGAAACTCTTATTCATTGGTTTTCTCCTCAAAGAGGCCACAACTTGTTAATTCCTTATCCCAGGATGGGAAAATTATGAAATTATTGTAGAAGGATTAAAAACATGCTATATTTTAAGCATGAAATTATATCATTACCTGAAAGTTATATAAACGCAAGCAACATTTAAATACCTATCCATCGGTTCAAGTTTTTTAAAAAGCAGGTTTCAAAACGAATTGATACAAGTAAATTAGTATGTAATTTAGTTGGTCGGTTCCGCAATTTCTGAAAGTTTGGCGGTATTGGCAGAAAACTCCTTTTCCGTGGGTTTTTCCGAAGAGGCCCGGACCCTTTCAAATATTGCAGATGAAATCGAAACATGCTAAAGTTTATCGATGAAATTATATCATTGCTCGAAAGTTACATAAAGTAAGCGTCATTTAAATATCTATCCAAAGGTACACGTTTCATGAAAAATTGATTTCCAAATCAAAAGATACAAGTATAAACGTGTTCATTTCAGCAGGTAAGTTCGCAATTTATGAAATGTTTGCCGATATTTACAGGAAACACATTTTTCAGGTTTTTTTTCCCAAAGAGGCCCTGAACTTTTTAAATATTGCAGAAGGGAATGAAAGACGTTAAATTTTATGCATAAAATTATATCTTTTTTTCCATAATTACGTAAACATAAGCAAGCACCATCTAAATATAAAAGTAACATAAATTAACCCCTTATGCAGAATGTAATTTTCAATCGAAAAATGGTCTCATTATTATTTGTGCAGAAATTACAATTAATCCCTCATTCCCCAATCTCTCTGACGCGACCTGGATCACGCCAAGATGTTACCTTCCGTTGATCTGCTGATGGCGGCGATAGACGGCTGAGATTGAATCTGGAGGCAGGCTCCTAAAGCGTGTGGATCTCAATGAGTTTGAGATTGGTTGGGCCGAGCTACCTGCAAGGAAGTCCCGGGATGGTTGTACCACCGAGGACCCTCCGACGGTCAAGTTAGAGAGGAAATCCGAGCAAAGTAACGGCTTAGTGGAGTAAAAATGACTTACTTGAAGCGTCTGAAGGAGGGGTTTATATAGCGGTGGCAGCAGGCAGGGCATGCGCGAGAATCACGCCGGCCGTTACGCTCCCGACGTCACGCCTGCGTGATGAGCGGGATCCTGCATTAATGGTGAGACAGGCTCGTTAACGGGGGATCGTGATGGCGCGGAACATGGGATATGGCCGGCGGATATCTCGCGCATGGCGAGATTCGCGGGATGGCGGTTGCGCCTGTGAGCGGTGACGTCGGTCGGTCGATGAGACCGAGGAAGATGATCTCGGCGGGAGAGCTCGCGGACGAGCGGGAGAGCCGAGGTATCTTGGTTCTGCGGTAGCCCGGAGACGAGCGGGGAGGCCGTGGAGGCCAATTGTGCAGGGGCTCGGAGGTGAGCCAGCATTTGTTCGTAGGACGGGCATAAGAGTGGTCTGGTCGGCCACTGTAGGTCCTTTCTTGCATGCTCTATGACACGTTCTCTGCCACGTGTCATGATCTGGGAGATCACCGATATCGAGCATCATCATTAGCCCCCCACTCTCGTCCCGACCAGCTAACGGTTCGGGTCGAGAGTGGTCCGCCGGGTCACCCGAGGTGAGCTCCTTTTCGAAGACATCGTCGGGCGTGTTCCCGGGCAATCTGTTGTATTTCCTGGATGATACCAGCGAATCGGGGTGAGATCTTTGTATTAAAGAGGGTGCGCCGGATTGTGCGTACTTTCGCTGAAGTGACAGCCCACATGTCGGGCGCTGGTTGGCTGACGCGACGGACCGCAGACCTCTGGCGTCTGATGGGATACGGCCAATGCGCGTGCGGCAGGTGGAGCGATCGTGGCCGTCGAATGCACTGAGCCGTTTTGGCGGGAGATGACCGTCGCCGTAGGATGTGCACACTAGCAGCTATAAATAGAGGTGGGGTCCGCTTCAGGGCCCATATCTCTTCATATTTTCCTCGTTCTTGATCTTGTAAGCTCGGTGCTCTCCTTCTTAGGTCGGATCTCAGCGTTTTCTCTTCCAGAGGAATTCTCTCCATTAGGTTAGATGTCTTCTTTTGAGGAGTCTGTAGATGTCGTCGGGGTAGATTCTTGGGATTCTTCCACTGAGTCGGAGTCTTCCCGGGGAGTTAGGGTCAGATCCTCTTCTCGGGGTCGCGCGACAGGGGCGGTTTCCAGAGCGGAGGTGGCGGACGCCTCTAGTGTGCCATCCTTGGTGAGGTATGAGGATGAGCTTGCCACCGCTCGGTGCTCATTTCCATATCCCTTCCGGCTATACGCTATGTTTGGCAGAAAAGCAGCAACTCCAGCAGCAACAACACAATATATTCATCATCTTTTCATTTCTCTTTTGAATCCATACAAAACCCTACATAAAACCACACATTTCCTTCACAAAACCTTGGGAAAAAATGAGTTTTTGAGGTGTTTGGAGGCAAATCTGCACACTTGAGGCTAGAACTGGGATTTTTGGTATTTCATAAGGTCTTTTAAAGGTATTAACTCATGTTAGCACTCCTTTTCCATAAACTTGTAGTATTCTTTAGCAAAAATCATGTTTTGATGTGCTTTTAGTGATATTGAAGGGTTTTTGTGATGATATGTTAAAATTAGCATTTTTATGGCTTAATTAGCTTGGTAATGAGTTGTTAGTGTAGTTTTAGACTCGGGTTTGCTTCAGATTTCAGAAAAATACCCTAAAGTTTCATTTTAGTGCAAAAGTGTGGTTTTTAACTAGAAATAGGGCTCTGTAGGATCTGCTGCTACCTGTTCATACTATAATATTGCATTATTGTACTCCCCATTTTTATTCGTTTTATAAATAAACAGGTACTCTTGAAGCACGTTTGTTGCATATTACAGGATACAGGCTCTTGGAGCGGATACAGTGAAAAAGACGAAAGTTGATACAGAAAAGGGACTTTTGACCAACAAGCAGACGGATCCTAGTCAAGCCTAGACTAATAACAGTTCACATAGATACAAGGCAACGCAAGGTCCAAACATGTCAAAGTAAAACGGTTAAAAGACCAATACAAATTTTCACTGAAGATCTGGAGAAGAATAAAAAGCCAAACAGAGAAAAGTAGTGAAGAATAAAGAAGCCTAAATACCCAGTATGCAGCCCAGGAAGTTTGGTGATCTGAACTCACCAAAGGGCCGCGGAACCGTGGCCCAAGGCCTACATTTGCCACGGTTCTGCGGCCGTATAGTGCCCGTGTCAGTGTATTTTTCTCGTGTCGGTGCGTCGGTGCGGGGGTTTGGATTTTACATGGGCATATCTGTAATTGCACATGTGCGAATCCCGTAACCCTAAATTTCCCTGTTTATTTATAAATTGTAATCAAAAATTGTAAAACCCTATGCCTCTTTTCAATCAATAAAATTTCAGAATTCTTGGGAGATTAAGAGCATCACTTTTCTGTAAGTTTTTAATTTTAATTTCTGCCTTAGTGTTAATTTAATTGTTGCCTTAGCTCTCTAGTATAATTCTTGCCGTAGATTAATCATACAATTGCCCTAGTTAATTTAGTGTAGTTCTTTCAAATGCAATCGGTAAGTGCTTTCAAAATGCTATTTTTAAAAGACACCCTAATGAGCGAGTAATTTCCTCGCTTGTTAGGGTTAGAAATAAAGGAGGGATTGAGAGATGAATATCTCTCATCTCTTTCAATGCCAAATATTTTTATAAGTAGAACTTCATGTACGCATGCATGATCCGCTCCCTACGGCACCCTACCCACGAGGTAACGGTGAAACCGTAGTATAAAGGATCGGACATGCATGACGTCCATGAAGGTTATAGCAATTAGTAGGAAAGGACGGACAAGGATCAAGAGGAAGAAACTTCGTTTCTTCCCAATCATCCTAATCCCCTTTACTAATAATTGTTATGACTTCTAAAAAAGTTTTAATCGAAGGCATTGAAAGAGGTGTAAATACAAATCTTATCAAACCCTACTTTATACCTAACCCTACCAAGTTCCTTAATATCATACAACTTAGTTTTTAGACTCAATCAGCAAAATCAAACCACATTTGGAATCAATTCGTAAAAACACATAAGAAAATTACACATCTCTGTGGATCGACCCGTATTCACCGGCTAGCTGCAAAGCGACGCCGTTTCTGATTATGGTTAACATATATTTTTGCATTAATCACTACCCGAGTTATTTCAGAATGAAATTGTATTTACTGTAGCATGTATAAGGGGTATAAAGTGCACACACAAAACCTGGGAGCCCATCTCCCTACCCAGGCCGCCGAAAAATACATTCTGGCCGCAAATTGCGGCCAGATGGGGGTGTTTTGGGTTGGGGTTTAGGGTGTTGGGTGTCTTCTGCTATGTGTAGTATTATGATATATATAGTTTTGTAATATCTTTTCGGTATAAAAATCTGGGATCAAATACCCTACTTCTCGTATTTTAAACTTTCGCGACACGCGTGTTACATGTGTGGGTTTAGGGTGTTCTGCGTATCACGACGCGTCGGGTTAGCTTCAGGCGCGTAATCACATGTTTTAGCGTATCGCGCACACGCGCGCTTGGTTTGCGGCACGGGTTTCTAGTTGACTTTAAATGTCGTGTTTGTATGGTTTTGAGCTTATGTGTGATATATTGTGAAATTCTAGGTTCGCAGGCGAGTGCGACGGATGCCGCGAAGAAGGGGAAACAAGTCGTCGGCTATACCTAGCGAGAGACTACGGTGAGTAGATTTAACATCTACGGGGATATCGCCCGCATGGCGTTATGCGTCAGGGCTGATAGGACCTTATACCGATATGTTTTGCATTCACCTACATGACTACTGTTTATTGCATACCGCATTCCCTGCTATGCGTATATAAACTAGAATTGATAGAACACCGCACTATTACTAACGGTTCAAGTTGCACGAGCACGATTTATATGCTACACTCACACCGTTAGTGATTGCCATGACACTCACATTATAGGATTGCTATAAATCATATGTCAGATTGTTTCCGCATTATTGATGTTTGCCATGATTTGCCGCATATCAGCAGATGTTATATTCATACTTGGACACATCTACATCACATATTCATACATGTGCCATGTATATATTGATATCCTCATACCTGCATAGATTTATGCATTGAGATATGTTGTTTCCATGTTATTTCTGGAATTGGGAACCGTGGATATTTCAAAAGAGAATAGGTAATTATTTAAAAACCCGGTTTCCTTTGATATGATATTTCAGTGCGTCCACCATATATTTTCTCGGTGCTAGAGCCCGATATATGAGAGAGAGAGGGCTGACCCGGACTGACGGATGCCCGATATATGAGAGAGAGAGGGCTGACCCGGACTGACGGATGCCCGATATATGAGAGAGAGGGGGCTGACCCGGACTGACGGATGCCCGATATAGGAAGATTTGCGTGTCGATACTGGACACGAGTATTTATGATATTTGGGTGCCGATGTTGGGCACTCGTGATTCTCAGAGATTTACAGGATTGGAGGGCCGATGAGAGTGCCGGCGCCTGAGCTATTTGGGGGATCTGGGTGCATTGATGGACACCGATTATATATTCCACGTTGACATTCCGTGTAGATGTTGTGTTCCCATGCTCAGCATTCATTATTGTATCTCATCCTGTAGTTATATTACCTGATAGAGCACTTGCATGATTATTGCACATACTGCTTATCACGCATTGATATCATCTGCTGGCATATGATAGAGTAGCGCAGTACGTGCATGCTCGCGATTACCTTTATATGTTATTTCTATTCACGAGTTGGCAACTCACCCCCGTTGTGCCACAGTATTTGCAGGTTGCCCTCGGAGTAGTCGCGGCAGGCTGCTTTCTTATATCTTTTGGCTACAGATACCACTATAGTTGGTGCGAGAGCTGTTTTGCTGATAGGTGGGTTGTGGTATCTGGTTACTTCTTTTGTACACACTGTTGTATCTAGTATTCTCCATCTACCATATATGTATTTGACTTAGAGACAGTGTGAGGACGATGATGTATATTATTGGTATTCTGGTGTCGAGCTCGTTGTGAGCCGACTTTACTTATGCAGTTTATTCTATCTGTGATGTTCCCACTTGTTGCTCATGATCTTCGCTACGGCGTCGTATATTGCTATCTTGGTGATTGTTTACTTACGATTTCTTATCACTTTTTAAATGCTTCCATTTAAAATTTAAAACACTCTATACTTTTACTGGTTTGATTTCTGGGTTTTCGGTTCACTTAGTCGCGTTACGCCTGTAGACGTTACATGGTTAAGTGCCGGTCATGAACTAAACTTTGGGTCGTGACAAAGTTGGTATCAGAGCGTAGGTTTTACCTTTCAGAGTGTAGGATGACCCTGGTATGATGGAGTAGGTAGCTGAAGCTGAGTGGCGTAGCGTGCGTATGTTCCGCGGCATGCTCACGACACGGTACTCCTCCAAGGCGACCTTAGGACTTGTTGATTTAAATTCTTTCTCGAGTATATACATTCTTATGATTCGATTTCCGTACCCTTATCGAATCCTACTTTTTCTTTCATCCATTATGCCGCAAAAGACTACGAGGGTGCAGAGAGCGGCAGCGAGGGCCGAGATTCGAGTTGACTCGTCCGAGACGAGGACTGATCCGGGTAGTACACCGGTTGTGCCCGAGCAGGCTGTTCCTGCCGTGACAGATCAGATTGCCATGTTAGGGGCTGGTGTGCAGGAGATGCGCCAGACGGCGGGATCCAGTATGCAGGAGATGCGCCAGATGATGGAATCTCTAGTTGAGACACTTCGAGCGCAGCGACCAGAAGTAGTTCTACCCATTGCAGAGACCGCGGTGATACCCACAGCACAGGCAGTTGTCCCTACCGCTACAGAGGTCATCTCAGTATCACTGTCGGAGTTTATGAGGCTGAAGCCTCCGGTCTTCACAGGCACCGATGCGGCCGAGGACCCACAGTCTTTCATTGATAGGATGGCGCGGATATGTCATTCACTTAGATGCGCAGATGCGAGATGGGTTGAGTTCACAAGCTTTCGCCTGGAAGGTCTTGCGCAGAAATGGTGTGAATCAGTCGAGAAGGGTAGAGCAACAGGTCTTCCTCCTATGACCTGGACCGAGTTCGTGGCGCTATTCCTTGCCCGTTTTCTTTCCCTGAGTGTCAGAGATGCTAGAGCACGCAGGTTCGAGTCCTTACGTCAGACTCCGGAGATGTCAGTGGCAGAGTATGATGTCCTGTTCACCGAGCTATCAGTTTATGCTCCGTACCTAGTGGCTACTGAGGAGTTGCGAGTCAAGAGATTTGTCCGAGGCTTGCTTACACTACTGTTTCTTGCGATCAGCGCACAGCATTACGAGACATATGCAGCAGCTGTAGACGCAGCCCTATTAGTCGAGGAGCGCCTTGCTGAGACTTCGGTAGTTCCAGAGCCGAAGAGAGTTCGTGCGAATACATCAGCGCAGAGACAGCCTTTTCGGCGCCGTGATAGACGTCTTGTAGGTAGCAGAGATTTAGGGTGGGGCCGGTTGTTCAGTTCCTATTCCCAGGAGGGTCAGCGGTCATCGTCGGGATGTTTTCGCTGCGGGAGTTCTTATCATCGTGTACGAGATTTTCCTGAGATACCCCGGAGGGAGGCAGTGTAAGTCGATGTACTACACCCCAATACTTGTGGGGAGGCGGAATTTTCAAAAACGAACTTGTTTAGTGAACGAACATCGACTAGCCGCTTGAATCGAAGCTAAACGATAACTAACCAAACATATAGTTGTTCTAAACTACTATGCTTAGGGATTATACCTATCGAAACTAGTCCTTCGTCTTTACGATCTCCTTGTTCTCCTCGGCCTTCTCTAGGTAGTAGACGATCCACCCGAGAGCAAAACTCCAAGCTTAGCCTCTAAACTTGAGGCAACTAACCTTCTTGGATTGCTAATCAAAGAAGATAGATTGAGATAGAGTGATGGTTATGGATTGTTTAGTCTAACTAATCCTAGATCTCAACACATGAGGGTGAGGATTAGTCTTTTGAAGAGAGAGAGCTTGAGGAGAGAGAATGTGTAGATGATAATGAATGAATAAGTTATGAGTATCATAATATATTATGAAGCATTCTCATTAAATAATAAATGAATAAATGTGATGAATAAGCATGCTTCATAAAATATCTAGTGGTGATTCATTAGCATGAGTCATTAAGCAATAAATGTGCATTAATGAGATGAATGAATCACCACCATGACTCATATAACTCATTCAATGTATATGACACATAACCCTCCTTAGTCACCATCTTCTAGAAGCTTCTCGTACAATTACGAGAACGCCCCTCCGATCCGTAAAAATACGGAAAAACTTTAGACTGTAAAAATCCAATAACCGGATACCAGTAACTGGCTTAAACCAAAGCCGACTGGTAAAAACTGTCCGAAAGTCGTACGCGCGTAAACGCACGTATGCGTCCGAACCCTTTGTCGCAAAACTATGCGACCTCTATATCGTTTCGCCTGGAATAGGAAACTCTCTGTGTGGGACTCTAGAGACTCGACTACTACGCTGGCAGTGGGTTTAACCACAGACCGCAAGCGGCACTAGCTGTACGTAACGGTCCCCAGGTAGTTGTTGATAAGAAGGCCGATGAGGAAACCCATCCGAACTCCTACTGAGTCTGATGTGACAATCTCCATACAGTCCGGTCCGTTCGTCCAAGACTATCGCATATCGGGCCTAGGGGGGCGGCAAGCGTCAGTCCCCTAATAGCGGTATAAGTCGTGTCGGAGGGAAGCCCATTACACCCTGAGAAACTACTGGAACCTACCAGCAAATCTCGCTTGCCCTGGCCAGGGACTTTGCGTAATGGCTCTCTGACACAGCACGATATCTACTCCCAATACCGGGAGGGACGAATCCTGTCTAACCGCTACTGCCTCCAAGTGCTCGGGACTGCACCCAACTGCTACCTGTTTGCACGACTCCTTTGAGCCGTGGTAGGGTAGCAATCTAAGAACAGTGGGACACACTCGAGGCGAAGTAGCAGTGTCAAGTCTGCGGACTATGCTGTACTCATGTCACCTGGGAACTGCTCACTGACGACTGGTATCAAACCAACCAACAGTTCCCTGTGAGTCCTGTCCGGTGTACCCGTAACCTAACGAGCACCTGCATACTATCTCCAGTACGACATACTGACGGCTGTGGGACAGACCATCTCCCCAACTGGGATGAGAAGCGTACACACCAGTCTACTCCGGAGTATCGATGCTCTGTCTCGATAATCCAACGACCAGGGACCTGAATAAGGATGTGCTTGTAGACTACCCAGCCCCCACTAGTGTGACTGCCATCACAACGCTGGTAGACAAGCAAGATCCTAAGAGCTCTATCAATACGTACACTCACATATTAAGATAGAAAAACCAAGTAGCATACTACCATGTTTAGCAAGACTGTTATATACATGTGAATATCCCAAGCTTCCATTAAGTAATATACAAACTAGTATGATACAGTAATGGCCTTCTAGGGCATAAACACTAACAATCTCCCACTTGCACTAGGGCCATGTACTGGCATATCGTAGACCGATGATCTCGAGTAGCCTCTCGAACTGAATTTGAGGTAGGGCCTTCGTGAATGGATCAGCAATGTTCTCTTCAGAAGCAACTCTCCGAACCTCGATCTCCTGACGATCAATGATCTCCCTGATCAGGTGATACCGTCTCAAGATGTGTCTGGACTTCTGATGGGACCTTGGTTCCTTTGCTAAAGCTATAGCTCCGTTGTTGTCGCAATACAGAGGTATTGGATCAACTATGGTAGGAACCACCTGAAGTTCTGTTAGGAACTTCTTCATCCAGACTGCTTCTTTTGCGGCATCGCAAGCAGCTATATACTCCGCTTCCATCGTCGAGTCAGCAACGGTGTCCTGCTTGGAGCTCTTCCAGCACACCGCCCCTCCATTGAGGGTAAAGACATAACCCGACATGGACTTGGAATCGTCCTTATCACTCTGGAAGCCGGAATCAGCAAAGGCCTCCAACCTGAGGTCTTTTCCGCCGTAAACCAAAAACATCTCCTTAGTCCTCCTCAGGTACTTGAGAATGTTCTTTACTGCTATCCAGTGCTTCTCCCCTGGGTCTGACTGATACCGGCTTACCACGCTCAGTGCGTAAGCTACATCTGGTCTGGTACACAACATCGCATACATTATAGAGCCTACCGCAGAAGCGTAGGGTATAATAGACATGCGTTCCCTTTCCAAATCAGTCTTGGGAGACATCTCTTTGGAGAGGGTGATTCCATGACAAGCCGGTAGATTACCGCGCTTAGAATCTTCCATACTGAATCTTTTCAGTACAGTGTCGATATACCTGGACTGCGAAAGTCCCAACATCCTCTTGGATCTATCACGATAGATCCGGATCCCCAGAATGTACGAGGCATCACCCAGGTCTTTCATGGAGAACCTGTGTGACAAGAATCCTTTGACAGATTGTAGCATAGGAATGTCATTTCCCATCAATAGAATGTCATCCACGTACAAGACGAGGAATACGACACTTCTGGCTACAACTTTACTATATATGCACGGTTCATCTGGATTTTTGATAAAGTCATATTCTTTGACTGTCTCATCAAAACAGATGTTCCAACTCCGCAATGCCTGCTTTATTCCATAAATGGACTTAAGCAGCTTGCATACTTTCCCGCTGCTCCCACTCTGATTGAAACCCTCTGGCTGATCCATATAGACGCACTCTTCTAAATTTCCATTCAGAAAAGCCGTCTTTACGTCCATCTGCCAGATTTCATAATCATGGAAGGCAGCAATAGCAAGAAGGACCCGAATGGATTTGAGCATAGCCACTGGAGAAAAGGTTTCGTCATAGTCCAAACCAGGTCTTTGACGAAAACCCTTTGCAACAAGTCTAGCCTTATAGGTTTCCACCTGTCCATCTACACCAATCTTTTTCTTGAAGATCCATTTGCATCCTATAGGTTTTACCCCATCTGGAGCAAAGTCCAAAGTCCATACTTTGTTGGTGTACATGGACTCCATTTCGGTCCGCATTGCATCTAGCCATCGTATCGAGTCGCCGCTCTGGATGGCCTGCTGGAAGTCAGTAGGTTCATCATCATTTATGATGCAATCCTCTCTATCCCCATCTATGAGAAAACCGTAGTATCTCTCAGGCGGATGAGACGGCCTACTACTCCTGCGGAGAGGTGCGGGAATGTCCTGTTCTTCTTGAACTCTTGGTTCTACCAAACTTTCAGTAGCAGTTTGTGGTTCTGGAATTTCTTCCAGTTCTATTTCGCTCCCACTTAATTCCTTTTCTAAAAACTGATGTTCTAGAAAATGGGCATTACGAGAAACAAATACCTTTTGTTCCTCTGCGTAATAGAATAGATATCCTCTGGAGTTCTTTGGATATCCCACAAAACTACACTTTACTGATCGTGCCTCGAGCTTGTCCACATGCTGCTTCTTAACAAAAGCTGGACATCCCCAAATCTTTATATACTGTAGATGGGGTTTCTTCCCGCTCCACATCTGATATGGAGTGGTAGGCACAGTCTTGGTAGGAACCATGTTCAAAAGATATGCCGCTGATTCTAGCGCATAACCCCAGAAAGATCGCGGTAACTCAGCATTACTCATCATGGATCGTACCATATCCAATAGGGTTCGATTCCGTCTCTCTGATACACCGTTATGCTGTGGAGTGTATGGAGGAGTAAGCTGAGAGAGAATTCCTTTCTCTTTTAGGTAACCAAGGAACTCGGCACTTAAGTATTCTCCACCTCGATCAGATCTTAGTGTCTTAATACTTTTGCCGGTTTGGTTTTCTACTTCATTCTTATACTCTTGGAATTTCTCAAAAGCCTCGGATTTATGTTTCATCAGATAAATGAATCCGTATCTTGAGTAATCATCCGTGAAAGTAATGAAATAGGAAAACCACCTCTTGCATGTGTAGACATTGGACCACATACATCGCTGTGTATGAGTCCTAAGAGCTCGCTCGCTCTTACTCCTTGTCCAGTGAATGGAGTCTTTGTCATCTTTCCTTTGAGACAAGATTGACAAGTGTCATAAGATTGATATTCGAACGAGTCCAAATATCCTTCTCTGTGCAACTTAGTCAACCTTCTCTCATTGATGTGACCCAGTCTACAATACCATAAGAAAGCTTTATTTAAATCTGGAGACTTTCTTTTTAGTGTGTTCTGGACATTGAAAATTTGGAGTTGGTTTAACACATATATGCCGTTATTTAGAGTACCGGACCCAATCAAACCATGATTAAGGTGGATGTTAACAACATCTCTTACAAACGTGAAATCATAACCTTTATTTGATAACAAGAAAACTGATATGATATTACACGTTAAGCTTGGTACAAAATAACAGTTATGTAAAACCAAAATATGTCCACTCGTCAATCCTAGGTGATAATCCCCGACGGACGCAGCTCCCACGCTAGCTCCGTTAGCAACCCTGAGGATCATATCACCTTCCTTCAGCACTCTACGGTTTCTCAGTGCCTGCAATGAATTGCAAATATGAGATCCTGATCCGGTATCCAATACCCAGGAAGTAGAGTTGATCGACAGACAATTCTCAATTACAAACACACCTGAAGTCGAAGCCACAGCTTGCTTCGGTTCCTGGTTCTTGGCGTTCCACGCCTTGCAATCCTTCTTCCAGTGCCCTTTCCTGTGACAATGGAAGCATTCATCCTGGCCCACTACCGGTGCTGCAAGCTTTTTCTTTCCCTTCCCTCCCACCTTACTAACACCTCCTCTAGGTTTGGGTGCGGCCTTCTTCTTCCTTCCTTTGGCTCTAGCCTTGGACCCGGAAGAAGATGCACCGCCAACAAACATAGCGGGTGTTTCCCTTACTTTCTGCAAGGTGCCCTCTGCACTCCTTAACATGTTCAGGAGTTCCGCAAGTTCAACTTCTTTTCCTTGAAGATTGAAGTTGAGGATAAACTGGGCGTAGGTGGGAGGAAGGGACTGGAGAATGAGGTCTGTATAGAGCTCATTATCCAAAGTCGTCCCAAGGTCTGCGAGCTCTTCAATATAGCCGATCATCTTTAGGACATGTTCACCTACCGATGACCTGACAGCCAACCTCGCTCGAAACAAGTTCTTAGAGCTCTCGTATCTTGCTATACGAGATTGCTCTCCATAAAGTTCCTTTGTATGGAGAAATATGCCATCTAGGGACATATCCTCGTGCCTCCTCTGATGTTCATTGTTCATTGAGGCAAGCACGATGCACTTGGCTTTCGCGCAATCTAAATCCCAGGTTTTGCGGATTTCTTTATCCGCATTGCTGGATTTGGGACCAGGGACAGCAGGTGCCGTAGCGGTGAGGACGTACCCCAGTTTGTCATAGGTCAAAGCCATTTTGACATTCCGCAGCCAATCTTTATAGTTTGGCCCTGTCAGTATATTTTTCTCTAAAAGTAACTTAAGTCCAGTCATTTTCAGGGTCGCTGCAATTAGGAGAGAGAGAAGAAAACTCTTTAGCATGATGCTCTTGCAAGTTTAGAGTGGTTTTTAGTTTATCTAAACTGGATGGCTCCCACTGTTTCTCGAATCCTTCCTCAAACCATAAAAGAAGAATTAGCCAGGACTATTCTCACCGTACAATACTTGCTTAACCGTTCAGCCAGGCCAGTGTCGATACTTCGAGGGAGGTTTTCCAACGCTTTCGCGAAGTTCCTTAATTAAATAACCTCTTTTCTCTGGGGGCGTAACCCCGCTGACACCTTTCTGGACACCTACTAGGTTTATAGCATTGATCGTTAAGTGACGAATATCCTGATAAGTAGCATATACTCACAGTAGGATCGGGATCCAAATATCATCGTATGATAATGTTGAAGGAATCCTACCAACATTCATCAAACTCCAAATGGTATGCATCTCTTTGCAAATTTCAGTTTCTTTAGAAATTCCCGATATATATTTCTGCCCCATGCTCTTATGACCTTGGCGTTAGGTCAAAATGTCATAAGTCACATGTCAAGTTCTACCCATCATTATCTTGTCAATTTGAACCCATCCGTATATATCCTTGACGTTCGGCCAAAATGATAATACGACTGTCCCAAACTAACTCATCTACCTATGCAACAAATGAATACCCAGTAGCTACCAAACACTATGCCTTGGCGTTAGGTCAAAATACATAGCTTGAATACTACTGAATACCCAGATGAAATGACGGAGGGCTACGAATGGTTTTGGCGAAACCGTGAACTTAGTGAACTTGATATAACCGAAGGAACCTGATAGCTTTTTAAAAAGAGTGGTTAAAGCTCCGCATTTAAAAATATCTGTTTTTAAAATTAACCGAGTGGTTTCTTTTAAATTGTTCCAACGATTTAAACTTTGGTTTGTTTTTCTTTGCATTATAGATAATGCGTCCCATCATTAACCTATCATTGCAGAAAACAACGAAAATACAGCGTCCTCTTATGCCATCCGCATTCGCCACGGGGTCCCGTCATCACCCGTTAGGTTACTTAACTAACGACAGAGCGGGGGCTGGGCTAGCGCGGGTGTAAAACATAAGTGACGTCTAAATAGCTATCATATATATAGATATTTTACATTCGTCTGACGCAATGATATACATTCCAGAACACAGATAAACAATATTGGATTTGCAAGCAATCTGTATTTCTTTTGAGCCTGCAAGAAAAGACAGATTACACAGTTGTGATGAATAGCCGTTACCCCACCCTCGACCCCTACGGGTACGGCAAACTACCCGCCCGGCAGTTTGTGTACCCCACCTTGGGTCAGTCCTAGGAGCAAAAACAGTAAAATGAAATAATACAACGGTGGCTACAACCGCAACCTGGATGTGCCCCACAAAAATAATATTACAACAAATTACATTTACAACAAATGAATTAAACAATAACCCATTGCTAAACCCCGGCTATACACCACAACAGTCCAATACAGTTCATATGCACAAACAGATATAACCATTACAGAAATGTGCAACCCCCTGCCAACCGACATACTAGCAGTTAGGGGAGGTTTACGAACACATTTATCAATCACAGATATAATCCAACATGCAAATACTGTGCAATTTCGATCGATTAAACAACATTAATATTGCTCCAAAAACTGCTCTGTAAAACTGAAACCTGAGCAAAATTAAAATATTCCAGAAAACCCAAACACCACAGGGGACCCACACAAGAAAAAAGAGTTCCTGACTCGTCAACTCGGCGGCGGAAGCGCGGCGGATCGGTGGTATCCGCCGCGGTTCCGCGGCACTGTAGACGAATCAGGAACCCAAATTTCTTGGGTGTTCTTCTGTGTTCATTTCAAGCTTTCTGAACTCACCTGAAAAATTTTTGGACTTCATTTTAAATTCGACAGAAACTTGACAGATTTAGGGTTTTCCGGCTTCGTTTTTCCGTTCGAAATTCGTACAAATTTGCAATTAAGTTATTTATTGTTTAGCGAGGCTCTGATACCACTGTAAGTCGATGTACTACACCCCAATACTTGTGGGGAGGCGGAATTTTCAAAAACGAACTTGTTTAGTGAACGAACATCGACTAACCGCTTGAATCGAAGCTAAACGATAACTAACCAAACATATAGTTGTTCTAAACTACTATGCTTAGGGATTATACCTATCGAAACTAGTCCTTCATCTTTACGATCTCCTTGTTCTCCTCGGCCTTCTCTAGGTAGTAGACGATCCACCCGAGAGCAAAACTCTAAGCTTAGCCTCTAAACTTGAGGCAACTAACCTTCTTGGATTGCTAATCAAAGAAGATAGATTGAGATAGAGTGATGGTTATGGATTGTTTAGTCTAACTAATCCTAGATCTCAACACATGAGGGTGAGGATTAGTCTTTTGAAGAGAGAGTGCTTGAGGAGAGAGAATGTGTAGATGATAATGAATGAATAAGTTATGAGTATCATAATATATTATGAAGCATTCTCATTAATGAATAAATGAATAAATGTGATGAATAAGCATGCTTCATAAAATATCTAGTGGTGATTCATTAGCATGAGTCATTAAGCAATAAATGTGCATTAATGAGATGAATGAATCACCACCATGACTCATATAACTCATTCAATGTATATGACACATAACCCTCCTTAGTCACCATCTTCTAGAAGCTTCTCGTACAATTACGAGAACGCCCCTCCGATCCGTAAAAATACGGAAAAACTTTAGACTGTAAAAATCCAATAACCGGATACCAGTAACTGGCTTAAACCAAAGCCGACTGGTAAAAACTGTCCGAAAGTCGTACGCGCGTAAACTCACGTATGCGTCCGAACCCTTTGTCGCAAAACCATGCGACCTCTATATCGTTTCGCCTGGAATAGGAAACTCTCTGTGTGGGACTCTAGAGACTCGACTACTACGCTGGCAGTGGGTTTAACCACAGACCGCAAGCGGCACTAGCTGTACGTAACGGTCCCCAGGTAGTTGTCGATAAGAAGGCCGATGAGGAAACCCATCCGAACTCCTACTGAGTCTGATGTGACAATCTCCATACAGTCCGGTCCGTTCGTCCAAGACTATCGCATATCGGGCCTAGGGGGCGGCAAGCGTCAGTCCCCTAATAGCGGTATAAGTCGTGTCGGAGGGAAGCCCATTACACCCTGAGAAACTACTGGAACCTACCAGCAAATCTCGCTTGCCCTGGCCAGGGACTTTGCGTAATGGCTCTCTGACACAGCACGATATCTACTCCCAATACCGGGAAGGACGAATCCTGTCTAACCGCTACTGCCTCCAAGTGCTCGGGACTGCACCCAACTGCTACTTGTTTGCACGACTCCTTTGAGCCGTGGTAGGGTAGCAATCTAAGAACAGTGGGACACACTCGAGGCGAAGTAGCAGTGTCAAGTCTGCGGACTATGCTGTACTCATGTCACCTGGGAACTGCTCACTGACGACTGGTATCAAACCAACCAACAGTTCCCTGTGAGTCCTGTCCGGTGTACCCGTAACCTAACGAGCACCTGTATACTATCTCCAGTACGACGTACTGACGGCTGTGGGACAGACCATCTCCCCAACTGGGATGAGAAGCGTACACACCAGTCTACTCCGGAGTATCGATGCTCTGTCTCGATAATCCAACGACCAGGGACCTGAATAAGGATGTGCTTGTAGACTACCCAGCCCCCACTAGTGTGACTGCCATCACAACGCTGGTAGACAAGCAAGATCCTAAGAGCTCTATCAATACGTACACTCACATATTAAGATAGAAAAACCAAGTAGCATACTACCATGTTTAGCAAGACTGTTATATACATGTGAATATCCCAAGCTTCCATTAAGTAATATACAAACTAGTATGATACAGTAATGGCCTTCTAGGGCATAAACACTAACAGGCAGCAGCACCGCACGTCATACTACCACCTTCACCACCCCAGACGGCGTTGCCTATTGTACCTAATGTTACTCCGCGCCAAACTCATGCACAGAGAGGTCATGCTCGCGGAGGATTTGTTCATAGAGGATGAGGTGATCGAGGCAGAGGACAGCCAGCTGCCGGCAGGGGACAGTCAGTCGCATGTGGAGGACAGGCGCGAGTTTTTGCTTTGACGCATCAGGACGCGCAGGCGTCCAATGCGGTGGTCTCAGGTATCCTTCCAGTATGTTCTGTTGATGCACACGTGTTATTCGATCCCGGATCCACGCACTCATACGTATCCACACACTTTGTGCCGAGTTTGGGTAGAGAGTCCGGTTTGCTTGATCATCCGCTGGTTGTGACCACTCCCGTGGGAGTGTCATTTGTCGCTAGGCACGTGTTCCGATCCTGTACCGTCCGTATTGGCGAGAGAGAGTTGCCTGTCGACTTGATCCTTCTTGAGATGTTGGACTTCGACGTTCTTTTGGGCATGGATTGGTTAGCCACGTGCTATGCTTCTATTGACTACCGCGAGAAGACAGTTAGATTTTGTTTTCCCGGCGAGTCGGTTTTTGTTGTGTTGGGGGACCGTGGTGCCACCCATCACAGTGTGATTTCTTCTTTTCGCGCTGGGCAGCTTTTGAGGAAGAGATGTCAGGGATTTCTTGCCTATGTTTGCGATACTAGAGCTACAGAGGTTCCGATGGATCAGGTTCCGGTTGTTAGCGAGTTCCCTGATATGTTCCCAGACGAGCTTCCTGGGCTACCGCCCGAGCGTGATATTTCTTTCTGTATTGATTTGGTTCCTGGCACGGGGCCTATTTCTGTACCGCCTTATCGGATGGCCCCGGCGGAACTTAGAGAATTGAAGGGTCAGTTGCAAGATTTGCTGGATAAGGGACTTATTCGACCCAGTGTTTCTCCTTGGGGGTGCTCCTGTCCTGTTTGTCAAGAAGAAGGACGGCAGTATGCGTTTGTGTATCGACTACCGCTAGCTGAACAGGGTTACAGTGCGGAACAGGTTTCCTTTGCCACGCATCGACGACTTGTTTGACCAGCTTCAGGGGGCAGGATACTTTTCGAGGATCGATTTGCGATCAGGCTACCATCAGATGCGGGTTCGACATGAGGACATTCCTAGGACAGCTTTCCGCACGCGCTATGGCCACTATGAGTTTTTGGTGATGTCGTTCGGACTCACCAACGCGCTGTAAGTCTACGGTAGCGCCCCCGCGATCAATCTGATGCCAAATGCGGAACAAAAACTTTTATAACTGGCGCTATCGCATACTATAACCCGGATCTGCCATTAACGCTAAACTAACAATCTACAAAGAGGGAAGAAAGGTTATACCGAACGATCCGAGTCCTTCGTTCTTTAATCATCATCCCATGCTCCGTTGCGGCTGCTCCGATCTCGTCGATTTCCGATCTCCTCGTCCAGGTGGCACCACGTCATCGGATCTTTAAACGGGCTCCCGCCTCTGACTCGAGGCAACTCGGTCATCAAGTTTGCTAAAAGAGATGACCAAGAATGATGTAGAGAATGAGTAGAAGACTTTGTCTCGCTTCGTCCAAAGCCATGGACGAACGGTTAATGAAGTTGCCATTGGAATCGGGTGATGGAATGAAATGAGCTATGAAATTCCATACACCGAAACTATCATAATCTTTTAACCAAGTCAAGTGAGAGAGTGAATGAGAGTGAGGAGAAGGGCCGGCCATATAAGAGGAGGGGGGTGATGGTAGGAGCAAGTGGTGACCATAAAAAAGCTTCTCACAAAAATATCAAGAAGAAATATCTTAAGCTTAACAAAATGCATTAATGAAAATGGTGACACATAATAACACCTCACTACTCATTCAATGCAAACCATGAATCACTAACTTAGTCACCTTTCAAGAAGCTTCCTCTCATCATCTAGAAACTTCTAGAACCATGACTCACCCAAGAAAAGATAAATCCGCATTTAACCGAATGTTAAATATGGCTGATAGAAAACTGGAAACTGGCAACTTCCAAAAGCGATCCCGAAACGAATTTCAGGATAACCCCGTAACTGTATAAATATACCCGCATTTGTATTACGACCGAATACAAATGCAACTGAGACAAAGATATTATATCTACTCTGTATACTACATGGATCCGGCTTAAACCAAAGCCCACCAGTATTATTTGCCCGAAATATGACACGTGCGTAAACGCACGTGCATTTTTCGAACCCTGCCATAAAACCATACGGCCTCTACAACGTTTCGCCCGAACTTGGGAAACTATCTGTGGGGGACTCTAATGACTCGTCAGTACCCTGGCAGTGGGTTTAACCACAAGCCGTCAGCGGCACAGCTGTGCATAACGGCTGCCCATGGACTGACCTCAAGGGAGGCCGTTGAGCGAACTCATCCGGAAACCCTACTGAGCCTAACAGTGACAATGTATATACAGTCCGGTCCGTTCGTCTATGAGTATCGCATATCCAGCCTAGGGGGCTAGTAACATCAGACCCCCAATAGTTGTATATGTCGTGTCGGAGACAAGCCCTGAACACCCTAAGATACTACTGGAGTACCTACCAGTAAATCTCACCTGCCTTGGCCAAGGACTTGATGTAATGGCTTTCTTAGACACAGCGCGATCTCCACCCCCAATACCGGGAGAGACGACTCCCCTGTTGATCCGCTCACGTGCCTCCATGTGGCTCGGGACTGTACCAAAAAACTACCTGTTTGCACGACTCCTTTGAGCCGTGGTAGGGTAGAAATCAAAGTACAGTGGGAACTCACACGAGACAAATGACGACCTCAGGTCGATGAACTAACCTGTACACATGTCACCAGGGAACTGCTATCTGATGATATGTATAATACCAACTAGCAGGTTCCCGGCGAGTCCTGTCCGGTGTACTCATAACCCAATGAGCACCTGTATACATCTTAGGTGATCCAACTGACACCAGTGGCTTGTGAGACTGGCCACCGCCCCTCATCGGGGTCTCGACTGTATACACTAGTCTACTCCGGAGTATCGATGCCCTGTCTCGAAACTCCCACGACTAGGGACCACTATTAAGGATATGCTTTTAGACCGCCCAACTCTCACTTATTTGATCGCCCTCATACTGTTGGTAGTCAAGCAATATCCTAAGGGCTCTATCATCGTGTAACATGTAATCAGTCACATGAACATGTACACGACTGATAAAGGCAAACCAGATAGCATACTATCATCTCGAGTAAGACTGTCCTACCGGCATAGGTCCTCCTCAATCATTGCAATCACGTGTCTGCGATCCAATAATTGACTTTGAGGGCACTATATCCAACAATCTCCCACTTGCAGTTAAGGCTAATTATTGCGATGTCGCATACTCACAGCCCGTGTGATACCGAACATCCAACTCCTCTACTAATCAGTTTCACAAAGCCCGTTCGTAAAACTATTGTGTTCGAGAAATAGTCTCAGTGAGTGGATCCGCCCTGATGTTTCTTTCTATGTCTCTCTTAATCTCAAATTCGCGGAGAAAGCCATCTCCCGAATTGAGTAATACCTGTCTTAGAATATGTCTGGATATCTGATGGGACCTAGTTCATAAATGAACTCCAAATACAAACTTCTTAGACTGTATCGATAACTGAACCTGATCAGTATCCTGCACCATGCCTCCCACAGTATCCTCTTAGACCACCTGTCCATAATACTGTCCCTCGTCAGAGGGAAAACTATAACTCTGACAATCACTCTGTCATCCATGTTACCTTTGAAGCCTGGAATGATAACCGTCTCCCGAAGGAGGCTGCCGTCATCAAATCCGTAGAACATGCACTTATGTTCTAAAACTGCTTCCTTATGTTTCTTCAGGATTGGATTAATACAAACTTATCGCATCTAGTGCAAAAACAACATCTGGTGTGGTACTTGACATCTCACGATTGACTCAATTACCTAAGCAAGTGATCTGCCAATCATGTACACCCCTCTCCCCTTTAGTCTGTAAGACACCTTTAGAGAGGGTGACTTCATCACCTGCATGTACACCACCATGCCAGGAGTCATCTATTCTAAAAACCATTAGAATATTGTCAAAGTACCCACATTGGGAAACTACCCAAATCCAGATCTAAAACCATAGATCTAGAAACCAGAATGTCTGATATTATATCCATATCCTGTCTGGAGAAACAACAGTGTGACGACCATAGTACAACCGATCGTAGTATAGGAATTTTACTTCCTACTCTGTGTATGTCATCCAAATATCAGGACATCACACCCTACTACCTCCTTAACAGATCCATCCCCTATTCTGATGAAGTCAAACCCATGACTGTCACATCAAAATTAGATGATCTATTTCCGCTATAACTGCTTAAGTCTATAAATAGACATAAGCTACTTGCCTACTATGCTTCCGTTGCTCCCACTGACCACAACAACCCTCCTACCGGGTCTCATAGCCTGGAACAACAGTAGTGTCAAGTCTGGGTAGATAAGAACCTCCCTGTCACCGTCCTTGAGGCTACCGAAGTACCTCTCGGGTGTCTGAGGTTACCCACCATATCTGCGGAGTGGCTAATGGAATGTCAAACCTGATTGAATCTATAGGTCCTATTAAATTTTCCGTAATCGTTTGCGGTTCTGGAATCACTTCCAGTTCTACCATACTCCCACTTCTGTTTTCTGAAAAAATCTATTTTACTAAAACTGTGGCGAGTTAAGAACAATATCACTATTGATCTTCCAGATGGTAGAAAGTCAACCTTCGTCATAGCCTGGGCCAACCCACAAACAGCCATTACAGAAACGTGCCCTGAGTTATCCAGAGTCTGGTTTTAAGCATAAGCCGGACAACTCCCCGTTCCTTAACTCCATTAAGATATGAACCATTCTATATCCAATATAGAAACTTTGGCACTTATTTAATTGGAACCAGATTCTAATCATGCAGCTGTCTCCAGTACATATCAACTTTATGGAGAGAGGCTAATCAGCATTACTCAACTTAGGAATCCATCCAATTATGAGTAACCTGAAAGAGAAACAAGTTTCTCAAAACTTTTACTATCATCTGAATACCAATCACAAGAATCTATATCTTCGATCTCTTTGAAGAATCCCGATACTTGCGATATCTGGTTCTCTACTTTATTCTTATACCCACAACTTCTCAAAACTTAGACCTTGTATTTCTACGAAACACTTGTCTAAAACTAGAGAAGTCATAAGTAAACGGAACATAGTACGAGGACCTACCCCTTTGTCCTGATGGACACTGGACAACATACAATACTCTGTATAAGTCCCCTGAGTTAAATAACTCAAAACCTGTGCGTTGTAGGTTGAAAACTGTACCCAGGAGATTTCCTCAAATATCACCAATTACAATGAATTCCGATATAATGAGGATGATCACCTAATTACCAATAACTTCCTCCCACTCATCATCTGTAAAACTATACAGATGTGAGAATGAAACCTGGTGAATACACACCCTGGAGTAAGTATCTAATCGGGAAAATAGTTTTCCATTATCAATGCACTGAAACATGAAAACTGTTTTGTAGGGGTATCCTGGTGTTCATAGTAATGCCTCTTCCATAATCCTATTCATGATTTTAACCGTATATTTCTTTGCCTTCTCTCCAAATCCCTTTATTTGTCTTTAGTCGTTACCTTCTGTACACCATCGTTAGGCTAAATGGTTTTCTTTCTTCCCTACCGTTCGGTACCAGCCTATAGTTTGGAAGAAGACTATCCAGTAAGCATAATAGGTGTACCCTCCTAAACAAAAGAGTACTCGTAACCTGAGAGAAGGTGATGATGAAAGACAACTGAATAATACCTTATTCTTTTAAAGGTGAAATAGGAGTGGCGATGAAGTACGCGGTTTGGTCGTGAATGATAACAGTCGCAACTTACTTTGCCCTCTTTCTAATCCCTTTATTTTGTCTTTACATATTACCTTCTGTACACCCTACTTAGGCTAATTGGTTTTCTTCATTCCCTACCTTTCGGCACCTGTCTATGGTTTGGAAGAAGACTATCCAATAAGCATAACAGGTGTACTCTCCTAAACTAAGGAGCCCTCGCAACCTGAGAGAAGGTGATAATAAAATACAATTGAATAAACCAATTCAATTTCTCCTGAACCTGGATACATTCTCGAAAAAGTCCCTTCGAGTTCGTATATAACCATACGATGGATCTATCCAATGGAAGTGGATGTCCGTAGTAATACGGGGTGTTCTGAGAAATGCAAAGTGTAAAAGAAGGAGTGGCAATGACTTATGCAACTTAGACAATCCAAAAGCCAGTATTTTAAGAAGGTTCGGTCAACTTGGTCATTGAGTCATAGTCTAGGGTCGGTCAAAGGTCGCTGCCAAAGAGGGAGAGAAAAGAAACACTCTGCGTGCACTCTATCCTAAATCAGAATGGTTATCACTTTATCTAATCCGGGAACCTCCCACTGTGCTGTCAAATTCTCCTCCAAACCTGAAAGAAGAATCAACCGGGATCACCCGAAGAGTAAACCAACTCATCAGTGGGAATCAGGATCCAACTCTCATCGCATGATAACGTGACGGAATTCACTCACGTTATCACACTCCAGAAGGTATGCGCATGCCTGGCAAGTTTCAGTTTCTTTAGAAACTCCCGATATGATTTTTACCCCATGTTCTTATGACCTTGACGAAAGCCAACAAATCATAAGACACATGTCAAGTTCTGCCCGTCATTATCTTGTTAATTCGAACCCACCCGTACATACCCTTGACGAAAGCCAATAAGGTAATACGACTGTCCCAAACCAACTCATCTATCTATGCAAGAAATGAATACCCTAGCAACTACCAAACACTATGCCTTGACGAAAGCCAACAAACATAGCTTGAATATTACTGACCATCCATAAGAAATGACGGAGGGCTACGGCTGGTTTTTGGCGAAAAAACCTTTAACGTAATGAACTTGATCTCGTTGAAGCAACCTGATAGCTTTTTATAAAAATATAGTGGCGAAAACCTTTTGCTAAAGAGGTTACTCCCGGTGAAGGGATCTCGGCTCTTTCCTCGTGGAATAAGGTGCAGGATATTCCACTGAATACCGCGATGCAAAGCAACATGTAATCGACTATAGTGAAGTTATTACCCTGACACAAACTTCTGCCCAAGGGGTCAGTCCCGGTGAAGGGATATCGGCCCTTGCCCCGTCGAATGAGGTGCAGGATATTCCAACCGAATACCACTGTGCAAAACAAAAGGAAACATCTTTGTAATAACACTTTTTAAATTGTTCCAACAACATCTAAACATGTTTGTTTTACTTTGCATTGATCAGAATCAACGCAGTCCCATCAATTAATCACACCAGAAAAGAACGAAAATAAAATGTACGTATATGCCATCCGCATTCGTCACTGGGTCCCTCATCACCCGTTAGGTTACTTAACTAACGACAGAGCGAGGACTGAACTAGCGCGGGTGTAAAACATATACAACATCTAATAGTATATAAACCAATATAGAATAATCGCTCCAGGCGTGATAATATGCAACATTACAGAAAAGTAATAAGTATCACAGAACAATACAGATAATCTGGGATCCCCGGGTTTCACAGAGCCGCGGCTGAAACCCGACGTTCCCCTGGTCGTGTGGATAGCCTGTACAATGAAACCTAGACCCCTACGGGTGCGGCAAGTTACCCGCCAAAACCTAAAGCGAGGCAGCCCCTACAGCAGAGTGAATGGACCACCCAGCACTTCACGGAATCCGGTAATCTTGGGCACCCCTCCTTAGGTCAACCTGTACCCCTTACGAGTGCGGCGAATAGTCTGCCAATTCTAGAGTGGGGCCCCTCTGCCTCTCAAAGCCATGAGATGCAGACCCGTTGCCCCTCAGAACCTGGCTATCCGTGCACTCCGTCGCGGAGTAAAACCTAGTACAGAAATGAAAAATATATACAACGGGTACATCGACCTTGACCCAGTCGTGCCCCAAAAGAATATTATACAACAGGCAGTGACGACAGTCCACATGTTGGACGCTCGTCCCGCAATATCAAATGTACAAATAAATCCAAACTGCACTACCATTGCATACTGCTATCCACCACGACAAATCCGTAACATCACAGCACAACACAGAACATCAACGCGAATGTCACGTTCGCAAACCCGTCTAAAAGAACTATAGCAATCAGACGCGGTTTACCGATCAAATGACATTCACGGTCGGAGATACAATGTAAGTACTGTAAACTGACACGTTTAAATTTTGATCGACTAAATTTCCCGAAGTGGGCCCTACGTATATCTGCTGTACAGTAACAAAACCTGGGCCCAAATGAACAGTTCCAGAAACCACAATTTACAACATAGAATCCACTGTAGAAAATTGACTAATTGATCTCACTTTCCTGCGGCAGATCCGTGGCCAAACCCTAGCTTGGGCCGCGGATCCGCGGCGGAACAGTGATATCACTTGGTTGAATTTCTCCAGTATTCCTAAAAAACCCTGCTTGATTTTCTGGTATGGTCAAAATGATTTTTAGACCAGTTTGAAAATTAACAGAAACTTTATACTTGAAAATTGCGATTTTTGAAAATCCGTTCGATCGATCTTTTAAACGCGTTAGCACAAGTTAGTAAAGCTTAATGGCGTAGCTCTGATACCATGTAAGTCTACGGTAGCGCCCCGGCCGTCAATCTGACGCCAAATGCGGAACAAAAACTTTTATAACTGGCGCTATCGTATACTATAACCCGGATCTGCCATTAACGCTAAACTAACAATCTACAAAGAGAGAAGAAAGGTTATACCGAACGATCCGAGTCCTTCGTTCTTTAACCATCATCCCACGCTCCGTTGCGGCTGCTCCGATCTCGTCGATCTCCGATCTCCTCGTCCAGGTGGCACCACGTCATCGGATCTTTAAACGGACTCCCGCCTCTGACTCGAGGCAACTCGGTTATCAAGTTTGCTAAAAGAGATGACCAAGAATGATGTAGAGAATGAGTAGAAGACTTTGTCTCGCTTCGTCCAAAACCATGGACGAACGGTTAATGAAGTTGCCATTGGAATCGGGTGATGGAATGAAATGAGCTATGAAATTCCATACACCGAAACTATCATAATCTTTTAACCAAGTCAAGTAAGAGAGTGAGTGAGAGTGAGGGGAAGGGCTGGCCATATAAGAGGAGGGGGGTGATAGTAGGAGCAAGTGGTGACCATAAAAAAGCTTCTCACAAAAATATCAAGAAGAAATATCTTAAACTTAACAAAATGCATTAATGAAAATGGTGACACATAATAACACCTCACCATTCATTCAATGCAAACCATGAATCACTAACTTAGTCACCTTCCAAGAAGCTTCCTCTCATCATCTAGAAACTTCCAGAACCATGACTCACCCAAGAAAAGATAAATCCGCATTTAACCGAATGTTAAATACGGCTGATAGAAAACTGGAAACTGGCAACTTCCAAAAGCGATCCCGAAACGAATTTCAGGATAACCCCATAACTGTATAAATATACCCGTATTTGTATTACGACCGAATACAAATGCAACTGAGACAAAGATATTATATCTACTCTGTATAATACATGGATCCGGCTTAAACCAAAGCCCACCAGTATTATCTGCCCGAAATATGTGTAGGGTTCCTAGGCACACTAATGAGGTCTCACAAGGTATCAACCATGCCAATTTCAAATTTTACATGTGCCTACAAATCCTAATACGGATCGTTAACTAGAGTTTAGGCGAAACAAATGCGAATAAACGACTTTACTCTAAAAGTGAACGGAAATACAACCTTTGTAGATCCGGTCCTCCATCTCCATAGCTCCGTGATGAAGTCCCTCCGCTGTACCCATCGGATCCCGGACTCTCGCGGTGGTTGCATCGAAGAAATGATCGGGCTAGGTCGTCGACTTCGATGCCGAAGATGATCTACGTCGAGGCAACACAAGATCAAGCTCCAACTTCACCAAGCCATGAAACTTGTGAAGAAAATACCCTATACTACTTGGAAAGTGGTAGAGGATGAAGAAATAGGAAGTGGATTCACTTTAGAATTGGATTTCTCACTCTTTTCATGAAATCACCATTGAAGGTTGCAAGCTTTCTTCTTCTTGAAGAAGAAGAAGAAGAAAAGAATTATGATAAGTCTTATAAAATAGAAAATAATATGATACTTATCATATTCTCAACCATGGTTTAGTGTAGAGAACTAACTAAGGTTTAGTTGAATGGTTAGGGTTAGGAGAAGAAGACAAGAATGGTCACTTTAGTCAAAGATGCATGAAGCATCAAGAAGCTTCATGTATGAAAGCAACCATTTTGTTTTCTTTTATCTTTTAACCAAAAAGAATAGATAAATAAATAAGTGAAATGAAACCCTAACCATTCACTAAACATGGTTTAAGTCTTTACACAAACCCAAGTTTGCATGTATCATCAAATATGATACAAACAAGTGCACAAAAATATATCACATATACAACTTGTGCATTTCAAGTGAGAAAATCCATTTAAAGTGAACCAATACTAGTTAATGCAAAGTAATATATCAAATATATAATTATGCATTAAATCATTAAATCAATACTTGATTTAACGATCCGGTCATATCGCATATAACCGACTAATATCCAATGTATCGGCTTATCAAATCAATCCTCGATTCGATAACTAGGTTATAACGCATACAACCAGTCGATACATTCATCGCGAGAATGGAATACGGTATCACATACACGCATTATTCTCGGTCCCGCACATATCTCATATGCGCTCCTATTTCGTTTCGCTTGAGCCAGGAAACTTCTGTGTAGGACTCTAAAGACTCGTCAATACGCCGGCAGCAGATGATGATCATATCAAACACCCACAAGCCGCAAGCGGTCTGCTAAACGTAACGGCCACCCGGGTATTGAGCGATCAGAAGATCGACGAGCAAGCCCGCTCACACTCCTGTGAATCCAACCAGTAACACTTATCGTACAGTCCGGTCTCGTCGTCTGATATGTCGCATATCTCGCCTACGGGTGGTAAACGTCAGACCCCAATAGCTCGATAAGTCGTGTCAATATGAGGTCTATAACAGTTCGAGAAACTACTGGTAACACTTACCAGTAAATCTCAGCAACCCTGGCCAGGGATTTCCGGTTATAGCCAATCGAACACAGCGCAACATCAACTCCCTATACCGGGAGAGACGAATCCCCTCCTATCGCTCATTGCCTCCATGTGATTCGGGACTGTACCCAAAAACCACCGTTTTGCACACCCTCTTAGACGTGGTAAGGTGGAAATCAAAGCACAGTCGGAACCACACAAGACTCTATGACGATCTCGGGTCAACAGACTACTCTGTACCAGTGTCACCAGAGAACTGCCATCTGACGTAAGGTATAATACCATCTAGGAGTTCTCGGCGAGTCCGTACAGTATACCCAGTCTCCACTGAGCACCCGTATATCATCTCCGATGTCAAACACTAATGGATATGGGATCATCCATCGCCCATCTGTATGGGTCGAGAAGGTATACGCTAGTCTACTCTGGTATATCGATGCCTCGTCTCGATACACCCACGACTAGGGACCTTGAAGGATGTACTTATGGACTACCATGTCCCCACTAGTATGATCCGCATCATAGTCCAAGTAGTCAAGTACACATCCTAAGGGCTTTACCAACATGTAACAGAGAGACAATCGGTGTACACGTTAAGGTAAAGGGCAACCCGATAGCATACTATCATGTCGAGCAAGAAAGTCCTCCCTATATATGTCCAAGCATCCACTACAATATACATCCTATGTATAGTAATGGCCTCTAGGGCATACATATAACTAACAATCTCCCACTTGCACTAGGGCCATCTGATAGCAGTGGTTGTAGTAACTCATACTCAACCATCCCAAAAATGTCTCTCTCTGGGAAAAGGCCTTTGTGAGTGGATCCGCCGTGTTGTCCTCTGAGTCTGTTCTCCTAACCTCGATCACCCTGGAGATCAACCATCTCCATGATCAGGTGATACTACCTTAGATTATGTCTGGGTCACTGATGGGACCGTGGTTCCCGGGCCATTGCCACACTTCCATTGTCACACAATGGTAGGAACCTAGTTCATCTCATGAACCAATATACACCCAAACAGTCTCTTTGGTACCATCTTAAGTAGTGATGTATCCTGCCTTTATCGTCTAGTATGCCACGGTATCTAGCTTGGAACTCTTCCAACATACCGTCCCTTTTCTGAGGGTAAAGACAATGCCTGTGACTGACATTCAGTCGTCCTTATCACCCTGGAACCTTTCCAGTGATTCTCCCCAGGATCAATTGATACCATCTCACTACAACTAGTGAGTATCCTAACATCCAATTAGATCTATCTCATAGATCCAAAACCCAGGATTTAGTAGGTATCACTATGATCCTATATGGAGAATCATTGTGATAAGCGGAGATTGATCGAGCGTAGCATAGGAAACTCCTTCCCTATCAAGAGTATGTCATCCACGTACACTACGAGGATCGTCACCATACTCCCTACTACCTTTTTGTATATACAAGGTTCATCTACCATTTTGATGAAGTCAAACTATTTGACTACTGCATCAAAACAGATGTTCCAACTCCGCGATGCCTGCTTTATCCTATAAAGTATCTTGTACACGTTTCCGCTGCTCCCACTGTTTACGAAGCCCTCTGACTGTGTACTTATAGATGCTTTCTTCTAAAACATCATTTAGAAAAGCAGTCATGACACCCAACCGCCAGATCGCTGTCATGGTATGTAGCCGTGGCAAGTAGGATCCGGATGGACTTAAGCATAGCCACTGGAAAAGGTTTCATCATTATCCACGCCTGGTCGATGACGAAAACCTTTAACAAGTCTAGCTTTAAAGTCTCAACTTTTCCATCTACACCAAGTAATCTTCTCAAGATATACTTGCTCCTGATGGGGATTTAACCCTTCAGATATAGCAACCAAAGTCTATACTTTGTTGGTGTATAAGGATTCCATCTCAGATCGCTAAGCATCCAGCCATTCTTATAGAGTCCCTACTCTTGATGGCCTGCTCGAAACTAGTTAGGCCATTATCTTATGATGCAATCCTCGCTCCCACTGTCATCGAGAAACCGAAGTATTTCTCAGGCGGATGAGGAACCCTACTAGATCGGCGGAGAGGCTGAGGTTCGTTGGAATCTACTGAATCTTTTGGTTCTACCAAATTATCTTCTGTAGTTTGTATAGCTGGAACCTTTCCAGTTCTACATAACAGACCTTGCCTCGATCTTGTCCGGATTTTTCTTTTTAGACATAGGCCGGACAACTCCAAATCTTAACTAGCTTAAGACATGGGCTCTTCCCATACCATATCTCATATGGAGTGGTAGGCTGTGATCTGATTCGAACCCTATTCAATAGGTATGCAGCTTCTCAAGTGCATAACTCCCAAAAGGAAACAGGTAACTCAATAGTACTCATCATAGAGCGCACCATATCGAATAGGGTGCAATTGCTCCGTCCCGATATACCATCGTGCTATGGTGCATACGGAGGAGTAATGCTGAGAGAGAATCTCATTCTCCTTTAGAATAGTCCAGGAATTCCGTGCTCAAGTATTCTCCTCCCTGATCGCATCAAAGGACATAATACTTATACCCTCATTTTGGTTCTCTACTTTTAACTTATATTCCGTGAATATCTCAAAAGGTTCGGACTTGTGTTTCAACAGGAACATATGTCTGAATCTTGAGAGATCATCAGAGAATGTAATGAAGTACAAAGAACCGGTCTTGGCATGTGTAGACTGGGGACCTTTATACATTAACATGTATCATCCCAAGAGTTCACTAACTCTTTCTCTGTTTCCAATAAACAGAGCTGGTGTCATCGTATCTTTGTGACATGACCGGCGAGTTTCACAAGATGTAAATTCAAACTAATTTAAATATGCATCTAAATGTAACTTCAGCCAGTCAGGTCGCATTGATATGACCTAGTCTACAATGCCTCAAGAAGGATTCGTTCATTTCTGAACTTTTCCTCTTGTGTGTGTTCTGTATACTAAGAACTGTAATTTGATTTAGAACATCAATGCTTTTAGATAACGTGCCTGAACCGATCAACTTTTGATATAGGAAATGTTCAAAACATTATCCAACAATACAAAATTATATCCTTTCTTTAATAATAAAGAGACTGATATGATTTTGTATATCAGGTTCGGTATCTAATAACATTCGTTCAGAATCAATGTATTGGAATACAGGGTGACAGTGACCAACAGACTTGGCTGCAACACTTGCCCCGTTTTCTGTCTCATGAAACTTATCACCCGTTCTCAGTTCACTACCTATCTGTAGCCCTATGTAACAGATTACATATCCGGGATCCTGATCCGGTATCTCATATCCAGGACGTAAAGAATATTGAGAAACAGTTCTGTATAACGAACACACCCGAAGAAGATGCATTATATGCACTTTCTTTGTTTGGGCGGGATGGGAATCTTGGTATTCCCCTAATTTCCTGCTCTGTCTTATAACAATTATAAGTTGGAGCGGGACCAATGTTCCCCAGCTCAGTATTACAAGCGGGTTCGGTCAATATTCCGTATTATTATCTTGATTAAGGCGTGATATGGTCGCTACCAGGAGAGAGAGAAGAAAACACTCAGCGTGCGCTCCTGCAAGATCAGATTGGTTATTTATTTTATCTAATCAGGATGGCTCCCACTGTTTTTATCAAATCTTCCTTCAAACCCTAAAAGGAAAGACTAGCCGGGATTAATTACACGCTACAAGTTTGCCAATCTTTCAGCCAGGCCAGTGTCGGTACTTTGAGGGAGGTCCCCCGTGCTTTCGCACGAACCTAATTAATGTAAACCTCGTTTTCCCAGAGGCATAACCTCGTTAATACCTTTCTAGACACCTACTTGATCGGCTAATTGTAATGTGTAAAACTCTCCCAGGAGTAACTCTTACTCGCAGCGGGTATCGGGATCCAACTATCTCATAGAATGTATGCAATCTCATTGCAAATTTCAACACTTGAAATTCCCGATAATATTTTGCCCCAAACGATCTATGACCTCGACAAGATCAACAAACCATAGACCGTAAGTCAAATTCAACCCGTCATTTCTTGATTGAATCAAACCCACCCGCACGACCCTTGACAAGGTCAACAAGGCCGTACGACTACCCTAACCCAATCTGCATCATATGCATAAGCAGATAAATACTGGTTAGCTACCGCACACTGCGCCTTGACAAGGTCAACAAACGCAGCACGAATACTAAACATGACTTATCTGAAATGATGGAGGGCTACGACAGGTTTTTCTGAAAACCTATTGCGTAATGAACTTGATATCGTTGTAGAATCAAATGATTTTAAAATGGAGTGTTTTTGAGGCTTTTCTAGTTTTGCTAAAGAAGTCACTCCCGGTGAAGGGATCGTCGGTCCTTTCCTCGTCGAATGAGGTGCGGGATATATCATATATATCACTGTGCAAAGCAGAAACTATAGAAGCAATCAAAAGACAAACCGAGGGTTGTAGCATCTGCCAGTTATTGCTAAAGGAGTCACTCCCGGTGAAGGGATCTCGGTCCTTTCCTTATCGAATAAGGTGCAGGATATATCATATATATCGCTGTGCAAACCAAGAACTGTAGCTACCTGTTTTATTTTGAAATTCGATTCTACAACATCTTAGGTTTCTTTTATTTCATTAATCTCATTAATGAAGTCCTATCATTTAAGTTACCTAAACATCACAGATAAATACGACGTACACTTATGCCATCCGGATTCGCCTCGATGTCCCCTCGTGCACCGTTAGGTTAGGTAACTAACGGCAGAGCAGGGCAGGGCTAGCGCGGGTGTAAAACATAAGTAACGTCTATATAATATATCATATATACTATATACAGTATTTATCACAGAACATCACATGATCACATCACAGATATCGCAGCAGAAAATATCATATGAAATATTGGATATACTAGGACGTCCGTGTTTTCAATACGAGCCAGTATAAAACACGGATTCCAAGGTCGCGATGAATAGCCAAACCCACACCCCTAGACCCCTACGAGAGCGGCAAGTAACCCTACCAATTCTAGAGTTAGGAGACCCGGACTCGACTCCTCGAGTTGGTCTCCCACTGGACTCCAGAACCCGGTTACTTGTGCCCTCCTCCTTGGGTCTATCCTAGTGCGGAAAAGTAAATAATATACAAATGGTGACATCTTCCGCAACCTGGAAGTGCCCCAATAAAAGAATATTACATACAAGTTTTTACATGAATGAAAATGAAAAACACTCATCTCACATAAAACCCCCCGGGCTATTCAAACACGACGATCTAATATAACATATCCAGCAACACATAACATCACATGTCATCAACGTAAGTAAATATGCGCATCCCAATTGTCGTTGACATATAGCAACGAAACCGGCGATATCACATATTACACTTACGGTCACAGAAAAGAAAGTGTAAAACTACAACAGTTGGAATCCGCAACCTCTTTAGACATCGCATGCCTAATCAAATGAATTACTTAGACATAGCATGCCTAACAATTATAAACCCCGCATTTTAGTCTCATTATCGAAAACTCTTTTCAATACCAAGTCGGGCAATTCAACAAGATTCCCGACATCCTGATCGAATGCTCGTCGTAAACTTCAGTAGACGGCCGCACCCCCGATGCCGTCGACGAAGTGCACTAAGGCGGAACACCGCTGCCGCGAGCACCCGGACGGATGCTTTCGGCGACGGGGTTCTCCTACAGTCACTTGGTCGGGGCTATGGGGTGTAGCTGCCTATTAAGTTTACCCGGCGAGTATCCGCGTACGCTACGTGATTGCGACGGGCTTTTGATCGCATCAAAATTCTGTGGCAACCAATCAAGTGAGACTAAAGTGCTATGTTTATAACATTCAAATCAGTTATCTCATAACTGCTTGTGGATTCCAAGTATTGTATCCCATTCCAGATAAATAGAAAATGTTAAACTTTCCGATCGAACAATCAAACACCCAAGTTTTCCCGAAACAGATCAACACATGAAACAAGTTTAAAAACATCCAGTTCATGCCTCAGTACCAACGGTCTAGCCGTAGAAGGGTCAAGCCAACGCCTCACATGTGGCACGCCGTACTGCCCCAAACCCGAAGGTTCAAAGGGCAGTTCAAGACGGTCACATAATCGAGTTAAGGTTTGTTGTCTTTTAGAGGGTCCATCGCGTTACTTGCACTACTTAGAACGTTATTAAACCACGGAAAGATCCAACACTTGGAAATTTCCCGACAGGGGAAAAAGTGGGTATTTATATCCGGTCGAACTTTTTAACATATTCAAAAATTATCCGGAAAAGCTTAAAAAACAAAGTTAAATAATCCGATCAAATTATCGAGTCCCCAATACACCCCAGAAAACTCAACTCTTGAGTGAAACATAAAACTTCCCAGAAGAATCACCAAACAACAACCGAGGTTACTGTGCAAAAAGAATTCCCTGATCATTACAAACGGCTGCGGAACCGCCGCTAATACCATGTCATGGCCGCGGTTCCGCGGCAGTTTAGACGTATTACAGTCACGTGCTTCACAGTAACTCATGTATTTTCCTGCTGATTTTTTTGAGAATTTTTAATTTGGAAAATTCCACTGTTTTAAAAATTATACAGAGAGGGGTGTCGTATGGGGTTTCGGGGTTCGATCGGGTTTCTAACTTCGTCTACACTTCGCCTAAGGCTCTAGCTAGGCTCTGATACCACTGTAGGGTTCCTAGGCACACTAATGAGGTCTCACAAGGTATCAACCATGCCAATTTCAAATTTTACATGTGCCTACAAACCCTAATACGGATCGTTAACTAGAGTTTAGGTGCAAAAAATGCGAATAAACGACTTTACTCTAAAAGTGAACGGAAATACAACCTTTGTAGATCCGGTCCTCCATCTCCATAGCTCCGTGATGAAGTCCCTCCGCTGTACCCATCGGATCCCGGACTCTCGCGGTGGTTTCATCGAAGAAATGATCGGGCTAGGTCGTCGACTTCGATGCCGAAGATGATCTACGTCGAGGCAACACAAGATCAAGCTCCAACTTCACCAAGCCATGAAACTTGTGAAGAAAACACCCTATACTACTTGGCAAGTGGTAGAGGATGAAGAAATAGTAAGTGGGTTCACTTTAGAATTGGATTTCTCACTCTTTTCATGAAATCACCATTGAAGGTTGCAAGCTTTCTTCTTCTTGAAGAAGAAGAAGAAGAAGAAAAGAATTATGATAAGTCTTATAAAATAGAAAATAATATGATACTTATCATATTCTCAACCATGGTTTAGTGTAGAGAACTAACTAAGGTTTAGTTGAATGGTTAGGGTTAGGAGAAGAAGACAAGAATGGTCACTTTAGTCAAAGATGCATGAAGCATCAAGAAGCTTCATGTATGAAAGCAACCATTTTGTTTTCTTTTATCTTTTAACCAAAAAGAATAGATAAATAAATAAGTGAAATGAAACCCTAACCATTCACTAAACATGGTTTAAGTCTTTACACAAACCCAAGTTTGCATGTATCATCAAACATGATACAAACAAGTGCACAAAAATATATCACATATACAACTTGTGCATTTCAAGTGAGAAAATCCATTTAAAGTGAACCAATACTAGTTAATGCAAAGTAATATATCAAATATATAATTATGCATTAAATCATTAAATCAATACTTGATTTAACGATCCGGTCATATCGCATATAACCGACTAATATCCAATGTATCGGCTTATCGAATCAATTCTCGATTCGATAACTAGGTTATAACGCATACAACCAGTCGATACATTCATCGCGAGAATGGAATACGGTATCACATACACGCATTATTCTCGGTCCCGCACATATCTCATATGCGCTCCTATTTCGTTTCGCTTGAGCCAGGAAACCTCTGTGTAGGAGTCTAAAGACTCGTCAATACGCCGGCAGCAGATGATGATCATATCAAACACCCACAAGCCGCAAGCGGTCTGCTAAACGTAACGGCCACCCGGGTATTGAGCGATCAGAAGATCGACGAGCAAGCCTGCTCACACTCCTGTGAATCCAACCAGTAACACTTACCGTACAGTTTGGTCTGGTCGTCTGATATGTCGCATATCTCGCCTAGGGGTGGTAAACGTCAGACCCCAATAGCTCGATAAGTCGTGTCGATATGAGGTCTATAACAGTTCGAGAAACTACTGGTAACACTTACCAGTAAATCTCAGCAACCCTGGCCAGGGATTTCCGGTTATAGCCAATTGAACACAGCGCAACATCAACTCCCTATACCGGGAGAGACGAATCCCCTCCTATCACTCATTGCCTCCATGTGATTCGGGACTGTACCCAAAAACCACCGTTTTGCACACCCTCTTGGACGTGGTAAAGTGGAAATCAAAGCACAGTGGGAACCACACAAGACTCTATGACGATCTCGGGTCAACAGACTACTCTGTACCAGTGTCACCAGAGAACTGCCATCTGACGTAAGGTATAATACCATCTGGGAGTTCTCGGCGAGTCCGTCCAGTGTACCCAGTCTCCACTGAGCACCCGTATATCATCTCCGATGTCAAACACCAATGGATATGAGATCATCCATCGCCCATCTGTATGGGTCGAGAAGGTATACGCTAGTCTACTCTGGTATATCGATGCCCCGTCTCGATACACCCACGACTAGGGACCTTGAAGGATGTACTTATGGACTACCATATCCCCACTAGTATGATCCGCATCATAGTCCAAGTAGTCAAGTACACATCCTAAGGGCTTTACCAACATATAACAGAGAGACAATCGGTGTACACGTTAAGGTAAAGGGCAACCAGATAGCATACTATCATGTCGAGCAAGAAAGTCCTCCCTATATATGTCCAAGCATCCACTACAATATACATCCTATGTATAGTAATGGCCTCTAGGGCATACATATAACTAACAATATGACACGTGCGTAAACGCACGTGCATTTTCCGAACCCTGCCATAAAACCATACGGCTTCTACAACGTTTCGCCCGAACTTGGGAAACTATCTGTGGGGGACTCTAATGACCCATCAGTACCTGGCAGTGGGTTTAACCACAAGCCTTCAGCGGCACTAGCTGTGCGTAACGGCTGCCCATGGACCGACCTCAAGGGAGGCCGATGAGCGAACTCATCCGGAAACCCTACTGAGCCTAACAGTGACAATATATATACAGTTCGGTCCGTTCGTCTATGAGTGTCGCATATCCAGCCTAGGGGGCTAGTAACGTCATACCCCCAATAGCTGTATAAGTCGTGTCGGAGACAAGCCCTGAACACCCTGAGATACTACTGGAGTACCTACCAGTAAATCTCACCTGCCTTGCCCAAGGACTTGGTGTAATGGCTTTCCTAGACACAGAGCGATCTCCACCCCCAATACCGGGAGAGATGAATCCCCTGCCGATCCGCTTACGTGCCTCCGTGTGGCTCGGGACTGTACCCAAAAACTACCTGTTTGCACGACTCCTTTGAGCCGTGGTAGGGTAGAAATCAAAGCACAGTGGGAACTCACACGAGACAAATGACGACCTCAGGTCGATGAACTAACCTGTACACATGTCACCAGGGAACTGCTATCTGACGATATGTATAATACCAACTAGCAGGTTCCCGGCGAGTCCTGTCTGGTGTACTCATAACCCAATGAGCACGTGTATACATCTTAGGTGATCCAACTGACACCAGTGGCTTATGAGACCGGCCACCACCCCTCGTCGGGGTCTCGACTGTATACACTAGTCTACTCCGGAGTATCGATGCCCTGTCTCGAAACTCCCACTATTAGGGACCACTATTAAGGATATGCTTATAGACCACCCAACTCTCACTTATATGACCGTCCTCATACTGTTGGTAGTCAAGCAAGATCCTAAGGGCTCTATCAACGTGTAACATGTAATCAGTCACCTGAACATGTACACGACTGATAAAGGCAAACCAGATAGCATACTATCATCTCGAGTAAGACTGTCCTACTGGCATAGGTCCTCCTCAATCATTGCAATCACGTGCCTGCGATCCAATAATTGACTTTGAGGGCACTATATCCAACACGCGCCAGCAGCATTCATGGACTTGATGAACCGTATTTTCAGGCTGTATCTTGATTTGTTCATCATAGTATTCATTGACGATATCTTGGTGTATTCTCGGAGTAGAGAGGAGCACGAGCAGCACCTGCGGATTACACTGCAGACCTTGAGGGAGCATCAGCTTTTCACCAAATTCTCAAAGTGTGCTTTCTGGCTGGACAGCACAGACTTCTTGGGGCACGTGATTACACGAGATGGTATATGTGTAGACCCGAGGAAGATTGAGGCCGTTCAGAGTTGGCCCAGACCCACGTCAGGTACTGAGGTTCGTAGCTTTCTAGGGCTGGCAGGCTACTATAGGCGATTCGTGCAGGACTTCACCCGTATTGCTACACCTTTGACCGGGTTGACCCGGAAGAGAGTTCCTTTCGTTTGGACGGAGGAGTGTCAGCACAGTTTCCAGCAGCTACGGGCTCTACTGACTACGACACCAGTGCTATCATTGCCTTCAGGATCAGGCGGGTTTGTGGTCTACTGTGATGCTTCACGAGTGGGGCTAGGGTGCGTATTGATGCAGCATGACAGGGTGATCGTGTATGCTTCGCGACAATTGAAGAAACATGAACAGAATTACCCCACTCACGATTTGGAGATGGCTGCAGTGGTCTTTGCACTTAAGATTTGGCGACATTACCTATATGGCGAGTCGTGCCAGATATTCACTGATCACAAGAGCTTAAGGTATATATTTCAGCAGTGCGACCTGAACCTTAGACAGCGCCGATGGATGGAGTTAGTGAAGGACTACGATTGTGAGATCTTATATCACCCGGGCATGGCTAATGTAGTGGCGGATGCTTTGAGCAGGAGGCCTGAGGGTAGTCTATCTTGTTTGAGCATAGTACAGAGGCAGTCGTCGGCAGATTGGCAGATTTTATGCGACAGCCGGGTACAGTTCGAGTTTACGCCGATCGGAGGACAGATTGCGCATGTTCGTACACGCCCACAGTTGCTTGACCGTATACATGAGGCACAACACAGTGATGACCGATGCTCAGAGATCAGGGCACAGGTTGGACAGGGTAGATTTTCCGAGTTTGTGATCGATGATCAGAGGATACTACGATTTGGGGCTAGACTGTGCATACCAGATGCTGAGGGATTGCGGCGCGAGATTCTTGAGGAGGCACATCGATCGGTATACAGTGTTCATCCCGGTTCCACCAAGATGTACCATGACATGAGAGGTGTTTACTGGTGGGACGGAATGAAGAGTGACATCGCAGATTTTGTGTCGAGATGCCTGACTTGTCAGCAAGTCAAGGCTGAGCACCTGAGGCCCGCGGGAGAGCTACAGCCGTTACCCATTCCGGAGTGGAAATAGGAGCAGATTTCTATGGACTTCATTATGGGTCTACCCAGGACTAGTCGAGGGTATGACTCCATCTGGGTGATCGTGGATCGTTTGACGAAAGCGGCTCACTTCCTACCGGTGAAGACGACTTTCGGATTTGCTCAGTATGCCCAGATATACATCGACGAGTTTGTACGACTGCACGGAGTTCCGACATGTATCATGTCCGACAGAGGCACCCAGTTTATCAGCCGGCTATGGCAGAGACTTTAGGAGGCTTTGGGCACTCGCTTGAGTTTCTGTAGGGTTCCTAGGCACACTTGTGAAGGTTCATAACGCATCAAATATGCACGAATAAAATTTTACATGTGCCGAACAACCCAAAGACAGGATCTTTGCTAGATAATTAGGGTTAAGCATACAAGATTACATCTTTTAAGCTAAGTGTGAGGGATTACAACCTTTGTAGTCCGCTCCTTCGCTTCACAAGCTCCGAGTAGAAGTCCCTTTGCCGCGATCCACGATCTCCCGGACTCAAGAGAGGCTCCACGACTCGAACGATCCATGCTAGCTTGAAGTGTTCCAAATCTCCGATGATCTACGTCGAAGTATCAATAACTCAAGCTTTCTCACTCTAAAGAGATGAACACACTTATCTCATGGGCTAGATGAGATGAGGATGAGAGAGTAGTATTTATGCTTTCTTTTTAAATCATTTTCTCATAATTTATCATCACAAAATGAATTTCTAGTGAGCTCAAAATCAAGAGAGAAGAAGATGATCATGGAAATGATAATCCCTTTTGTGATGAATAGAAAGAAATGTATATGATTGATATATAAACCATGGTCAAGGATGAGTGGCTAATAGTTTGTAGAGAATAAACTAGAGTTAGGGTTTGGTTAGGTTAGAAATGAGTCATGAGATATTATCAACCATAATATCTTAACCAAGACAAAAGAAAAAGCTTCTAGAATGTGCAAGAAGAAGCTAACCCTAATCAAACCCTAATCCCATTTAATCATCCTTAAACATGTTTAATAACAAATCATATCATGTCACAATAATATATATCACATATATATTATATATTTGCAACAAAAGAAAATAATACAATTAACATATATCGCATATATATCAATGTATTAATCCGGTGAGAAAATGAAATAATAAAGCGAGCCAATATTAGATAATGTAATAATATATCATATATATTATTATACATTAAATCATCGAATCAACACTTGATCCGACGATCCGGCTATATCGAATATAACCGACTAATATACCATGTACCGATTCATCGAATCAACACTTGATTTGATGTCCCGGTTCATATCTAAACATCGCAAGAATATAATACGGTATCTCATATCGCATTATCCTCGGTCCTGCACATATCACATATGTGCCTCTACTCCGTTTCGCCTGAGCCAAGAAACCTCTGTGTAGGACTCTAAAGAATTGTCAATACGCCGGTAGCAGGTGATGATCACATCAAACACCCACAGGCTGCAAGCGGTCAGCTAAACGTAACAGCCACCCAGGTATTGAGCGATCAGAAGATCAACAAGCTAGCCTGTGCATTCTCCTGTGAATCCAATCAGTAACACTCCCGTACAGTCCGGTCTGTTTGTCTGATATGTCGCATATCAAGTCTAGGGGTGGTAAACGTCAGACCCCAGTAACCGATAAGTCGTGTCGATGTGTGGCTCATAACGGGTCGAGAAACTACTAGTAACACTTACCAGTAAATCTCTATATCAGCCCTGGCCAGGGACTTCCAGTTATAGCCAATCGAACACAGCACAACATCAACTCCCTATACCGGGAGAGACGAATCCCCTCCTATCGCTCATTGCCTCCATATGATTCGGGACGGTACCCAAAAGCCACCGTTTTGCATGCCCTCTTGGACGTGGTAAGGTGGAAATCAAAGCACAGTGGGAATCACACAAGACACTATGACGATCTCGGGTCTACAGACTACCCTGTACCAGTGTCACCGGAGAACTGCCATCTGACGTGTGGTATATCACCATCTGGGAGTTGTCGCCGAGTCCGTCCAGTGTACCCAGTCTCCACTGAGCACCTGTACACCATCTCTGATGTCAAACACCGATGGATATGGGATCATCCATCGCCCATCATATGGGTCAAGATGCGTATACGCTAGTCTATTCTGATGTATCGATGCCCTGTCTCGATATACCCTCGACTAGGAACAGTTATAGGATGTACTCATCGACTACCGTGGCCCCACTAGTATGATCTCATCATAGTCCCAGTAGTCGAGTACAGATCCTAAGGGCTTTATCAACATGTGAGAGAAAGACAATAAACCAATACAAGTCAACATGTTAAGATAAAGGGAAACCAAATAGCATACTATCATGACGAGCAAGAAAGTCCTCTCTGTATATATCCAAGTATCCATTATAATATACATCATATGTACAACAATGGCCTCTAGGGCATATACATAACTAACAGTTTCAGCACAGCATTTCATCCGCAGACCGATGGACAGTCAGAGCGGACTATTCAGACTCTCGAGGACATGCTCAGAGCATGCATCTTAGACTTTGGAGGTAGCTGGGATCATCATTTACATTTAGTAGAGTTCTCCTACAACAACAGCTACCAGGAGACCATTCAGATGGCACCATTTGAGGCTCTTTATGGGAGGAGGTACAGATCGCCCGCCTGTTGGACAGAGCTCAGTGAGAGCAGTATCTTAGGGCCACAGATTGTTGAGGAGACGACCGTGAAGATCCAGTTGATTCGCGATAGGATGAGAGCAGCCCAGAGTAGGCAGAGATCTTATGCGGACCGTCGTCGGCGCAGACTTGAGTTTTCGGTTGGTGATCATGTTTTCTTGAGGGTCTCCCCAATGAAAGGTGTGATGAGATTTGGGAAGAAGGGGAAGCTTAGTCCCAGATATGTGGGCCCCTTCGAGATCCTCGAGCGTGTTGGTGCGGTTGCGTATCGGTTAGCCCTTCCGCCCAGTTTTCCAGACGTGCACCCCGTATTTCATGTTTCGATGCTTCGCAGATATCTTCATGATCCTTCGTATGCGATTCAGCACCCGACGATCCAGCTTGAGCGCGACCTTTCCTATGCAGAGCAGCCGGTGATGATCTTGGATCGACAAGTGAAGAAATTGAGGTCGAAAGAGATACCGTCCGTCAAGGTACTTTGGCGTGGTCCGAGCAGAGAGGAGATCACTTGGGAGACCGAGAGCGAGATGAGGAAGAGGTATCCCCGTCTTTTCGAAGGTACATGTAGTTAGATTTTCTTTTAAATTCGGGGACCGAATTTCTTTAAGGGGGGTTAAATTGTAACACTTTGAAATTTCGTTAGAATGTTTTTCGTGTTAATTAGCAATTGTGCGTGTTATTATATATGTGTACATAGGATTATTAGTTATTTTAGTCGAGTTACCCTAATTGGGAAATTTCTTGTATTAGTGCACACATGCACACTTAGCACAATTTTCCTTGACCTAGGTTAAAAGTGTTAACATGTTAACCATTTCTTTTCATGCATGGTTCATTTTAATCCCCCACCCTTTTCTAATCAAGTCAAACTCTTTTAATAATTCATTTTTTTTGAATAGGAAATTAGAGTATGGTGTTAGGTGAGAAGATTGACTTTTGACCCATTCTCTCTCTTTTCTCTCTTGCTGAAAAATTCTGCAGAAAAGCAGCAACTCCAGCAGCAACAACACAATATATTCATCATCTTTTCATTTCTCTTTTGAATCCATACAAAACCCTACACAAAACCACACATTTCCTTCACAAAACTTTAGGAAAAATGAGTTTTTGAGGTGTTTGGAGGCAAATCTGCACACTTGAGGCTAGAGCTGGGAATTTTGGTGTTTTGTAAGGTCTTTTGAAGGTATTAACTCATGTTAGCACTCCTTTTCCATAAACTTGTAGTATTCTTTAGCAAAAATCATGTTTTGATGTGCTTTTAGTGATATTGAAGGGTTTTTGTGATGATATGTTAAAATTAGCATTTTTATGGTTTAATTAGCTTGGTAATGAGTTGTTAGTGTAGTTTTAGACTCGGGTTTGCTTCAGATTTCAGAAAAATACCCTAAAGTTTCATTTTAGTGCAAAAGTGTGGTTTTTAACTAGAAAAAGGGCTCTGTAGGATCTGCTGCTACCTGAGTTATTTCAGAATGAAATTGTATTTACTGTAGCATGTATAGGGGTATAGAGTGTACACACAAAACCTGGGAGCCCATCTCCCTACCCAGGCCGCCGAAAAATACATTCTGGCCGCAAATTGCGGCCAGATGGGGGTGTTTTGGGTTGGGGTTTAGGGTGTTGGGTGTCTGCTGCTATGTGTAGTATTATGGTATATATAGTTTTGTAATATCTTTTCTGTATAAAAATCTGGGATCAAATACCCTATTTCCCGTATTTTAAACTTTCGTGACACGCGTGTTACATGTGTGGGTTTGGGGTGTTCTGCGTATCGCGACGCGTCGGGTTAACTTCAGGTGCGTAATCACATATTTTAGCGTATCGCGCACACGCGCGCTTGGTTTGCGGCACGGGTTTCTAGTTGACTTTAAATGTCGTGTTTGTATGGTTTTGAGCTTATGTGTGATATATTGTGAAATTCTAGGTTCGCAGGCGAGTACGACGGGCGCCGCGAAGAAGGGGAAACAAGTCGTCAGCTATACCTAGCGAGAGACTACGGTGAGTAGATTTAACATCTACGGGGATATCGCCCGCATGGCGTTATGCGTCAGGGCTGATAGGACCTTATAGCGATATGTTTTGCATTCACCTACATGACTACTGTTTATTGCATACCGCATTCCCTGCTATGCGTATATAAACTAGAATTGATAGAACACCGCACTATTACTAATGGTTCAAGTTGAACGAGCACGATTTATATGCTACACTCACACCGTTAGTGATTGCCATGACACTCACATTATAGGATTGCTATAAATCATATGTCAGATTGTTTCCGCATTATTGATGTTTGCCATGATTTGCCGCATATCAGCAGATGTTATATTCATACTTGGACACATCTGCATCACATATTCATACATGTGCCATGTATATATTTGTAACGTCTTCAAAATAATAAAATATGATTTTTGGGAAATTTTATAATTTAATATTATTTTAATGAATATTTTAATATTCTGGTATAATTAAATACAGATAAATGGGGAAAAATTATGGAAAATTCTAAAATAAGGTATTTTAAGGAATTGCCTCGTTTTCTGTGCATGCCCCCATTTCCTCTAGTTTTGACCCTGAGTATGTCTAGTTTTGACTGATTCCATCTAGGGTGAAATCTAGGTTGATTTTCCTATGTTGGTGTATAATTTGGGACTTGTTTTAGCATGTATTTTGGTATTTGGTGATTCATTCCTGTCGGGTGGCGTTTGGACGTCAACGACAAGTGGATTTTGATTGTGTTTACATGCGAGTCGATGGGTTTTTACCTATGCGGGTAGCGTGTGCTATTTTGGTTTCTGATGTGATTTTCATGTGCTTTAGCATTGTGATATACTTGTAGGTACCCCGCGTGATGTTGAGGCAAAGGAGGTGAAGATAGCGACATCGGCTTTGGCACACGAGAAGCAAGGTGAGTAGATTTATATCTACGGGGAGAAGTCGGGTGGATGGCGTATAGCACCCCCGCAGTCCGTGGTGATGTATACGAATACGTATACACACGAATATTTATTATGTGTTGTTTAGGGTTATTGATTGTAATAATGATATTTTGATGATAAGAATATATTGGTTTAGTATAGTGCGAACCCTAGAGTAGTGGTTGCACTCACACATACATTTACACACATACTTGCATTCATTCTTTCATTTATTAGAGTGCATATGATGGTGCGTATATCTACACATGGGTATGGGACTATGTGTTTATATACGAGATTGGAGGATGATACGTGGTTTGAGATGATACTTGATGTGAGGCCGTGAGATCGGCGATGTGACATAGTTTGCCTTTGAGGTGCGATATGATAGTTTTAGCGGGCCTTTGGACATGTGCTTTACCCGCATTCATATTTTATAGATGGTGTCGATTTGTACTAGACTTACAGTAGTACCCCAGATTGTGTGATCTGATGATAAGTGATACCTGATATGTGATGAGATAGTGTGATATTGACCCCTACCCAGCTATTGGGATGCCGTACGACGATTTACCGTACGAGCCGATATTGATGATAGATCCGCACTCATGACTCGAGGATATCATACGATATGTTATTGAGGCGAGATCACCGACTATCATATCTATATTTATATATTGACTCAGATTAGGTGGTTTCATACCCTTCCTGTCTAGATTATTTAGTAGACATTAGACTAGACCGAGTCATACCTATTTCAAAACTAACGAATCAGGGATATTTTAAAGAAAAGCAGAAGGGTTATACGGATATTTTCAAATGATGCATCTTTTCTTAAAACACCGTAGCCGTTATTTTACCAAAAGCCCTGATTCGTCTTATTTCAAAAGGCAAGGTTGCATGACATATCTATTGGGGCAGGTTCTGTACTTTTGCGTTGATCATTCGTTTCCGCATATTCCTGCTATTTGCATTGCACCGCTTGTATTGTTGTGACATTCAGTCATGCTGCTAGGACACCAGCACCATTATCGATGATGTATATGTTCCACGTACACTTGTTGCCGGCTCACACACTCATCATCGATAATTGCCATGTCACTACACTATAGTACTATTGCATTCATGATATGATTCTGGCATGGCATATTGTACACTTATACCTGTACACATATATAGATGATTCTAGCTTGATTGGGGATTTGGGAACCGCAAGATACTCTTTAAAAACAGATTCCTTTTAAAAGAGCGGTCTCCCTCGACATGTGCACATTATTATTCCATGTTGCATGACTTACTGATATGCTTGCATTACTGTTACATGCCGCATACATCATGCTTTGACTGTACGCATTGAGATATGTTGTTTCTATGATATTTCTGGATTTGGGAACCGAGGGTATTTCAAAAGAGAATATGTCATTTCTTTAAAAACCCGGTTACCCTTGATATGATATTTCAGTGCGTTCACCATGTGTTTTCTCGGTGCTGAGAGCGATATGTGTAACCCGAATCGAGGCGTGGATGAGCCGATTGCGGGTACATGGTGGACCCGGTATGGTTCCCCTCGGCAAGATGATCGATAAGCTTTGCCGATTGAGCCTGGAGGCGGGCGAGTACCTACCGGTGATTGGTTGGACCTGGCGGTTATCCGGAGGATACCGACCAGAGTCGATAGATGTTTTGGGCATACTGCCGGGGCCGAGGGCCGATACCGCAGACAGAGCCCGCGGGCCGATCCGGACTGACGGAGCCCGATATATGAGGATTTACGTGCCGATGCTGGGCACAGTTTTCATGATGTTTTCGGGTGTCGATGCTGGGCACCCTGGTTCCATGATTTTGATGTGTCGCGAGGGACACGGGTGGTTATATCCTCATATTATTTCCCATGCACATGATTCATGATATTTACATGCATGGTGGTTATTGTCAGTGGGTGACGAGTGGACGGGATCCACGAGTGTGCAGATTTGATTACATTGGTTATACCTCATATTCATGACATGCTATTACCTGAGGCACTAGCACGAGCACTTGGCACTACACTCATGTATAGAGATTACATTGCCAGTTTAGCATGCTTCAGCTTTATTCATATTGAGGTTTATTTTTTATCTGATCGTATTGACCTAGGATAGGTCATGCATTCGATCTCTGCTTGTAGATATTTTCTATTCACGAGTTGGCAACTCACCCCCGTTGTGCCCCAGTTCTTGCAGGTTTTTGCCGTACAGATTCCATAGCGGCATTTCTGGCACACTGCTTCCTATGGGTGACTTGCTTGGTTAGGTGGGTTCTTTGTATCAGAACCGCCATTGTTCATGTATTTTTATTGTATCTAGAATTGTCCATCAACCAAAACTTGTAGTTTGTTTCAGACTTAGAAATCAGTGTTGTATTGTTTCGACCTTAGAGTCGCGCTTGTAGTATTGCGGTTTTCTGGCTGTTTTTGAGTTTCTTTTCAGTTTTGATCCTCGCCCCTTGGCGTTGTATATTATTATTGCTTGCGTGGTTGTGACCGTCGATTGACGAAGAGCTAGCTCCCGCTTGGGGATGCCTTTTATCATGTCATATATATTATTCTTGTTGTACCCCGTTCGGGGCCAGTTTTTACAAAGGAAACTCTGCCGAAATTTTCAGGAAAAATTACACATTTTAAAAATTCATATTTGGCTTAGTTATTTAAAAACTTGATTTTCAAACATGTTTTCTTTACCTCTTAAAACTAATTTTCCCTATTTACTCCTTAAATGGTTTTAGATTTCTGGGCTTTTGGCTTACTTGGATCAGATGGAGTCCTATAGACTTCATATGGTTCGAGGGCCAGTCACGTGCTCTTTCGGGTCGTGACAAAGTTGGTATCAGAGCGCTAGGTTGACCTTGGTTCGAGTCTAAGTTTGACTATGTGGAGCCTAGGGCGTTACTTATATACGGAACTTAGGCTTGACCTTACGGAACTTAGACTTGGTCGAGGGGATATTAGACCCGAACTTTCTTCGCGTAGGGTGACCCTTGGTTGATGGAATAGGTGACTAAAGTAGAGTGACGTACCGTTGGTATGTTCCGCGGCATACTTACGACACGCCACTCCGCTTAAGAAACCTTAGGTTGTACATTTCCTTGCATTGTGTCATATTCCTTCCTATGATCTATCTTCATCGATACTGGTTGTGGTTTTGCTGCCGCGATTGCACGGGCAGAGTGAGCTACGGCTCGAGTTGTCAGCATGAGCTCGTCGCGGACGAGGGCTGACCGGGGCGTGATTCCAGAGACATACGGTTGCATTGAGGCTTCGTATTTTGTGTTTCCGCACTTTGAGCGTTTGACAGATCGCTGTTGCGAGATTTATCGGATGTACCGGATGGTACCAGAGGATTGAGCCACTGATAGAGGCCAGCCAGGATGTGATGACTGCTGATATATCGCTTATTCATGATGGTTGAGGCGCTGCTTAGCGTACCGACGAATGAGCCAGTTGTTGCTGCGAGTGATGAGATATCGCCCAGATGATTGGAGCTACTGCAGCATAAGCATATTCTTAGAGATATGGTAGTGAGTCGCTAGTCACCGAGGATGAATGACTAGGACATGTGGTTCGTTCGCTTACCCCGATGCGAGGTCATTAGATAGATTGATTCCAGCTAGAGGTGACTTCACGCAGATTCGTTGAGAGTCGATTGAGACGATCGAAGGTCAGGAACCCATTTTCCAAGTTTAAAGTATACGGAAAGACATGCAGGTGATTCTATGGACCCTCTAGAAGAATGAAATCCTAACTCGACTTAATGACCGTGTGAAAGCCTTTGAACCTTAGGGTTTGCGGCAGTTCCTCGGCGCCATTAGTGAGGCTTGGGTTTGCCCTTCTACGGCTGGACCACCGACGCTGTGGCATGTACTCGATACTATTAAACTGTACCCGAGATGTTGAGCTCTTGGGGGATTGTGAGGTTCTGACGAGTTGATCGGATGATTCGACACCATTCGGATATCATGTGATGGGACACTGCTTGGGAGACTCCAGATACGAGCATAGCCGTCGGAGCGCAGTCTGTGTAGCCATGATGAGATGAGTCCGAATCAGTCGATAGTGGAGCAAGGTGGAGTAAAGAGTTTGCATGAGATTTTGACGAGATGACGTTCCACTCCGCTGACATCAGAGATGCGATATGCACGCTGAGGACGTGTTCGGCTAGATATCTTCTACTGAGTGATGAAGATACTGAGTTCGTGATTTCGAGTCCGTGTTAGAGACTTCGGGTGGACCGTAGCCGAGGACATTGCAGTGTGCAGATAAAGACGCGACGTCGAATGGTCGATGATACAGACAAGCGGGACAAGAAGTTCGTGCGAGAGGCAGATGAGCTGTTACTACACCCCGTTAAGATTAAAGGCCGGACATGCATACAGAGGCGCAGAGATGCGACCAGCTTCCGAGGAGATGTTGTACTAAGGACGCAGAGGTCCAGAGAGCGAGAAAAGATTACGCCAGAGTACCAGCCTCCTTACAGTTTGGCTTAGGCAAGATCAGAAGAGACCTTGAGTAGGATTCCTTCCAGTACACTGCTGCAATAAGAGTTGCACCCAGGATCGGATGTGTGATATGCATTCAGAGGACCCGAGGTCGGCGCCAGAGATGTGCTGCTTTACGAGCGGTCGTGAGGATTGACCGAGAGATGACTAGGGAAGTGCAAGAACGGAATCGTTCCTGTCAGCACACCTGACCGGGCCGATGAGCCGATGGATTGCGAGTTGGTAATCTACAGGAAAGATCAGGAACCAGAGGCAGAGGACGCCAGCCGCGAGTAAGAGGCAAGTAGATATCTTGCGCCGCTAGCATCGGATGTACCGGTACCTTCTCGACCCTGAAGAAGGATATACCGACGACGGTAATTATGATTTGTGATTTTGTGATTTGATTATCACGTATCCGTTGCTTTGGATTTCGGTATTTTGGGCGATCTATTCGCATGATTTAGTCTTGATGACTGAGTTTCATGATATTTGATTTTGTGCACCATGGTTGCACCTACTGGGTATTTATACCTTGTACATAGTTATTACTCTTGAGCTGTTGATTGCGATTTCATGCCTATTTTATGCTGGTGATTTGATTTACGCTTCCAGCAGAGTTTCATGTAATTTTAGTGTTTTGATTTTGCACTCGGTATAGCTTATATGTGCTTGTAGTGCATCGATATGTGTTTTGTGCCCGCAGCTGCACACGTTTATGATTTTCTTCATATCTGGATACACTTGGTGTTGCTGCTTACGTATTTGAGTTATTGCTTGGTATTTGTGCATGGGATGCACCAGTTCTATACTTCGTGCATTTGTCGCACCAGTTTTATGTTTCTTGCGTTTATCGCATCAGATTTATATTTCGTGCCTTTGTTGCACCGGATTTATATTTTGTGCATTACGATTGCACCTGACTTCGATTTGATGCCTTTCGGTATGTCGATTTTGATTGTGATATTGATGTGGATTCTTGCACTCCGTGCTTTTGACTGGACTTACGCATATTCGACGTTGCTATGGGATTTTGTGATTCCGTGCATATTGAGTGCGCAGGGTTTAGATTTTCATTCGTGCATGATGGATGCACCGATTTGGATTTCCGCGCATGTTGGGCGCATGTTTTGAGATACGATTTTGGTGCACACCCGATGCACTAAATCGAGATTTCTTCGTGCATGTCAGATGCACCGGGTTTTTGGCTGTCAGGCACACACATTGCCTATGACAGATGCTTCGTGAACACCCGTTGCACCTAGATGCTGTTATGTGCATCTGTTTAGCACATATATGGATTTTGATTCCCGTGCGCACCAGATGCACAGGGTGGGTTATGTATATTTTTTGAGATTTATTCCTTTTGGAACAGTACATTTTTATGATATTGGATATTATTTTCTTACTGAGCAGGACTAGTTAGAGGACAGTACCTGGATATATATATATATATATATATATATATATATATATATATATATATATTTGCATGCATCGATAGTTATCGAAGGGATTTCCAAAGAGCGAGCTATAGTCTCAGTATATACCCACGTGTCCGATATGACACGAAACGTTTTAAAAAAAACAAGGAAACCCTTCTGATTGTTTTCAAAACGGCGGAACGTGCTTATTAAACAAAGGATATATATATACTATATAGTTACTTTCTTATGAAAAACGTCCGCCACTGTGCAGTGTTATGCGCATCGCACAGCGACTTAAAAAGGATTTGGCATGCTTTTACATCAGCTATTCACATGTATAGATTGGATGTCTACATGTGTAGTTCTGATCCATATCATATCGGTTTTGTATTGGATTTGACATTGTGTCCTTACCTTGACTCCGATGATTGCGGGATGCTTGATAGAGCGTTGTTTTTGAGTTATCTGCTCAGTACTCATGCGCATGCATTGCGCTGTGACGTTTTATGTGTTGATGATTTCGGAGCCCCGACGACTTGGGATTCGTATCGAAATGTTTTAGAATTTGGGGTTTTAAATTTAAATTCGGGGACCGAATTTCTTTAAGGGGGGTAGATTGTAACGTCTTCAAAATAATAAAATATGATTTTTGGGAAATTTTATAATTTAATATTATTTTAATGAATATTTTAATATTCTGGTATAATTAAATACAGATAAATGGGGAAAAATTATGGAAAATTCTAAAATAAGGTATTTTAAGGAATTGCCTCGTTTTCTGTGCATGCCCCCATTTCCTCTAGTTTTGACCCTGAGTATGTCTAGTTTTGACTGATTCCATCTAGGGTGAAATCTGGGTTGATTTTCCTATGTTGATGTATAATTTGGGACTTGTTTTAGCATGGATTTTGGTATTTGGTGATTCATTCCTGTCGGGTGGCGTTTGGACGTCAACGACAAGTGGATTTTGATTGTGTTTACATGCGAGTCGATGGGTTTTTACCTATGCGGGTAGCGTGTGCTATTTTGGTTTTCGATGTGATTTTCATGTGCTTTAGCATTGTGATATACTTGTAGGTACCCCGCGTGATGTTGAGGCAAAGGAGGTGAAGATAGCGACATCGGCTTTGGCACAGGAGAAGTAAGGTGAGTAGATTTATATCTACGGGGAGAAGTCGGGTGGATGGCGTATAGCACCCCCGCAGTCCGTGGTGATGTATACGAATACGTATACACACGAATATTTATTATGTGTTGTTTAGGGTTATTGATGGTAATAATGATATTTTGATGATAAGAATATATTGGTTTAGTATAGTGCGAACCCAAGAGTAGTGGTTGCACTCACACATACATTTACACACATACTTGCATTCATTCTTTCATTTATTAGAGTGCATATGATGGTGCGTATATCTACACATGGGTATGGGACTATGTGTTTATATACGGGATTGGAGGATGATACGTGGTTTGAGATGATACTTGATGTGAGGCCGTGAGATCGGCGATGTGACATAGTTTGCCTTTGAGGTGCGATATGATAGTTTTTGGACATGTGCTTTACCCGCATTCATATTTTATAGATGGTGTCGATTTGTACTAGACTTACAGTAGTACCCCAGATTGTGTGATCTGATGATAAGTGATACCTGATATGTGATGAGATAGTGTGATATTGACCCCTACCCAGCTATTGGGATGCCGTACGACGATTTACCGTACGAGCCGATATTGATGATAGATCCGCACTCATGACTCGAGGATATCATACGATATGTTATTGAGGCGAGATCACCGACTATCATATCTATATTTATATATTGACTCAGATTAGGTGGTTTCATACCCCTCCTGTTTAGATTATTTAGTAGACATTAGACTAGACCGAGTCATACCTATTTCAAAACTAACGAATCAGGGATATTTTAAAGAAAAGCAGAAGGGTTATACGGATATTTTCAAATGATGCATCTTTTCTTAAAACACCGTAGCCGTTATTTTACCAAAAGCCCTGATTCGTCTTATTTCAAAAGGCAAGGTTGCATGACATATCTATTGGGGCAGGTTCTGTACTTTTGCGTTGATCATTCGTTTCCGCATATTCCTGCTATTTGCATTGCACCGCTTGTATTGTTGTGACATTCAGTCATGCTGCTAGGACACCAGCACCATTATCGATGATGTATATGTTCCACGTACACTTGTTGCCGGCTCACACACTCATCATCGATAATTGCCATGTCACTACACTATAGTACTATTGCATTCATGATATGATTCTGGCATGGCATATTATACACTTATACCTGTACACATATATAGATGATTCTAGCTTGATTGGGGATTTGGGAACCGCAAGATACTCTTTAAAAACAGATTCCTTTTAAAAGAGCGGTCTCCCTCGACATGTGCACATTATTATTCCATGTTGCATGACTTACTGATATGCTTGCATTACTGTTACATGCCGCATACATCATGCTTTGACTGTACGCATTGAGATATGTTGTTTCTATGATATTTCTGGATTTGGGTGTAAGTGCACGGCGGCGCCCCGGCCGTCGATCCGACGGCCAAATGCGGAAGCGGTGAATAACTTAAATTTTTGCGAACTTAGCAAACCGGCACCACCGCGCACTAAACACCCGGATCGTAACCATTAACAAGTCTAAGTTAACTAGAAGATGGGTTAGGGATATACCGACGATCCAAGTCCTCCGGTCTTCTCGTCATGGTCCCGATCTCCTGCGGAAAAGTCCCGTCTCCTCCTCGTCGCCGGAAGTGCACCACATCGCCTACTTTGTTTACGGGCTCCCACCTCTATGCCGAGGCAACTCGGACACGAAGCCGGCTACTCGACGTGCCCAAGGTTCGCTGTAGAATATGTAGTAGGCTATTGTCTCTAATGGGGTTGAAGGAGTTGCCAAATGGTGGAGGAATGAGATAGGAATTTTGGAGAGTCTTCTTGTGTGATTTTTGGAGCATGAAGAGAACCAAAAATTGCCACACCAAAATCAATCAATCCTCACCCTAAAGTGGCCGGCCCTTGTAGGAAAAAAGAGAGAGGGAAAAGTCAAGGGGGAGGTAACCATATGAATCATGCAAGAGAGAGAGAGGAATGGTTATCATGAAAAACAATGATACCAAAACAAAACCCATACTCCACCACCAACCACCAACCTCATCAACAACAACCATGATGAGCCAAAAGTCATGCCATCATGACAAGAAGAGGTCAAGGTCAATGAAAAGATGTCATGATAAAACAATATGCAAAGATCCCCTCCACAAACACTTATTTGCAACTATGCAAATAAGCCCTCCTCCACCAAACTTCGGCCAATGAACGGAACAATGAAAATCGGCCGAAACGGAAAGCAAACTGGCAACTCCAGAAAACTGGTCCCGTAATAAATTACAGGAAAACCCCGATACTGTGCATACACACCCGCATCTGTATTTCGACCGAAATACAAATGTAATGAGACAAAATCTACACTGTACTATACTAGGATCCGGCTTATACCAAAACCGGCTAGTAATATCTGTTCGATCCTGATCCGTGCAATACCGCACGTATCTGATCGAACCCTGCCATATAACCATACGGCCTATAGTACAGACTGTCCGATCCTGATCCGTGCAATACCGCACGTATCTGATTGGACCTTGCCATATCTCCATACGGCCTCTACAACCTTTCGCCCGAAAGCTGAGTAACTGAATGTGGAGGACTCTAAAGACTCGTCAACACCTTGGTTGTGGATTTAACCACTAGCACATCAGAGGTATAAGCCAATACGTAACGAGCTACCAGGTACTGACTAAAAGGGATGTCTGTGAGCGAACTCAGCCTGACAACCCTACTGAGCCTGTCAGTGACAATATCCGTGCAGTCCGGTCCGTTCGTCTATGAGTATCGCATGGCGGGCCTAGGGGGTTGGTAAAAGTCAGACCCCCAAAAGCGGTACAAGTCGTGTCGGAGTGTAGCCCAGAACACCCTGAGATACTACTGGAATACCTACCAGTAAATCTCCTTGCCTTGGCCAAGGACTTTGTGTAATGGCTCTCCTAGACACAGCACGACCTCACCCCCAATACCGGGAGAGACGAACCCCTGAAGATACGCTCACTGCCTCCATGTGGCTCGGGACTGTACCCAACTAAAACCTGTTTGCACGACTCCTTTGAGCCGTGGTAGGGTAGTAATCAAAGTACAGTGGGAACTTACACGAGACAAATGACGATCCCCAGGTCGATGAACTAACCTGCACACATGTCACCAGGGAACTGCCATCTGACGTCTGGTATATGACCAACTAGCATGTTCCCGGCGAGTCCTGTCCGGTGTACTCATAACCCAATGAGCACCTGTATACATCTTAGGTGATCCAACTGACACCAGTGGCTTGTGAGAACGGCCACCGCCCCTCGTCGGGGTCTCGACTGTATACACTAGTCTACTAATGGAGTATCGATGCCCGGTCTCGAAACTCCCACGACTAGGGACCTTTTAAGGATATGCTTGTAGACCCCCAGCTCCCACTTATATGATCGCCCTCATACTGCTGGTGGTCAAGCATGAATCCTAGGGGCTCTATCAACGTGTAATAGTGACGTGTCAGGTCACCTAAAGCAGTACACGATGATAAAGGTAAACCAGATAGCATACTATCATCTCGAGTAAGACTGTCCTACCGGGATAGGTCCTCCCTCAATCATTACAATCACGTACCTGTGACCTAATAATTGACTCTGAGGGCACTATCTCCAACATTGGGAACCGAGGGTATTTCAAAAGAGAATATGTCATTTCTTTAAAAACCCGGTTACCCTTGATATGATATTTCAGTGCGTTCACCATGTGTTTTCTCGGTGCTGAGAGCGATATGTGTAACCCGAATCGAGGCGTGGATGAGCCGATTGCGGGTACATGGTGGACCCGGTATGGTTCCCCTCGGCAAGATGATCGATGAGCTTTGCCGATTGAGCCTGGAGGCGGGCGAGTACCTACCGGTGATTGGTTGGACCTGGCGGTTATCCGGAGGATACCGACCAGAGTCGATAGATGTTTTGGGCATACTGCCGGGGCCGAGGGCCGATACCGCAGACAGAGCCCGCGGGCCGATCCGGACTGACGGAGCCCGATATATGAGGATTTACGTGCCGATGCTGGGCACAGTTTTCATGATGTTTTCGGGTGTCGATGCTGGGCACCCTGGTTCCATGATTTTGATGTGTCGCGAGGGACACGGGTGGTTATATCCTCATATTATTTCCCATGCACATGATTCATGATATTTACATGCATGGTGGTTATTGTCAGTGGGTGACGAGTGGACGGGATCCACGAGTGTGCAGATTTGATTACATTGGTTATACCTCATATTCATGACATGCTATTACCTGAGGCACTAGCACGAGCACTTGGCACTACACTCATGTATAGAGATTACATTGCCAGTTTAGCATGCTTCAGCTTTATTCATATTGAGGTTTATTTTTTATCTGATCGTATTGACCTAGGATAGGTCATGCATTCGATCTCTGCTTGTAGATATTTTCTATTCACGAGTTGGCAACTCACCCTCGTTGTGCCCCAGTTCTTGCAGGTTTTTGCCGTACAGATTCCATAGCGGCATTTCTGGCACACTGCTTCCTATGGGTGACTTGCTTGGTTAGGTGGGTTCTTTGTATCAGAACCGCCATTGTTCATGTATTTTTATTGTATCTAGAATTGTCCATCAACCAAAACTTGTAGTTTGTTTCAGACTTAGAAATCAGTGTTGTATTGTTTCGACCTTAGAGTCGCGCTTGTAGTATTGCGGTTTTCTGGCTGTTTTTGAATTTCTTTTCAGTTTTGATCCTCGCCCCTTGGCGTTGTATATTATTATTGCTTGCGTGGTTGTGACCGTCGATTGACGAAGAGCTAGCTCCCGCTTGGGGATGCCTTTTATCATGTCATATATATTATTCTTGTTGTACCCCGTTCGGGGCCAGTTTTTACAAAGGAAACTCTGCCGAAATTTTCAGGAAAAATTACACATTTTAAAAATTCATATTCGGCTTAGTTATTTAAAAACTTGATTTTCAAACATGTTTTCTTTACCTCTTAAAAACTAATTTTCCCTATTTACTCCTTAAATGGTTTTAGATTTCTGGGCTTTTGGCTTACTTGGATCAGATGGAGTCCTATAGACTTCATATGGTTCGAGGGCCAGTCACGTGCTCTTTCGGGTCGTGACAATATTAATATCCTCATACCTGCATAGATTTACACATTGAGATATATTGTTTCCATGTTATTTCTGGATTTGGGAACTGTGGATATTTCAAAAGAGAATAGGTAATTATTTAAAAACCCGGTTTTCCTTGATATGATATTTCAGTGCGTCCACCATGTATTTTCTCAGTGCTAGAGCCCGATATATGAGAGAGAGGGGGCTGACCCGGACTGACGGATGCCCGATATATGAGAGAGAGAGGGCTGACCCGGACTGACGGATGCCCGATATATGAGAGAGAGAGGGGGCTGACCCGGACTGACGGATGCCCGATATAGGAAGATTTGCGTGTCGATGCTGGACACGAGTATTTATGATATTTGGGTGCTGATGTTGGGCACTCGTGATTCTCAGAGATTTACACCATTGGAGGGCCGATGAGAGTGCCGGCGCCTGAGCTATTTGGGGGATCTGGGTGCATTGATGGACACCGATTATATATTCCACGTTGACATTCCATGTAGATGTTATATTCCCATGCTCAGCATTCATTATTGTATCTCATCCTGTAGTTATATTACCTGATAGAGCACTTGCATGATTATTGCACATACTGCTTATCACGCATTGATATCATCTGCTGGCATATGATAGAGTAGCGCAGTACGTGCATGCTCGCGATTACCTTTATATGTTATTTCTATTCACGAGTTGGCAACTCACCCCCGTTGTGCCACAGTATTTGCAGGTTGCCCTCGGAGTAGTCGCGGTAGGCTGCTTTCTTACATCTTTTGGCTATAGATACCACTACAGTTGGTGCGAGAGCTGTTTTGCTGATAGGTGGGTTATGGTATCTGGTTACTTCTTTTGTACACACTGTTGTATCTAGTATTCTCCATCTACCATATATGTATTTGACTTAGAAACAGTGTGAGGACGATGATGTATATTATTGGTATTCTGGTGTTGAGCTCGTTGTGAGCCGACTTTACTTATGCAGTTTATTCTATCTGTGATGTTCCCACTTGTTGCTCATGATCTTCGCTACGGCGTCGTATATTGCTATCTTGGTGATTGTTTACTTATGATTTCTTATCACTTTTTAAATGCTTCCATTTAAAACTTAAAACACTCTATACTTTTACTGGTTTGATTTCTGGGTTTTCGGTTCACTTAGTCGCGTTACGCCTGTAGACGTTACGTGGTTAAGTGCCGGTCATGGGCCAAACTTTAGGTCGTGACAGTAGGGTGTTAGGATGAGTTCGCTTGTCAACATCCCTTTTGGTCAATACTTGGTAGCCCATTACGTACGGCTAATACCTCTGACGTGCTAGTGGTTAAATCCACAGCCAAAGTATTGACGAGTGTTTAGAGTCCCCCACAGACAGTTTCTCAAGTTTAGGGTGAAACGTTGTAGAGGCCGTATGATATATTGCAGGGTTCGATCTTATACGTGCGGTATTGCACGGATCATGATTGGACGGATCATACTAGTGGGCTTTGATTTAAGCCGGATCCTAATATTAGATTTGTTGGATTACTTTAGTCTCATCGCATTCGTATTCAGTCGGAATGCGGGTGCAGGTATGTATATACAGGTGAGGGGTATCCTTGTGACCCGTCACGAGTTTACTTTAGATATTGCCGGATCTTTTTGTTGTGGCAAACATTTGGATTAATGTTTTCTTAAGGAAATAATGAGCTAGAAATCATCATAACAATGCATTAATGTGACATTGACTTATATCATGAGTCATGGTCTCTTTTTTAGCAAAAATGTCACATTAATGGATTGATTTGTGATGATATGAGAGGAAGAGAGAGAGAGGGGCTGCCTTGGGGTTATGGTTAGCTCTCATATTATTTTCCTCACTCTCTCTCATTCTATCATAACATCACAACAAAAGAAAAAAAAGATGAGAAAGCTTCTCTTCTTCTTCTTCTTCCTCTAGCTCATTGTCTCCTCCAATGGCAACACCTTCTACCTCCATCCAAATCCATGGATGAAAGAGACAAAGTGACCACAACATACTCTACTTCAACCTTGGGCACGTCGACTAGCACACTTCGTGCCCGAGTTGCTTCGGACGAAGCGGGAGCCCGTAAAAAGACTTCTCGATGTGGTGCCCTTTCCGACGAGGAGATGAAGACCGGAGATGCCGCGTGGAGCTTGGGATGGTGGCCGAAAACCGAAGGACACGGATCGCTCGGTATAGCCCTCTACCCTCTCTCTTGTTTGCTAGGTTTAGGTTAATGGTTACGATTTGGGTTTTTAGGATGCGGTAGTTCCGGTTTAAAGTCAAGAAAATTTTCGTTTCCGCATTTTGGCCTCGGATAGATGGACGGGGCACTATCGTAGTCCTACATGATATCAGAGCCACACCATTAACCTAGTCTAGCTTGCTCTAACGTGTTTAAAGTTCGATCGAACGGATTTTCAAAAAACCGCGTTTTCATTTCATCAGTTTTTGTCGAATTTTTTCTGTGGTCAAAAAATTATTTGGTGTGCTGCAGAAAATCAGGCAGGGTTTTGTATGGGCACTGCAGAAATTTGGTGGACTAATTCCTTAGGAACGCCGCGGAACCGCCGCCTAAACCCCATATTGGCCGCGGTTCCGCCGCCGTTATAGCTCTTCTTTGGACCAAATTTCTATAGTGCCTCTCTGACATGGAAATAGGGTTTTTGGTATATTCTTTTTGGGCCCAGATTATTTTGAGTACTGGGAATTGTGCTTGGGGCCCACTTCGGGAAATTTTGTCGATCAAAATTTTTAAACATGTTAGTTCACAGTATTTACATTATATCTGCGACCGTGAATGTCATTTGATCGGTAAATCCTGTCTAATTGCTATAGCCCTTTTAGACGGATTTGCGAACGTGACATTCACGTTGATGTTCTGTGTTGTGCTGTGATATTGCGGATTTGTCGTGGTGGATAGCCTGGATGCAATGGTAGTACAGTCTGGTTGTATATGTAAATTTGATATTGCGGGGCGAGCGTCCGACATGTGGACTGCCGTTACTGCCTGTTTGTATATTATTCTTTTGGGGCACGACCGGGCAGAGGTCGATGTACCCGTTGTATGTATATTTTACTTTCTGTACTAGGATTGCCCCGCGGAGGGGTGCACGGATAGCCGGGTTCTAGAGGGCAACGGGCCCGCATCTCATGGCGTTGAGACGGAGGGGGCTTCACTCTAGAATTGGCGGGCTATTCGCCGCACTCGTAGGGGGTACAGGTTGACCCAAGGAGGGGTGCTCAAGTTACCGGATTCCGTGAAGTGCTGGGTGGTCCATTCATGTTGTTGAAGGGGGCGCCTCGCTTCAGGTTTTGGCGGGTAACTTGTCGCGCCCGTAGGGGTCTAGGATTTCATTGCACAGGCTATCCACATGACCAGGGGAACGTCGGGTTTTAGTAGCGGCTCTATGAAACCCGAGGATCCCAGATATCTGTATTGTTCTGTGATACTTATTACATTTCTGTGATGTTACATTTTATCATGCCTTGAGCGAATATTATATATTGATATATATACTAGTAGATGTTGTATATGTTTTGCATCCGCGCTAGTCCAGTCCCCGCTCTGTCGTTAGTTAAGTAACCTAACGGGTGATGACGGGACCCAGTGGCGAATGCAGGTGGCATATACGTACATCGTATTTTCGTTCTTTATTGGTGTGATCAATTGATGAGACTGCATTGATTCGGATCAATGCAAGCTAAACAAACCTATTCTGATGTTGTTGGAACATTTTTCAAAAAGCTGTTATTGCAAGGACGTTCTCTTTTGTTTTGCATAGTGGTATTCGGTTATGAATATCCATCATCTCAGTCGACGTGGTAAGGGCCGAGATCCCTTCACCGGGAGTGACCCCTTGGACAGAAGTTTGCGTCAGAGTAATAACTTCACTATAGCCGATTGCCTTTTGCTTTGCATTGTGGTATTCAGTTAGAATATCCTGCACCTCATTCTACGGGGAAAGAGCCGAGATCCCTTCACCGGGAGTGACCTCTTTAGCAAAGGTTTTCGTCACTATATTTTTATAAAAAGTTATCCGGTTCCTTCAACGATATCAAGTTCATTACGGTAAAAGGTTTTTCGCCAAAAACCAACCGTAGCCTTCCGTCATTTCAGATTAGTATTGCTTAGTATTCGTGCTACATATGTCGTGCTCAGCCGAGGCGTAGTGTGCGGTAGCTCTGTAATACTTTTCTGTCTTATGGATATGTGATTGGTTAGGACAGTCGTACGGTCATTTTGGCTCAGTCAAGGACTCGTGCGGGTGGGTCTAATGCAATCAAGATAATGACGGGTTGAACTTGGCTAGGATCCTTTGATATGTTGGCTCAGTCAAGGTCACTTGGATCCTAGGGGTAAAAATCACATCGGGAGTTTCTAAAGAAACTGAAACCTGCCAGATATGCGCATACCTTCTGGAGTGTGATAACGTGAGTGGATTCCATCACATTATCATGCAATGATAGTTAGATCCCGATTCCCACTGATGAGTTGGTTTACTTCTCGGGTGATCCCGACTAATTCTTCTTTCAGGTTTGGAGGAGAATTTGAGGTTACAGTGGGAGGTTTCCTGATTAGATAAAGTGATAACCATTCTGATCTAGGTTAGAGTGCACGCTGAGTGTTTCTTTTCTCTCTCTCTTTGGCAGCGACCATGACCCGACCCTTGACTATGACTCAGTGACCAAGATTAACCGAACTTTCTTATAACACTGGTTTTTGGATTGTCTGAGTTGCATACCTCATTGCCACTCCTACTTTTACCCTTTTCTCCAGAACACCCCGTATTACTACAAACGTCCACTTTCATTGGATAAAACCATCGTATGGTTATATATGAACTCGAAGGAATGTATTCGAGGATGGTTTCCGGTTCTGGAGAAAACGAATAGGACTATTCAGTTATCTTTTCCTTTTACCTTCTCTCAGGTTGCGAGTGTTCCTTGGATTAGGACAGTACACCTATTACGCTTATTGGATAGTCTTCTTCCAAACCATAGGCTGGTGCCGAACGGTAGGGAATGAAGAAAACCAATTAGCCTAACGAAGGTATACAGAAGGTATTAAGTAAAGACAAATAAAGGGATTAGTAAGAGGGCAAAGTAAATTGCGACTGCTGTCATTCATGACCAAACCAAGTATTTCATCGCCACTCCTACTTCACCTTTGTATTTCTCAAGGACACTCCATATCACTACAAAGATCCACAGTTTATTGGATACTCCATCGTATGGTTATATACGAACTCGAAGGAACTTGTTCCAGTTCGGGGATGGATTCTGGTTCAGGAGAAATAGGAATAACGTTTTATTCAGTTGTCTTTTATCTTCACCTTCTCTCAGGTTATGAGTACTCCTAGGATTACGAGAGTACACCCATTATGCTTATTGGATAGTCTTCTTCCAAATTATAGGCTGGTGCCGAACGGTAGGGAAGGAAGAAAACCATTTGGCCTAAAGGGGTGTACAGAAGGTAATGACTAAAGACATATAAAGGGATTTGGAAAGATGGCAAAGAAATATACGGTTACAGTTGTGAATCTGATAATGGAAGAGGCATTACTAGGAATACCCGGATACCCCTTCAAAATATTTATATGTTTCAGCTTCACTGTGTACTGTTAAAAGAAAACTGATTTCCCAATTAGTCCTTGCTCCAAGGTATGTATTTACCAGGTTTGATGCTCACATCTGTATGGTTTTACAGATGATGAGTGGGAGTATGTTATTGGGAATTGGGTGATTATCCTCATTATATCGGGATTCGTTGTAATTGGCGATATTTGAGGAATTCACCTGGGTTGTTTGCCGGACGACAAATGTTTGGTTTTGAATATCCGTTGTTATGCACCAATTTCAAATTGATATATCTGTACGTCTATTTTTATAGAGTGAGATATAACTTTTTGAAATTATGTCTATGATATTTACCTATATCAGTGGATGGTTAGGTAAGGAGTATTAAACAGCGGTGTAATTCTTCTTAACCATAAGTACAGTTTTCAACCTACGACACACAGGGAATGGGTTATTAGACTCAAGGGACTTATACAGAGTATTGTATGTTGTCCAGTGTCCATTAGGACAGAGGGGTTGGTCCTCATACTATATTCGGTTTACTTATGACTTCTCTAGTTCTTAGACAAGTATTTCGTAGAAACACAAGGTCTGAGTTTTGAGAAGTTATAGGTATATGAATAAAGTAGAGAACCAGGTATTGCAAGTATCAGGATTCTTCAAGGTGATCGAAGATATAGATACTTATGTATAGTATTCAGTTGATAGTAATGATTAAAAGAGCTTGCTTCTCTTTCAGGTTACTCATAATTGGAAGCATTCCTAAGTTGAGTAATGCTGATCGGCCTCCTTCCATTTAGTTGACATGCACTGGAGACAGCTGCATGATTTGAATCTGGTTCCAATTAATTCAGTGCCTCTGTTTCTATATTGGATATAGAATAGTTCATATCTTAACATTGTTAAGGTACGAGGAGTTGTCCGGCTTATGCTTAAAACCAGACTCTGGATAACTCAAGGCACGTTTCTGTAATGGCTGTTTGTGGGTTGACCTAGGCTATGACGAGGGTTGACTTTCTACCATCTGGAAGATCAATAGTGATATTGTTCTAGACTCGCCACAGTTTTAATAAAAATGGATTTTTTCAGAAAACGGTAGTGGGAGTATGGTAGAACTGGAAGTGATTCCAGAACCGCAAACGATTACTGAAAATTTGATAAGAACCTAAAAATTCAATCTGGTTTGACATTCCATTGGCCACTCCGCAGATATGGTGGATAACCTCAGTCACCCGAGAGGTACTCCGGTAGCCTCAAGGACGGTGGTAGGGAGGTTCTTGTTTACCCAGACTTGACACTACTATTGTTCCAGACTATGAGACCCGGCGGGAGGATGAATATAGCGTCGTTCTGAACTGGCTTTAGAAATGCACGTGTATATGACTCTGCCAGAGGGTTGTCGTAGTCAGTGGGAGCAGCGGAAGCATAGTGGACAAGTGGCTTATGTCTATTTATAGACTAAAGCAGAAATAGCGGGGATAGATCATCTATTTCTGATGTGACAGTCATAGGTTTGACTTCATCAGGATAGGGGATGGATCTGTTAAGAAGGTAGTAGGGTGTGATGTCCTGGTTTTTGGATGACATACACAGAGTAGGAAGTGATATTCCTATACTACGATCGGTCATACTTTGGTTGTCACACAGTGGTTTCTCCATATAGGATATGGATATTATATCATATATTCTGGTTACTAGATCTATGGTTTTAGATCTAGATTTGGGTAGTTTCCCAATCTGGGTACTTAGACAGCATTCTAAAGGTGCTTTAGAATGGACGACTCCTGGCACGGTAGTATACCTGCATATGATGGAGTCACCCTCTCTAAAGGTGTCTTACAGACTACAGGGGAGAGGGATGTGCATGATCGGCAGATCACTTGCTTAGGCAATTGAGTTGATCATGAGATGTCAAGTGCCACACCAGATATTGTTTTTGCACGAGATGCAATAAGATATTGATCCAATCCTGGAGAAACATTCGGAAGCAATTTTAGAAGATAAGTGGATGTTCTAGGGATATGATAACAACAATCTCTTTCTGGAGACGGTTATCATTCTAGGCTTCAAAGGTGACCTGGATGACAGAGTGGCTATCAGAGTTATAGTTTTCCCTCTGACGAGGGGCAGTATTTTGGACAGGTGGTCCAAGTTGATACTGAGGGAGGCATGGCGCAGGACACTGATTAAGTTCAGTTGATGATACAGTCTAAGAAGTTTGGATTTGGAGTTCATTTATGAACTAGGTCCCATCAGATATCCAGACATACTCTAAGATAGGTATTGCTCATTTCGGGAGATGGTTTTCTTCGCGAACTTGAGATAAAGAGAGACATAGAAAGAAACATCAAAGCAGATCCACTCACTGAGGCTGTTCCTCGAACGCAATAGTTTCGCAAACGGGTTTTATGAGACTGATTAGTAGAGGAGTTGTGTCACGACCCGCAGGGTACGGAACGTGACTGGCACTTAAGTTTACGAAACGTCTCAAGACGTCCGTAAAATAAGCAAGCCAAAGCCCAGAAACCAAAACCAAATAAGCAAAAGAGTGAAGGAAAACCAATCAATTGAAAGCGAGTTTATCAAATAAGTTATATCAAACCTTTTTAAAAACAATATCAATTTTTCCGAAAATTTCGGCAGAGCCTCCCTTGTAAATACTGGCCCCCAAAATGGGTACAACAAGAATATATATAAATACAACAAATAAGGCATCCCCAAGCGGGAGCTAGCTCTTCGCCACAAGGCGGTCACAAATCCCACGCAATATAAAACAACAACATGCAAAATAATCATAAAGAAGCATAAGAAAAACCGCATGTCGACTCAAGTGAGCTCGACCCCAAAATACAGCATAAAAAGTTCACAAATCTCACAGTCTCATCTCTAGGTCAATACACAACAATACTGGTAGATACAGTAGATGGAGTACTCTAGATACAAAGAATATACAAGATGGTACAAAAATAATAATACAACCCACCTCCGAGCAAAAACCTCGAGTCCTCGCAAGAGAAGCAAAAGAAGCGGTGCGCCCGCCGCTGCTGTGCTGACGGAGCAGACCTGCAAAAGACTGTGGCACAACGAGGGTGAGTTGCCAACTCGTGAGTAATAAATAACATCTATAGAGGCTATCGCAAGTATGCACACAAGCATCCTAGCATCTATAGTACAGATATGGCAGGACATAATAACAGGTATGTATGCAATATGAATATACTAGCAGGTATGAATGCAATGTGAATCAACTCGTGATCTGAATGTGTAAGTATAAGAAATCATGTTTTTCCTTTAGGAATCTCTTTTGAAATACCAGCACAATACCAATAGAATCAACAAGAATCTGTGTCCAGCAACGACACCTCAAAACTATCACAAATCTCATATATCCATGTCATAGTATCTCTGGCCTCAGCCATCTGGCTGACCCATCTCAATATCAATATCTCATCATCTCGCGGCCACGGTCGGTATCCTCTGGATATCCGCCGTGCCAAACAGTCACCGGTAGGTAATCCGTCCCCTGCCAGGCTCATCGTCAGCAACACGAGCTTCTTGCCCCGGGATACCTTACTGGGCCCACCATGTACCCGAGACGGTTCATCCAACTCCTCGAAACGGGTCTCGAAAACCACAGCAAACTCATGGTGGACGACACATACATTACTAGAAAACCGCAATTTACATATTTAAAAAAAAATAAGTTTAGAAATTTTGCTGCTTTCCCCCGAAATCCAGAAATATCACAAAATCTCAAGAAATCCTCATAAATGCATATGCTAATGATAATGAATGCATATGGTATCAATAATCAAGTTGCGATGTATGATTGATAGACTAGGCATGAACAAATAACATGATGAGGTACATGTACATGAATAGCAATCCTACGATTTCATTTTAAGGAATTAAAGGCAATAGCACAGGTTTAAGCATCAATTATAGTAAAAGGTTTCAAATTGTAGGTTATCTAGTGTGGTGGTATGGCAATTACCAGGGCGTGTGTGTAAGCATGAATAGTGCTCGTGCTGCATATAAAAACCCTGGCAATGGTGCAGGTGTCCTATAGAATGGGTTCGCATATGTAGGTCAAATAAGGTATGGATGTAGTTACTAATATCACTAAAATCTTAACTACTTAAACTATCGGGAGACTTGCGCCATCTAAACGATAGTCCCCCGTAGATGTTAAATCTACTCACCGGAATTCCTAGCTAGCCACGTCCAATCACCGCTTTCCCCTTTCGTGCCGCGTCTGACGTCTCCGCGACCGAACCTGGAATTTACATCAATACCAAACATAGGGTTACATATCAAGAATGACGCAAATCCCAAACGAGAATACTAACGTTCACAAGCTAGGTACAACGTGCACAAGGTGCGCGGAACACACGCGAAAATCGCAAAAACTAACTAAAATCGTCGATTTGGTCGCCCGGCAAAGCTAAAACCCGAACACTAAAAAAAACCGCACTCACACATCCTAAATGTCATAGGATATGCCAAAAATATCATCAAGATATCGCAAATAATTCATCACAATATTTTTATAAAAACCTAGTAAGCACTAAAAATTCCAAATATCGGCGTAACATCGCCGTTTTTGCGATAAAGTGCTCACATCATCGCACAATCCTACAATCCACACAACTAGCTAGCCACAACACTCAATTTAACTCATTTACCATGCTTCAAAACACATTTTCCATAAACAAACCCTTTCTAGAATTTCATAACTAGCAATCTTAATCCAAACTATACATGAAAAACCCTAAATTAACACTAGTTTATAGCCCAATTAGCAAGTTAACCTCTTAGATTAGGTTAGCAATACAGCTAGATAACAAAATAACTTAATTAATCTCATAATGGTGTTCTAAACCATAATTAAAAGTCAAGCCATGAACTAAAAAAAAACTAGATTAGAAATTAACACTAATTTAACATTTCAAAGTTCAAATTTAGCATAATACAACTAACAATTAACCATAGATTAGAAATTATACCTCCCAAGCCTAAACCCTTGGTTGCTCTAACCACTCAAGACGCCTCTTTTCTCCAAGATTTGAACAAATTTAGGTTTGAGAGGAGGTGGAAAAAGGGTTTGCTTTGAATTTGTGAAAGAAATTTTGGATTTTGATGGATTTTTGTGATAAAAATGAAGCAAAAAGGGAATGAGAATTGGGGAATTTTCTTGGGCTGTTGCTGCAGGAATTCTCAGCTGTTGAGAAGTGGGGAGAGGTGTGGGGGAGTTGGGGAAATGTGTAGAGAAAGTTTCAAAGTCAAAAGACCAAGTCAAACAACAAAACCCATACCCAATTTAATATATTAAAACCCTTATCATATCATTTTGTTCAAATGAGATGGGGAAAAATTTTGTGGGCTTGCTGCTGAGGTGGGGCCGGCCAAGAGGGTGTGAGGATGAGTGTGAGAGAGTGCACAAAAATTTTTATGCAAAAAGACTCTCTACAAGTCCAAATTTGCAAGTTTTAGCTTAAATTCAATAAATTTCATTTTCCATAATAAAAATTAGTTAAAACTTGAAATAAAATACTAAAAATTTATATTACAACTAGATTTTAATTAAAATGATTTTAAAGTTTAAAATTAGCCCAAAGAAATTTGTATTTATCGCTAATTTAATGTATTTTCTTACCGGCTTAAAATAATATTAAAAAATTGAAAAATAGGGAAATTTTTTTAAATGACCAAAAATTAATAAGTAACTCATTAGCTACTAAAAACTAGCAATTACCTATCCAAATTAGGTATAATTTGTCTTAAACTGCAAAATAACAAAAAAGACGGTTTACGGAAAAATACCGAATTTTCACCGATTTTCAGGAAAACATCAAAACGACTTTTCAAGGCGCTACAATCTTCCCCCCTTAAAGAAATTCGGTCCCCGAATTTAAAAATATAGCTACGCGTACCTTCAAAGAGATGGGGATATTTCTTCCTCATCTCGCCTTCGGTCTCCCAGGCGACCTCCTCGCTGCTCGGGCCACGCCAAAGGACCTTGACGGTCGGTATAACTTTCGATCTCAACTTCTTCACCTGCCGATCCAGGATGGCCACCGGCTGCCCTGCAAAAGAAAGGTCGCGCTTCAGTTGGACTGTCGGGTACTGAATCGCATGCGAAGGGTCGTGAAGGTACTTGCGGAGTATCGAAACATGGAAGACGGGGTGAACATCCGGAAAGCTAGGTGGAAGAGCCAAACGATATGCAACTGCGCCGACACGCTCGAGAATCTCGAAGGGACCCACAAATCTGGGACTAAGCTTTCCTTTTCGCCCAAATCACATCACGCCCTTCATCGGAGAGACCCTCAGAAAAATATGATCGCCAACTGCGAACGCTAGCCTGCGATGGCGCCTGTCTGCATATGATTTCTGCCTGCTCTGAGCCGCTCTCATCCGGTCTCGGATCAACTGTATCGTCGCTGTCGTCTCCTCAACAAGATGCGGCCCCAAAATACTGCTCTCGCTGAGCTCGGTCTAACAGACGGGCGATCTGCATCTCCTCCCATACAAAGCCTCGAAAGGTGCCATCTGAATAGTATCCTGGAAGCTGTTGTTGTAGGAGAACTCCACTAACGGTAAATGACGATCCCAGATACCGCCGAAGTCTAAAACGCACGCTCTGAGCATGTCCTCGAGAGTTTGAATGGTCCGCTCTGACTGTCCGTCGGTCTGCGGATGAAACGCTGTGCTGAAGCTCAAACGAGTGCCCAAAGCCTCCTGAAGTCTCTGCCAAAGTCGGCTGGTGAACTGGGTGCCTCGATCTGACACGATACAAGTCGGTATGCCATGCAACCGCACGATCTCGTCGATGTAAAGCTGGGCATACTGAGCGAAGCTGAAAGTGGTCTTCACTGGCAGGAAGTGAGCCGCTTTCGTCAATCGATCTACGATCACCCAGATGGAGTCGTACCCTCGACTGGTCCTGGGTAGACCCACAACGAAATCCATCAAAATCTGTTCCCATTTCCACTCTGGAATGGGTAACGGCTGTAGCTCTCCTGCGGGCCTCTGGTGCTCGGCCTTGACTTGCTGACAAGTCAGGCATCTCGATACAAACTTCGCAATGTCCCTCTTCATCCCGTCCCACCAGTAGGTCTCTCTCATATCATGGTACATCTTGGTGGAACCGGGGTGGACACTATACACTGATCGGTGTGCCTCCTCAAGAATGTCGCGCCGCAATCCATCAGCATCTGGTACGCACAGTCTAGATCCAAATCGTAAAATCCCCTGATCATCAATCACGAACTCGGAAAATCTGCCCTGTCCCATCTGTGCCATGATCTCTGAGCAACGGTCGTCTCTGCGCTGTGCTTCATATATACGGTCATGCAATTGTGGGCGTGCACGAACATGCGCGAGCTGTCCCCATGTCTGAGTGAACTCGAACTCAACTCGGCTGTCGCATAAAATCTGCCAATCTGCTGACGACTGCCTCTGCACTGCGCGCAAAAAGGATAGACTACCCCGGGCCTCCTGCTCAAAGCATATGCCACTACATTCGCCTTGCCTGGGTGATATAAGATCTCGCAGTCGTAGTCTTTCACCAACTCCATCAAACGACGCTGTCTGAGATTTAGGTCTCGCTGCTGAAATATGTATTTTAAGCTCTTGTGGTCTGTGAATATTTGGCACGACTCGCCATATAGGTAATGTCGCCAAATCTTCAGTGTAAAGACCACTGCAGCCATCTCCAAATCGTGAGTGGGGTAGTTCTGTTCATGCTTCTTCAACTGCCGAGAAGCATATGCGATCACCCGGCCATGCTGCATCAATACGCATCCTAAACCCACTCGCGAAGCATCACAGTAGACCACAAATCTGCCTGATCCCGAAGGCAAAGATAATACCGGCGCCGTAGTCAAACAAGTCCGTAGCTGCTGAAAACTGCGCTCACACTCCTCTGTCCAAACGAAAGGAACTCCCTTCCGGGTCAAACCGGTCAAAGGTGCAGCTATACGGGAGAAGTGCTGAACAAAACGCCTGTAGTAGCCCGCCAGGCCTAGAAAACTACGGATCTCAGTAACCGATGTAGGTCGGGACTACTGCTGAACAGTCTCAATCTTCTTCGGGTCTACACATATGCCGTCTCTCGTAATCACGTGACCTAAGAATCCGACGCTGTCCAGCCAGAATGCACACTTAGAGAACTTTGCGAACGGCTGGTGCTCCCTCAGAGTCTGTAACGTAATCCACAAGTGATGCTCATGCTCCTCTCTGCTCCGGGAGTACACCAAGATATCGTCGATAGACACGATGATGAACAAGTCAAGATACGGCCTGAATGTACGGTTCATCAAATCCATGAATGCTGCTGGGGCGTTGGTGAGTCCGAACGACATCACCAAAAAGTCATAGTGGCCGTAGCGCGTGCGGAAAGCTGTCCTCGGTATATCCTCCCGTCGAACTCGCAGCTGATGGTATCCTGATCGCAAGTCGATCCTCGAAAAATACCCCGCACCCTGAAGTTGGTCGAACAAATCATCAATGCGTGGCAACGGATATCTGTTACGCATGGTAACCTTGTTCAGCTGGTGGTAGTCGATACATAAGCGCAAACTTCCATCCTTCTTCTTGACAAACAGGACCGGAGCACCCCACGGAGAAACGCTAGGTCGAATAAGCCCTTTATCTAACAAATCCTGCAACTGATCCTTCAGCTCTCTAAGCTCTGCCGGGGCCATCCGATAAGGCGGTATAGAAATAGGCCCCGAGCCGGGAATCAAATCAATGCAGAACTCAACATCGCGCTCAGGCGGTAGCCCAGGCAGCTCATCAGGGAAAACATCAGGAAACTCACAAACAATCGAGACCCGGTCCAATGGAACCTCTGTAGCTCTAGTATCACAGACATAGGCTAAGAATCCCTGACATCCCTTTCGCAAGAGCTGACCAGCGCGAAGAGACGAAATCAAGCTGAGAAGGGTGACGCTGCGGTCTCCCTGAATAACAAGGACTGGCTCTCCCGGAAAGCTAAATCTGACTGCCTTCTCACGGCAGTCCACGCATAACAAGTGGCGAGCCAATCCATGCCCAGAAGCACATCAAAGTCCAACATATCGAGGAGAATCAAATCAACCGATGAATCCCTCTCCCCGATACGAACGGAACACAATTGAAACACAAAACGAGCGACAAACGACTCGCCTACCAGAGTAATAACAATAAGCGGCTGATCTAACGACGACGACTCACGGCCTAACATCGGTGCAAAGTGTGCAGAGACGTACGAATGTGTGGAACCTGGGTCGAACAATACTCATGCGTCGAAAGAACAAACTGGCAAGGTATCTGTCACAACGGCGTTGGATGCCTGCGTATCCTGCGGTGTCAAAGCAAATACTCGGGCCTGTCCTCCACCGATAGCGGTCTGACCTCGACCTCGGCCTCTGCCTCATTGTCCTCTCTGAATAGGGCCGCCGCGTCCATGGCCTCTGGGTGCACCTAACTGGCGTGGAGCATCGCCTGTGGTAGGAAGTATGGCTCTCTGGGGAGGGGGTGGTGATGGTAGTAGGGTCACATGCGGAACTGTCGCCGCTCCCTGTCGTCTCGCCGGATAGTCTCTGACAAGATGGTGCGGACTCCCGCACCCAAAACACCCTGGCGACGGCTGTTGTCCCTGGGGATATGAACCATATAACTGACCCCGTCCAAATCCTCTGCCGGGCCTATCCCTCGGAAAGAATCTGGCACGCTGCCTCTGAGACGGCACCTCGGTGCGAATCCTCTTCGGCCCAGAAACGGCCGAAGTCTGTGATATGCGTGCCTCCATCCGTAATGCCGTATCCATAGCAGCTGAATAAGTGTCGTAGTGCTGGGCGCCAATGGCAAGATATAGCTGGGCATCAAGTCCCTGTACGAATTTCTTCACCCTCTTCACTTCGGTATCTACCAGGTACGGGGCATATCGGGACAACTGTGTAAACTGAACGTCATACTCAGACACCGTCATCCCAGGTGTCTTGACCAAGGCCTCGAAGCTACGAGCTCTGGCGTCACGAACGCTCTCTGGGAGGAAACGAGCTAGAAAGACCGCTGCAACTCGGCCCAAGTCATAGGCGGTAAACCTGTAGCTCGACCTCTCAAGACTGACTCCCACCATATCTGCGCGAGACCCTCTAGACGGAAACTCGCAAGCTCCACCCATCGATCATCCGAACATCTCAGCGAACGGCAGATCCTGGCTAAACTGTCAAGGAACGTCTGTGGGTCCTCCGCTGCCTCGGTGCCGGTGAATACTGGAGGTCTCAGCCTCATGAAATCCTGTAGTGAAATCGGGATGGTCACGGCGGTAGTAGTAGGAGCAGGTATCATAGTAGTCTGGGATGTAGTAGGTGCGTCATCCGGCCTCGGTGTACGACTGGCTGCAACTAGAGATCCTACCATCTGACGTAGCTCCTGCATACTCCCCATCATCTGTCGCAACTCCTCCATACCAGTCTCAAGCCTATCCATACGACCTGGGGAAGGTGGATCGGTCTGTCCCTGTGGCGTAGGCATACCACCCTGCTCAGTCCTAGTCTCGGACGAGCCAGCTCGAATCTCGTCTCGGGCAGCAGCCCTCTGTGCTCTTGTAGCCTTCGGCGGCACAGTGGCTGGTACAGGAAAAAGGATAATAAGAACAGTGCAATAGAATCATAGGATACACGGAATTGAAGAAGGAATTTCAAGCAAGTATATCCTAAAGTCACTTAGGCGGAGTACCGTATCGCAAGTATGCCGCGGACATACACACGCTACGTTACCCTACTTAAGTCACTTACTCCATCTACCACGGGTCATCCTACACTCAAAAAGGTAAAACCTATCTCTCTGATACCAACTTTGTCACGACCCGCAGGGTACGGAACGTGACTGGCACTTAAGTTTACGAAACGTCTCAAGACGTCCGTAAAATAAGGAAGCCAAAGCCCAGAAACCAAAACCAAATAAGCAAAAGAGTGAAGGAAAACCAATCAATTGAAAGCGAGTTTATCAAATAAGTCATATCAAACCTTTTTAAAAACAATATCAATTTTTCCGAAAATTTCGGCAGAGCCTCCCTTGTAAATACTGGCCCCCAAAATGGGTACAACAAGAATATATATAAATACAACAAATAAGGCATCCCCAAGCAGGAGCTAGCTCTTCGCCACAAGGCGGTCACAAATCCCACGCAATATAAAACAACAACATGCAAAATAATCATAAAGAAGCATAAGAAAAACCGCATGTCGACTCAAGTGAGCTCGACCCCAAAATACAGCATAAAAAGTTCACAAATCTCACAGTCTCATCTCTAGGTCAATATACAACAATACTGGTAGATACAGTAGATGGAGTACTCTAGATACAAAGAATATACAAGATGGTACAAAAATAATAATACAACCCACCTCCGAGCAAAAACCTCGAGTCCTCGCAAGAGAAGCAGAAGAAGCGGTGCGCCCGTCGCTACTGTGCTGACGGAGCGGACCTGCAAAAGACTGTGGCACAACGGGGGTGAGTTGCCAACTCGTGAGTAATAAATAACATCTATAGAGGCTATCGCAAGTATGCACACAGTCACCGGTAGGTAATCCGTCCCCTGCCAGGCTCATCGTCAGCAACACGAGCTTCTTGCCCCGGGGTACCTTACCGGGCCCACCATGTACCCGAGACGGTTCATCCAACTCCTCGAAACGGGTCTCGAAAACCACAGCAAACTCATGGTGGACGACACTTACATCACTAGAACACCGCAATTTACATATTTAAAAAAAATAATAAGTTTAGAAATTTTGCGGCTTTCTCCCGAAATCCAGAAATATCACAAAATCTCAAGAAATCCTCATAAATGCATATGCCAATGATAATGAATGCATATGGTATCAATAATCAAGTTGCGATGTATGATTGATAGACTAGGCATGAACAAATAACATGATGAGGTACATGTACATGAATAGCAATCCTACGATTTCATTTTAAGGAATTAAAGGCAATAGCACAGGTTTAAGCATCAATTATAGTAAAAGGTTTCAAATTGTAGGTTATCTAGTGTGGTGGCATGGCAATTACCAGAGCGTGTGTGTAAGCATGAATAGTGCTCGTGCTGCATATAAAAACCCTGGCAATGGTGCAGGTGTCCTGTAGAATGGGTTTGCATATGTAGGTCAAATAAGGTATGGATGTAGTTATTAATATCACTAAAATCTTAACTACTTAAACTATCGGGAGACTTGCGCCATCCAAACGATAGTCCCCCGTAGATGTTAAATCTACTCACCGGAATTCCTAGCTAGCCACGTCCAATCACCGCTTTCCCCTTTCGTGCCGCGTCTGACGTCTCCGCGACCGAACCTGGAATTTACATCAATACCAAACATAGGGTTACATATCAAGAACGACGCAAATCCCAAACGAGAATACTAACGTTCACAAGCTAGGTACAACGTGCACAAGGTGCGCAGAACACATGCGAAAATCGCAAAAACTAACTAAAATCGTCGATTTGGTCGCCCGGCAAAGCTAAAACCCGAACACTAAAAAAAACCGCACTCGCACATCCTAAATGTCATAGGATATGCCAAAAATATCATCAAGATATCGCAAATAATTCATCACAATATTTTTATAAAAACCTAGTAAGCACTAAAAATTCCAAATATCGGCGCAACATCGCCGTTTTTGCGATAAAGTGCTCACATCATCGCACAATCCTACAATCCACACAACTAGCTAGCCACAACACTCAATTTAACTCATTTACCATGCTTCAAAATACATTTTCCATAAACAAACCCTTTCTAGAATTTCATAACTAGCAATCTTAATCCAAACTATACATGAAAAACCCTAAATTAACACTAGTTTATAGCCCAATTAGCAAGTTAACCTCTTAGATTAGGTTAGCAAAACAACTAGATAACAAAATAACTTAATTAATCTCATAATGGTGTTCTAAACCATAATTAAAAGTCAAGCCATGAACTAAAAAAAAACTAGATTAGAAATTAACACTAATTTAACATTTCAAAGTTCAAATTTAGCATAATACAACTAACAATTAACCATAGATTAGAAATTATACCTCCCATGCCTAAACCCTTGGTTGCTCTAACCACTCAAGACACCTCTTTTCTCCAAGATTTGAACAAATTTAGGTTTGAGAGGAGGTGGAAAAAGGGTTTGCTTTGAATTTGTGAAAGAAATTTTGGATTTTGATGGATTTTTGTGATAAAAATGAAGCAAAAAGGGAATGAGAATTGGGGAATTTTCTTGGGCTGTTGCTGCAGGAATTCTTAGCTGTTGAGGAGTGGGGAGAGGTGTGGGGGAGTTGGGGAAAGGTGTAGAGAAAGTTTCAAAGTCAAAAGACCAAGTCAAACAACAAAACCCATACCCAATTTAATATATTAAAACCCTTATCATATCATTTTGTTCAAATGAGATGGGGAAAAATTTTGTGGGCTTGCTGCTGAGGTGGGGCCGGCCAAGAGGGTGTGAGGATGAGTGTGAGAGAGTGCACAAAAATTTTTATGCAAAAAGACGCCCTACAAGTCCAAATTTGCAAGTTTTAGCTTAAATTCAATAAATTTCGTTTTCCATAATAAAAATTAGTTAAAACTTGAAATAAAATACTAAAAATTTATATTACAACTAGATTTTAATTAACATGATTTTAAAGATTAAAATTAGCCCAAAGAAATTTGTATTTATCGCTAATTTAATGTATTTTCTTACCGGTTTAAAATAATATTAAAAAATTGAAAAATAGGGAAAAAATTTTAAATGACCAAAAATTAATAAGTAACTCATTAGCTACTAAAAATTAGCAATTACCTATCTAAATTAGGTATAATTAGTCCTAAACTGCAAAATAACAAAAAAGACGGTTTACGGAAAAATACCGAATTTTCACCGATTTTCAGGAAAACATCAAAACGACTTTTCAAGGCGCTACAAGTTGGGTGTTCGGTATCACACAGGCTGTGAGTATGCGACATCGCAATAATTAGCCTTGAGTGCAAGTGGGAGATTGTTGGAGATAGTGCCCTCAGAGTCAATTATTGGATCACAGGCACGTGATTGCAATGATTGAGGGAGGACCTATACCGGTAGGACAGTCTTACTCGAGATGATAGTATGCTATCTAGTTTATCTTTATCATCGTGTACTGTTTTAGGTGACCTTACAGGTCACTATTGCGCGTTGATAGAGCCCTTAGGATTCTTTCTTGACGGCCAGCAGTATGATGGTGATCATATACGTGGGAGCTGGGGTCTATAAGCACATCCTTAAAAGGTCCCTAGTCGTGGGAGTTTTCGAGACAGGGCATCGATACTCCAGAGTAGACTAGTGTATACAGTCGAGACCCCGATAAGGGGTGGTGGCCGGTCTCACAAGCCACTGGTGTCAGTTGGTTCACCTAAGATGTATACAGGTGCTCATTGGATTATGAGTACACCGGACAGGACTTGCCGGGAACATGCTAGTTGGTCTTGTACCTAACGTCAGATAGCAGTTCCCTGGTGACATATGTACAGGTTAGTTCATCGACCTGAGATCATCATTTGTCTCGTGTGTGTTCCCACTGTACTTTGATTACTACCCTACCACGGCTTAAAGGAGTCGTGCAAACAGGTTTTAGTTGGGTACAGTCCCGAGCCACATGGAGGCAGTGAGCGGATCTGCAGGGGTTCGCCTCTCCCGGTATTGGGGGTGAGGTCGCGCTGTGTCTGTAAGTCCATGCTACCCTTCCCCGGTTCTTTGGGGTTGCGAAAATGGTGAAAAATGATTTTTCTTAGGGTGGTAACATGGACTCAAAATACGGATCTTTGTTAAACAACTACCTAACAACCTAACTAGGAGTTTTACCTACTCGGTTAGGGGGTTATACCTTACTTGAACTCTTTCGTCTTCAACTCCTTGTGGTGTCCGGATCGCCTTCACCTCGTCGTCTCCTCGCGCCGAAGATGGATCCACCCGAAAGCTTCTACCTTTTGGCTTCTACTTCAAACTTGAAGAAACTAGAACACTTGGTTTGCTAAACCTTGTGAACCAGGATGAGTAGAGAAGTGATATGGGTTTTCTTTTATCTCTAAGGCAATGTTTCTCAACTCATGAGAGGGAGTTGCCTTGAGCTAGAGAGAGAGAGCAAGAGGAAGAGGGAGAGAGCTTGAGCAAGAGAGAGAGCTCCAGAGAGAGAAAGCAAATGAAAGAATGAATAAGTCTTTTACCATCCAAGCTCTCATAATCCAAAATCATGATAACTCATAATAGTAATTGAGTATTATGTGATGGTTCAAGTCAAAATGGCCATATCATTTCATGCACTCATTTTGCAAAAAGAAACAAGCAAGCAAAAGTCTTTGCCATGAAATGATAGCCATTGTAATGATGGTGGTCAACTAGTCCAACCTAGTCAACCGGTCAACAAAGTCAACAAGTCAACAAAGTTAACTCTTCATCCCAACCATGACACAATAATACTTAATTAATATTATCATTAATCATATTTCTTATTCTCATTAGGATTTAGCAAAAGTCAATAGTCAAGAGTCAACAACCCTAATCAGAATCCTCTGCCTCTGTCTCTCTGTCAACCGTGCATACACACCCGCATCCGCGTTCCAGGGAACACGAATGCAAACGAGATAAAATCAATCCCAAAACGTATACTAGGATCTGGCTTAAACCAAAGCCCGCTAGTAATAACTGCCCGGACACCAAACGTGCACAAGTGCGCGGATGTGATCGAACCCTGTGGCAAAACCATGCGACCTGTCGCAAAACCATGCGACCTCTGCTCTTTTGCCTAAAGGCGAATAGCTCTCTGTGTGGGACTCTAAAGACTCGACACTACACTGGCAGTGGGTTTAACCACAGACCGCAAGCGGCACTAGCTGTGCGTAACGGCCCCGAGGTAGATGCCGATAAGAAGACTGACGAGGTGAAACCCATCTGAACTCCTACTGAGCCTGAATGTGACAGTCTCCGTACAGTCCGGTCTGTTCGTCTGAGAATATCGCATGGCGGGCCTAGAGGGGCGGTAAACGTCAGTCCCCTGATAGCGGTACAAGTCGTGTCGGAGGGTAGCCCAGAACACCCTGAGATAACAATGGAAACCTATCAGTATATCTCGCTTGCCCTGGCCAGGGACTACTTGTGTAATGGCTCTCCTAGACACAGCGCGATATTAACCCCCAATACCGGGAGAGACGAATCCTGTCTAACAGTCACTGCCTCCAAGTGCTTCGGGACTGCACCCAACTACTACCTGTTTACACGACTCCTTTGAGCCGTGGTAGGTTAGTAATCAAAGTACAGTGGGAACACACTCGAGGCGAAGTGACAGTGTCAAGTCAGCGGACTAAGCTGTACTCATGTCACCTGGGAACTGATAACTGACGGTAGGTATAGTACCAACCAATCAGTTCCCGACGAGTCCTGTCCAGTGTACTCATAACCTAACGAGCACCCGCATACTATCTCAAGTATGACGTACTGACGGCTGTGGGAAAGACCATCTCCCGTGCTAGGATGAGAAGCGTATACGCTAGTCTACTCCGGAGTATCGATGCCCCGTCTCAATAATCCTACGACTAGGGACCTGTATAAGGATGTGCTTGTAGATTACCCAGCCCCCACTAGTGTGACTGCCATCACAACGCTGGTAATCAAGCAAAGATCCTAAGGGCTCTACTAATATGTATAAGCGATATGCTAAAAGAAACACATGCACATATTAAAGTAGAAACAAACCAAGTAGCATACTACCATTTTGAGCAAGATTGTCTATACAAGGTGAATATCCCAAGCTTCCATTAAGTAATATACAAACTAGTATGATACAGTAATGGCCTCTAGAGCATATACACTAACAATCTCCCACTTGCACTAAGGCCATGTACTAGCGTATCGAAGACCTATCATCTCGATCAGCCGCTCGAACTGAGTCTGGGGTAAGGCCTTCGTGAATAGATCAGCAGTGTTATCTTCCGTAGCAACTCTCCGAACCTTGATCTCCTGGCGACCCACGATCTCCCTGATCAGGTGATACCGCCTCAAGATGTGTCTGGACTTCTGATGGGACCTGGGTTCCTTCGCTAAAGCTATAGCCCCGTTGTTGTCGCAATACAGAGGTATTGGATCAACAATGGACAGAACCACCTGAAGTTCCATTAAGAACTTCCTCATCCAGACGGCTTCTTTTGCGGCATCTGCAGCAGCGATATATTCCGCTTCCATCGTCGAGTCAGCAACGGTTTCCTGTTTGGAACTCTTCCAACACACCGCCCCTCCATTGAGGGTAAAGACATAACCCGACATGGACTTGGATTCATCCTTGTCACTCTGGAAGCTGGAGTCAGCAAAGGCCTCGATCTGGAGGTCTTTTCCGCCATACACCAAGAACATCTCCTTAGTCCTTCTCAGGTACTTGAGAATGTTCTTTATCGCTATCCAGTGCTTCTCCCCGGGGTTTGACTGATACCGGCTTACCACACTCAGTGCATAAGCTACATCTGGTCTGGTACACAACATTGCATACATTATAGAGCCTACCGTAGAAGCGTAGGGTATAACAGACATGCGATCCCTTTCCAAATCAGTCTTGGGAGACATCTCTTTGGAGAGGGTGATCCCGTGACAAGCCGGTAGATTACCGCGCTTGGAATCTTCCATACTGAATCTTTTATGTATGGTGTCGATGTACCTGGACTGTGAAAGTCCTAATATCCTCTTGGATCTATCACGATGGATCCAGATCCCTAAAATGTAAGAGGCATCACCCAGGTCTTTCATGGAGAACCTGTATGACAAGAACCCTTTGACAGATTGTAGCATAAGAATGTCATTTCCTATCAAGAGAATGTCATCCACGTATAAAACGAGGAACACGACAGTTCTTGCTACAAATCTACTATAGATGCATGGTTCATCTGGATTTTTGATAAAGCCAAATTCTTTGACCGTCTCATCAAAACAGATGTTCCAACTCCGCGATGCCTGCTTTAGTCCATAGATGGACTTAAGCAACTTGCACACCTTTCCGCTGCTCCCACTCTGAATGAAACCCTCTGGCCGGTCCATATAAACACACTCTTCTAAATTTCCATTTAGAAAAGCGGTCTTTACGTCCATCTGCCAAATCTCATAATCGTGGAAGGCAGCAATGGCAAGAAGGATCCGAATGGATTTCAGCATAGCCACTGGAGAAAAGGTCTCGTCATAGTCCGAACCAGGTCTTTGACGAAAACCCTTTGCAACAAGTCTAGCCTTATAGGTCTTAACCTGTCCATCTACACCAATCTTCCTTTTGAAGATCCACTTGTATCCTACGGGTTTTACCCCATCTGGAGCAACGTCCAACGTCTATACTTAGTTGGTGTACATGGACTCCATTTCGGTCCGCATTGCATCCAGCCATTTTACCGAGTCAACGCTCTGAATGGACTGCTGGAAGCTAGTCGGCTCATCATAATCAATGATGCAATCTTCTCTATCCCCGTCTATGAGAAAACCGTAGTATCTCTCGGGTGGATGAGACTGCCTACTACTCCTGCGGAGCGGTGTAGGAATGTCATGTTCTTTTGAACCCTCTGGTTCTACTAAGCTTTCAGTAATAGTCTGTGGTTCCGGAATTTCTTCCAGTTCTATTTCGCTCCCACTAATTTCCTTTTCTAAGAACTGGTGTTCCAGAAAATGGGCATTACGAGAAACAAAGATCTTTTGTTCCTCTGCGTAATAGAAGAGATACCCCCTGGAGTTCTTTGGGTATCCCACAAACTTGCACAGTACTGAGCGTGCCTCGAGTTTGTCCGTATGCTGCTTTTTGACAAAAGCTGGACATCCCCAGATCTTCAGATATTGAAAATAGGGTTTCTTCCTACTCCATATCTCATATAGTGTGGTAGGCACAGTCTTAGTTGGAACTCGGTTCAAAAGGTATGCAGCTGATTCTAGCGCATATCCCTAGTATGATCACGGTAACCCAACGTTACTCATCATGGAATGTACCATATCCAATAGGGTCCGGTTCCGTCTCTCCGATACACCGTTATGTTGCGGAGTGTATGGAGGAGTAAGCTGAGAGAGAATTCCATTCTCTTTTAAGTAATCCAGGAACTCGGCACTTAAGTATTCACCACCTCGATCAGATCTCAGTGTCTTAATACTTTTGCCTGTTTGTTTTTCTACTTCATTCTTATATTCCTGGAATTTTCCAAAGGCTTCGGATTTATGTTTCATTAAGAAGACATATCCGTACCTTGAAAAGTCATCCGTAAAAGTAATGAAGTAAGAAAAACCGCTTCGCGCATGTGTAGACATTGGACCGCACACGTCGCTGTGTACGAGTCCCAAGAGCTCGCTCGCTCTTACTCCGTGTCCAGTGAACGGAGTCTTTGTCATCTTTCCTTTGAGACAGGATTGACAAGTGGCATACGATTGATATTCGAACGGATCCAAATATCGTTCTGTATGTAACTTCGTCAACCTTCTCTCATTGATGTGACCCAGTCTACAATGCCATAAGAAAGCCTGGTTTGTTTCCGGAGACTTTCTTTTGTGTGTATTCTGGACATTGAAAATCTGTGGTTGGTTTAATACGTATATACCATTGCTTAATGTACCTGAACCAATCAGAACTTGATTAAGGTGAATGTTTACAACATTGCTTACAAATGCAAATTCATAACCTTCTTTAGATAATAAAGATACAGAAATGATATTACAAGTTGCATTGGGTGCAAAATAGCAATTACGCAAAACCAAAACGTGTCCATCTGACAATCCCAGGTGATAGTTCCCCACGGACTCAGCATCCATGCTAGCTCTGTTTGCAACTCTGAGGGTCATATCACCTGCCTTCAAAACCCTACGCTTTCTCAGTGCCTGCAAAGAATTACAGATATGAGATCCTGATCCGGTATCCAATACCCAGGAAGTAGAGTTTATTGAAAGACAGTTTTCAATAACATACACACCTGAAGCCGAAACCGCAACTTGCTTCGGATCCTGGTTTCTGGCCTTCCAAGCCCTGCAATCTTTCTTCCAGTGTCCCTTCTTATGACAATAGAAGCATTCTTCCTTTCCCACAAGCTGCCCCGCTATCTTTGTTGCCTTTGCTTTTCCCTTTGTATCCACTTTACTAACACCGCCCCTTGGTTTGGCGGGGGCTTTCTTCTTTTTTCCCTTGGCTTTCGCCTTGGACTTAGAAGAGGAAGATCCTCCTACAAACAAAGTGGATGTATCCCTACTTTTCTGTAGGGTGCCCTCTGCATTCCTCAGCATGTTGAGGAGCTCCGGAAGTTCAACTTCTTTTCCTTGCAAGTTGAAGTTCAGGATAAACTGGGTGTAAGTGGAAGGAAGGGACTGGAGAATCAAGTCCGTATAGAGCTCGTTCTCTAACGTGGTCCCAAGGTCCGCGAGCTCCTCAATGAAGCCGATCATCTTAAGCACGTGTTCCGCTACCGATGATCCGACGGCCAACCTTGCCGAAAACAACTTTTTCGACACTTCGTATCTGGCGATACGAGATTGCTCTCCATACAGTTCTTTTGTATGGAGAAATATGGATTCGAGCTCCATATTCTCGTGCCTCCTCTGATGTTCATTGTCCATAGAGGCAAGCACGAGGCACTTGGCCTTCGCGCAATCGATCTCCCAGGCCTTACGGATTTCCCTATCCGCGACGCTGGAGGTGGGACCTAGGACAGGGGGAGCTTTGGTGGTAAGGAGATACCCCAGCTTGTCGTAAGTGATTGCCATTTTGACATTTCTGAGCCAATCTTTGTAGTTTGGCCCTGTCAGTATGTTTTTATCTAGAAGTAACTTGAGTCCGGTCATGACGATTAGTCGCTGCAATTAGGAGAGAGAGAAGAAACACTCAGCATGATGCTCTTGCAAGTTTAGAGTGGTTTTTAATTTGTCTAAACAGGATGGCTCCCACTGTATCTCGAATTCCTCCTCAAACCAGAAAGGAAGAATTAGTCGGGATCAATCTCACCGTACAATACTTGCTTAACCGTTCAGCCAGGCCAGTGTTGGTACTTCGAGGGAGATTTCCCAACGCTTTCGTGAAGTTCCTTAATTAAAAAACCTCTTTTCCGTGGGGGCGTAGCCCCGCTAACACCTTTCTAGACACCTACTTGGTTTATAGCATTGATCGTTAAGTGAGAAATTTCCCGAGGAGTAGCATATACTCACAGTAGGATCGGGATCCAAATATCATCGCGTGACAAAACTGAAGGAATCCTACCAGAATCATCACACTCCAAATGGTATCCAGCGCTAGCAAGTTTCAGGTTCTTTTGAAACTCCCGATGTGGATTTTTGCCCCACGCTCTTATGACCTTGGTGTGAGGTCAAAATGTCATAAGTCACATGTCAAGTTCTACCCATCATTATCCAGGTTAATTTGAACCCACCCGTACCTACCCTTGACGTAGGCCAAAATGGTAGTACGACTGTCTCAAACCAACGCATTCTATCTATGCAACAGATAAATATCCGGCAGCTACCAATCACTATGCCTTGGCGTGAGGTCAAAATACATAGCTTGAATACTACCGAATATTTAACTGAAATGATGGAGGGCTACGAATGGTTTTGGTGAAACTGTGAACGTAGTGAACTTGATATAATCGATGGAACGAGATAGCTTTTAAAAGGAGTGGCTTAAGCTCCGCGTTTAAAAGTTGTTTTTGAAAAGAAACCGAGTGGTTTTTGAAAGTGTTCCAACGACTTTACTTTGGTTTATTTTCTTGCATTAAATTTAATGCGCCCCATCATTTAATCCTACCATTGCAGAAAACAACCAAAATATGACGTACGCTTATGGCATCCGCATTCGCCATGGGGCCCCGTCATTACCCGTTAGGTTACTTAACTAACGACAGAGCGGGGGCTGGACTAGCGCGGATGCAAAACATAAGCAACGCCTAAATAAATATCATATATAGATATATTGCAATGATAGCCATTCCAGATCACAGATGAACACATTGGATATACTAGGAATCCGCAATTCGTACGAGCCTGTAACGAAAAGCGGATTACACGGTCGCGGTGAATAGCCAATACCCCACCCAAGACCCCTACGGGTGTGGCAAACTACCCGCCAAATACCCGAAGCGAAGCAACCTCCCTCAACGACGTGAGTAGGCCACTCGGCACTTCGAGGTACCCGGTAGTTTGTGCACCCCCTCCATGGGTCTATCTTAGGAGAAAAAACAGTAAAAGAAATTATACAATGACGGCTACAATCTCATTCCGGTTGTGCGGCCAAATAAATAATATTACATTAATTACAAATTACATGAATTGAAAGAAAAGAAAACTCTCATCTCACAACCCCCCGGCTATTCACCCGCGACAATCCAATGAATTCATATACACATACCATCAACATTACAGATCACAGATATGTATAACCCCCACTAATCAACGTATAGCGATTAGCAGACGTTCAATACATATATCACATCACAGATATAAACCCGTTAGCTTAAGTCTTTAGAAGTTCGATCAAAATACGGAATTTTAAGCTCCAAAAACAAATTTTGCTTTCTGAAAAATCTGGGCTGAAAACACATACTGTAAAAATCCCAAAACACCCAACTGAGTAAACTGCATGAAAAATAGCCCACGGCCGAGTCAACTCGGCCGTGGATCCACGGCGGGAGCAAGCTCCTGCCGCGGTTCCGCTGCGCGTTGATCGATTCACTGGACCATTTTTCTACAGTTTCTGTAAGTCCACGTTGCCCACCCCGGTGCTTACGGGGAGGCGGAAAACTGTTGGAGATAGTGCCCTCATAGTCAATTATTGGATCGCAGGTACGTGATTGCAATGATTGCGGAGGACCTATACCGGTAGGACAGTCTTACTCGAGATGATAGTATGCTATCTGGTTTGCCTTTATCAGTCGTGTACATGTTCAGGTGACTGATTACATGTTACACATTGATAGAGCCCTTAGGATCTTGCTTTACTACCAACTGTATGATAGCGATCATATACGTGAGAGTTGGGTAGTTTATACGCATATCCTTAATTGTGGTCCCTAGTCGTGGGAGTTTCGAGACAGGGCATCGATACTACGGAGTAGATAGTGTATACAGTCGAGACCCCGACGAGGGGCGGTGGCCGGTCTCACAAGCCACTGGTGTCAGTTGGATCACCTAAGATGTATACAGGTGCTCATTGGGTTATGAGTACACCGGATAGGACTCGCCGGGAATCTGCTAGTTAGTACTATACCTATCGTCAGATAGCAGTTCCCTGGTGACATGTGTACAGGTTAGTTCATCGACCTGAGGTCGTCATTTGTCTCGTGTGAGTTCCCACTGTGCTTTGATTTCTACCCTACCACGGCTCAAAGGATTCGTGCAAACAGGTAGCTTTTGGGTACAGTCCCGAGCCATATGGAGGCACGTGAGCGGATCGGCAGGGGATTCGTCTCTCCCGGTATTGGGGGCGAGGTCGTGCTGTGTCTAGGAGAGCCATTACACATAGTCCATGGCCATGGCAGGAGATTTACTGGTAGGTACTCCAGTAGTATCTCAGGGTGTTATTGGGCTACACTCCGACACGACTTATACTGCTATTGGGGGTCTGACGTTACTAGCCCCCTAGGCAGATATGCGATACTCATTGACGAACGGACCGGACTGTATATACATTGTCACTGTTAGGCTCAGTAGGGTTTCCGGATGAGTTCGCTCATCGGCCTCCCTTGAGGTCAGTCCATGGGCAGCCGTTACGCATTGCTAGTGCCGCTGACGGTTTGTGGTTAAACCTACTGCCAGGGTACTGACGAGTCATTAGAGTCTCCCACAGACAGTTTCCCAAGTTCGGGCGAAACGTTGTAGAGGCCGTATGGTTTTATGGCAGGGTTCGGAAAATGCACGTGCGTTTACGCACGTGTCAGTTTTCGGGCAGATGATACTGGTCGGCTTTGGTTTAAGCCGGATCCGAGTATTATATTGAGTAGATATAATATCTTTGTCTCAGTTGCATTTGTATTCGGTCGTAATACAAATGCGGGTATATTTATACAGATACGGGGTTATCCTGAAAGTTGTTTCAGGATCACTTTTGGAAGTTGCCAGTTTCCAGTTTTCTATCAGCCGTCTTTTAACATTCGGTTAAAGACGGATTTATCTTTTCTTGGATGAGGGTGAGTCATGCTTCTAGAAGGTTCTAGTAGGTTCTAGAAAATGGTGACAAGGATAATGACTCATGCTTTGATTTCTAAACATTCTTGTTTTCCTTAAGATATTCTTTTGTGTTCACATTATGATATTTTGCTTAAGGTTACTCTCCCCTCTCCTACACTCACCCCCCACTCCTATAAGTGGCCGGCCCTCCTCCTCACTCTCTCACTTGATGTTTCACTTGAAAAGATTATGATAGATTTTGGGGTGTATGGAATTCACAGCTCATTTCATTCCATCACCCGATTCCCTCGGCAACTTCATTAACCGATCGTCCACGGACTTGGACGAAGTGAGACAAAGTCATCTACTCATTCTCTACATCAATCTTGGTCATCTCTTTTAGCAAACTTGACGACCGAGTTGCCTCGAGTCAGAGGCGGGAGCCCGTTTAAAGAATCAGTGATGTGGTGCCACCTGGACGAGCAGATCAGAGATCGACGAGATCGGAGCAGCCGCAACGGAGCGTGGGATGATGGTTAAAGAACGAAGGACTCGGATCGTTCGGTATAACCTTTCTACACTCTTTACTGTTTGTTAGTTTAGCAATAATGGAAGATCCGGGTTAAAGTATATGATAGCGCCAGATAAAAAGTTTTTTGTTCCGCATTTGGCGTCTGTAGACGGCCGGGGCGCTAGCGTAGACTTACAGTGGTATCAGAGCCTCACCATTTTGCTATACTAACTTGTACTAACGCGTTTAAAATATCGATCGAACCGGAAATCAAAAATCGCAATTTTTCAATTTGACAGTTTCTGTTAATTTTCATACTGGTCCAAATGTCATTTTGACCGTACCAGAAAATCAAGCAGGGTTTTTTTAGGAATACTGTAGAAATTCGAGGAAGTGACTCCACTGTTCCGCCGCGGATCCGCGGTCTAAGCCAAGGTTTGCCGTGGATCCGCCGCAGAAAAGTGAGATCACTCACTCAATTTTCTACAGTGCATTCCATGTTGGAAATTGGGATTTTTGGTATATATCTTTTGGGCCCAGGTTTTGTTACTGTTCTCCAGATTTGCGTGGGGCCCACTTTGTGATATTTAGTCGATCAAAATTTAAACATGTTAGTTTACAGTGCTTACATTATATCTCCGACCGGGAATGTCATTTGATCGGTAAACCGCGTCTGATTGCTATAGTTCTTTTAGACGGGTTTGCGAACGTGAAATTCGCGTTGATGTTCTGTGTTGTGCTGTGATGTTGCGGATTTGTCGTGGTGGATAGCAGTGTGCAATGGTAGTACAGTTTGAGTTTATTTGTACATTTGATATTGCGGGACGAGCGTCCAACTTGTGGACTGCCGTCACTGCCTGTTGTATAATATTCTTTTGGGGTACGACCAGGTTGCGGTCGATGTACCTGTTGTACTATTTTTCATTACTGTACTAGGTTTTGCCCCGCGACGGAGTGCACGGATAGCCGGGTTCTGAGGGGCAACGGGTCTGCATCTCATGGCTTTGAGAGGCAGAGGGGCCTCACTCTAGAATTGGCAGACTATTCGCCGCACTCGTAGGGGGTACAGGTTGACCCAAGGAGGGGTGCTCAATTTACCGGATTCCGTGAAGTGCCGGGTGTTCCATTCACTATGCTGGTGGGGACTACCTCGCTTCAGGTTTTGGCGGGTAACTTGCCGCACCCGTAGGGGTCTAGGTTTCATTGTACAGGCTATCCACACGACCAGGGGAACGTCGGGTTTCAGCCGCGGCTCTGTGAAACCCGGGGATCCTAGATTATCTGTATTGTTCTGTGATGCTTATTACTTTTCTGTAATGATGCATATTATCACGCCTGGAGCGATTATTGTATATTGGTTTATATACTATTAGATGTTGTATATGTTTTACACCCGCGCTAGTCCAGTCCCCGCTCTGTCGTTAGTTAAGTAACCTAACGGGTGATGACGGGACCCAGTGACGAATGCGGATGGCATATACGTACATTTTATTTTCGTTCTTTTCTGGTGTGATTATTGATGGGACTGCGTTGATTCTGATCAATGCAAAGTAAAACAAACCTGTTTATAGTTGTTGGAACAAATTTAAAAGGTGTTATTGCAAAGACGTTTCCTTTTGTTTTGCATAGAGGTATTCAGTGGAATATCCTGCACCTCATTCGACGGGGCAAGGGCTGATATCCCTTCACCGGGACTGACCCCTTGGGCAGAAGTTTGCGTCAGGGTAATAACTTTGCTATAGTCGATTACAAGTTGCTTTGCATAGCGGTATTCAGTGGAATATCCTGCACCTCATTCCACGAGGAAAGAGCCGAGATCCCTTCACCGGGAGTGACCTCTTTAGCAAAAGGTTTTCGCTACTATATTTTAAAAAAGCTATCAGGTTCCTTCAACGAGATCAAGTTCATTACGTTAAAGGTTTTTCGCCAAAAACCAGCCGTAGCCCTCCGTCATTTCATGTGAATGGTCAGTAGTATTCAAGCTATGTTGGTCTGGCCCTTAGCTAGGACATAGTGATTGGTAGCTGCTGGGGTGTTCATATGTTGCATAGATAGATGCGTTGGTTTAGGACAGTCATACAGCCTTGTTGGCCCTTAGTCAAGGGCGAGTACGGGTGGGTTCAAATTAACAAGATAATGATGGGAAGAACTTGACATGTGACTTATGATGGGTTGGCCCTTAGTCACGATCATAAGAGCATGGGGCAAAAATCGTATCGGGAGTTTCTAAAGAAACTGAAACTTGCCAAGTATGCGCATACCTTCTGGAGTATGAGTAACGTGGATGCATTCCATCACGTTATCATGCGATGAGAGTCGGATCCCGATTCCCACTGATGAGTTGGTTTACTCTTCGGGTGATCCCGATTGATTCTTCTTTCAGGTTTGAAGGAGAATTTGATAGGACAGTGGGAGGTTTCCGGATTAGATAAAGTGATGACCATTCTGATCTAGGTTAGAGTGCACGCAGAGTGTTTCTTTTCTCTCTCTCTTTGGCAGCGACCTTTGACCGACCCTAGACTATGACTCAGTGACCAAGTTGACCGAACCTTCTTAAAATACTGGCTTTTGGATTGTCTATGTTGCATAAGTCATTGCCACTCCTTCTTCCACCCTTTGAATTTCTCAGAACACCCGTTTTACTACGGATATCCACTTCCATTGGATAGATCCATCGTATGGTTATATACGAACTCGAAGGGACTTCTTCGAGGATGGATCCAGGTTCAGGAGAAATAGAATTGGTTTATTCAGTTGTCTTTTATTATCACCTTCTCTCAGGTTGCGAGAGCTCCTTGGTTTAGGAGAGTACACCTATTACGCTTATTGGATAGTCTTATTCCAAACCATAGGCAGGTGCCGAAAGGTAGGGAATGAAGAAAACCAATTAGCCTAAGTAGGGTGTGCAGAAGGTAATATGTAAAGACAAAATAAAGGGATTAGAAAGAGGGCAAAGTAAATTGCGACTGATATCATTCACGACCAAAACCGCGTACTTCATCGCCACTCCTATTTCACCTTTAAAGGAATAAGGTATTATTCAGTTGTCTTTTATCGTCACCTTCTCTCAAGATACGAGTACTCCTTGGTTTAGGAGGGTACACCTATTATGCTTACTGGATAGTCTTCTTCCAAACCATAGGCTGGTGCCGAACGGTAGGGAAGGAAGAAAACCATTTAGCCTAACGATGGTGTACAGAAGGTAATGACTAAAGACAAATAAAGGGATTAGGAGAGATGGCAATAAAATATACGGTTAAAGTCATGAATTGGATTATGGAAGAGGCATTGCTATGAATACCAAGATACCCCTACGAAACATTTTCATGTTTCAGTGCATTGTTAAAAGAAAACTGTTTTCCCGATTAGATACTTACTCCAAGGGTATGTATTTACCAGGTTTCATTCTCATATCTGTATGGTTTCACAGATGATGAGTGGGAGTAAGTTATTGGGAATTAGGTAATTATCCTCATTATATCGGAATTCGTTGTAATTGGTGATATTTGAGGAAATCGCCAGGGTACAGTTTTCAACCTACGACGCACAGATTTTGAGTTATTTAACTCAGCGGACTTATACAGAGTATTGTATGTTGTCCAAGTGTCCATCAGGACAAAGGGGTAGGTCATCGTACTATGTTCTGTTTACTTATAACTTCTCTAGTTTTTAGACAAGTGTTTCGTAGAAATACAAGGTCTAAGTTTTGAGAAGTTGTGGGTATAAGAATAAAGTAGAGAACCGGGTATCACAAGTATCGGGATTCTTCAAAGATATCGAAGATGTAGATTCTTGTGATTGGTATTCAGATAATAGTAATGGTTTTGAGAAACTTGTTTCTCTTTCGGGTTACTCGTAATTGGATGGATTCCTAAGTTGAGTAATGCTGATTAGCCTCTTTCCATTAAGTTGATATGCACTGGAGACAGCTGCATGATTTGAATCAGGTTCCAATTAAATAAGTGCCAAAGTTTCTATATTGGATATAGAATAGATCGTACCTTAAAAGATGTTAAGGTACGGGGAGTTGTCCAGCTTATGCTTAAAACCAGACTCTGGAAAACTCAGGGCACGTTTCTGTAATGGCTGTTTGTGGGTTGACCCTGGCTATGACGAGGGTTGATATTCTACCATTTGGAAGATCAATAGCGATATTGTTCTTGACTCGCCACAGTTTTAGTAAAATGAATCTTTTTCAGAAAACAGTAGTGGGAGTATGGTAGAACTGGAAGTGATTCCAGAACCGCGAACGATTATGGAAAATTTAATAGGACCTATATATTCAATCAGGTTTGACATTCCATTAGCCACTCCGCAGATATGGTGGGTAACCTCAGACACCCGAGAGGTACTTCGGTAGCCTCAAGGACGGTGACAGGGAGGTTCTTATCTACCCTGACTTGACACTACTGTTGTTCCAGGCTATGAGACCCGGTAGGAGGGTTGTCGTAGTTAGTGGGAGCATCGGAAGAATAGTGGGCAAGTAGCTTATGTCTATTTATAGACTAGAGCAGTTATAGCGGAGATAGATCATCTATTTTTGATGTGACAGTCATGGGTTTGACTTCAATCAGAATAGGGGATGGATCTGTTAAGAAGGTAGTAGGGTGTGATGTCATAGTATCTGGATGACATACACACAGTAGGAAGTAAAATTCCTATACTACGATCGGTTGTACTGTGGTCGTCACACAGTTGTTTCTCCAGACAGGATATGGATATAATATTTGACATTCTGGTTTCTGGATCTATGGTTTTAGATCTAGATTTGGGTAGTTTCCTAATGTGGGTACTTTGACAGATATTTTAATGGTTTTTAGAATAGTTGACTCCTAGCATGGTAGTGTACCTGCAGGTGATGGAGTCACCCTCTCTAAAGGTGTCGTATGGACTAAAGGGGAGAGGGAAGTGCATGATTGGCAGATCACTTGCTTAGGCAATTGAGTCAATCATGAGATGTCAAGTACCACACCAGATGTTGTTTTTGCACTAGATGCAATGAGTTTGTATTAATCCAATCCTGGAGAAACATAAGGAAGCAGTTTTAGAATATAAGTACATGTTCTACGGATTTGATGACGGCAGCCTCCTTCGGGAGACGATTATCATTCCAGGCTTCAAAGGTGACATGGTTGACAGAGTGATTGTCAGAGTTATAGTTTTTTTTCCTCTGACGAAGAGGGACAGTATTATGGACAGGTGGTCCAAGAGAATACTGTGGGAGGCATGGTGCCGGATACTGATTAGGTTCAGTGATCGATACAGTCTAAGAAGTTTGGATTTGGAGTTCATTTATGAACTAAGTCCCATCAAATATCCAGACATATTCTAAGACAGGTATTACTCAATTCGGGAGATGGCTTTCTCCGCGAACTTGAGATTAAGAGAGATATTGAAAGAAACATCTAGGCGGATCCACTCACTGAGGCTATTTCTCGAACACAATAGTTTTACAAACGGGCTTTGTGAAACTGATTAGTAGAGGAGTTGGATGTTCGGTTTCACACGGGCTGTGAGTAGTCGACATCACAATAATTAGCCTTGAGTGCAAGTGGGAGATTGTTGGAGATAGTGCCCTCATAGTCAATTATTGGATCGCAGGTACGTGATTGCAATGATTGCGGAGGACCTATACAGGTAGGACAGTCTTACTCGAGATGATAGTATGCTATCTGGTTTGCCTTTATCAGTCGTGTACATGTTCAGGTGACTGATTACATGTTACACTTTGATAGAGTCCTTAGGATCTTGCTTTACTACCAACTGTATGATGACGATCATATACGTGAGAGTTGGGTAGTTTATACGCATATCCTTAATTGTGGTCCCTAGTCGTGGGAGTTTCGAGACAGGGCATCGATACTCCGGAGTAGACTAGTGTATACAGTCGAAACCCCGACGAGGGGCGGTGGCCGGTCTCACAAGCCACTGGTGTCAGTTGGATCACCTAAGATGTATACAGGTGCTCATTGGGTTATGAGTACACCGGACAGGACTCGCCGGGAATCTGCTAGTTAGTACTATACCTATCGTCAGATAGCAGTTCCCTGGTGACATATGTACAGGTTAGTTCATCGACCTGAGGTCGTCATTTGTCTCGTGTGAGTTCCCACTGTGCTTTGATTTCTATCCTACCACGGCTCAAAGGAGTCGTGCAAACAGGTAGCTTTTGGGTACAGTCCCGAGCCATATGGAGGTACGTGAGCGGATCGGCAGGGGATTCGTCTCTCCCGGTATTGGGGGCGAAGTCGTTCTGTGTCTAGGAGAGCCATTACACATAGTCCATGGCCATGGCAGGAGATTTACTGGTAGGTACTCCAGTAGTATCTCAGGGTGTTATTGGGCTACACTCTGACACGACTTATACTGCTATTGGGGGTCTGACGTTACTAGCCCCCTAGGCAGATATGAGATACTCATTGACGAACGGACCGAACTGTATATACATTGTCATTGTTAGGCTCAGTAGGGTTTCCGGATGAGTTCGCTCATCGGCCTCCCTTGAGGTCAGTCCATGGGTAGCCGTTACGCATTGCTAGTGCCGCTGACGGTTTGTGGTTAAACCCACTGCCAGGGTACTGACGAGTTATTAGAGTCCCCCACAGACAGTTTCCCAAGTTCGGGCGAAACGTTGTAGAGGCCGTATGGTTTTATGGCAGGGTTCGGAAAATGCACGTGCGTTTACGCACGTGTCAGTTTTCGGGCAGATGATACTGGTCGGCTTTGGTTTAAGCCGGATCCGAGTATTATATTGAGTAGATATAATATCTTTGTCTCAGTTGCATTTGTATTCGGTCGTAATACAAATGCGGGTATATTTATACAGATACAGGGTTATCCTGAAAGTTGTTTCAGGATCACTTTTGGAAGTTGCCAGTTTCCAGTTTTCTATCAGCCGTCTTTTAACATTCGGTTAAAGACGGATTTATCTTTTCTTGGATGAGGGTGAGTCATGCTTCTAGAAGGTTCTAGTAGGTTCTAGAAAATGGTGCAAGGATAATGACTCATGCTTTGATTTCTAAACATTCTTGTTTTCCTTAAGATATTCTTTTGTGTTCACATTATGATATTTTGCTTAAGGTTACTCTCCCCTCTCCTACACTCACCCCCCCACTCCTATAAGTGGCCGGCCCCCCTACTCACTCTCTCACTTGATGTTTCACTTGAAAAGATTATGATAGATTTTGGGGTGTATGGAATTCACAGCTCATTTCATTCCATCACCCGATTCCTTCGGCAACTTCATTAACCGATCGTCCACGGACTTGGACGAAGTGAGACAAAGTCATCTACTCATTCTCTACATCAATCTTGGTCGTCTCTTTTAGCAAACTTGACGACCGAGTTGCCTCGAGTCAGAGGCGGGAGCCCGTTTAAAGAATCAGTGATGTGGTGCCACCTGGACGAGCAGATCAGAGATCGACGAGATCGGAGCAGCCGCAACGGAGCGTGGGATGATGGTTAAAGAACGAAGGACTCGGATCGTTCGGTATAACCTTTCTACACTCTTTACTGTTTGTTAGTTTAGCAATAATGGAAGATCCGGGTTAAAGTATACGATAGCGCCAGATAAAAAGTTTTTTGTTCCGCATTTGGCGTCTGTAGACGGCCGGGGCGCTAGCGTAGACTTACAAAAACATAATAAAAATCGGATTTTTATCAACTATAGGCAACATGGACTATGCTTTAAGGATCTTTACTAAACAAAAAACTTGCTAAAGCTAACTTGAAAGTAGCTAAGTGGTAGATATACCTTTGGTCTCTTAGTCCTTCTCTCCTTGCTCCTTGGAGTAGTGGAAGGAGGTCACCTTGCTCGTCTTCTCACGTCGAAGAAAGATCCACCCGAAAGCCTCGACCTTTGGCTTCAACTCCAAGCTAGAAGTAACTAGGGTTCAAGAAGTGCTAGTCCTTCAACCCTAGATGAGAGTAGAGAAGATCAATAGAGGGTTTTTCTAAAGCTCAAGTGTTTCTCAACACATGAGAGGGAGAGAGCTTGAGGGAGAGGAAGAACAAGAGAGAGAAAGGATATGATAGAATGAGAAATAATTGAGCCATTCTCACTAATATGTGTGAATTATTTAATTGAATAATTAGCTAGATAATTGTCATGGTTAAATTATGACATGACCATTATCATTTCAATTTGCAAAGATCAAGAAGCATCTTCCAAAAGAAATGATAATGGTCAAAGTGTCAACCTAGGTAAACAAGTCAAAGAAGTCAAATGGTACAACCATAACCATGGAGAATTATTAAACTAATTATTAACTAACAATAATACACACATAAACATTAGGGTTAATAAAATGACAATAGCCATTAACCCTAATCAAGGTCCTCTCCCTCAATCTCAAGCAACTGTGCATACGCACCCGCATTCGTGATCCGAGGAACACGAATACACTGAGAAAAACCAATCTCAAATCATATACTAGGATCCGGCTTAAACCAAAGCCCGCTAGTATAAACTGTCCGGACAGCAAACGTGCACAATTGCGCGAATGTGAACGAACCCTGTCGCAAAACCATGCGACCTCTACTCATTTTGCCTAAAGGCGAATAGCTCTCTGTGTGGGACTCTAAAGGCTCGACACTACGCTGGCAGTGGGTTTAACCACAGACCGCAAGCGGCACTAGCTGTACGTAACGGTCCCCAGGTAGATGTCGATAAGAAGACTGACGAGGTGAACCCCATCTGAACTCCTACTGAGCCTGTATGTGACAATCTCCGTACAGTCCGGTCTGTTCGTCTGATACATCGCATGGCGGGCCTAGGGGGGCGGTTAACGTCAGTCCCCTAATAGCGGTACAAGTCGTGTCGGAGTGTAGCCCAGAACACCCTGAGATAACACTGGAAACCTACCAGTATATCTCGCTTGCCCTGGCCAGGGACTACTCGTGTAATGGCTCTCCTGGACACAGCGCGATGTCAACCCCCAATACCGGGAGAGATGAATCCTGTCTAACCGTCACTGCCTCCAAGTGCTTCGGGACTGCACCCAAAAACTACCTGTTTGCACGATTCCTTTGAGCCATGGTAGGGTAGTAATCAAAGTGCAGTGGGAACACACTCGAGGCGAAGTGACAGTGTCAAGTCAACGGACTAAGCTGTACTCATGTCACCTGGGAACTGATAACTGACGATAGGTATAATACCAACCAACAGTCCCCGACGAGTCCTATCCAGTGTACTCGTAACCTAACGAGCACCCGCATACTATCTCAAGTACGACGTACTGACGGCTGTGGGACCGACCGTCTCCCACGCTGGGATGAGAAGCGCATACGCTAGTCTACTCCGGAGTATCGATGCCCTGTCTCGATAGTCCAACGACTAGGGACCTATATAAGGATGTGCTTATAGATCACCCAGCTCCCACGAGTGTGAGCGCCATCACAACGCTGGTAATCAAGCAAAGATCCTAAGGGCTCTACTAATATGTATAACAGCGATATGCTAAAAGAAACACATGCACATATTAAAGCAGAGACAAACCAAGTAGCATACTACCATTTCGAGCAAGATTGTATATACAACTGTGAATATCCCAAGCTTCCATCAAGTAATATACAAACTAGTATGATACAGTAATGGCCTCTAGGGCATATACACTAACAATCTCCCACTTGCACTAAGGCCATGTACTGGCGTATTGAAGACCTATCATCTCGATCAGCCGCTCGAACTGAGTCTGGGGCAAGGCCTTGGTGAATGGATCTGCTGTGTTATCCTCTGATGCAACTCTCCGGACCTCGATCTCCTGGCGATCCACGATCTCCCTGATCAGGTGATACCGCCTCAAGATGTGTCTGGATTTCTGATGGGACCTGGGTTCCTTCGCTAAAGCTATAGCCCCGTTGTTGTCGCAATACAGAGGTATTGGGTCAACAATGGACGGAACCACTTGAAGTTCTCTCAAGAACTTCCTCATCCAGACAGCTTCTATTGCGGCATCAGATGCAGCAATGTATTCCGCTTCCATAGTCGAGTCAGCAACGGTTTCCTGTTTGGAGCTCTTCCAACACACCGCCCCTCCATTGAGGGTGAAGACAAAACCCGACATGGACTTGGAATCATCCTTGTCACTCTGGAAGCTGGAGTCAGCAAAGGCCTCAATCTGCAGGTCTTTTCCGCCATACACCAAGAACATCTCCTTAGTCCTTCTCAGGTACTTGAGAATGTTCTTTACTGCTATCCAATGTTTCTCCCCAGGGTTTGACTGATACCTGCTTACCACACTTAGTGCATAAGCCACATCCGGTCTGGTACACAACATCGCATACATAATAGAGCCTACCGCAGAAGCGTAGGGTATAATAGACATGCGATCCCTCTCCAAATCAGTCTTGGGAGACATCTCTTTGGAGAGGGTGATCCCGTGACAAGCCGGTAGATTATCGCGCTTGGAATCTTCCATACTGAATCTCTTCAGTATGGTGTCGATGTACCTGAACTGCGAAAGTCCTAATATCCTCTTGGATCTGTCACGGTAGATCCGGATACCCAGAATGTATGATGCATCACCCAGGTCTTTCATGGAGAACCTGTGTGACAAGAACCCCTTGACAGATTGTAGCATAGGAATGTCATTTCCTATTAAGAGAATGTCATCCACGCATAAAACGAGGAATACTACAGTTCTCGCTACAAATCTACAATAGATGCATGGTTCATCTGGATTTTTGATAAAGCCAAATTCCTTGACCGTTTCATCAAAACAGATGTTCCAACTCCGCGATGCCTGCTTTAGTCCATAAATGGACTTAAGCAACTTGCACACCTTTCCGCTGCTCCCACTCTGAATGAAACCCTCTGGCTGATCCATATAGACACACTCCTCTAAATGTCCATTTAGAAAAGCTGTCTTTACGTCTATCTGCCAAATCTCATAGTCGTGGAAGGCAGCAATGGCAAGAAGGATCCGAATGGATTTCAGCATAGCTACTGGAGAAAAGGTTTCGTCATAGTCCAAACCAGGTCGTTGACGAAAACCCTTTGCTACCAGTCTAGCTTTATAGGTCTCAACCTGTCCATCTACACCAATCTTCCTTTTGAAGATCCACTTGCATCCTATGGGTTTTACCTCATCTGGAGCAATGTCCAACGTCCATACTTTGTTGGTGTACATGGACTCCATTTCGGTCCGCATTGCATCCAGCCATTTTACCGAGTCGACGCTCTGAATGGCTTGCTGGAAGCTAGTAGGCTCATCAAGGTCTATGATGCAATCCTCTCTATCCCCGTCAATGAGAAAACCGTAGTATCTCTCGGGCGGATGAGACTGCCTACTACTCCTGCGGAGTGGCGTGGGAATGTCTTGATCTTTCGAACCCTCTGGTTCTACTAAGCTTTCAGTAATAGCTTGTGGTTCTGGAATTTCTTCCAGTTCTATTGCGCTCCCACTTATTTCTTTTTCTAAGAACTGGTGTTCTAGAAAATGGGTATTACGAGAAACAAGGACTTTTTGTTCCTCTGCATAATAGAAAAGATACCCCCTGGAGTTCTTTGGGTATCCCACAAACTTGCACAGTACTGAGCGTGCCTCTAGTTTGTCCACATGCTGCTTTTTGACATAAGCTGGACATCCCCAAATCTTCAAGTATTGAAGATAGGGTTTCTTCCCACTCCATAACTCATATGGTGTGGTGGGCACAGTCTTAGTGGGAGCACGGTTCAAAAGGTATGCAGCTGTTTCTAGCGCATATCCCCAGAACGATCGCGGCAACTCAGCGTTACTCATCATGGACCGTACCATATCCAATAGGGTTCGGTTCCGTCTCTCCGATACACCATTATGTTGCGGAGTGTATGGAGGAGTAAGCTGAGAGAGAATTCCATTCTCTTTTAAGTAACCCAGGAACTCGGCACTCAAGTATTCACCACCTCGATCAGATCTAAGTGCCTTGATACTTTTGCCTGTTTGTTTTTCTACTTCATTCTTATATTCCTGGAACTTATCAAAAGCTTCGGATTTATGCTTCATTAAGAAGACATGTCCGAACCTTGAGAAATCATCCGTAAAAGTAATGAAGTAAGAATAACCGCTTCGCGCATGTGTAGACATTTGACCGCACACGTCGCTGTGTACGAGTCCCAAGAGCTCGCTCGCTCTTACTCCGTGTCCAGTGAACGGAGTCTTTGTCATCTTTCCCTTGAGACAGGATTGACAAGTTGCATACGATTGATATTCGAACGACTCCAAATATCCTTCTGCATGTAACTTAGTCAACCTTCTCTCATTGATGTGACCCAGTCTACAATGCCATAAGAAAGTTTTATTGATTTCTGGAGACTTTCTTTTGTGTGTATTCTGGACATTGAAAATCTGTGGCTGGTTTAATACGTATATACCGTTGTTCAATGTACCTGACCCAATCAAAACTTGATTAAGGTGAATGTTCACTACATTACTTACAAATGCAAATTCATAACCTTCTTTAGATAATAAAGATACAGAAATGATATTACAGGTTGCATTTGGTACATAATAACAACTACGCAAAACCAAAAAATGTCCATCCGACAATCCCAGGTGATAGTCCCCCACGGCCTCAGCATCCATGCTAGCACCGTTTGCAACTCTGAGGGTCATGTCACCTGCCTTCAAAACTCTACGCTTTCTCAACGCCTGCAAAGAATTACAGATATGAGATCCTGATCCGGTATCCAATACCCAGGATGTAGAGTTTATTGATAGACAGTTTTCAATAACATACACACCTGAAGCTGAAGCTGCAACTCGCTTCAAATCCTGTGTTCTGGCTTTCCAAGCCTTGCAATCCTGTTTCCAGTGACCACTTTAGTGACAATAGAAGCATTCTTCCTTCCCTACCAGCTTTCCCGCTACCTTTGTTGCTTTTCCTTTTCCCTTCGTATCCACTTTACTGACACCGCCTCTTGGTTTGGCGGGGGCTTTCTTCTTCTTACCCTTGGCTTTTGCCCTGGATCTAGAAGAGGAAGATCCTCCTACAAACAAAGTGGATGTCTCCCTACTTTTCTGTAGGGTGCCCTCTGCACTCCTCAGCATGTTGAGGAGCTCTGAAAGTTCAACTTCTTTTTCCTGTAATTTGAAGTTCAGGATGAACTGGGTGTAAGTGGAAGGAAGGGACTGGAGAATCAAGTCCGTATAGAGCTCATTCTCCAACGTGGTCCCAAGTTCTGCGAGCTCCTCTATGTAGCCAATCATCTTAAGCACGTGTTCCGCTACCGATGATCCGACGGCCAACCTTGCCGAAAACAACTTCTTCGACACTTCGTATCTGGCGATACGAGACTGCTCTCCATACAGTTCTTTTGTATGAAGAAATATGGACTCTAGGTCCATATTCTCGTGCCTCCTCTGATGTTCGTTGTCCATCGAGGCAAGTACGACGCATTTGGCCTTCGCGCAATCTATTTCCCATGTCTTACGGATTTCCCTATCCGCGACACTGGTTTTAGGACCTGGGACAGGGGGAGCTTTGGTGGTAAGGAGATACCCCAGCTTGTCGTAAGTGATTGCCATCTTGACATTCCTGAGCCAATCTTTGTAGTTTGGCCCTGTCAATATGTTTTTATCTAGTAATAACTTAAGTCCGGTCATGTTGAATGGTCGCTGCAATTAGGAGAGAGAAAAGAAACACTTTAGCATGATGCTCTTGCAAGTTTAGAGTGGTTTTTAATTTGTCTAAACTGGATGGCTCCCACTGTCTCTCGAATCCCTTCTCAAACCGTAAAGAAAGGATTAGTCAGGATCAATCTCACCGTACAATACTTGCTTAACCGTTCAGCCAGGCCAGTGTCGGTACTTCGAGGGAGGTTTTCCAACGCTTTTGCGAAGTTCCTTAATTAAGTAACCTCTTTTCCCTGTGGGCGTAGCCCCGCTAACACCTTTCTAGACACCTACTAAGTTTATAGCATTGATCGTTAAGTAAGAGTTTTCCCGAGGAGTAGCATATACTCACAGTAGGATCGGGATACAAATATCATCGCGTGATAAAACCGAAGGAATCCTACCAGAATCATCACACTCCAAATGGTATGCAGCGCTAGCAAGTTTCAGTACTTATGAAACTCCCGATGTGGATTTTTGCCCCATGCTCTTATGACCTTGGCATGAGGTCAAAATATCATAAGTCACATGTCAAGTTCTTCCCATCATTATCCTGGTTAATTTGAACCCACCCGTACCTACCCTTGACGTAGGCCAAAATGGCAGTACGACTGTCTCAAACCAACGCATTCTATCTATGCAACAGATAAATATCTGGCAGCTACCAATCACTATGCCTTGGCGTGAGGTCAAAATACATAGCTTGAATACTACCGAATATTTAACTGAAATGATGGAGGGCTACGGATGGTTTTGGCGAAACCGTGAACGTAGTGAACTTGATATAATCGATGGAACGAGATAGCTTTTAAAAAAGGAGTGGTTCAAGCTCCGCGTTTAAAAGTTTAGTTTTAAAAAGAACCGAGTGGTTTTCAAAGTGTTCCAATCGACTTTTACTTGGTTTATTTTCTTGCATTAGTTCTTTTAATGCGTCCCATCATTTAATTCTACCATTGCAGAAAACAACCAAAATATGACGTACGCTTATGCCATTCGCATTCGCCACGGGGCCCCGTCATCACCCGTTAGGTTACTTAACTAACGACAGAGCGGGGGCTGGGCTAGCGCGGCTGTAAAACATAAGCAACGCCTAAATAGTTGTTAGTTATATGTATGCCCAAGAGGCCATTACTATATATAGGATGTATATTGTAGTGGATGCTTGGACATATATAGGGAGGACTTTCTTGCTCGACATGATAGTATGCTATCTGGTTGCTCTTTACCTTAACGTGTACACTGATTGTCTCTCTGCTACATGTTGGTAAAGCCCTTAGGATGTGTGCTTGACTACCTGGACTATGATGCGGATCATACTAGTGGGGATATGGTAGTCCATAAGTACATCCTTCAAAGTCCCTAGTCGAGGGTGTATCGAGACGGGGCATCGATATACCAGAGTAGACAAGCGTATACCTTCTCGACCCATACAGATGGGCGATGGATGATCCCATATCCATTGGTGTTTGACATCAGAGATGATATACGGGTGCTCAGTAGAGACTGGGTACACTGGACGGACTCGCCGAGAACTCCCAGATGGTATTATACCTCACGTCAGATGGCAGTTCTCTGGTGACATTAGTACAGAGTAGTCTGTTGACCCGAGATCTGTAAGTGCACGGCGGCGCCCCGGCCGTCAATCCGATGGCCAAATGCGGAAGCAGTGATAAACTTTAATTTTTCTTGAACTGGCAAACCGCCGCGCACTAATACCCGGATCGAACCATTAATTAGTCCTAGCTAACTACAAGATGGGGAAGAGAGATATACCGACAGATCCGAGTCCTCCGGTCTTCTCGTCGTCGTCCCGATCTCCTGCGGAAGCTCCGGTCTCCACCTCGTCGCCGGAAGTGCACCACATCGCCTACTTCTTTTACGGGATCCCACCTCAATGCCGAGGCAACTCGGGCACGAAGCTGGCTAGTCGACGTGCCCAAGGTTTGCTGTAGAATGTATAGTAGAACTAGTGTCTCATTTGGGGTTTATGGAGGTGCCATTTTGGTGGAGGAAATGAGGTATGAACTTTTGTGGAGGAACTTGGGGATTTTTCTGGCATCAAGAGAGCAAAAATCCCCACTACAAAAATGGGCAACCCCTCCTCCATGCTTGGCCGGCCATCACTAGAGGAGGAGGAGAGAGAGAGGTGTGTGAGAGTGGAGTGTATGAAATATAGGAGCCATACTCCTCTCATGCAAGAGAGAGAGAGAGGAATGGTTATCATAACAAGAGATGATTACTAACCCAAAACCACACTCAACCAACAATCATCAACAACCATGATTGTTTACAAAGTCAAGCCATCATGATAAAGCTAGAAGTCAAGGTCAAGGAAAAGCTATCATGATACAACAAAATGCAAAGACCCCCTCCATAAATGCCTATTTGCAACAATGCAAATAAGCCCTCCTTCACCAAACTTCGGCCAATGAAAGATACAAAGGAAATCGGCCGAAACAGAAAGCAAACTGGCAACTCCAGAAAACTGGTCCCGTAATAAATTACAGGAAAACCCCGATACTGTGCATACACACCCGCATCTGTATTCCGACCGAAATACAAATGCAATGAGACAAAATCTACACTGTACTATACTAAGATCCGGCTTATACCAAAACCGGCTAGTAATATCCGTTCGATCCTGATCCGTGCAATACCGCACGTATCTGATCGAACCCTGCCATATATCCATACGGCCTATAGTACAAACTGTCCGATCCTGATCCGTGCAATACCGCACGTATATGATCGGACCTTGCCATATCTCCATACGGCCTCTACAACCTTTCGCCCGAAAGCTGAGTAACTGAATGTGGGGGACTCTAAAGACTCGTCAACACCTTGGTTGTGGATTTAACCACTAGCACGTCAGAGGTATAAGCCAATACGTAATGGGCTACCAGGTATTGACTAAAAGGGATATCTGTGAGCGAACTCAGCCTGACAACCCTACTGAGCCTGTCAGTGACAATATCCGTACAGTCCGGTCCGTTCGTCTATGAGCATCGCATGGCGGGCCTAGGGGGTTGGTAAAAGTCAGACCCCCAAAAGCGGTACAAGTCGTGTCGGAGTGTAGCCCAGAACACCCTGAGATACTACTGGAATACCTACCAGTAAATCTCCTTGCCTCGGCCGAGGGCTTCGTGTAATGGCTCTCCTAGACACAGCGCGACCTCACCCCCAATACCGGGAGAGACGAACCCCTGAAGATACGCTCACTGCCTCCATGTGGCTCGGGACTGTACCCAACTAAAACCTGTTTGCACGACTCCTTTGAGCCGTGGTAGGGTAGTAATCAAAGTACAGTGGGAACTCACACAAGACAAATGACGATCCCCAGGTCGATGAACTAACCTGTACACATGTCACCAGGGAACTGCCATCTGACGTCTGGTATATGACCAACTAGCATGTTCCCGGCGAGTCCTGTCCGGTGTACTCATAACCCAATGAGCACCTGTATACATCTTAGGTGATCCAACTGACACCAGTGGCTTGAGAGACCGGCCACCGCCCCTCGTCGGGGTCTAGACTGTATACACTAGTCTACTCTAGAGTATCGATGCCCTGTCTCAAAACTCTCACGACTAGGGACCATTTAAGGATATGCTTATAGACCCCCAGCTCCCACTTATATGATCGCCCTCATACTGCTGGTGGTCAAGCAAGAATCCTAGGGGCTCTATCAACGTGTAATAGCGACGTGTCAGGTCACTTAAAACAGTACACGATGATAAAAGTAAACCAGATAGTATACTATCATCTCGAGTAAGACTGTCCTACCGGGATAGGTCCTCCATCAATCATTGCAATCACGTACCTGTGACCTAATAATTGACTCTGAGGGCACTATCTACAATAATCTCCCACTTGCACTCAAGGCTAATTATTGCGATGTCGCATACTCACAGCCCGTGTGATACCGAATACCCAACTCCTCTACTAGTCAGTCTCACAAAGCTCGTTTGCGAAACTATTGCGTTCGAGGAATAGCCTTAGTGAGTGGATCCGCTTTGTTGTTTCTTTCTATGTCTCTCTAAATCTCAAGTTCGCGGAGAAAACCCATCTCCCGAAATGAGCAATACCTGTCATAGAATGTCTGGATGTCTGATGGGACCTAGCTCATAAATGAACTCCAAATCCAAACTTCTTAGACTGTATCGTCAACTGAACTTAATCAGTATCCTGCGCCATGCCACCCTCAGTATTGCCTTGGACCACCTGTCCAAAATACTGCCCCTCATCAGAAGGAAAACTATAGCTCTGACAACCTCCTTGTCGTCCATGTCACCTTAGAAGCCTGGAATGATAACTGTTTCCCGAATGAGGCTGTCGTTATCATATCCCTAGAACATCCACTTATGTTCTAAAACTGCTTCCGACCGTTTCTCCAGGATTGGATTAATGTCAGCTTATTGCATCTAGTGCAAGAACAATGTCTGGTGTGGTACTTGACATCTCATGATTGACTCAATTGCCTGAGCAAGTGATCTGCCAATCATGCACATCCCTCTCCCCTTTAGTCTGTAAGACACCTTTAGAGAGGGTGACTCCATTACCTGCAGGTATACAACCGTGCCAGGAGTCATCCATTCTAAATACCCTTAGAATGCTATCTAAGTACCCAGATTGGGAGACTACCCAAATCTAGATCTAAAACCATAGATCTAGTAACCAGTATGTCTGATATAAAATCCATTTCCTTTGTGGAGAAACCACTGTGTGACGACCAAAGTATAACCGATTGTAGTGTAGGAGTTTCTTTTCCTACTCTGTGTATGTCATCCAAATACCAGGATATCACACCCTATTACCTTCTCAACAGATCCATCCCTTATTCTGATGAAGTCAAACCTATGACTGTCACGTCAGAAATAGATGATCTATCTCCACTACTGGTGCTTCAGTCTATAAATAGACATAAGCTACCTGTCCACCAATGCTTCCGCTGCTCCCACTGACTACGACAACCCTCTGGCAGAGTCATATAGACGTACACTTCTAAAGCGAGTTCAGAACGACGCTATACTCATCCTCCCGCCGGGTCTCGCAGCCTGGAACAACAGCAATGGTAATTGTGGGTAAACAAGAACTTCCCTGTCACCGTCCTTGAGGCTACCGTAGTACCTCTCGGGTGCCTGAAGTTACCCACCGTATCTGCGGAGTGGCCAATGGAATGTCAATCCAGATTGAATCTTTAGGTCCCTTGTTAAATCTTCAGTAATCGTTTGTGGTTCTGGAATCACTTCCAGTTCTACCATACTCCCACTACTGTTTTCTGAAAAATCCATTTTTAATAAAACTGTGGCGAGTCTAGAACAATATTGCTATTGTTCATCCAGATGGTAGAAAGTCAACCCTCGTCATAGCCTGGGTCAACCCACAAACAGCCATTACAGAAACATGCCTTGAGTTGTCCAGAGTCTGGTTTTAATCATAAGCCGGACAACTCCCCGTACCTTAACATCGTTAAGATATGAACTGTTCTATATCCAATATAGAAACAGAGGCACTGATTTAATTGAACCAGATTCAAATCATGCAACTGTCTCCAGTGCATGTCAACTAAATGGAAGGAGGCCGATCAGCGTTACACAACTTAGGAGTGCTTCCAATTATGAGTAACCTGAAAGAGAAGCAAGGTCTCTTAATCATTACTATCAACTGAATACCATATACAAGTATCTACATCTTCGATCACTTTGAAGAATCCCGATACTTGCTACACCTGGTTCTCCACTCTATTCAAATACCTATAACTTCTCCAAATTCGGACCCTGTGTTTCCACGAAACACCTGTCTAAAAACTAGAGAAGTCATAAGTAAACCGAATATAGTACGAGGACCAACCCCTCTGTCCTGATGGACCCTGGACATCATACAATACTCTGTACAAGTCCCTTGAGTCTGATAACTCACTCACTGTGTGTCGTAGGTTGAAAACTGTACTTATGGTTAAGAAGAATTACACCGCTGTTTAATGCTCCTTACCTAACCATCCACTGATATAGGTAAATGTCGTAGACATAATTTCAAAAAGGTATATCTCACTCTATGAAAATAGACGTACAGATATATCAATTTGAAATTGGTGCATGACAGCGGATATTCAAAACCAAATATTTGCCGAACGGCAAACAGCCCAGGTGATTTCCTCAAATATCACCGATTACATCGAATTCCGATATAATGAGGATGATCACCCAATTCCCAATAACTTACTCCCACTCATCATCTGTAAAACCATACAGATGTGAGAATCAAACCTGGTAAATACATACCCTGGAGCAAGTGTCAAACTGGGAAATCAGTTTTCCTTTAACAGTACACAGCGAGACTGAAACATTGAAATGTTTCGATGGGGTATCCTGGTATTCATAGTAATGCCTCTTCCAGATTCACGACTGTAACCGTATAATTCTTTGCCACCACTCCAAATCCCTTCATATGTCTTTAGTCATCACCTTCTGCACACCCCTTTAGGCCAAATGGTTTTCTTCCTTCCCTACCGTTCAGCACCAGCCTATGGTTTGGAAGAAGACTATCCAATAAGCATAATGGGTGTACTGTCCCAATCCTAGGAACACTCGCAATGCGAGAGAAGGTGAAGACAAAAGACACCTGAATAAATCTTATTCCTATTTCTCCTGAACCAGAATCCATCCCCGAACTGGAACAAGTTCCTTTCGAGTTCTTATATAACCATACGATGGAGTATCCAATAAACTGTGGATCTTCGTAGTGATACGGAGTGTCCTGGAGAAATACAAAGGTGATTTGGGAGTGGTAAAGGAATACTTGGTATGGTCGTGAATAACAGTCGCAATTTACTTTGCCCTTTTACTAATCCCTTGCTTTGTCTTAACTTAATACCTTCTGTACACCATCGTTAGGCTAATTGGTTTTCTTCATTCCCTACCGGTCGGCACCAGCCTAAGGTTTGGAAGAAGACTATCCAATTTGCGTAATAGGTGTACTATCTCCTAAACCAAGGAGTACTCGCAACCTGAGAGAAGGTAAAAGGAAAAGACAACTGAATAATCCTATCCGTTTTCTCCAGAACCGGAAACCATCCTCGAATAAATCCCTTCGAGTTCGTATCTAACCATACGATGGTTTTGTCCAATGGAAGTGGACGTTCGTAGTAATACGGGGTGTCCTGAAGAAAAGGATAAAAGTAGGAGTGGCAATGAGGTTTGCAACTCTGACAATCCAAAAGCCAGTGTTAAGAAGGTTCGGTCAACTTGGTCACTGAGTCATAGTCTTAGGGTCAGGTCAATGGTCACTGGCAAAGAGAGAGAGAAAAGAAACACTCAGCGTGCACTCTAACCTAGATCAGAATGGTTACCAACTTATCTAATCTGGAAACCTCCCACTGTACCTCAAATTCTCCTCCAAACCTGAAAGAAGAATTAGTCGGGGTCACCCGAGGAGTAAACTAACTCATCAGTGGGAATCGGGATCCAACTCTCATCGCATGATAACGTGACGGAATCCTCTCACGCTACCACACTCCAGAAGGTATGCGCATATCTGGCAAGTTTCAGTTCTTTTGAAACTCCCGATGTGATTTCTGCCCCATGCTCTTATGACCTTGACTTTGGCCAACATATCATAAGTCACATGTCAAGTTCTACCCGTCATTCTCTAGGTTAATTTGAATCCACCCGTACCTACCCTTGACTTTGGCCAAAATGGCAGTACGACTGTCCCAAACCAACGCATCTATCTATGCTGCATATGAATACCCCAATAGCTACCAATCACTGTGCCTTGACTTTGGCCAACATACATAGCTTGAATACTATTGACCATCCATATGAAACGACGGAGGGCTACGAATGGTTTCTGGCGAAAACCTTTAACGTAAAGAACTTGATATCGTTGAAGGAACGGATAGCTTTTTGAAAATATAGTGACGAAAACCGTTGCTAAAGAGGTCACTCCCGGTGAAGGGATCTCGGCTCTTTCCCCGTAGAATGGGGTGCAGGATATTCTAACCGAATACCACGGTGCAAAGCAAAAGTAATCGGCTATAGTTAAGTCATTGCCCTGACGCAAACTTTTTGTCCAAGGGGTCACTCCCGGTAAAGGGATCTCGGCCCTTGCCTCGTCGACTGAGGAGCAGGATATTCCATCTGAATACCACGATGCAAAACAAAAGTGAACGTCCTTGCAATAACAGCTTTTTGAAAAGTGTTCCAACAACATCAGATTAGGTTTGTTTTTAACTTGCATTGATCCGAATCAATGCAGTCCCATCAATTGATCACACCAAAAAGAACGAAAATATACTGATGTACGTATATGCCATCCGCATTCGCTACTGGGTCCCGTCATTACCCGTTAGGTTAGCTAACTAACGACAGAGCGGGGACTGGACTAGCGCGGATGTAAAACATATACAACATCTACTAATATATATACCAATATATTATATTTCGCTCAAGGCGTGAAAAAAATGCAACATCACAGAGAATGAACAGCATCACAGAACAATATAGAAATCTGGGATCCCCGGGTTTCACAGAGCCACTACTGAAACCCGACGTTCCCCTGGTCGTGTGGATAGCCTGTGCAATGAAATCCTAGACCCCTACGGGCGCGGCAAGTTACCCGCCAAAACCTGAAGCGAGGCAGCCCCCTTCAGCGACGTGAATGGACCACTCGGCACTTCACGGAATCCGGCAACTTAGGCACCCCTCCTGGGTCAACCTGTACCCCCTACGAGTGCGGCGAATAGCCCGCCAATTCTAGAGTGAAGCCCCCTCCGTCTCAATGCCATGAGATGCGGGCTTGTTGCCTTCTAGAACCCGGCTATCCGTGCACCTCTCCGCGGGGTAATCCTAGTACAGAAAGTAAAATATACATACAACGGGTACATCGACCGCAACCTGGCCGTGCCCCAAAATAATAATACAAACAGGCAGTGACGGCAGTCCACATGTCGGACGCTCGTCCCGCAATATCAAATGTACATAATACAACCACAACTGTACTAGCATTGCATCCAGGCTATCCCCCACGACCGATCCGCAACATCACAGCAATACATAGAACATCAACGTGAAAGTCACGTTCGCAAATCCGTCTAACCGGGCTATAGCAGTTAGACCGGATTTACCGATCAAGTGACATTCACGGTCGCATATATAATGTAAATACTGTGAAATAATGTGTTTAAAATATCCGATCGATCAAATTTTAACAAGTGGGCCCCCAAGCACTACTGTAGCAGATCAGGAAATTCTGGGCCCAATATTAATATTCCAAAACCCCAATTTTTACCCCAGAAAGCCTCTGTAAAAATTTGGTGCAGTGAACCCAATAGTGTGCGGCGGAACCGCGGCCCAAGTGGGTATTTGGCCGCGGTTCCGCGCTCCTACACTGGAGACACTTCATCGAATTTTCACAGAACTCTTATATTTTCCAGTACATCACTTTTCTGTAACCTGAAAAATTTTTCGACACCAGAAAATTTTAACAGAAAACTGATGCAAGCAAAAATGCGAATTTTGGAATTTTGGTCGATCGGAAATGCAAAACACATTAAACCAAGCTAGACTAAGTTAATGGTGTGGATGATGATGAAACCTTTTCTAAGTAGCTATGCTTAAGTCCATCCAGATCCTACTTGCCACGGCTACATACCATGACTACGATATCTGGTGGTTGGGTGTCATGACAGCTTTTCTAAATGATGTTTTAGAAGAGGGCGTCTATAAGTACACAGCCAGAGGGCCTCGTAGACAGTGGGAGCAGCGGAAACGTGTGCAAGATGCTTTATAGGATAAAGCAGGCATCGCGGAGTTGGAACATCTGTTTTGATGAAGTAGTCAAAGAGTTTGACATCATCAAAATGGTAGATGAACCTTGTATATACAAAAAGGTAGTAGGGAGTATGGTGGTGATCCTCGTAGAGTACGTGGATGACATACTCTTGATAGGGAAGGAGTTTCCTATGCTGCGCTCGATCAATCTCCGGTTATCACAAGAATTCTCCATAATAGGATCAAAGTGATACCTCCTAAATCCTGGATTTTGGATCTATGAGATAGATCTAATTGGATGTTAGGATTCTCACTAGTTGTAGTAAGATGGTATCAATCGATCCTGGGGAGAATCACTGGAAGGGTTCCAGGGTGATAAAGACTACTGAATGTCAGTCGCAGGCATTGTCTTTACCCTCAGTAAAGGGACGGTATGTTGGAGGAGTTCCAAGCTAGATACCGTGACATACTAGACGATAAAGGCAGGATACATCGCTACTTAAGATGCTACCAAAGAGGCTGTCTGGGTGTATACTAGTTCATAAGATGAACTTTGTTCCTCCCATTGTGTGACAATGGAGTTGTGGCTTATGCCAAGGAACGCCGGTCCCATCAGTGATCCAGACATATTCTAAGGCAGTATCACTTGATCATGGAGATGGTTGATCTCCAGGGAGATCGAGGTTAGGAGAATAGACTCAGAGGACAACACAGCGGATCCACTCATAAAGGCATGTTCCCAGAGAGAGACTTTTATGGGATGGTTGAGTATGAGATACTACAACCACTGCTATCAGATGGCCCTAGTGCAAGTGGGAGATTGTTAGTTATATGTATGCCCTAGAGGCCATTACTATACATAGGATGTATATTGTAGTGGATGCTTGGACATATATAGGGAGGACTTTCTTGCTCGACATGATAGTATGCTATCTGGTTGCTCTTTACCTTAACGTGCACACTGATTGTCTCTCTGCTACATGTTGGTAAAGCCCTTAGGATGTGTGCTTGACTACCTGGACTATGATGCGGATCATACTAGTGAGGATATGGTAGTCCATAAGTACATCCTTCAAAGTCCCTAGTCGAGGGTGTATCGAGACGGGGCATCGATATACCAGAGTAGACTAGCGTATACCTTCTCGACCCATACAGATGGGCGATGGATGATCCCATATCCATTGGTGTTTGACATCAGAGATGATATACGGGTGCTCAGTAGAGACTGGGTACACTGGACGGACTCGCCGAGAATTCCCAGATGGTATTATACCTCACGTCAGATGGCAGTTCTCTGGTGACACTGGTACAGAGTAGTCTGTTGACCCGAGATCGTCATAGAGTCTTGTGTGGTTCCCACTGTGCTTTGATTTCCATCTTACCACGTCCAAGAGGGCTTGCAAAACGGTGGTTTTTGGGTACAGTCCCGAGTCACATGGAGGCAATGAGCGATAGGAGGGGATTCGTCTCTCCCGGTATAGGGGGTTGATGTTGCGCTGTGTTCGATTGGCTATAACAGGAAATCCCTGGCCAGGGTTGCTGAGATTTACTGGTAAGTGTTACCGGTAGTTTCTCGAATTGTTATAGACCTCATATCGACACGACTTATTGAGCTATTGGGGTCTGACGTTTACCACCCCTAGGCGAGATATGCGACATATCAGACGATCAGACCGGACTGTACGGTAGTGTTACTGGTCGGATTCACTGGAGTGTGAGCGGGCTTGCTCGTCGATCTTCAGATCGCTCAATACCCGGGTGGCCGTTACGTTTAGCAGACCGCTTGCGGCTTGTGGGTGTTTGATATGATCATCGCCTGCTGCCGGCGTATTGACGAGTCTTTAGAGTCCTACACAGAGGTTTCCTGGCTCAAGCGAAACGAAATAGGAGCGCATATGAGATATGTGCGGGACCGAGAATAATGCGTGTATGTGATACCGTATTCCATTCTCGCGATGAATGTATCGATTAGGTTATATGCGATATACCCTAGTTATCGAATCAAAGGTTGATTCGATAAGCCGATACATAGGATACTGGTCGGTTATATGCGATATGACCGGATCGTTAAATCAAGTGTTGATTTAATGATTTAATGTATAATTATATATATTTGATATATTACTTTGCATTAACTAGTATCGGTTCACTTTAAATGGATATTCTCACTCGGGTGTGCGCATTGCATATGCGATATGATTTTGTGCACATGTTTGTATCATGTTTGATGATGCATGCTTTTTGGTTAAGTATAAAGAATTAAACCAAGGTTAAGTTGTTGATTAGGGTTTTACTTATTCATTTATCTTATTTATTTATTCATTTTGAATAAATTGGAAGATAAATGAATGGTGGCTACTTTTGTTTTTAGTTGAAGTTTCATGAAGCTTTGACTTGATGACTTTTTTGTTCTCATCCTTAACCCTAACCATCAACCCAACCTTAGTCAATTCTCTACACTTAACTAAGGTAAAGATTATGATAAGTATTGTTTTATTTTTCTATTTAATATAACTTATCATATTCTTCATCTTCTTCTTCTTCTTCACTTCAAGAAAAAGCTTCACAAGCTTTAATGGCAAAGTAAGAATTAGAGTGAGAAATCCAATTCTAAAGTTTACCCACTTCCTATTTCTTCATCCTCTACCTCTTTCCAAGTAGTAGAGTGTGTTTCCTTCACAAGTTTTCAAGGCTTGGTGAAGGTGGAGCTTGATCTAGCGATGCCTCGACGTAGATCATCTTCGGCATGGACATCGACGACCTAGCTTGCCCATTCTCCGACGAAGCCGACGCTAGAGCCCGAATTTGATTTGGACAACGGAGAGGACCTCATCTCGGAGCCATGGAGGTGGAGGACCGGATCTACAAAGGTTGTACAAAGGTTGTATTTCCGTATCTCTTAGTTAATTGTTAACTAGTTAGCTTTTTCGCCTAGACATCTAGCAAACGATCCGTAGTCGGGTCTCTCGGCACCTAGATTTTTTGAAATTGGCATGGTTGATGCCTTGTGAGACCTCACTAGTGTGCCTAGGAACCCTACAGTGGTATCAAAGCCTAGCTAGAGCCTTAGGCGAAGTCCAGACGGACTTTGAAGTCCGATCGAAACGAAAATCCGAACCCAAAATAGCTCTCTGGACTTTTTCCAAATTCTGGGATTTTTCCAAATTAAAAATGCGTAAAAAATTCAGCAGGGAATTATAAGAATTACGGTGCAATTTTTTTTCCATGAACAGTAAGTACCGCGGCGGAAGCGCGGCATAATCCTGCATTATGCGGCGGTTCCGCCGCACCTTGATGACGTCATCCTCGTATGTTTGCACAGTAACTCTTATTAAATTATGCTGGATTTTCTGGGTATTTTTAAAATTTATTCAAGAGTTGAATTTTTCTGGAGTTGTTTTGGGGATTCGGTGTTTCGATCGGGGTATCAAATTTTGTCTGTGTGGCTTTCCGGATAATTTTTAGAATATGTTAAAAAGTTCGACCGGATATAAATACCCAATTTTTCCCCTGTCGGGAAATTTCCAAGTGTTGGATTTTTCCGTAGTTTAACGACGTTCTAAGTAGTGCAAGTAACGCGATGGACCCTCTAGAAGACAACAAACCTTAACTCGATTATGTGACCGTCTTGAACTGCCCTTTGAACCTTCGGGTTTGGGGCAGTACGGCGTGCCACATGTGAGGCGTTGGCTTGACCCTTCTACGGCTGGACCGTTGGTACTGAGGCACGAACGGAATGTTGTTAGACTTGTTTCATGTGTTGAGCTGTATCGGGAAAACTTGGGTGTTCGATTGTTCGATCGAAAAGTTTAACATTTTCTGTTTATCTGGAATGGGATACAATAATTGGAATTCACAAAAGTTATGAGATAACTGAATGAATGTTATAAACATAGCAGTTTAGTCTCACTTGATCGGTTGCCACAGAATTTTGATGTGATCAAAAGTCCGTCGCAATCACATAGCGTACGCGGATACTCGCCGGGTAAACTTAATAGACAGCCTCACTCCATAGCCCCGACCAAGTGACTGTAGGAGAACCCCGTCGCCGAAAGCATCCGTTCGAGTGCTCGCGGCAGCGGTGTTCCGTCTTGGTGCACTTCGTCGATGGTATCAGGGGTGCGGCCGCCTACTAAAGTTTGTGACGAGCATTCGATCAGTTTTTCGGGAATCTTGTTGAATTGCCCGACTTTATATTGAAAAGTGTTTTCGATTTTGAGACTAAAATGCGGGGTTTATAATTGTTAGGCATGCGATGTCTAAAGAATTCATTTGGTCAGGCATGCGATGTCTGAGGTGGTTGCGGATTCCAACTGTTGTAGTTTTACACTTTCTTTTCTGTGACCGTAAGTGTAATATGTGATATCGCCGGTTTCGTTGCTATATGTCAACGACAATTGGGATGCGCATATTTACTTACGTTGATGACATGTGATGTTATGTGTTGCTGGATATGTTATATTGGATCGTCGTGTTTGAATAGCCGGGTTTTTTTTATGTGAGATGAGTGTTTTTCATTTTCATTCATGTAAAAACTTGTATATAATATTATTTGATTTGGGGCACTTCCAGGTTGCGGAAGATGTCACCGTTTGTATATTATTTACTTTTCCGCACTAGGACAGACCCAAGGAGGGGAGCATAAATAACCGGGTTCTGGAGTCCAGTGGGAGACCAACTCGAGGAGTCGAGTCCGGGTCTCCTAACTCTAGAATTGGTAGGGTTGCTTGTCGCTCTCGTAGGGGTCTAGGGGTGTGGGTTTGGCTATTCATCGCGACCGTGGAATCCGTGTTTTATACTGGCTCGTATTGAAAACACGGACGTCCTAGTATATCCAATATTTCATATGATTCTTCTGCTGCGATATCTGTGATGTGATCATGTGATGTTCTGTGATAGATACAGTATATAGTATATATGATATATTATATAGACGTTACTTATGTTTTACACCCGCGCTAGTCCTGTCCCGCTCTGCCGTTAGTTACCTAACCTAACGGTGCACGAGGGGACATCGAGGCGAATGCGGATGGCATAAGTGTACGTCGTATTTATCTGTGATGTTTAGGTACTTAAATGATGGGACTTCATTAATGCGATTAATGAAATAAAAGAAACCTAAAGATGTTGTAGAATCGAATTTCAAAATAAAACAGGTAGCTACAGTTCTTGCTTTGCACAGCGGTATATGTGATATATCCTGCACCTTATTCGATGAGGAAAGGACCGAGATCCCTTCACCGGGAGTGACTCCTTTAGCAATAACTGGCAGATGCTACACACTCGGTTTGTCTTTTGATTGCTTTTAAGTGTTTTTGCTTTGCACAGTGATATATACGATATATCCCGCACCTCATTCGACGAGGAAAGGACCGACGATCCCTTCACCGGGAGTGACTCCTTTAGCAAAACTAGAAAAGCCTCAAAAACACTCCATTTCAAAATTCATTCGATCCTACAACGATATCAAGTTCATTACGCAATAGGTTTTCAGAAAAACCTGTCGTAGCCCTCCGTCATTTCAGATAAGTACTAGTTAGTATTCGTGCTGCGGTTGTTTGGCATGCGTCAAGGCGTAGTGTACGGTAGCTAACTAGTGCTTATCTGTTAGCATATGATGCGATTGGATTAGGGTATTCGTACGGCGTTGTTTGGCATGCGTCAAGGGTCGTGCGGGTGGGTTTAATTCAATCAAGAAATGTACGGGTTGAACTTGACTAGCAGACTATGGGTTGTTTGGCATGCGTCAAGGTCATAGCGAGCTAGGGGCAAAATATTATCGGGAATTTCAAGTGTTGAAATTTGCAATGAGATTGCATACCTTCTATGAGATAGTTGGATCCCGATACCCGCTGCGAGTAAGAGTTACTCCTGGGAGAGTTTTATACATTACAATTAGCCGATCAAGTAGGTGTCTAGAAAGGTGTCAACGGGGTTACGTCTCTGGGAAAACGAGGTTTACATTAATTAGGTTCGTGCGAAAGCACGGGGGACCTCCCTCAAAGTACCGACACTGGCCTGGCTGAAAGATTGGCGAACTTGTAGTGTGTAATTAATCCCGGCTAGTCTTTCCTTTTAGGGTTTGAAGGAAGATTTGATAAAAAGCAGTGGGAGCCATCCTGATTAGATAAAATAATAACCAATCTATTCTTGCAAGAGCGCACGCTGAGTGTTTTCTTCTAACTCTCTCCAGGTAGCGACCATATCACGTCTTAATCATGATAATAATACGGATTATTGACCGAACCCGCTTGTTATACTGAGCTGGGGAACGTTGGTCCCGCTCCAACTTATAATTGTTATAAGACAGAGCAGGAAATTGGGGAATACCAGATTTCCCGTGCCGCCCAAACGAAGAGAGTGCATGCTGATGCATCATCTTCGGGTGTGTTCATTACAGAGAACTGTTTCTCAGTATCCTTTACGTCCTGGGTATGTGATACCAGATCAGGATCCCAGATATGTAATCTGTTACATAGGGCTACAGAAAGGTAGAGAACTGAGAACGGGTGATAAGTTTCATGAGGCAGAAAACGGAGCAAGAGTTGCAGCCAAGTCTGTTGGTCACTGTCACCCTGTATTACTAGAGTACATTGATTCTGAACAAATGCTATTAGATACCGAACCTGATATACAAAATCATATCTATCTCTTTATTAGTAAAGAAATGATAAAATTTTGTATTGTTGGATTATGTTTTGAACATTTCCTATATCAAAAGTTGATCGGATCAGGCACGTTATCTAAAAGCATTGATGTTCTAAATCAAACTACAGTTCTTAGTATACAGAACACACACAAGAGGAAGAGTTCAGAAATGAACGAATCCTTCTTGAGGTATTGTAGACTAGATCATATCAATGCGACCCGACTGGCTGAGTTACATTTAGATGCATATTTAAATCAGTTTGAATTTACATCTTGTGAAACTCGCCAGTCATGTCACAAAGATAAGATGACCACAGCTCTGTTTATTGGAAACAGAGAAAGAGTTAGTGAACTCTTGGGATGATACATGTTGATGTATGTAGGTCCCCAGTCTACAAATGCCAGGACTGGTTCTTTATACTTCATTATATTCTCTGATAATCTCTCAAGATTCAGACATATGTTCCTGTTGAAACACAAGTCCGAACCTTTTGAGATATTCACAGAATATAAGCTAGAAGTAGAGAACCAAAATACGGGTATAAGTATTATGTCCTATGATGAGATCAGGGAGGAGAATACTTGTGCATGGAATTCCTGGACTATTCTAAATGAGAATGAGATTCTCTCTCAGCATTACTCCTCCGTATACACCATAGCACGATGGTATATCGGGGCGGAGCAATCGCACCCTATATAATAAGGTGTGCTCTATGATGAGTACTGCTGAGTTACCTATTGGGAGTTATGCACTTGAGAAGCTGCATACCTATTGAATATGGTTCGAATCAAATCCGTTGCCTACCACTTCATATGTGATATGATAAGGGAAGAGCCCATATCTTAAGTTGGTTAAGATTTGGGGTTGTCCTGCCTATGTCTAAAACCATAATCCGGGCAAGTTCGAGGCAAGGTCTGTTATGTAGAACTGGAATAGTTCCAGCTATACAAGCTACAGCAGATGATTTGGTAGAACCAAAGGATTCAGTAGATTCCAACGAACCTCAGCCTCTCCGCCGATCTAGTAGGGTTCCTCACCCACCTGAGAGATACTTCGGTTTCTCTATGACAGTGGGAGCGAGGATTGCATCATGAGATGATGACCCAACTAGTTTCGACCTGGCCATCAGGAGTGGGACTCTGTAAGAATGGCTGGATGCTTATCGATCTGAGATGGAATCCTTATACACCAACAAAGTATGGACTTTGTTTGCTATATCTGAAGGGTTAAATCCCCATCAGGAGCAAGTATATCTTGAGAAGATTACCTGGTGTAGATGGAAAAGTTGAGACTTTCAAAGCTAGACTTGTTAAAGGTTTTCATCATCGACCAGGTGTGGATGATGATGAAACCTTTTCTAAGTAGCTATGCTTAAGTCCATCCAGATCCTACTTGCCACGGCTACATACCATGACTACGATATCTGGTGGTTGGGTGTCATGACAGCTTTTCTAAATGATGTTTTAAAAGAGGGCGTCTATAAGTACACAGCCAGAGGGCCTCGTAGACAGTGGGAGCAGCGGAAACGTGTGCAAGATGCTTTATAGGATAAAGCAGGTATCGCGGAGTTGGAACATCTGTTTTGATGAAGTAGTCAAAGAGTTTGACATCATCAAAATGGTAGATGAACCTTGTATATACAAAAAGGTAGTAGGGAGTATGGTGGTGATCCTCGTAGAGTACGTGGATGACATACTCTTGATAGGGAAGGAGTTTCCTATGCTGCGCTCGATCAATCTCCGGTTATCACAAGAATTCTCCATAATAGGATCAAAGTGATACCTCCTAAATCCTGGATTTTGGATCTATGAGATAGATCTAATTGGATGTTAGGATTCTCACTAGTTGTAGTAAGATGGTATCAATCGATCCTGGGGAGAATCACTGGAAGGGTTCCAGGGTGATAAAGACTACTGAATGTCAGTCGCAGGCATTGTCTTTACCCTCAGTAAAGGGACGGTATGTTGGAGGAGTTCCAAGCTAGATACCGTGACATACTAGACGATAAAGGCAGGATACATCGCTACTTAAGATGCTACCAAAGAGGCTGTCTGGGTGTATACTAGTTCATAAGATGAACTTTGTTCCTCCCATTGTGTGACAATGGAGTTGTGGCTTATGCCAAGGAACGCCGGTCCCATCAGTGATCCAGACATATTCTAAGGCAGTATCACTTGATCATGGAGATGGTTGATCTCCAGGGAGATCGAGGTTAGGAGAATAGACTCAGAGGACAACACAGCGGATCCACTCACAAAGGCATGTTCCCAGAGAGAGACTTTTATGAGATGGTTGAGTATGAGATACTACAACCACTGCTATCAGATGGCCCTAGTGCAAGTGGGAGATTGTTAGTTATATGTATGCCCTAGAGGCCATTACTATACATAGGATGTATATTGTAGTGGATGCTTGGACATATATAGGGAGGACTTTCTTGCTCGACATGATAGTATGCTATCTGGTTGCTCTTTACCTTAACGTGTACACTGATTGTCTCTCTGCTACATGTTGGTAAAGCCCTTAGGATGTGTGCTTGACTACCTGGACTATGATGCGGATCATACTAGTGAGGATATGGTAGTCCATAAGTACATCCTTCAAAGTCCCTAGTCGAGGGTGTATCGAGACGGGGCATCGATATACCAGAGTAGACTAGCGTATACCTTCTCGACCCATACAGATGGGCGATGGATGATCCCATATCCATTGGTGTTTGACATCAGAGATGATATACGGGTGCTCAGTAGAGACTGGGTACACTGGACGGACTCGCCGAGAACTCCCAGATGGTATTATACCTCACGTCAGATGGCAGTTCTCTGGTGACACTGGTACAGAGTAGTCTGTTGACCCGAGATCGTCATAGAGTCTTGTGTGGTTCCCACTGTGCTTTGATTTCCATCTTACCACGTCCAAGAGGCGGTGCAAAACGGTGGTTTTTGGGTACAGTCCCGAGTCACATGGAGGCAATGAGCGATAGGAGGGGATTCGTCTCTCCCGGTATAGGGGGTTGATGTTGCGCTGTGTTCGATTGGCTATAACAGGAAATCCCTGGCCAGGGTTGCTGAGATTTACTGGTAAGTGTTACCGGTAGTTTCTCGAATTGTTATAGACCTCATATCGACACGACTTATTGAGCTATTAGGGTCTGACGTTTACCACCCCTAGGCGAGATATGCGACATATCAGACGATCAGACCGGACTGTACGGTAGTGTTACTGGTCGGATTCACTGGAGTGTGAGCGGGCTTGCTCGTCGATCTTCAGATCGCTCAATACCCGGGTGGCCGTTACGTTTAGCAGACCGCTTGCGGCTTGTGGGTGTTTGATATGATCATCGCCTGCTGCCGGCGTATTGACGAGTCTTTAGAGTCCTACACAGAGGTTTCCTGGCTCAAGCGAAACGAAATAGGAGCGCATATGAGATATGTGCGGGACCGAGAATAATGCGTGTATGTGATACCGTATTCCATTCTCGCGATGAATGTATCGATTAGGTTATATGCGATATACCCTAGTTATCGAATCAAAGGTTGATTCGATAAGCCGATACATAGGATACTGGTCGGTTATATGCGATATGACCGGATCGTTAAATCAAGTGTTGATTTAATGATTTAATGTATAATTATATATATTTGATATATTACTTTGCATTAACTAGTATCGGTTCACTTTAAATGGATATTCTCACTCGGGTGTGCGCATTGCATATGCGATATGATTTTGTGCACATGTTTGTATCATGTTTGATGATGCATGCTTTTTGGTTAAGTATAAAGAATTAAACCAAGGTTAAGTTGTTGATTAGGGTTTTACTTATTCATTTATCTTATTTATTTATTCATTTTGAATAAATTGGAAGATAAATGAATGGTGGCTACTTTTGTTTTTAGTTGAAGTTTCATGAAGCTTTGACTTGATGACTTTTTTGTTCTCATCCTTAACCCTAACCATCAACCCAACCTTAGTCAATTCTCTACACTTAACTAAGGTAAAGATTATGATAAGTATTATTTTATTTTTCTATTTAATATAACTTATCATATTCTTCATCTTCTTCTTCTTCTTCACTTCAAGAAAAAGCTTCACAAGCTTTAATGGCAAAGTGAGAATTAGAGTGAGAAATCCAATTCTAAAGTTTACCCACTTCCTATTTCTTCATCCTATACCTTTTGCCAAGTAGTAGAGTGTGTTTCCTTCACAAGTTTTCAAGGCTTGGTGAAGGTGGAGCTTGATCTAGCGATGCCTCGACGTAGATCATCTTCGGCATGGACATCGACGACCTAGCTTGCCCATTCTCCGACGAAGCCGACGCTAGAGCCCGGATTTGATTTGGACAGCGGAGAGGACCTCATCTCGGAGCCATGGAGGTGGAGGACCGGATCTACAAAGGTTGTATTTCCGTATCTCTTAGTTAATTGTTAACTAGTTATCTTTTTCGCCTAGACATCTAGCAAACGATCCGTAGTCGGGTCTCTCGGCACCTAGATTTTTTGAAATTGGCATGGTTGATGCCTTGTGAGACCTCACTAGTGTGCCTAGGAACCCTACAATAGTTATCATATATAAATATATAGCAATGATAGACATTACAGATCACAGATGAATACATTGGATATACTAGGAATCCGCAATCCGTTCGAGCCTGCAACGAAAAGCGGATTACACGGTCGCGGTGAATAGCCAAATACCCCACCCAAGACCCCTACGGGTGCGGCAAACTACCCGCCAAGTACCCAAAGCGAAGCAACCTCCCTCACCACCGTGAGTAGGCCACTCGGCACTTCGAGATACCCGGTAGTTTGTGCACCCCCTCCATGGGTCTATCCTAGGAGCAAAAACAGTAAAAAGAATTATACAATGACGGCTACAACCCCGACCCGGTTGTGCGGCCATACAAATAATAAAATTACATCAATTTACATATTACAATGAATGAAAGTAAAAGCAACACTCATCTCACAACCATCCCGGCTATTCACCCGCGACGATCTAACCCATTCATATACACAAACCAATATCAAACACAGATCACAGATATGTATAACCCCGACTAATCGACATATAGCGATTAGCCGACGTTCAATACATACAAACATCACAGATATAACCATCATAGTCAAAGTGTAGTGAAGTTCGGAAAAAATACGGATTTATAGGCCCCCAAAAATAAATTTCTATTCTGGAAAATCTGGGCACATATAACATATCTTAAAAATCCTAAAACCAAGCCAGAGATACACTGCACCAATCCCGACCCAGTGAGGAGTCCAAACGGCGGCGGTTCTGCGGCAATAGCTTGCTATTGCCGCGGAAACGCGGCGGTTTAGTCGACTCACTGGACCGGGTTTTGTGGTTATCTTTAAAAAACCCTGAGATGATTTTTGGTGTATGACAAATTTTGTTTTGACCAGAAATTTTTTTAACAGAAACTAGGGTTTTTGAAAACTCGGTTTTTTGGATTTTTCGGTTTCGAACTTCGTTACACTTCACTACCTAGCTAGTTTATGTTTAGTCAGGCTCTGATACCACTGTAAGTCCATGTTGCCCATCCCGGTGCTTACGGGGAGGCGGAAAACATAATAAAAATAGGATTTTTATCAACTATAGGCAACATGGACTATGCTTTAAGGATCTTTACTAAACAAAAAACTTGCTAAAGCTAACTTGAAAGTAGCTAAGTGGTAGAAAAGTTATACCTTTGGTCTCTTAGTCCTTCTCTCCTTGCTCCTTGGAGTAGTGGAAGGAGGTCACCTTGCTCGTCTTCTCACGCCGAAGAAAGATCCACCCGAAAGCCTCGACCTTTGGCTTCAACTCCAAGCTAGAAGTAACTAGGGTTCAAGAAGTGCTAGTCCTTCAACCCTAGATGAGAGTAGAGAAGATCAAGAGAGGGTTTTTCTCAAGCTCAAGTGTTTCTCAACACATGAGAGGGAGAGAGCTTGAGGGAGAGGAAGAACAAGAGAGAGAAAGGATATGATAGAATGAGAAATAATTGAGCCATTCTCACTAATATGTGTGAATTATTTAATTGAATAATTAGCTAGATAATTGTCATGGTTAAATCATGACATGACCATTATCATTTCAATTTGCAAAGATCAAGAAGCATCTTCCAAAAGAAATGATGATGGTTAAAGTGTCAACCTAGGTCAACAAGTCAAAGAAGTCAAATGGTCAACAACCATAACCATGGACAATTATTAAACTAATTATTAACTAACAATAATACACACATAAACATTAGGGTTAATAAAATGACAATAGCCATTAACCCTAATCAAGGTCCTCTCCCTCAATCTCAAGCAACTGTGCATACGCACCCGCATTCATGATCCGAGGAACACGAATACACTGAGAAAAACCAATCTCAAATCATATACTAGGATCCGGCTTAAACCAAAGCCCGCTAGTATAAACTGTCCGGATAGCAAACGTGCACAAGTGCGCGAATGTGAACGAACCCTGTCGCAAAACCATGCGACCTCTACTCATTTTGCCTAAAGGCGAATAGCTCTCTCTGTGGGACTCTAAAGACTCGACACTACGCTGGCAGTGGGTTTAACCACAGACCGCAAGCGGTACTAGCTGTACGTAACGGTCCCCAGGTAGATGTCGATAAGAAGACTGACGAGGTGAACCCCATCTGAACTCCTACTGAGCCTGTATGTGACAATCTCCGTACAGTCCGGTCTGTTCGTCTGATACATCGCATGGCGGGCCTAGGGGGGCGGTGAACGTCAGTCCCCTAATAGCGGTACAAGTCATGTCAGAGTGTAGCCCAGAACACACTGAGATAACACTGGAAACCTACCAGTATATCTCGCTTGCCCTGGCCAGGGACTACTCGTGTAATGGCTCTCCTGGACACAGTGCGATGTCAACCCCCAATACCGGGAGAGACGAATCCTGTCTAACCGTCACTGCCTCCAAGTGCTTCGGGACTGCACCCAAAAACTACCTGTTTGCACGACTCCTTTGAGCCGTGGTAGGGTAGTAATCAAAGTGCAGTGGGAACACACTCGAGGCGAAGTGACAGTGTCAAGTCAACGGACTAAGCTGTACTCATGTCACCTGGGAACTGATAACTGACGATAGGTATAATACCAACCAACAGTCCCCGATGAGTCCTGTCCAGTGTACTCGTAACCTAACGAGCACCCGCATACTATCTCAAGTACGACGTACTGACGGCTGTAGGACCGACCGTCTCCCACGCTGGGATGAGAAGCGCATACGCTAGTCTACTCCGGAGTATCGATGCCCTGTCTCGATAGTCCAACGACTAGGGACCTATATAAAGATGTGCTTATAGATCACCCAGCTCCCACGAGTGTGAGCGCCATCACAACGCTGGTAATCAAGCAAAGATCCTAAGGGCTCTACTAATATGTATAACAGCGATATGCTAAAAGAAACACATGCACATATTAAAGCAGAGACAAACCAAGTAGCATACTACCATTTCGAGCAAGATTGTATATACAACTGTGAATATCCCAAGCTTCCATCAAGTAATATACAAACTAGTATGATACAGTAATGGCCTCTAGGGCATATACACGAACAGTTTCTTCTAAAAACCCTGAGCCGAATTTTAAGGTAAGATTTATTATTTTTGGAACAGGAAAAAAATTCGGCAGAAAGTTGATTTTTCGGGCGTGTTTCGTGACTTTTTCTCCGATCGAACTTCTAGTTACTTTGCTAACATGTTAGTAGTGTTTAACTAGGCTCTGATACCACTGTAAGTCCATGCTACCCTTCCCCGGTTCTTTGGGGTTGCGGAAATGGTGAAAAACGATTTTTCTTAGGGTGGTAACATGGACTCAAAATACGGATCTTTGTTAAACAACTACCTAACAACCTAACTAGGAGTTTTACCTACTCGGTTAGGGGTTATCCTTACTTGAACTCCTTCTTCTTCAACTCCTTGCGGTGTCCGGATTGCCCTCACCTCGTCGTCTCCTCGCGCCGAAGATGGATCCACCCGAAAGCTTCTACCTTTTGGCTTCTACTTCAAACTTGAAGAAACTAGAGCACTTGGTTTGCTAAACCTTGTGAACTAGGATGAGTAGAGAAGTGATATGGGTTTTCTTTTATTTCTAAGGCAATGTTTCTTAACTCATGAGAGGGAGTTGCCTTGAGCTAGAGAGAGAGCAAGAGGAAGAGGGAGAGAGCTTGAGCAAGAGAGAGAGCTCAAGAGAGAGAAAGCAAATGAAAGAATGAATAAATCTTTTGCCATCCAAGCTCTCATAATCCAAAATCATGATAACTCATAATAGTAATTGAGTATTATGTGATGGTTCAAGTCAAAATGGCCATATCATTTCATGCACTCATTTTGCAAAAAGAAACAAGCAAGCAAAAGTCTTTGCCATGAAATGATAGCCATTGTAATGATGGTGGTCAACTAGTCCAACCTAGTCAACCGGTCAACAAAGTCAACAAGTCAACAAAGTCTACTCTTCATCCCAACCATGACACAATAATACTTAATTAATATTATCATTAATCATATTTCTTATTCTCATTAGGGTTTAGCAAAAGTCAATAGTCAACAGTCAACAACCCTAATGAGAATCCTCTGCCTCTGTCTCTCTGTCAACCGTGCATACACACCCGCATCCGCGTTCCGGGGAACACGAATGCAAACGAGATAAAATCAATCCCGAAACGTATACTAGGATCTGGCTTAAACCAAAGCCCGCTAGTAATAACTGTCCGGACACCAAACGTGCACAAGTGTGCGGATGTGACCGAACCCTGTCGCAAAACCATGCGACCTGTCGCAAAACCATGCGACCTCTACTCTTTTGCCTAAAGGCGAATAGCTCTCTGTGTGGGACTCTAAAGACTCGACACTACGCTGGCAGTGTTGGATATAGTGCCTTCAGAGTCAATTATTGGATCACAGGCACGTGATTGCAATGATTGAGGGAGGACCTATACGGTAGAACAGTTTTACTCGAGATGATAGTATGCTATCTGGTTTATCTTTATCATCGTGTACTGCTTTAGGTGACCTTACAGGTCACTATTGCACGTTGATAGAGCCCCTAGGATTCTTGCTTGACTACCAGTAGTATGAGGGCGATCATATACGTGGGAGCTGGAGTCTATAAGCAAATTCTTAAAAGGTCCCTAGTCGTGGAAGTTTCGAGACAGGGCATCGATTCTCCAGATTAGACTAGTGTATACAGTCGAGACTCCGACGAGGGACGGTGGCCGGTCTCACAAGCCACTGGTGTCAGTTGGTTCACCTAAGATGTATACAGGTGCTCATTGGGTTATGAGTACACCGGACAGGACTCGCCGGGAACCTGCTAGTTGGGATTATACCAGACGTCAGATAGCAGTTCCCTGGTGACATGTGTATAGCTTAGTTCATCGACCTGATATCGTCATTTGTCTCATGTGAGTTCCCACTGTGCTTTGATTACTACCCTACCACGCTCAAAGGAGACGTGCAAACAGGTTTTAGTTGGGTACAGTCCCGAGCCACATGGAGGCAGTGAGCGGATCTTCAGGGGTTCGTCTCTCCCGGTATTGGGGGTGAGGTCGCGCTGTGTCTAGGAGAGCCATTACACAAAGCCTTCGGCCGAGGCAGGAGATTTACTGGTAGGTTTTCCAGTAGTATCTCAGGGTGTTCTGGGCTACACTCCGACACGACTTGTACCGCTATTGGGGGTCTGACTTTTACCAACCCCTAGGCCCGCCATGCGATGCTCATAGATGAACGGACCGGACTGTACGGATATTGTCACTGACAGGCTCAGTAGGGTGTCAGGATGAGTTCGCTCATCGACGTCCCTTTGGTCAATAGCTGGTAGCTCGTTACGTATGGCTAATACCTCTGACGTGCTAGTGGTTAAATCCACAGCCATAGTATTGATGAGTCTTTAGAGTCCCCCCCACATAGTTACTCAAGTTTCGGGCGAAACGCTGTAGAGGACGTATGGAGATATGGCAGGGTTCGATCAGATACGTGCGGTATTGCACGGATCGTGATCGGACGGATTTTACTAGCCGGCTTAGGTTTAAGCCGGATCCTAGTATTAGACAGTGTAGTTTTTGTCTCTTTGCATTTGTGTTCAGTGAGAATACTAATGCGGGCATGTATATGCAGTAGCGGGGTTTTCCTGTAATTTATTACGGGATCAGTTTTCTGAGGTTGCCAGTTTGCATTCCGTTCCGGCCGGTTTTCCTTTGTTCCTTCTCGGCCGGACTTTTGTGATGGAGGGGGTTATTTGCAAGTTTGCAAATAACTTATTGTGGAGGGGTTTCTTGCATATGAGAGCTTCATGATTGTTTATTCATCATGAGATTCTTTTTGGGTCATTCCTTTGCATTTATTGTGAGTGGATTTGAGATAAGAAATTGATGTGAGCCTTTTTCCCTTTATCATTCTTTTTTCCTCCACTTGCTTAGGAGTGGGATTTTTTTCCTCCACCATTCTTTTTTAGAGGGGGCCGGCCACTATGAGGAGGAAGGGGGTGGGAGTTTATTTTTCATGTGAGAAAATATCATTCATCTCTTATGCTTGCCACCAAAAATTCCTAAGCACTTTTCCTTAGTTCATTTTCTCCACCTCCACATCCATGGCAACCTCACTACCCCAAAGAGACTAAGTTTCTATACTACACCTACAGTACCTTTGGATGCGTCGGCTAGCCAACTTCACGCCCGAGTTGCCTCGGTTCAGAGGTGGGAGCCCGTAAACGAACCCGGCTACGTGGTGCTCTTTCCGACGAGGAGGTGACGGACGGAGATTCCGCGGGAGATCGGAGTGGAGACGAAGACCGAAGGACACGGATCGCTTGGTATAACTCTCTACCCGTCTTTTAGTTTGCTAGTAGCTAGGTTAATGGCCCGATCCGAATCAAAAGTGTAAGTCGATGTACAACACCCCACGACTTGCGGGGAGGCGGAATAATGAAAAACAATCTTGTTTAAAGCGTAAACATCGACTAACTGAGAATCTTTGCATAAAAAATAACTAACAACAAACATAGGAGTTAACAACTACTATGAAAAGTGATTATACCTAAAGATCAGAGTCCTTCGTCTTGTCGTTCTCCACGTCCTCTCTGGCCTTCTCTAAGTAGTAGAAGATCCATCCGAGAGCTTTACTACAAGCTTCACCTCAAACTAGAGGTAACTAGGTTTCTTAAATCGCTAATCTAAGCAACCTAGGTGATATAGAGAATGGTTAAGGATTAAGTAGTCTAATCTAATCCTTGTACTCAACACATGAGAGGGGAGGATTAGGGTTTGAAGAGGGAGAGCTTGAGGAGAGAGAAAGTGAACAAAAGAATAAATGAGATAATGAGCTATCATAATATATATTAAGCATAATATTTTATCCAACAAAAGAAAATGAAGGATGAATAATCATGCTTCATAAATATCTAATGGGTGATTCATCTCCATGAGTCATTAAGCATTTATGATGCATTAATGACATGGATGAATCACTCATATGACTCACTAATCCCATTTAATGCATATGCCACCTTAACCCCCAAGTCACCATCTTCTAGAAGCTTCTCGCGCAATTACGAGAACGCCCCTCCTATCCGTGAAAACACGGAAAAACTTTAGACTGTATAAATCCAATAACCGGATACTAGAAACTGGCTTAAACCAAAGCCGACTAGTAAAAACTGTCCGGATGTTGTACGTGCGTAAACACACGTATGCGTCCGAACCCTTGTCGTAAAACCATACGACCTCTATATCGTTTCGCCTGGAGTAGGGAAACTCTCTGTGTGGGACTCTAGAGACTCGACTACTACGCTGGCAGTGGGTTTAACCACAGACCGCAAGTGGCACTAGCTGTACGTAACGGTCCCCAGGTAGATGTCGATAAGAAGGCCGATGAGGAAACCCATCCGAACTCCTACTGAGTCTGATGTGACAATCTCCATACAGTCCGGTCCGTTCGTCTAAGACTATCGCATATCGGGCGTAGGGGGCGGCAAGCGTCAGTCCCCTAATAGCGGTATAAGTCATGTCGGAGCGAAGCCCATTACATCCTGAGAAACTACTGGAACCTACCAGCAAACCTCGCTTGCCCTGGCCAGGGACTTTGCGTAATGGCTCTCTGACACAGCGCGATATCAACCCCCAATACCGGGAGAGACGAATCCTGTCTAACCGCCACTACCTCCAAGTGCTCGGGACTGCACCCAACTACTACCTGTAAGTGCACGGCGGCGCCCCGGCCGTCAATCCGACGCCGGAAAGCGAAAGCGGTGATAAACTTTAATTTTTGCGGACTTTGCAAACCAGCACCACCGCGCACTAAACTCCGGATCGTAACCATTAACAAGTCTAAGCTACTAACAAGAAAGGGAAGAGATGTACCGACTGATCCGAGTCCTCCGGTCTTCATCTCCACTCCGATCTCCTCACGGGATCTCCGTCCGTCTCCTCCTCGTCGGAAAGGGCACCACATCGCCTGTAGCTTTTACGGGCTCCCACCTCAATACCGAGGCAACTTGGGCACGAAGCTGGCGAATCGACGCGTCCAAGATTTGCTGTAGGAAGTGTAGTGTAGAGGCTATGTCTCATTTGGGTTCGTTGCCATTAGAAGATGATGGAGGAAACAAGATAAGAAAAATGGTGCTTGCATTTTTCTTAACATGTAAAATGAGATCAAGAATGCTACTCTCTCAAAGATGAAGCTCTCATCTTCTTCTCTCTCAACCATGGAAAAAACTTATGAACTTAGAAATGGAGGAGGAAAGAATATGAAGCATTAAGGGAGGTGAGTGTAGGAGAGAATAAGAGGTGACCACATCCAAAGACAAGAAAACATCAAGCATGCTTCATTTAAATCCAACCATACCCTTTTCAAATCTCATTAAAGCAAGTGATGGAGCAAAAGATATGAAGCTATCATAATCAATCTTTTATGCAAGAAACCCCTCCACAAAAAGTTATTTGCACAATTGCAAATAACCCCCTCCATCGGAAAAGTCCGGCCGGGAAAGAACAAAGGAAAACCGGCCGGAACGGAATGCAAACTGGCAACTCCAGAAAACTGGTCCCGTAATAAATTACAGGAAAACCCCGATACTGTGCATACACACCCGCATCTGTATTCCGTCCGGATACAAATGCAAAAAGACAAAATCTACACTGTACTAAACTAGGACCGGCTTAAACCAAAGCCGGCTAGTAATATCCGTTCGATCCTGATCCGTGCAATACCGCACGTATCTGATCGAACCCTGCCATATACCTATACGGCTACTAGTACAAACCGTCCGATCCTGATCCGTGCAATACCGCACGTATCTGATCGGACCCTGCCATATCTCCATACGGCCTCTACAGCGTTTCGCCCGAAAGCTGAGTAACTGAAAGTGTGGCGGACTCTAAAGACTCGTCAATACTATGGCTGTGGATTTAACCACTAGCACGTCAGAGGTATAAGCCAATACGTAATGGGCCACCAGCTATTGACTAAAAGGGACGTCGATGAGCGAACTCATCCTGACACCCTACTGAGCCTGACAGTGACAATATCCGTACAGTCCGGTCCGTTCGTCTATGAGCATCGCATGTCGGGCCTAGGGGGTGGGTAAAAGTCAGACCCCCAAAAGCGGTACAAGTCGTGTCGGAGTGTAGCCCAGAACACCCTGAGATACTACTGGAATACCTACCAGTAAATCTCCTGCCTTGGCCAAGGACTTCGTGTAATGGCTCTCCTAGACACAGCGCGACCTCACCCCCAATACCGGGAGAGACGAACCCCCGAAGATCCGCTCACTGCCTCCATATGGCTCGGGACTGTACCCAACTAAAACCTGTTTGCACGACTCCTTTGAGCCGTGGTAGGGTAGTAATCAAAGTACAGTGGGAACTCACACGAGACAAATGACGATCCCCAGGTCGATGAACTAACCTGTACACATGTCACCTGGGAACTGCTATCTGACGTCAGGTATAAGACCAACTAGCATGTTCCCGGCGAGTTCTGTCCGGTGTACTCATAACCCAATGAGCACCTGTATACATCTTAGGTGAACCAACTGACACCAGTGGCTTGTGAGACCGGCCACCGCCCCTCGTCGGGGTCTCGACTGTATACACTAGTCTACTCTGGAGAATCGATGCCCTGTCTCGAAACTCCCACGACTAGGGACCTTTTAAGGATATGCTTGTAGACTCCAGCTCTCACTTATATGATCGCCCTCATACTGCTGGTCGTCAAGCAAGAATCCTAGGGGCTCTATCAACGTGCAATAGCGACCTGTCAGGTCACCTAAAGCAGTACACGATGATAAAGGTAAACCTGATAGCATACTATCATCTCGAGTAAGACCGTCGTACCGGGATAGGTCCTCCCTCAATCATTGCAATCACGTGCCCGTGATCCAATAATTGACTCTGAGGGTACTATCTCCAACAATCTCCCACTTGCACTCAAGGCTAATTATTGCGATGTCGCATACTCACAGCCCGTGTGATACCGAACACCCAACTCCTCTACTAGTCAGTCTCACAAAGCTCGTTTGCGAGACTATTGCGTTCGAGGAATAGCCTCAGTGAGTGGATCCGCTCTGAAGTTTCTTTCTATGTCTCTCTCTAAATCTCAAGTTCGCGGAGAATGCCATCTCCCGAAATGAGCAATACCTGTCTTAGAATGTCTGGATATCTGATGGGACCTAGCTCATAAATGAACTCCAAATCCAAACTTCTTAGACTGTATCGTCATCTGAACTTAATCAGTATCCTGCGCCATGCCACCCTCAGTATTTCCTTGGACCATCTGTCCAAAATACTGCCCCTCGTCAGAAGGAAAACTATAACTCTGACAACCTCCTTGTCGTCCAGGTCACCTTGGAAGCCTGGAATGATAACTGTCCCCCGAATGAGGCTGTCGTTATCATATCCCTAGAACATCCACTTATGTTCTAAAACTGCTTCCGACTGTTTCTCCAGGATTGGATCAATATCTACTTATTGCACCTACTACAAGAACAACATCTGGTGTGGTACTTGACATCTCATGATTGACTCAATTGCCTAAGCAAGTGATCTGCCAATCATGCGCATCCCTCTCTACTTTAGTCTATAAGACACCTTTAGAGAGGGTGACTCCATTACCTGCAGGTACACTACCGTGCCAGGAGTCGTCCATTCTAAATACTCTTAGAATGCTGTCAAAGTACCCTGATTGGGAAACCACCCAAATCTAGATCTAAAACCATAGATCTAGTAACCAGTATGTCTGATATAATGTCCAAGTCCCATGTGGAGAAACCACTGTGTGACGACCAAAATATAACCGATCGTAGTATAGGAGTTTCCTTTCCTACTTTGTGTATGTCATCTCAATACCATGACATCACACCCTACTCCCTTTTCAACAGATCCATCCCCTATTCTGATGACGTCAAAACCCATGACTGTCACATCAGAAATAGATGATCTATCTCCGCTACATCTGCTTTAGTCTATAAATAGACATAAGCCTGATGTCCACCAATGCTTCCGCTGCTCCCACTGACTACGACAACCCTCTGGCAGAGTCATATAGACGTGCACTTCTAAAGCTAGTTTAGAACGACGCTATATTCATCCTCCTGCCGGGTCTCGCAGCCTGGAACAACAACAATGGCAAGTGTGGGTAAACAAGAACTTCCCTGTCACCGTCCTTGAGGCTACCGGAGTACCTCTCGGGTGCCTGAAGTTACCCACCTTATCTGCGGAGTGGCCAATGGAATGTCAAATCATATTGAATCTTTAGGTTCCTTATCAAATCATCAGTAATCGTTTGCGGTTCTGGAATCACTTCCAGTTCTACCATACTCCCACTACTGTTTTGAAAAAAAAATCCATTTTTATTAAAACTGTGGCGAGTCAAGAACAATATTACTATTGATCTTTCTTATGGTAGAAAGTCAACCCTCGTCATAGCCTGGGTCAACCCACAAACAGCCATTACAGAAACGTGCCTTAAGTTATCCAGAGTCTGGTTTTAATCATAAGCCGGACAACTCCCCGTACCTTAACAATGTTAAGATATGAACTGTACTATATCCAATATAGAACCAGAGGCACTGATTTAATTGAACCAGATTCAAATCATGCAGCTGTCTCCAGTGCATGTCAACTAAATGGAAGGAGGCCGATCAGCGTTACTCAACTTAGGAATACTTCCAATTATGAGTGACCTGAAAGAGAAGCAATTTCTCTTTACTATCAACTGAATACCATACACAAGTATCTACATCTTCGATCACCATGAAGAATCCCGATACTTGCTACACCTGGTTCTCTACTCTATTCAAATACCTATAACTCCTCAAAACATAGACCCTGTGTTTCTACGAAACACATGTCTAAGAACTAGAGAAGTTAAAAGTAAACAGAATATAGTATGAGGACCAACCCCTCTGTCCTAATGGACACTGGACAACATACAATACTCTGTATAAGTCCGCCGAGTCTAAAAACTCTTTCACTGTGCGTCGTAGGTTGAAAACTGTACTTATGGTTAAGAAGAATTACACCGCTGTTTAATGCTCCTTACCTAACCATCCACTGATATAGGTAAATGTCATCGACATAATATCAAAAGGTATATCTCACTCTATGAAAATAGACGTACAGATATATCAATTTGAAATTGGTGCACAACAGCGGATATTCAAAACCAAACATTTGCCGACCGGCAAACTGCCCAGATGATCTCCTCAAATATCACCGATTACAACGAATCCCGATATAATGAGGATGATCACCCTATTCCCAATAACTTACTCCCACTCATCATCTGTAAAACCATACAGATGTGAGAATCAAACCTGGTAAATACATACCCTGGAGCAAGTGTCTAATCGGGAAATCAGTTTTCTTTTAACATTACACAGTGAACTGAAACATTGAAATGTTTCGATGGGGTATCCTGGTATTCCTAGTAATGCCTCTACCATTATCCAGATTCACAACTAAAACCGTATAATTCTTTGCCACCTCTCCAAATCCCTTTATATGTCTTTAGTTCATTACCTTCTGCACACCCCTTAGGCCAAATGGTTTTCTTCCTTCCCTACCGTTCGGCACCAGCCTATGGTTTGGAAGAAGACTATCCAATAAGAATAATGGGTGTACTGTCCTAGTCCTAGGAGCACTCGCAATGCGAGAGAAGGTGAAGATAAAAGACAACCGAATAAACCTTATTCCTATTTCTTCTGGACCAGAATCCATCCCCGAACTGGAACAAATTCCTTTCGATTTCGTATATAACCATACGATGGATTATCCAATAAACTGTGGATCTTCGTAGTGATACGGAGTGTCCTGGAGAAATACAAAGGTGATTTAGGATTGGCGAAGAAATACTTGGTTTGGTCGTGAATAGCAGTCGCAATTTACTTTGCCCTCTTACTAATCCCTTGCTTTGTCTTAACTTAATACCTTCTGTACACCATCGTTATGCTAATTGGTTTTCTTCGTTCCCCACCGTTCGGCACCTGCCTAAGGTTTGGAAGAAGACTATCCAATTTGCGTAACAGGTGTACTACCTCCTAAACCAAGGAGTACTCGCAATGAGAGAAGGTGAAAAGAAAAGACAACTGAATAATCCTATTCATTTTCTCCAAAACCGGAAACCATCCTCGAATTCCTTCGAGTTCGTATCTAACCATACGATGGTTTTGTCCAATGGAAGTGGATGTTCGTAGTAATACGAGGTGTTCCGGAGAAAAGGGTAAAAGTAGGAGTGGCAACGAGGTCTGCAACTCTGACAATCCAAAAGCCAGTGTTTAAGAAGGTTCGGTCAACTTGGTCACTGAGTCATATTCTTAGGGTCGGGTCAATGGTCGCTGCCAAGAGAGAGAGAAAAGAAACACTCAGCGTGCACTCTAACCAAGATCAGAATGGTTACCAATTTATCTAATCAGGAAACCTCCCACTGTACCTCAAATTCTCCTCCAAACCTGAAAGAAGAATTAGTCGGGGTCACCCGAGGAGTAAACCAACTCATCAGTGGGAATCGGGATCCAACTCTCATCGCATGATAACGTGACAGAATCCGCTCACGCTATCACACTCCAGAAGGTATGCGCATATCTGGCAAGTTTCAGTTCTTTTGAAACTCCCGATGTGATTTTTACCCCATGCTCTTATGACCTTGACTTTGGCCAACAAATCATAAGTTACATGTCAAGTTCTGCCCGTCATTCTCCAGGTTAATTTGAATCCACCCGTACATACCCTTGACTTTGGCCAACAAGGCAGTACGACTGTTCCAAACCAACGCATCTATCTATACTGCATATGAATACCCAACAGCTACCAAACACTGTGCCTTGATTTTGGCCAACAAACACAGCTTGAATACTATTGACTACCCATATGAAACGACGGAGGGCTACGAATGGTTTCTGGAGAAAACCTTTAACGTAATGAACTTGATATCATTGAAGGAACAGATAGCTTTTTAGTAAATATAGTGACGAAAACCTTTACTAAAGAGGTCACTCCCGGTGAAGGGATCTCGGCTCTTTCCCCGTAGAATGGGGTGCTGGATATTCATAACCGAATATCTCTGTGCAAAGCAAAAGTAATCGGCTATAGTGAAGTTAATGCCCTGACGCAAACTTCTGTCCAAGGGGTCACTCCCGATGAAGGGATCTCGGCCCTTGCCTCGTCGACTGAGGAGCAGGATATTCCAAATGAATACCACGATGCAAAACAAAAGTGAACGTCCTTGCAGTAACAGCTTTTTGAAAAGTGTTCCAACAATATCAGATTAGGTTTGTTTATCTTGCATTGATCCGAATCAATGCAGTCCCATCAATTGATCACACCACAAAGAACGAAAATATACTGACGTACGTATATGCCATCCGCATTCGCCACTGGGTCCCGTCATCACCCGTTAGGTTAGCTAACTAACGGCAGAGCGGGGACTGGACTAGCGCGGATGAAAAACATATACAACATCTACTAATATATATACCAATATATAGTATTTCGCTCAAGGCGTGAATAAAATGCAACATCACAGAAATGTACAGCATCACAGAAAAAAACAGATATCTGGGATCCCCGGGTTTCACAGAGCCACTACTGAAACCCGACGTTCCCCTGGTCGTGTGGATAGCCTGTGCAATGAAATCCTAGACCCCTACGGGCGCGGCAAGTCACCCGCCAAAACCTGAAGCGAGGCAGCCCCCTTCAGCACCGTGAATGGACCACCCAGCACTTCACGGAATCCGGTAACTTGGGCACCCCTCCTGGGTCAACCTGTACCCCCTACGAGTGCGGCGAATAGCCTGCCAATTCCAGACTGAAGCCCCCTCCGTCTCAATGCCTTGAGATGCGGGCCCGTTGCCCTCTAGAACCCGGCTATCCGTGCACCCCTCCGCGGGGTAACCCTAGTACAGAAAGTAAAATATACATACACCGGGTACATCGACCGCAACCAGGTCGTGCCCCAAAAGAATAATACAAACAGGCAGTGACGGCAGTCCACATGTCGGACGCTCGCCCCGCAATATCAAATGTACATAATACAACAGCACTGTACTAGCATTGCATCCAGGCTATCCCCCACGACCGATCCGCAACATCACAGCATAAACATAGAACATCAACGTGAAAGTCACGTTCGCAAATCCGTCTAACCGGGCTATAGCAGTTAGACTGAATTTACCGATCGAGTGACATTCACGGTCGCAGATATAATGTAAATACTGTGAAAAATGTGTTTAAAATTTTCCGATTGATCAAAAATTAACAAGTGGGCCCCAAAACAATACTGTAGCACTCACAGAAATAATTGGCCCAATTTTAATATTCCAAAACCCCTAATTACTACCCTGAAGCCCACTGGAAAAAGATGGCCCACTGAACACTCTAGACTGCGGCGGAACCGCGGCCCAATAGAAGGGTGTGGCCGCGGTTCCGCGCTCTGTATGAGAGATCAGTGTGTCGAATTTTTTCAGAGTTCTTAGAACTCCCTGCACATCATTCTGAGATCACCTGAAAAATTTTTAGACTTCAAAAAAATTCAACAGAAACTGATGTGAAGGAAAAATACGGTTTTTGGAATTTTGGTCGATCGGAACTGAAAAACACATCAAACGAAGCTAGACGAAGTTAATGGCGAGGCTCTGATACCACTGTAAGTGCACGGCGGCGCCCCGACCGTCAATCCGACGCCGGAAAGCGGAAGCGGTGATAAACTTTAATTTTTGCGGACTTTGCAAACCAGCACCACCGCGCACTAAACTCCGGATCGTAACCATTAACAAGTCTAACCTACTAACAAGAAAGGGAAGAGATGTACCGACTGATCCGAGTCCTCTGGTCTTCATCTCCACTCCGATCTCCTCGCGGGATCTCCGTCCGTCTCCTCCTCGTCGGAAAGGGCACCACATCGCCTGTAGCTTTTATGGGCTCCCACCTCAATACCGAGGCAACTTGGGCGCGAAGCTGGCGAATCGACGCGTCCAAGATTTGCTGTAGGAAGTGTAGTGTAGAGGCTATGTCTCATTTGGGTTTGTTGCCATTAGAAGATGATGGAGGAAACAAGATAAGAAAAATGGTGCTTGCATTTTTCTTAACATGTAAAATGAGATCAAGAATGCTACTCTCTCAAAGATGAAGCTCTTATCTTCTTCTCTCTCAACCATGGAAAAAACTTATGAACTTAGAAATGGAGGAGGAAAGAATATGAAGCATTAAGGGAGGTGAGTGTAGGAGAGAACAAGAGGTGACCACATCCAAAGACAAGAAAACATCAAGCATGCTTCATTTAAATCCAACCATACCCTTTTCAAATCTCATTAAAGCAAGTGATGGAGCAAAAGATATGAAGCTATCATAATCAATCTTTTATGCAAGAAACCCCTCCACAAAAAGTTATTTGCACAATTGCAAATAACCCCCTCCATCGGAAAAGTCCGGCCGGGAAAGAACAAAGGAAAACCGGCCGGAACGGAATGCAAACTGGCAACTCCAGAAAACTGGTCCCGTAATAAATTACAGGAAAACCCCGATACTGTGCATACACACCCGCATCTGTATTCCGTCCGGATACAAATGCAAAAAGACAAAATCTACACTGTACTAAACTAGGACCGGCTTAAACCAAAGCCGGCTAGTAATATCCGTTCGATCCTGATCCGTGCAATACCGCACGTATCTGATCGAACCCTGCCATATACCTATACGGCTACTAGTACAAACCGTCCGATCCTGATCCGTGCAATACCGCACGTATCTGATCGGACCCTGCCATATCTCCATACGGCCTCTACAGCGTTTCGCCCGAAAGCTGAGTAACTGAAAGTGTGGCGGACTCTAAAGACTCGTCAATACTATGGCTGTGGATTTAACCACTAGCACGTCAGAGGTATAAGCCAATATGTAACGGGCCACCAGCTATTGACTAAAAGGGACGTCGATGAGCGAACTCATCCTGACACCCTACTGAGCCTGACAGTGACAATATCCGTACAGTCCGGTCCGTTCGTCTATGAGCATCGCATGTCGGGCCTAGGGGGTGGGTAAAAGTCAGACCCCCAAAAGCGGTACAAGTCGTGTCGGAGTGTAGCCCAGAACACCCTGAGATACTACTGGAATACCTACCAGTAAATCTCCTGCCTTGGCCAAGGACTTCGTGTAATGGCTCTCCTAGACACAGCGCGACCTCACCCCCAATACCGGGAGAGACGAACCCCCGAAGATCCGCTCACTGCCTCCATGTGGCTCGGGACTGTACCCAACTAAAACCTGTTTGCACGACTCCTTTGAGCCGTGGTAGGGTAGTAATCAAAGTACAGTAGGAACTCACACGAGACAAATGACGATCCCCAGGTCGATGAACTAACCTGTACACATGTCACCTGGGAACTGCTATCTGACGTCAGGTATAAGACCAACTAGCATGTTCCCGGCGAGTCCTGTCCGGTGTACTCATAACCCAATGAGCACCTGTATACATCTTAGGTGAACCAACTGACACCAGTGGCTTGTGAGACCGGCCACCGCCCCTCGTCGGGGTCTCGACTGTATACACTAGTCTACTCTGGAGAATCGATGCCCTATCTCGAAACTCCCACGACTAGGGACCTTTTAAGGATATGCTTGTAGACTCCAGCTCTCACTTATATGATCGCCCTCATACTGCTGGTCTTCAAGCAAGAATCCTAGGGGCTCTATCAACGTGCAATAGCGACCTGTCAGGTCACCTAAAGTAGTACACGATGATAAAGGTAAACCTGATAGCATACTATCATCTCGAGTAAGACTGTCGTACCGGGATAGGTCCTCCCTCAATCATTGCAATCACGTGCCTGTGATCCAATAATTGACTCTGAGGGTACTATCTCCAACAATCTGTTTGCACGACTCCTTTGAGCCGTGGTAGGGTAGCAATCTAAGAACAGTGGGACACACTCGAGGCGAAGTAGCAGTGTCAAGTCTGCAGACTATGCTGTACTCATGTCACCTGGGAACTGTTAACTGACGACCAGTATAAAACAAACCAACAGTTCCCTGTGAGTCCTGTCCGGTGTACCCGTAACCCAACGAGCACCTGCATACTATCTTCAGTACGACGTACTGACGGCTGTGGGACAGACCATCTCCCCAACTGGGATGAGAAGCGTACACACTAGTCTACTCCGGAGTATCGATGCCCTGTCTCGATAATCCAATGACTAGGGACCTGAATAAGGATGTGCTTGTAGACTACCCAGCCCCCACTAGTGTGACTGCCATCACAACGCTGGTAGTCAAGCAAGATCCTAAGAGCTCGATCAATACGTATACTCACATATTAAGATAGAAAAAACCAAGTAGCATACTACCATGTTTAGCAAGACTGTTATATACATGTGAATATCCCAAGCTTCCATTAAGTAATATACAAACTAGTATGTTACAATAATGGCCCCTAGGGCATATACACTAACAAAAAGTGCGCGGTGGTGCCGATTTGCAAGTTTCGCAAAGTTTTTCGTTTCCGCGTTTCCGGCGTCGGATCGACGGCCGGGGCGCTGCCGTGCACTTATATTGGTATCAGAGCGACGCCATTAACCTAGTCTAGCTTGCTATAGTATGTTTAAAACTCGATCGAACAAAAGTCCCAAAAACCGTATTTTTAGTGCATATGTTTCTGTCGAAATTTTTTTGGGCTCTAAAAATTTTTCAGGTTGTTGCAGATACATGTGCAGAGAATTCTAAGAACACTGTAAAAATTTGGTGACCTAATCCTTCAATAGAGCCGCGGAACCGCGGCCATAACCCCAATTTGGCCGCGGTTCCACCGCAGGAATGTAGCTTCATTTCACCAGTTTTTTCCAGTGGGCTTATGACATGGAAATAGGGTTTTTGGAACATTATTTTTGGGCCCAGATTTTTTGTGAGTGCTACAGTAGTGCTTGGGGCCCACTTGGGTAAAATTTGTTCGATCGGATATTTTAAACATGCTAGTTCACAGTATTTACATTATATCTGCGATCGTGAATGTCATTTGATCGGTAAATCCTATCTAACTGCTATAGCCCTTTTAGACGGATTTGCGAACGTGACATTCACATTGATGTTCTGTATTGTGCTGTGATGTTGCGGATTGGTCATGGGGGATAGCCTGGATGCAATGTTAGTACAGTTTTGTTTTATATGTACATTTGATATTGCGGGGCGAGCGTCCGACATGTGGACTGCCGTCACTGCCTGTTTGTATTATTCTTTTAGGGGCACGACCGGGTCGAGGTCGATGTACCCGTTGTATGTATATTTTACTTTCTGTACTAGGATTGCCCCGCGGAGGGGTGCACGGATAGCCGGGTTCTAGAGGGCAACGGGCCCGCATCTCATGGCATTGAGACGGAGGGGGCTTTACTCTAGAATTGGCGGGCTATTCGCCGCACTCGTAGGGGGTACAAGTTGACCCAGGAGGGGTGCCCAAGTTACCGGATTCCGTAAAGTGCTGGGTGGTCTATTCCCGTTGCTGAAGGGGGCTACCTCGCTTCAGGTTTTGGCGAGTAACTTGCCGCGCCCGTAGGGGTCTAGGATTTCATTGCACAGGCTATCCACACGACCAGGGGAACGTCGGGTTTCAGTAGCGGCTCTATGAAACCCGGGGATCCCAGATATCTGTATTGTTCTGTGATGCTGGTTACATTTCTGTGATGTTGCTTTTTATCACGCCTTGAGCGAAAATTACATATTATATATATACTAGTAGATGTTGTATATGTTTTGCATCCGCGCTAGTCCAGTCCCCGCTCTGTCGTTAGTTAGCTAACCTAACGGGTGATGACGGGACCCAGTGGCGAATGCGGATGGCATATACGTACGTCATTATTTTCGTTCTTTATTGGTGTGATCAATTGATGGGACTGCGTTGATTTGGATCAATGCAAGCTAAACAAACCTATTCTGATGTTGTTGGAACATTTTTCAAAAAGCTGTTATTGCAAGAGCATTCACTTTTGTTTTGCATCGTGGTATTCAGTTGGAATATCCTGCTCCTCAGTCGACGAGGCAAGGGCCGAGATCCCTTCACCGGGAGTGACCCCTTGGACAGAAGTTTGCGTCAGGGCAATAACTTCACTATAACCGATTACTTTTGCTTTGCATCGTGGTATTCAGTTGAAATATCCTGCACCTCATTCTACGGGGAAAGAGCCGAGATCCCTTCACCGGGAGTGACCTCTTTAGCAAAGGTTTTCGCCGCTATATTTTTATAAAAGCTATCCGTTCCTTCAACGATATCAAGTTCATTACGTTAAAGGTTTTCGCCAGAAACCATTCGTAGCCCTCCGTCGTTTCAGACGGGTAGCACGTAGTATTCATGCTATATTTGTTGACCTTCGTCAAGGCATAGTGTATGGTAGCTGCTTGTTACCTTTCTGCTGCATAGATAGATGCGTTGGTTTGGGACAGTCGTATAGCCTTGTTGACCTTCGTCAAGGGCTTGTACGGGTGGGTTCAAATTAACCTGGACAATGACGGGTAGAACTTGACATGTGACTTATGATTTGTTGACCTTCGCCAAGGTCATAAGAGCATGGGGCAAAAATCCACATCAGGAGTTTCTAAAGAAACTGAAACTTGCCAGATATGCGCATACCTTCTGGAGTGTGATAACGTGAGCGGATTCCGTCACGATTATCTTGCGATGATAGTTGGATCCCGATTCCCACTGATGAGTTGGTTTACTCCTCGGGTGATACCGACTAATTCTTCTTTCAGGTTTGGGGAAGAATTTGACGTTACAGTGGGAGGTTTCCAGATTAGATAAAGTGATAACCATTCTGATCTAGGCTAGAGTGCACGCTGAGTGTTTCTTTTCTCTCTCTCTTTGGCAGCGACCATTGACCCGACCCTAGACTATGACTCAGTGACCAAGATTAACCGAACCTTCTTAAACACTGGCTTTTAGATTGTCAGAGTTGCATACCACATTGCCTCTCCTACTTTTACCCTTTTCTCCAGGACACCCCGTATTACTACGAACGTCCACTTCCATTGGACAAAACCATCGTATGGTTATATACGAACTCGAAGGAATTTATTCGAGGACGGTTTCCGGTTCTGGAGAAAACGAATAGGACTATTCAGTTGTCTTTTCCTTTTACCTTCTCTCAGGTTATGAGTATTCCTTAGATTAGGACAGTACACCTATTATGCAAATTGGATAGTCTTCTTACAAACCATAGGCAGGTGCCGACCGGTAGGGAATGAAGAAAACCAATTAGCCTAAATGGTGTACAGAAGGTATTAAGTTAAGACAAAGAAAGGGATTAGAAGGAGGGCAAAGTAAAATGCGACTGATATTCACGACCAAACCAAGTATTTCGTTCCCACTCCCACTTCATCTTTGTATTTCTCCAGGACACTCCGTATCACTACGAAGATCCACAATTTATTTGGATACTCCATCGTATGGTTAGATACGAACTCGAAAGGAACTTGTTCCAGTTCGGGGATGGATTCTGGTTCAGGAGAAATAGAAATAAGGTTTATTCGGTTGTCTTTTATCCTCACCTTCTCTCGCATTGCGAGTATTCCTAGGATTAGGACAGTACACCCATTATGCTGATTGGATAGTCTTCTTCCAAACCATAGGCTGGTGCCGAACGGTAGGGAAGGAAGAAAGCCATTTGGCCTAAAGGGGTGTGCAGAAGGTAATGACTAAAGACATATGAAGGGATGTAGAGATGTGGCAAAGAAATCTACGGTTACAGTTGTGAATCTGGATAATGGAAGAGGCATTACTAGGAATACCAGGATACCCCATCGAAACATTTTAATGTTTCAGTTTTACTGTGTACTGTTAAAAGAAAACTGATTTCCCAATTAGACACTTGCTCCAGGGTATGTATTTACCAGGTTTGGTTCTCACATCTGTATAGTTTTACAGATTATGAGTGGGAGTAAGTTATTGGGAATTAGGTGATCATCCTCATTATATCGGAATTCGTTGTAATTGGTGATATTTGAGGAAGTCACCTGGGTTGTTTGCCGGACGGCAAATATTTGGTTTTGAATATCCGTTGTTATGCACTAATTTCAAATTGATATATCTGTACGTCTATTTTTATAGAGTGAGATATACCTTTTTGAAATTATGTCTATGACATTTACCTATATCAGTGGATGTTTAGGTAACGAGCATTGAACAGCGGTGTAATTCTTCTTAACCATAAGTACAGTTTTCAACCTACAACACACAGGGAATGAGTTATTAGACTCATGGGACTTATACAGAGTATTGTATATTGTCCAATGTCCATTAGGACAGAGGGGTTGGTACTCGTACTATATTCTGTTTACTTGTGACTTCTCTAGTTCTTAGACATGTGTTTCGTAGAAATGCATGTTCTGAGTTTTGAGAAGTTATAGGTATATGAATAAAGTAAAGAACCAGGTGTTGCAAGTATCGGGATTCTTCAAGGTGATCGAAGATGTAGATACTTGTGTGTGGTATTCAGTTGATAGTAATGATTAAGAGAACTTGCTTCTCTTTCAGGTTACTCATAATTGGAAGCATTCCTGAGTTGAGTAATACTGATCGGCCTCTTTCCATTTAGTTGACATGCACTGGAGACAGCTGCATGATTTGAATCTGGTTCAATTAAATCAGTGCCTCTATTTCTGTATTGGATATAGAACAGTTCATATCTTAACGATGTTAAGGTACGGGGAGTTGTCCGGCCAATGCTTAAAACCAGACTCTGGATAACTCAAGGCACGTTTCTGTAATGGCTGTTTGTGGGTTGACCCAGGCTATGACGAGGGTTGACTTTCTACCATCTGGAAGATCAATAGTGATACTGTTCTTGACTCGCCACAATTTTAAAAGAAATGGATTTTTTCAGAAAACAGTAGTGGGAGTATGGTAGAACTGGAAGTGATTCCAGAACCGCAAACGATTACTGAAGATTTGATAAGAACCTAAAGATTCAATCTTGTTTGACATTCCATTGGCCACTCCGCAGATATGGTGGGTAACCTCAGGCACTCGAGAGGTACTTCGGTAGCCTCAAGGACGGTGACAGGGAGGTTCTTGTTTACCCAGACTTGCCATTACTGTTGTTCCAGACTGTGAGACCCGGCAGGAGGATGAATATAGCATCGTTCTGAACTAGCTTTAGAAGTGTACGTCTATATGACTCTGCCAGAGGGTTGTCGTAGTCAGTGGGAGCAGCGGAAGCATACTGGACAAGTGGCTTATGTCTATTTATAGACTAAAGCAGATATAGCGGAGATAGATCATCTATTTCTGATGTGACAGTCATAGGTTTGACTTCATCAGAATAGGGGATGGATCTGTAAAGAAGGTGGTAGGGTGTGATGTCCTGGTATATGGATACTATACACAGAGTAGGATGTGATATTCCTATACTACGGTCGGTTATACATTGGTTGTCACACAGTAGTTTCTCCACATGGGACTTGGATATTATATCAAACATTCTGGTTACTGGATCTATGGTTTTAGATCTAGATTTGGGTGGTTTTCCAATCTGGGTACTTAGACAGCATTCTATGAGTATTTAGAATGGACGACTCCTGGCACGGTAGTGTACTTGCAGGTGATGGAGTCACCCTCTCTAAAGGTGTCTTACAGACTAAAGTAGAGAGGGATGCGCATGATTGGCAGATCACTTGCTTAGGCAATTGAGTCAATCATGAGATGTCAAGTACCACACCAGATGTTGTTTTTGCAGTAGATGCAATAAGTTAATATTGATCCAATCCTGGAGAAACATTCGGAAGCAGTTTTAGAACATAAGTGGATGTTCTAGGGATATGATAACGACAACCTCCTTTAGGAGATGGTTATCATTCCAGGCTTCCAAGATGACCTGAACGACAGAGTGACTGTCAGAGTTATAGTTTTCCCTCTGACGAGGGGCAGTATTTTAGACAAGTGGTCCAGGTGGATACCGAGGGAAGGATGGCGCAGGATACTGATTGAGTTCAGTTGACAATACAGTCTAAGAAGTTTGGATTTAGAGTTCATTTATGAACTAGGTCCCATCAGACATCCAGACATTCTAAGACAAGTATTGCTCATTTCGGGAGATGGCTTTCTTCGCGAACATAAGATTTAGAGAGACATAGAAAGAAACATCAGAGCGGATCCACTCACTGAGGCTATTCCTCGAACGCAATAGTTTCGCAAACGAGCTTTGTGAGACTGACTAGTAGAGGAGTTGGGTATTCGGTATCACACGGGCTGTGAGTATGCGACATCGCAATAATTAGCCTTGAGTGCAAGTGGGTGATTGTTTGATATAGTACCCTCAGAGTCAATTATTGGATCACAGGCACGTGATTGCAATGATTGAGGGAGGACCTATACCGGTAGGACAGTCTTACTCGAGATGATAGTATGCTATCTGGTTTATCTTTATCATCGTGTACTGCTTTAGGTGACCTTACAGGTCACTATTGCACGTTGATAGAGCCCCTAGGATTCTTGCTTGACTACCAGCAGTATGAGGGCGATCATATACGTGGGAGCTGGAGTCTATAAGCAAATCCTTAAAAGGTCCCTAGTCGTAGGAGTTTCGAGACAGGGCATCGATTCTCCAGAGTAGACTAGTGTATACAGTCGAGACCCCGACGAGTGGCGGTGGCCGGTCTCACAAGCCACTGGTGTCAGTTGGTTCACCTAAGATGTATACAGGTGCTCATTGGGTTATGAGTACACCGGACAGGACTCGCCGGGAACCTGCTAGTTGGGATTATACCAGACGTCAGATAGCAGTTCCCTGGTGACATGTGTACAGCTTAGTTCATAGACCTGAGATCGTCATTTGTCTTGTGTGAGTTCCCACTGTGCTTTGATTACTACCCTACCACGCTCAATGGAGACGTGCAAACAGGTTTTAGTTGGGTACAGTCCCGAGCCACATGGAGGCAGTGAGCGGATCTTCAGGGGTTCGTCTTTCCCGGTATTTGGGGTGAGGTCGCGCTGTGTCTAGGAGAGCCATTACACAAAGCCTTCGGCCGAGGCAGGAGATTTACTGGTAGGTATTCCAGCAGTATCTCAGGGTGTTCTGGGCTACACTCCGACACGACTTGTACCGCTATTGGGGGTCTGACTTTTACCAACCCCTAGGCCCGCCATGCGATGCTCATAGACGAACGGACCGGACTGTACGGATATTGTCACTGACAGGCTCAGTAGGGTGTCAGGATGAGTTCGCTCATCGACGTCCCTTTGGTCAATAGCTGGTAGCTCGTTACGTATGGCTAATACCTCTGACGTGCTAGTGGTTAAATCCACAGCCATAGTATTGACGAGTCTTTAGAGTCCCCCACACACAGTTACTCAAGTTTTGGACGAAACGCTGTAGAGGCCGTATGGAGATATGGCAGGGTTCGATCAGATACGTGCGGTATTGCACGGATCGTGATCGGACGGATTTTACTAGCCGGCTTTGGTTTAAGCCGGATCCTAGTATTAGACAGTGTAGTTTTTGTCTCTTTGCATTTGTGTTCAGTGAGAATACTAATACGGGCATGTATATGCAGTAGCGGGGTTTTCCTGTAATTTATTACGGGATCAGTTTTCTGAGGTTGCCAATTTGCATTCCGTTCCGGCCGGTTTTCCTTTGTTCCTTCTCGGCCGGACTTTTGTGATGGAGGGGGTTATTTGCAAGTTTGCAAATAACTTATTGTGGAGGGGTTTCTTGCATATGAGAGCTTCATGATTGTTTATTCATCATGAGATTCTTTTTGGGTTATTCCTTTGCATTTATTGTGAGTGGATTTGAGATAAGATATTGATGTGAGCCTTTTTCTCTTTATCATTCTTTTTTCCTCCACTTGCTTAGGAGTGGGATTTTTTTCCTCCACCATTCTTTTTTAGAGAGGGCCGGCCACTATGAGGAGGAAGGGGGTAGGAGTTTATTTTTCATGTGAGAAAATATCATTCATCTCTTATGCTTGCCACCAAAAATTCCTAAGCACTTTTCCTTAGTTCATTTTCTCCACCTCCACATCCATGGCAACCTCACTACCCCAAAGAGACTAAGTTTCTGTAAGTCCATGCTACCTCTCCCGGTACTTTCGGGCAAGCAGAATTTGATAAAAAACGATTTTCTTAGAGGTGGTAACATGGACTTAAAACCCGTATCTTTGTTAAACATCTAACTAACAACCTAACTATGAGTTGCTAACTACTCGGTTAGGGGGTTATACCTTTCTTTTTCTCGAACTCCTTCGTCTTCAAGCTTCGATGGTCGTCCGAATCGGCTTCTCCCCATCGTCTCCTTGCGCCGAAGATAGATCCACCTGAAAGCTTCAACCTTTGGCTCCTTCTTCGAACTTTGAAGAAACTAGTTCACTCGGTTTGCTAAACCTTGTGAACTAGAGTGAGTAGAGAAGAGTTTGTATGGGATTTTATCTATGGTTCTTGGTTCTCAACTCATGAGACAAGTGAACCATAGAGTCAAGAGAGGGAGAGCAAGAGGAGGAGATGAGAGCTCAAGAACAAGAGAGAGAATGAATATGAAAGAATGAGAGAAGACTTTTCTCATTTGGCTCTCATAATCCAAAACAATCATAACACCTCATATCAATCAAGTATTATGTGATGATTTAAGCAACCATAGCCATATCATTTCATGCACTCATTTTTCACAAAAGAGCAAGCAAGCAAAAGTCTTTGTCATGAAATGATAGCTATAGTTATCATGATGGTCAACTAGTCAAGCCTAATCAACCGGTCAACAAAGTCAACAAGTCAACAAAAGTCAACAAGTCAACAAAGTCAATCCCTCAACAACCATGTCACCATAATACTTAATTAATATAATTGTTAATCACATATCATATTCTCATTAGGGTTGAGCAAAAAGTCAATAGTCAACGGTCAACGGTCAACAACCCTAATGAGAATCCTCTGCCTCTGTCTCTCCGTCAACTGTGCATACACACCCGCATCCGCGTTCCGAGGAACACGGATGCAAACTGGATAAAACCAATCCCAATACGTACACTAGGATCTGGCTTAAACCAAAGCCCGCTAGTGTAAACTGTCCGGACACTGTACGTGCACAAGTGCATGGATGTGACCGAACCCTGTCGCAAAACCATGCGACCTGTCGCAAAACCATGCGACCTCTACTCTTTTGCCTAAAGGCGAATAGCTTTCTGTGTGGGACTCTAAAAACTCGACACTACGCTGGCAATGGGTTTAACCACAGACCGCAAGCGGCACTAGCTGTGCGTAACGGTCCCCAGGTAGATGCCGACAAGAAGACTGACGAGGCGAAACCCATCTGAACTCCTACTGAGCCTGAATGTGACATTCTCCGTGCAGTCCGGTCTGTTCGTCTGATACATCGCATGGCGGGCCTAGGGGGCGGTAAACGTCAGTCCTCCAATAGCGGTACAAGTCGTGTCGGAGTGAAGCCCAAAACACCCTGAGATAACACTGGAAGCCTACCAGTATATCTCGTTTGCCCTGGCCAGGGACTACTCGTGTAATGGCTCTCCTAGACACAGCGCGATGTCAACCCCAATACCGGGAGAGACGAATCCTGTCTAACCGTCACTGCCTCCAAGTGCTTCGGGACTGCACCTAACTACCACCTGTTTGCACGACTCCTTTGAGCCGTGGCAGGGTAGTAATCAAAGTACAGTGGGAACACACTCGAGGCGAAGTGACAGTGTCAAGTCAGCGGACTAAGCTGTACTCATGTCACCTGGGAACTGATAACTGACGATAGGAATAATACCAACTAGTCAGTTCCCGACGAGTCCTGTCCAGTGTAATCGTAACCCAACGAGCACCCGCATACTATCTCAAGTACGACGTACCGACGGCTGTGGGACAGACCGTCTCCCACACTGGGATGAGAAGCGCATGCGCTAGTCTACTCCAGAGTATCGATGCCCTGTCTCGATAGTCCTGCGACCAGGGACCTGCATAAGGATGTGCTTATAGATTACCCAGCCCCACTAGTGTGACTGCCATCACAACGCTGGTAATCAAGCAAAGATCCTAAGGGCTCCACTAATGTGTATAGGCGATATACTAAAATAAACACATGTACACATTGAAGTAGAAACAAACCAAGTAGCATACTACTATTTTGAGCAAGATTGTATATACAAGGTGAATATCCCAAGCTTCCATTAAGTAATATACAAACTAGTGTGATACAGTAATGGCCTCTAGGGCATATACACTAACAGTTTCTACACTACACCTACAGTACCCTTGGACGCGTCGGCTAGCCAACTTCACGCCCGAGTTGCCTCGGTCCAGAGGTGGGAGCCCGTAAACGAACTCGGCTACGTGGTGCTCTTTCCGACGAGGAGGTGACGGACGGAGATTCCACGGGAGATCGGAGTGGAGACGAAGACCGAAGGACATGGATCGCTTAGTATAACTCTCTACCCATCTTTTAGTTTGCTAGTAGCTAGGTTAATGGCCCGATCCGGGTCAAAAGTGCCCGGTGTTGCCGGTTTGCAAGTTTCGCAAAGTTTTTCGTTTCCGCGTTTCCTGCGTCGGATCGACGGCCGGGGCGCCGCCGTGCACTTACAGGCAGTGGGTTTAACCACAGACCGCAAGCGGCACTAGCTGTGCGTAACGGCCCCCAGGTAGATGCCGATAAGAATACTGACGAGGTGAAACCCATCTGAACTCTTACTGAGCCTGAATGTGACAGTCTCCGTATAGTCCGGTCTGTTCGTCTGAGAATATCGCAAGGCGGGCCTAAGGGGGCGGTAAACGTCAGTCCCCTAATAGCGGTACAAGTCGTGTCGGAGGGTAGACCAGAACACTCTGAGATAACAATGAAAACCTACCAGTATATCTCGCTTGCCCTGGCCAGGGACTACTTGTGTAATGGCTCTCCTAGACACAGCGCGATATCAACCCCCAATACCGGGAGAGACGAATCCTGTCTAACCGTCACTGCCTCCAAGTGCTTCGGGACTGCACCTAACTACTACCTGTTTGCACGACTCCTTTGAGCCGTGGTAGGGTAGTAATCAAAGTACAGTGGGAACACACTCGAGGCGAAGTGACAGCGTCAAGTCAGCGGACTAAGCTGTACTCATGTCACCTGGGAACTGATAACTGACGATAGGTATAGTACCAACCAATCAGTTCCCGACGAGTCCTGTCCAGTGTACTCGTAACCTAACGAGTACCCGCATACTATCTCAAGTACGACGTACTGACGGCTGTGGGACAGACCGTCTCCCGTGCTGGGATGAGAAGTGTATATGCTAGTCTACTCCGGAGTATCGATGCCCCATCTCTATAATCCTACGACTAGGGACCTGTATAAGGATGTGCTTGTAGATTACCCAGCCCCCACTAGTGTGACTGCCATCACAACGCTCGTAATCAAGCAAAGATCCTAAGCGCTCTACTAATATGTATAAGCGATATGCTAAAAGAAACACATGCACATATTAAAGTAGAAACAAAACTAGTAGCATACTACCATTTTGAGCAAGATTGTCTATACAAGGTGAATATCCCAAGCTTCCATTAAGTAATATACAAACTAGTATGATACAGTAATGGCCTCTAGGGCATATACACTAACAGTGTCTAGGAGAGCCATTACACAAAGCCCTCGGCCGAGGCAGGAGATTTACTGGTAGGTATTCCAGTAGTATCTCAGGGTGTTCTGGGATACACTCCGACACGACTTGTACTGCTTTTAGAGGTCTGACTTTTACCAACCCCCTAGGCCCGCCATGCGATGCTCATAGACGAACGGACCGGACTGTACGGATATTGTCACTGACAGGCTCAGTATGGTGTCAGGATGAGTTCGCTCGTCGACCTCCCTTTTGGTCAATACTTGGTAGCCCGTTACGTACGGCTAATACCTCTGACATGCTAGTGGTTAAATCCACAGCCAAAGTATTGACTAGTCTTTAGAGTCCCCCACAGACAGTTTCTCAAGTTTCGGACGAAACGTTGTAGAGGCCGTATGATATATGGCAGGGTTCGATCTTATACGTGCGGTATTGCACGGATCATGATCGGACGGATCATACTAGTGGGCTTTGGTTTAAGCCGGATCCTAGTATTAGATTTTTTGGATTACTTTAGTCTCATCGCATTCACATTCTGTCAGAATGCGGGTGCAGGCATGTATATACAGGTGAGGGGTATCCTTGTGATCCATCATGAGTTTACTTTAGATGTTACCGGATCTTTTTATTGTGGCAAACATTTGGATTAATGTTTGCTTAAGGAAATAATGAGCTAGAAATCATCATAACAATGCATTAATGTGACATTGACTTATATCATGAGTCATGGTCTCTTTTTTAGCAAAAGTGTCACATTAATGGATTGATTTGTGATGATATGAGAGGAAGACAGAGAGAGGGGCTGCCTTGGGGTTATGGTTAGCTCTCATATTATTTTCCTCACTCTCTCTCATTCTATCATAACATCACAACAAAAGAAAAAGAAAAGATGAGAAAGCTTCTCTTCTACTTCTTCTTCCTCTAGCTCATTGTCTCCTCCAATGGCAACACCTTCTACCTCCATCCAAATCCATGGATGAAAGATACAAAATGACCACAACATACTCTACTTCAACCTTGGGCACGTCGACTAGCACACTTCGTGCCCAAGTTGCTTCGGACGAAGCGGGAGCCCGTAAAAAGACTTCTCGATGTGGTGCCCTTTCCGACGAGGAGATGAAGACCGGAGATGCCGTGTGGAGCTTGGGATGGTGGCCGAGGACCGAAGGACACGGATCGCTCGGTATAGCCCTCTACCCTCTCTCTTGTTTGCTGGGTTTAGGTTAATAGTTACGATCCAGGTTTTTAGGATGCGGTAGTGCCGGTTTAAAGTCAAGAAAATTTTCGTTTCCGCATTTTGGCCTCGGATAGACGGCCGGGGCGCTACCGTAGTCCTACATTGGCTTCCTCGGCCTCTCATCTCACCCCGAGCTGCCACAGGACTAAGACTCCTCAGCGCTCCCGCTCGTTCCCGAGCTCCCCCGCTGAGGCCATCTTCCTCGGTCCCTCCGACCGACCAACTCTAACACTCACAGGCGTAACCGCCGCTCCGCAAACCTTGCCATGCGCAGATTCTCAGTCGGAAACATCCCACGTTCCACGCCATCATAATCCCCATTAATGGGCGATCCGCTCATTACGCGGGCGTGACGTCGGGAGCGTAACTGCCGGCGAGATTCTCGCGCCTGCTGCTGCGTGCTGCAGCCACTATATAAACCCCCATCATAAAGGGGTCAAGCAAGCTTTTCTTACCCCACTTAGCCGTTACTCTGCTCGGATCTCATGCTAACTTGATCGTCGGAGGGTCCTCGGTGGTACCAAACCACTCAGGGACTTCCTTGCAGGTACTCGGCACGAACTCCTCAAATCACCAATCTCCTCAAAACCCATTGAGACCCACACGCAACAGGAGATCACCTCCAAAATCCATCGAGAGATTGACGGAAGACAACTTATGACGAAGACCCAAAAAGGATCTCCATCAATTGGCGCCGTCTGTGGGAAATGAAACTCCACAAAAAAGCTAAGTTGGCCTTCCGATCTCCATCCACATGGCAAGCGATCACCCTGAAGATCCAGGTACCAGCCACCGCCTCCGCCTCACCGGAGGTGCGGATGAACCTGTAAGTCGATGTACAATACCCCACTTCTTGCGGGGAGGTTGAAATATGAAAAACGATCTTGTTCTTTGCTTAAACATCGACTAACCGCATGAATCGAAGCTAAACGATAACTAACAAGAAACATAGAAGTTCTATACTACTATGTTTAGGGATTATACCTAACGAATCGTGTCCTTCGTCTTTGCGAACTCCTCCTCCTCCTCGGCTTTCTCGAAGTAGTAGACGATCCACCCGAGAGCTTTACTCCAAGCTTAGCCTCTAAACTTGAGGCAACTAATAACCTTCTTTAAGTGCTAATCAAAGAAGCTAGGTGATATAGAGTGAAGGTTATGGTTTAATTAGTCTAACTAATCCTTGTACTCAACACATGAGAGGGGAGGATTAGGGTTTGAAGAGGGAGAGCTTGAGGAGAGAGAAGATGAAGATAATAATGAAGTGAGAAGAATGAGTTATGATAATATATATCAAGCATTTCTTTTATCAAGAAAAGAAAAGAAATGAATTTAACAACCATGCTTGATAATATCTAGTGATGATTCACATCCATGAGTCATTAAGCATTTATGATGCATTAATGACATGGATGAATCATCCATATGACTCACTAATCACATTCATTGTATATGCCACCTAAACCTCCTTAGTCACCATCTTCTAGAAGCTTCTCGCGCAATTACGAGAACGCCCCTCCTTTCCGCAAAAATACGGAAAATCTTTAGACTGTATAAATCCAATAACCGGATACCAGTAACTGGCTTAAACCAAAGCCGACTGGTAAAAACCGTCCGAAAGCCGTACGTGCGTAAACACACGTATGCGTCCGAACCCTTGTCGTAAAACCATACGACCTCTATATCGTTTCGCCTGGAGTAGGGAAACTCTCTGTGTGGGACTCTAGAGACTCGACTACTACGCTGGCAGTGGTTTTAACCACAGACCGCAAGCGGCACTAGCTGTACGTAACGGTCCCCAGGTAGATGTCGATAAGAAGGCCGATGAGGAAACCCATCCGAACTCCTACTGAGCCTGCTGTGACAATCTCCATACAGTCCGGTCCGTTCGTCTTAGACTATCGCATATCGGGCCTAGGGGGGCGGCAAGCGTCAGTCCCCTAATAGCGGTATAAGTCGTGTCGGAGGGAAGCCCATTACACCCTGAGAAACTACTGGAACCTACCAGCAAATCTCGCTTGCCCTGGCCAGGGACTTTGCGTAATGGCTCTCTGACACAGCGCGATATCAACTCCTAATACCGGGAGAGACGAATCCTGTCTAACCGCCACTGCCTCCAAGTGCTCGGGACTGCACCCAACTGCTACCTGTTTGCACGACTCCTTTGAGTCGTGGTAGGGTAGCAATCTAAGAACAGTGGGACACACTCGAGGCGAAGTAGCAGTGTCAAGTCTGTGGACTATGCTGTACTCATGTCACCTGGGAACTGTTCACTGACGACTGGTATAAAACCAACCAACAGTTCCCTGTGAGTCCTGTCCGGTGTACCCGTAACCTAACGAGCACCTGCATACTATCTCCAGTACGACGTACTGACGGCTGTGGGACAGACCATCTCCCCAACTAGGATGAGAAGCGTACACACTAGTCTACTCCGGAGTATCGATGCTCTGTCTCGATAATCCAACGACCAGGGACCAGAATAAGGATGTGCTTGTAGACTACCCAGCCCCCACTAGTGTGACTGCCATCACAACGCTGGTAGTCAAGCAAGATCCTAAGAGCTCTATCAATACGTATACTCACATATTAAGATAGAAAAACCAAGTAGCATACTACCATGTTTAGCAAGACTGTTATATACATGTGAATATCCCAAGCTTCCATTAAGTAATATACAAACTAGTATGATACAGTAATGACCTTCTAGGGCATAAACACTAACAGAACCTCCTTCGGCGACCGTCATCAACGCCCTCGCTGGCCGAATAGACCGACTACAGTCCATTTTGGAGGCGCTCATCCACGTCCAAATGGCCGGGCCAGGGCCCCAGATCGTCGCTCCTCCGCCTCCAGAAGACTCTTCCTTTGTCGGCACGGCTGACCACCGGCAAGCTACGTCCTATGGCCACAGATCTCACGGGCCGATACTCTCCGAGGCCCGCTGGACGCCCCACGGCTCCATACCAAGATCCGCCGCCAGAGTGCCTCGCCTCGAGCCTCCTCGCAACCTTCACCCCCCAGAGAAGATTTCGGTCACCTCGCCTGTCCCCAGGTATAACCGATACCCCCTCCCTCGACGGGGCCGCACAGAAGGGGATCGCCATGGCGGCTCGAGGGCTACCTCGCCTGAGGATCTGAGGAACCTCATCGAGAGGAACCGGGGCCGCGCCCAGACGCATATCTCCCACAGCAGAGGCTAGGGATCGTGAGGTGCTGAGTCCTTGGGATACCATGGCCGACTCGACGCCCTCGAGAAGAAGATCGAGAGCATACGCCGAGAAGGTCACCCCTTGGATGACGAGGATAAGTACGCCACCGACTCGATCACCAAGCCATTTACCAAGGGACCGCTCGCTGTTCACGTCTCCTCGTGCAACAAGCCCCCGAAGGTCTCTCTGTTCGACGGGAAAACCGACCCGAAAGACCATTTAGATGCTTTCACCGCTGGGATGAGCTTCCAGGACCATTCTGACGCCGCCCAGTGCAGAGCCTTCCCAGCTACGCTCATCCGTTCTGGTCGGGACCGGTTCCGAGGACTTGAGCCTCGCTCAATCTGGACCTTTGACTAGCTGGCTACTCAGTTCCTCAACCACTTCGTTGGGAACCGTCGACAGAAGCGCACGGTCGGCTACCTCTTCACAATTAAGAGCGGGGATAAGGAGACGTTCAAAGCTTATGTCACCCGCTTCTACAACACCTTCCTCGAGGTCCCCGAGCACCGGGACGTGACCGTCATCACGGCGCTCAGATTTGGTCTTAGGCACAAGGAGTGGTTGCGCTCCTTTGCGTTGGTGCAGCCTAAGACTATGGCTGAGGTCAAGGTGTGGACCGAGCACGAGGTCCAGCTCGAGTCCGAGGTGAACGCGAACCTCCCTCGAGCAGAAAGGTCCGACCAGAAGAAAAGGGCCCGGGAAGAGAGACCGAAGCGTCAGCAGCCCTATCACCCGAAGTTCCAGGAGTACACCCCGCTCAACGTCTCCCCCGCAGTGTTACTAGAGGAGGCCCAGGGCGAGGGGTTCTTCAAGTTCCCTTCAATCCAGCGTCAGGCCTCGAAGCGAACCCGGGGCCCCTACCGCGCCTTCCACCGGACGTTGGGCCATGCCACGGAGGATTGTAAGCAACTCCGGGACTACATCAAGGAGCTCATCCGATCAGGGCACCTCGCCGCCTACTTGAAGGATAAGCGGCAGGGCAACCGTGAGAAGGAGTAGCGTCCCCCTCCCGCCGAGCTGACCATTGGCCAAATCATGCTCGTTTCGGCAGATGACCAATCCAGAGCGCAGGAAGCCCCGTATCCGGTGCCGAGCACGGGGACCAACAGGCCTCCGGGGAGCTCGGGCCATGCTAATGAGGTCATCTATTGGCATGTACTTTTTTTAGGGCAATGTAAATTCTTCCTAGGGTCTTTTGTTAATTTAATAAAGATCAATGGAATATTGCGAAAAAGAAGGAAATGTCTCATTTATTCAAAAAGGTATTATGTGCTCCTCAGTCATACATACAAAAAGAAAAAGAAAATTACAGCAGCGGGGGAAGGGGGTGCAGAGAGAACTGCTCATGGTACTCAGTAAAGTGTTGGAGATAGTGCCCTCAGAGTTTATTATTGGATCACAGGCACATGATTGCAATGATTGAGGGAGGACCTATACCGGTTGGAAAGTCTTACTCAAGATGGTAGTATGCTATCTGGTTTATCTTTATCATTGTGTACTGCTTTAGGTGACCTTACAGGTCATTATTGCACGTTGATAGAGCCCCTAGGATTCTTGCTTGACTGCCAGCAGTATGAGGGCGATCATATACGTGGGAGCTGGGGTCTATAAGCACATCCTTAAAAGGTCCCTAGTCATGGGAGTTTCGAGACAGGGCATCGATACTCCAGAGTAGACTAGTGTATACAGTCGAGACCCCGACGAGGGGCGGTGGCCGGTTTCACAAGCCACTGGTGTCAGTTGGTTCACCTAAGATGTATACAGGTGCTCATTGGGTTATGAGTATACTGGACAGGACTCGCCGGGAACATGCTAGTTGGTCTTATACCTGACGTCAGATAGCAGTTTCCTGGTGACATGTGTACAGGTTAGTTCATCGACCTGAGATCGTCATTTGTCTCGTGTGAGTTCCCACTGTGCTTTGATTACTACCCTACCGCGGCTCAAAGGAGTCGTGCAAACAGGTTTTAGTTGGGTACAGTCCCGAGCCACATGGAGGCAGTGAGCGGATCTTCAGGGGTTCATCTCTCCCGGTATTGGGGGTGAGGTCGTGCTGTGTCGGGGTGAGCCATTACACGAAGTCCTTGGCCAAGGCAGGAGATTTACTGGTAGGTATTCCAGTAGTATCTCAGGGTGTTCTGGGCTACACTCCGACACGACTTGTACCGCTTTTGGGGGTCTGACTTTTACCAACCCCCTAGGCCCGCCATGCGATGCTCGTAGACGAACGGACCGGACTGTACGGATATTGTCACTGATAGGCTCAGTAGGGTGTCAGGATGAATTCGCTCATCGACGTCCCTTTTGGTCAATACCTGGTAGCCCGTCACGTATGGCTAATACCTCTGACGTGCTAGTGGTTAAATCCATAGCTAAAGTATTGACGAGTCTTTAGAGTCCCCCATAGACCGTTTTCTCAAGTTTCGGGAGAAACGCTGTAGAGGCCGTATGGATATATGGCAGGGTTCGATCATATACGTGCGGTATTGCACGCCTCATGATCGGACGGATAATACCAGCGGGCTTTGGTTTAAGCCGGATCCTAGTATTGTACAGTGTAGATTTTGTCTCATTGCATTTGTATTCGGTCGCAATACAAATGCGGGTATGTATATACAGTCGCGGGGTTTTCCTGTAATTTATTACGAGATCAGTTTTCTGAAGTTGCCAGTTTGCATTCCGTTCCGGCCAGTTTTTCTTTGTTCCTTCACGGCCGGATTTTTCCGATGGAGGGGATTATTTGCAAGTGTACAAATTATCTTTTGTGGAGGTGTTATTTGTAAATGAGGGATTATGATAGATATAGCATCATGAGATTCTTTTTGCATCACATGTTTTGCATTAATGAGATTGGATTTGTATTTGAAATTGATGTGAGGCTTGATTTGGCTTATGCTCACCCATTCTACCATCTTGTGCTCACTTCCCTTTGATACATTTTTCCTCCTCATTCTTGCTAGAGGGCCGGCCACTTTTGAGTGAGGGAGAGAGAGTTCATTTTTATTGTGGTTGGCAAAAATGTTCATCTCATATCATTTTAGCTTGCACCAAAAATCCTAATCTCATTTCCATTCTTCATTCCTCCATCACCATGGAAACTTCACAACCCCATGAGACAAACCTGTCTATAATAGCCTACAGCATTTCTTGGACACGTCGACTCGCCAACTTCGTGCCTGAGTTGCCTCGGTCCAGAGGTGGGAGCCCGTAAAAGAACCCGGCGATGTGGTGCCCGTTCCGACGAGGAGGTGAAGACCGGAGATTCCGCGAGAAGATCGGAGTGGAGGCCAAAGACCGAAGGACACGGATCGCTCGGTATAGCTTCCTTCCCATTTTCTATTTTGCTAGAGTTAGGTTAATGGCCCGATCCGGGATTTTAGTGCACGGTGGTGCCGGTTTCTAGTTTTTAGAAAAGTTTCGTTTCCGCATTTCGGCGTCGGATTGACGGCCGGGGCGCCGCTGTGGACTTACACTGGTATCAGAGCCAGGCCATTAACCCAGTCTAGCTTGCTCTAACGTGTTTACAAGTTCGATCGAACGGATTTTCAAAAAACCACGTTTCCATGTCAAGTTTCTGTCGAATTTTTACAGTGCTTTAAAAATTATTTGGTACATTGTAAAAATACGTGCAGGGTTTTTTATGCACTCTATGAAAATTTGGTAGGCTGAAGTTACTGTATCGCGGCGGAACAGCGGCCAAAACCACGTTTTGGCCGTGGAACCGCCGCCTAATTTTGGCTTCACTGCATAAAATTTTTACAGTGGCTCTCTGACATGGAAATAGGGTTTCTGGTATATTCTTTTTGGGCCCAGATGTTTTTGAGTGCTACAGTTGTGCTTGGGGCCCGCTTCAGGAAATTTTGTCGATCGAAAATTTTAAACATGTTAGTTCACAGTATTTACATTATATCTGCGATCGTGAATGTCACTTGATCGGTAAATCCTGTCTATCTGCTATAGCCCTTTTAGACGGATTTGCGAACGTGACATTCACGTTGATGTTCTGTGTTGTGCTGTGATATTACGGATTGGTCGTTGGGGATAGCCTGGATGCAATGGTAGTACAGTTTTGTTTTATATGTACATTTGATATTACGGGGCGAGCGTCCGACATGTGGACTGCCGTCACTGCCTGTTTGTATATTATTCTTTTGGGGCACGACCGGGCTGAGGTCGATGTACCCGTTGTATATTTTACTTTCTGTACTAGGATTACCCCGCGGAGGGGTGCACGGATAGCCGGGTTCTAGAGGGAAACGAGCCCGCATCTCATGGCTTTGAGATGGAGGGGGCTTCACTCTAGAATTGGCGGGCTATTCGCCGCACTCGTAGGGGGTACAGGTTGACCTAAGGAGGGGTGCCTAAGTTACCGGATTTCGTGAAGTGCTGGGTGGTCATTCACGTTGCTGAAGGGGGCTACCTCGCTTCAGGTTTTGGAGGGTAACTTGCCGCACCCGTAGGGGTCTAGGATTTCATTGCACAGGCTATCCACACGACCAGGGGAACGTCGGGTTTCAATGGCGGCTCTATGAAACCCGGGGATCCCAGATATCTGTATTATTCTATGCTGCTTATTACATTTCTGTGATGTTGCATTTTATCACGTCTTGAGCGAATATTATATATTGATATATATACTAGTAGATGTTGTATATGTTTTGCATCCACGCTAGTCCAGTCCCCGCTCTGTCATTAGTTAAGTAACCTAACGGGTGATGACGGGACCCAGTGGCGAATGCGGATGGCATATACGTACGTCATTATTTTCGTTCTTTATTGTTGTGATCAATTGATGGGACTGCGTTGATTCGGATCAATGCAAGCTAAACAAACCTATTTGATGTTGTTGGAACACTTTTCAAAAAGCTGTTATTGCAAGGGAGTTCTCTTTTGTTCTGCACAGTGGTATTCGGTTATGAATATCCAGCACCTCAGTCGACGAGGCAAGGGCCGAGATCCCTTCACCGGGAGTGACCCCTTGGACAGAAGTTTGCGTCAGGGCAATAACTTCACTATAGTCATTTACTTTTGCTTTGCATCATGGTATTCAGTTGGAATATCCTGCACCTCATTCTACGTGGAAAGAGCCGAGATCCCTTCACCGGGAGTGACCTCTTTAGCAAAGGTTTTCGTCACTATATTTTTATAAAAAGCTATCCGGTTCCTTCAACGATATCAAGTTCATTACGTTAAAGGTTTTCGCCAGAAACCATTCGTAGCCCTCCGTCATTTCAGTTAAATGTTCGGTAGTATTCAAGCTATGTATTTTGACCTCACGCCAAGGCATAGTGATTGGTAGCTGCCGGATATTTATCTGTTGCATAGATAGTATGCGTTGGTTTGGGACAGTCGTACTACTATTTTGGCCTACGTCAAGGGTATGTACGGGCGGGTTCAAATTAACCTGGACAATGACGGGTAGAACTTGACATGTGACTTATGACATTTTGACCTCACGCCAAGGTCATAAGAGCATGGGGCAAAAATTCACATCGGGAGTTTCTAAAGAAACTGAAACTTGCCAGATATGCGCATACCTTCTGGAGTGTGATAACGTGAGTGGATTCCATCACATTATCATGCGATGATAGTTGGATCCCGATTCCCACTGATGAGTTGGTTTACTCCTCGGGTGATCCCGACTAATTCTTCTTTCAGTTTTGGAGGAGAATTTGACGGTACAGTGGGAGGTTTCCTGATTAGATAAAGTGATAACCATTCTGATCTAGGTTAGAGTGCATGCTGAGTGTTTCTTTTCTATCTCTCTTTGGCAGCGACCATGACCCGACCCTTGACTATGACTCAGTGACCAAGTTGACCGAACCTTCTTAAACACTGGCTTTTGGATTGTCAGAGTTGCATACCTCATTGCCACTCCTACTTTTACCCTTTTCTCCAGGACACCCCGTATTATTACGAACGTCCACTTCCATTGGACAAAACCATCGTATAGTTATATACGAACTCGAAGGAATTTATTCGAGGATGGTTTCCGGTTCTGGAGAAAACGAATAGGACTATTCAGTTTTCTTTTCCTTTTACCTTCTCTCAGATTGCGAGTGCTCCTTGGACTAGGACAGTACACCTATTATGCAAATTGGATAGTCTTCTTCCAAACCATAGGCAGGTGCCGAACGATAGGGAATGAAGAAAACCAATTAGCCTAACGAAGGTGTGCAGAAGGTATTAAGTAAAGACATATCAAGGGATTAGTAAGAGGGCAAAGTAAATTGCGACTGCTATTCACAACCAAACCAAGTATTTCATTACCACTCCCATTTCACCTTTGTATTTCTACAGAACGCTCCATATCACTACGAAGATCCACAGTTTATTGGATACTCCATCGTATGGTTATATACGAACTCGAAAGGAACTTGTTCCAATTCGGGGATGGATTCTGGTTCAGGAGAAATAGGAATAAGGTTTATTCGGTTGTCTTTTATCTTCACCTTCTCTCGCATTGCGAGTGCTCCTAGGATTAGGACAGTACACTCAATATGCTTATTGGATAGTCTTCTTCCAAACCATAGGCTGGTGCCGAACGGTAGGGAAGGAAGAAAACCATTTAGCCTAAGAGGGTGTACAGAAGGTAATGACTAAAGACATATAAAGGAATTTGGAGAGATGGTAAAGAATTATACGGTTACAGTTGTGAATCTGGATAATGGAAGAGGCATTACAACGAATACCCGGATACCCCTACGAAACATTTCAATGTTTCAGTTTCACTGTGTACTGTTAAAAGAAAACTGATTTCCCAATTAGCCCTTACTCCAGGGTATGTATTTACCAGGTATGATTCTCACATCTGTATGGTTTTACAGATGATGAGTGGGAGTAAGTTATTGGGAATTAGGTGATCATCCTCATTATATCGGAATTCGTTGTAATTGGTGATATTTGAGGAAATCACCTGGGTAGTTTGCCGGACGGCAAATATTTGGTTTTCAATATCCGTTGTTGTGCACCAATTTCAAATTGATATATCTGTACGTCTATTTTTATAGAGTGAGATATACCATTTTAAAATTATGTCCATGACATTTACCTATATCAGTGGATGGTTAGGTAAGGAGCATTAAACAACGGTGTAATTCTTTTTAACCATAAGTACAGTTTTCAACCTACGACACACAGTGAATGAGTCACTAGACTCAGGGGACTTATACAGAGTATTGTATATTGTCCAGTGTCCATTAGGACAGAGGGGTTGGTCCTCGTACTATATTCGGTTTACTTATGACTTCTCTAGTTTTAGACAAGTGTTTCGTAGAAACACAGGGTCCAAGTTTTGAGAAGTTATAGGTATATGAATAAAGTAGAGAACCAGGTATTGCAAGTATCAGGATTCTTCAAGGTGATCGAAGATGCAGATACTTGTGTATGGTATTCAGTTGATAGTAATGATTAAGAGAACTTGCTTCTCTTTCAGGTTACTCATAATTGGAAGCGTTCCTAAGTTGAGTAACGCTGATCGGTCTCCTTCCATTTAGTTAACATGCACTGGAGACAGTTGTATGATTTGAATCTGGTTCAATTAAATCAGTGTCTCTGTTTCTATATTGGATATAGAACAGTTCATATCTTGACATTGTTAAGGTACGGGGAGTTGTCCAGCTTATGCTTGAAACCAGACTCTGGATAACTCAAGGCACGTTTCTGTAATGGCTGTTTGTTGGTTGACCCAGGCTATGATGAGGGTTGACTTTCTACCATCAGGAAGATCAATAGTGATATTGTTCTTGACTCGCCACAATTTTAATAAAAATTGATTTTTTCAGAAAACAGTAGTGGGAGTATGGTAGAACTGGAAGTGATTTCAGAACCGCAAACGATTACTGAAAATTTGATAAGAACCTAAAGATTCAATCTGGCTTGACATTCCATTAGCCACTCCGCAGATATGGTGGGTAACCTCAGACGCTCGAGAGGTACTTCGGTAGCCTCAAGGACAGTGACAAGGAGGTTCTTGTTTACCCAGACTTGCCAATGCTGTTGTTCCAGACTGTGAGACCCGGCAGGAGGATGAGTATAGCGTCGTTCTTAACTAGCTTTAGAAGTGCACGTGTATATGACTCTTCCAGAGGGTTGTCGTAGTCAGTGGGAGCAGCGGAAGCATAGTGGACAAGTGGCTTATATCTATTTATAGACTAAAGCAGATATAGCGGAGATAGATCATCTATTTCTGAAGTGACGGTCATAGGTTTGACTTCATCAGAATAGGGGATGGATCTGTTAAGAAGGTAGTAGGGTGTGATGTCCTGGTATTTGGATGACATACACAGAGTAGGAAGTGATATTCCTATACTACGATCGGTTATACTTTGGTTGTCATACAGTGGTTTCTCCACATGGGACTTGGATATAATATCAAGACATTCTGGTTACTAGATCTATAGATCTAGATTTGGGTGGTTTCCCAATCAGGGTACTTAGACAGCATTCTAAGAGTTTTTAGAATGGACGACTCCTGGCACGGTAGTATACCTGCAGGTGATGGAGTCACCCTCTCTAAAGGAGTCTTACAGACTAAAGGGGAGAGGGATGTGCATGATTGGCAGATCACTTGCTTAGGCAATTGAGTCAATCATGAGATGTCAAGTACCACACTAGATGTTGTTTTTTCACGAGATACAGTAAGTAGATATTGATCCAATCCTGGAGAAACATTCGGAAGCAGTTTTAGAACATAAGTAGATGTTCTAGGGATATGATAACAGCGTCCTCCTTCGGGAGACAGTTATCATTCCAGGCTTCCAAGATGACCTGGATGACAGAGTGGCTGTCAGAGTTATAGTACTTCCTCTGAAGAGGGGCAGTATTTTGGACAGGTGGTCCAGGCGGATACTAAGGGAGGCATGGCATAGGATACTGATTAAGTTCAGTTGACGATACTGTCTAAGAAGTTTGGATTTGGAGTTCACTTATGAACTAGGTCCCATCAGACATCCAAACATATTCTAAGACAGGTATTGCTCCTTTCGGGAGATGGGTTTCTCCACGAACTTGAGATAAAGAGAGACATAGAAAGAAACATCACAGCGGATCCACTCACTGAGGCTATTCCTCGAACGCAATATTTTCGCAAACGAGCTTTGTGAGACTGACTAGTAGAGGAGTTGGGTGTTCGGTATTACACGGGCTGTGAGTATGCGACATCGCAATAATTAGCCTTGAGTGCAAGTGGGAGATTGTTTGAGATAGTGCCCTCAGAGTCAATTATTGGATCACAGGCACGTGATTGCAATGATTGAGGGAGGACCTATACCGGTAGGACAGTCTTACTCAAGATGATAGTATGCTATCTGGTTTATCTTTATCATCGTGTACTACTTTAGGTGACCTTACAGGTCACTATTGCACGTTGATAGAGCCCCTAGGATTCTTGCTTGACTGCCAGCAGTATGAGGGCGATCATATACGTGGGAGCTGGGGTCTATAAGCACATCCTTAAAAGGTCCCTAGTTGTGGGAGTTTCGAGACAGGGCATCGATACTCTAGAGTAGACTAGTGTATACAGTCGAGAACCCGACGAGGGGCAGTGGCCGGTCTCACAAGCCACTGGTGTCAGTTGGTTCACCTAAGATGTATACATGTGCTCATTGGGTTATGAGTACACCAGACAGGACTCGCCGGGAACATGCTAGTTGGTCTTATACCTGACGTCAGATAGCAGTTCCCTGGTGACATGTGTACAGGTTAGTTCATCGACCTGAGATCGTCATTTGTCTCGTGTGAGTTCCCACTGTGCTTTGATTACTACCCTACCACGGCTCAAAGGAGTCGTGCAAACAGGTTTTAATTGGGTACAGTCCCGAGCCACATGGAGGCAGTGAGCGGATCTGCAGGGGTTCGTCTCTCCCGGTATTGGGGGTGAGGTCGCGCTGTGTCTAGGAGAGCCATTACACGAAGTCCTTGGCCAAGGCAGGAGATTTACTGGTAGGTATTCCAGTAGTATCTCAGGGTGTTCTGGGCTACACTCCGACACGACTTGTACCGCTTTTGGGGGTCTGACTTTTACCAACCCCTAGGCCGCTATGCGATGCTCATAGACGAACGGACTGGACTGTACGGATATTGTCACTGATAGGCTCAGTAGGGTGTCAGGATGAGTTCACTCATCGACGTCCCTTTTGGTCAATACCTGGTAGCCCATCACGTATGGCTAATACCTCTGACGTGCTAGTGGTTAAATCCACAGCCAAAGTATTGACGATTCTTTAGAGTCCCCCACAGTCCGTTTTCTCAAGTTTCGGGCGAAACGCTGTAGAGGCCGTATGGATATATGGCAGGGTTCGATCATATACGTGCGGTATTGCATGCATCATGATCGGACGGATAATACTAGCGGGCTTTGGTTTAAACCGGATCCTAGTATTGTACAGTGTAGATTTTGTCTCATTGCATTTGTATTCGGTCGCAATACAAATGCGGGTATGTATATACAGTCGCGGGGTTTTCCTGTAATTTATTACCGGATCATTTTTCTGAAGTTGCCAGTTTGCATTCTGTTCCGGCCAGTTTTTCTTTGTTCCTTCACGGCCGGATTTTTCCGATGGAGGGGATTATTTGCAAGTGTGCAAATTATCTTTTGTGGAGGTGTTATTTGTAAATGAGGGATTATGATAGATATAGCATCATGAGATTCTTTTTGCATCACATGTTTTGCATTAATGAGATTGGATTTGTATTTGAAATTGATGTGAGGCTTGATTTGGCTTATGCTCACCCATTCCACCATCTTGTGCTCACCTCCCTTTGATACATTTTTCCTCCTCATTCTTGCTAGAGGGCCGGCCACTTTTGAGTGAGGGAGAGAGAGTTCATTTTTATTGTGGTTGGCAAAAATGTTCATCTCATATCATTTTAGCTTGCACCAAAAATCCTAATCTCATTTCCATTCTTCATTCCTCCATCACCATGGCAACTTCACAACCCCATGAGACAAACCTCTCTACAATAGCCTACAACATTTCTTGGACACGTCGACTCGCCAACTTCATGCCCGAGTTGCCTCGGTCCAGAGGTGGGAGCCCGTAAAAGAACCCGGCGATGTGGTGCCCGTTCCGACGAGGAGGTGAAGACCGGAGATTCCGCGAGGAGATCGGAGTGGAGGCCGAAGACCGAAGGACACGGATCGCTCGGTATAGCTTCCTTCCCATTTTCTATTTTGCTAGAGTTAGGTTAATGGCCCGATCCAGGATTTTAGTGCGCGGTGGTGCTGGTTTCTAGTTTTTAGAAAAGTTTCGTTTCCGCATTTCGGCGTCGGATTGACGGCCGGCGCGCCGCCGTGCACTTACACAAAGATCTCCGCCAGCCAAGGCCTCGCGAGATCCAGCCTCTACCCTTGATTCCCCCGCGTGCGTTGACCTCGAGCCTCAGTTCGTAGCACTCACGGACGAGCGCCACCGAGTGAGCCAGCAGACTCGCGGAGATAAGTCCGAAGCGCCTCAGAGACCGTAGCTTGTCCACAGCCTCATCGTAGAGCTGCTCGGACAAGGGGTTGTAAAGCCCCGGCGACGCCCTCCAGATGGAGTACATCAGCAGTTGCAGCAGAGAGGAGTGCCGGTGGAGCAGCCGGCCGAAGTGATCTTCGATGCTCCCATAGACTAACTGCACCGTGTCCTCGGTGCAGTTCTGGTCATAGAAGTATACGTCTTCAAAGTGGATGATATCGGGGATGGTAAAGGGGAAGTCTTCCATTCTCAATGATCTTTTATGAAGAAAGGAAGGACCAGTGCTCCCTCAGCCTTATATAGCCTACTGCATCCCAACGGAACCCAACAGTCGCCCGTTTTCGCCCACAAAGTCGCTACCACGCGGCGATCATTGAGCCTTCTCTGGCAAAATCGAAACGACGCGACTCTGGCGCTTTGCCTCCCCACATATTCAATGCGCATGCTACGCGCAATTTCACCGCGACCGTTCCTGTTCCCTATACCTGCCACGGGATGGTCGGGCGAAACCTCATGAAGAATCGGCCAAGCATCTACCATGCTCGGCCATCCCTGGCCGGTAGCTTCCCTACACGCAACGCCGGGGATCAAAGCCATCGCCGAGAGGCAACCGCGCAGCTTCACCCCCCGGTTATCCTTAGCAGGTCTCCTACGGCCCCTCCAACGCTAGGGATCAAAAGTCCTCCGTAGAGATAGCCGAGCGGCTTCCCCGCTCGGCTATCCCTAGCCGGTAGCTTCCCTACTCGCAACGCCAGGGATCAAAGCCCTCGCCAAGAGGCAATCGCGCAGCTTCACTGCCCGGTTATCCTTAGCAGGCCTCCTACGGCCCCTCTAATGCTAAGGATCAAAGTCCTCCTCAGAGGCAGCTCAGCAGCTACCCTGCTCGGCTATCCCCGGCTGGTAGCTTCCTACTACAACCGATAGGGATCAAAAGGCCTCCCAGAGGCAGTTGAGCCCGACCCTCGCTCGGCTATCCTTCTGGACAAAAGCCCTCGCCAAGAGGCACCGGGCAGTAACCCTGCTCGGCCAAGGGTCCTTGGTAGGTTTCTTACAGCCCCTCCCATGCTAAGGAACAAAGTCCTCCTTTGAGGCGGTCGAGCCCGACCCTTGCTCGGCTATCCCCGGCTGGTAGCTTCCTACTATAACCGACAGGGATCAAAGTCCTCACCAAGAGGCACTGGGCAGTAACCCTGTTTAGTCCCCGTCCTGAAGGATCAAAATCCCTCGCAAAAGGCAACCGAGCTTGACCCTTGCTCGGTCATCTCCGGTTGGTAAATCCCTACCCATGACACCAGGGATCAAAGCCCTTGCAAGAGGCATCCGAGCGGTTACCCCGCTCGGTCATCCCAGGCTGGTAAGTGCCTACCCACGACGCCGGAGATGAAAGCCCTCGCCAAGAGGCAACCGCGCAGCTTCACTGCCTGGTCATCCTTAGTAGGCTTCTTACAGCTCCTCCAACGCTAAGGATCAAAGTCCTCCTTAGAGGTAGCCGAGCGGCTTCCCTGCTCGGGTATCCCCGGCCGATAGCTTCCCTACTCGCAACGCCAGGGATCAAAGCCCTCGCCAAGAGGCAACCGCGCAGCTTCACTGCCCGGCTATCCTTAGCAGGCCTCCTACGGCCGCTCCAACGCTAAGGATCAAAGTCCTCCTTAGAGGCAGCTCATCAGCTACCCTGATCGGCTATCCCTGGCCGGTAGATTCCCTACTCGCAATGCCAGGGATCAAAAAGTCCTCCCAGAGGCAGTCGAGCCCCACCTTCGATCGGCCATCCCCGGCTGGTGGCTGCTTGCTCGTAGCACCAGAAATCAAAGCCCTTGCAAATAGGCAACCGAGCAGCTTCCCTGCCTAGTCATACCTAGCAGGCAACCTCCTGCCCAATAGGCGCTGCGGGTTTGTAGCCCTTATAACGAGGCCACTGAGACCATTCATGCTCGGCACAACTACGGAGGACATCCCTCTGCCTACTACATACAGCGGATCAGAGGCCCCAACAAGGGACATCAGGTCTATCCAAGTCTGAGCGATCCCCCCTCGACTTCGGGGCCATGGAGATGCCTCCTTCTCAGCAGCGCTTGGCACATGTTCATGCCATAATTTTGCATTATTTTATTCCCCATTCTTATTCAGTTTACAAATAAACAGGTGCTTTTGACCCATGTCTGCTACATAGTTGTAGGTTACAGGTTCTCGGAACAAAACAGTGAAAATGATGAAAAGACGATGCAAAAGTGAGACTACGACCGATAAATGGTGGAATCTTGATCGTGCCTACATCTTGAGGGACATTGAAGATCAATGAACAAGTTCATAAAGAACAAAGGCAGCGCAAGGTTCAAGACTTCATCACGAAGCAACGGTAAAAGTCCACTACAATTATTCACTGTGGAGATCTGGAAGAAATCTAGAAGCCAATCTGAGAAAACAACTAAAGAAACAAGGAGCCAAAAGCAACAAAAAACAACCCAGAAGAAATCAGCAACCAAGCTTTCCATACGGCCGCGGTTCCGCGGCCAAACCATGCTCTTGGCCGCGGATCCGCGGCCGTGCGAAGCCCGGGTCGGTGGAAATTCCTCGTGTCGGTGTGTCGGTGCATTAGTTAGGTTTTATTATGGGGTAAAATTGTAAAAACAGATGTACGTCGACTATAACCCTATGGTTTCTATGAATCTATAAATAGAACCCTAAAACCTTTTTTAGGTTATGCCTCTTTTTATTCATCTATTCAGATCTGTAAATTCCTGTGTAAATGTTTGGAGAGAGCCATCAATAAAGTAAGTTAATTTTTATTCTGCCTTAGTATAGATTTTTCATTCTTTGCCCTAGTTAGATAGTTAGAGATGTTTATCAATTCCCTAATGAGTGAGTAGTCTCCTCTGCTAGGCCCCGAGGCGGGATCCGCCCCCGAACGCTCAAGAGACGCGACCACCAGAGGCGCTGGGACATAGGTCGAAGGAGCCGGGGTAGGCTTCGAACAGGAAGAGCTGGTGCCTCCAGCCTTCGTGACCTTCCTCGGCTGGTGCATGGAGGCTCGGAGCACGTCCATATCCATGGGTTCTGCACAAAACCAAAGGAAAAGAGGCCAGCGACACATGCAATATACAAGCTAAAAAGAAAGCCTAACTTACCGACGAACCCGACGGGGCTAAGTCCGGCCCAACTCAGGACCCTTTCAGACAGCAATGCGTCAAATCAGGGGACATGCTCCCACGACGCCACTCTCACCGCGGCGGGGTCATTAGACTGGATCCCTGGCAAGCACTTTTCCCTCGACCATTTGGTGGGCACGGGCCAGTCCTCGCCCTCGGGCGGCGCGACGAAGAAAAACTTCTTCTTCCAGTCATGAATGGAAGAAGGCAGGGCAACAACCACTGTCCCGGCGGCGCCCCCTATCGCTTTCTAAAAGAGAGGTAGACCTACCTCGGGTCGCCCTCTCGGCCCCCAGGATGATTTTTGAAAACAAAGGAAGAATCAAGGATGGAGAGGCTGAAGGGAACCGCCTGTAGCTCAGGCGGATCAGGAACCCAAGGAGAATCCTCCATAAGTTCGGCACTAGCTGGCCAGGGGTTAACCCGAAGTAGTTCAGCGCTTCGACAAACTTGGAAGAGAAGGGCATGCGCATTCCACCCCAAAAAGCTTCCAAGTACAGGGCGATCTCTCTACCCCGTACTTGGTCTACCTTCTCTCCCTCTTTGGCCAGACGAAGCATATAACCTGATGGGATATGGAAGCGAGCCCGAGCATTGGCAAACTCGTCCTCATGCCTCACTTAACACGACGCGCCGGGGGTAGCGTCTACCGTCTCCTCCCTGGGGGCTGCCCTTGGCGCACGATCCCGGGAAGAGGATCTGACCCCTGCTCCTCGGGAAGACTCAGGCTCAACTAGAGGGTCCCTAGAACCTACTCCTATGGCATCTACAGATTCTGCGAAAGAAGACATCTAACCTGAAGAAGAGAGATCCTCGGGAAACGAAAGCAGAAGAAAGAAGACGAGTGCCGAGCAACCAGGACTTAGAGCGAGGAAATATGAAGGAGTAGGGGCCCTGGAGTGGGCCCCACTCCTATTTATCACTGGAATCGTCCTCATCCAACAGCACCCTTCATCTCCCACCAACACGCCTCCTCGCGTCCAACGGCCCCGATCGCTCCATTTGTCGTTCCCACACTAGGCCGCATCCCATCAGATGCCGCAGGTCTGCACATGTCGCGTCGGCCAACCGACACTTGACACGCGGACTGTCACTTTAGTGACAGGATGCACGAACCGACACACCTTCCTTAAATGAAGAGACCTCGTCCTGATTCGCTGGCAGAAAAGATAGCTGACAGCCCTGGAATGCGTCCCGGCGAAATCTTGAGAGAGAGCTCATCCCGGGCGGCCCGGCAGACCACTCTTGACCTGACTCGCCAGCTGGTCAGGATAAGAGTGGGGGGATAATGATGATGCTCTATATTGGCGACCTCGCAGATCTTAACATGTGGCAGATGACGTGTCCCAGAACTCAGAAGAAACGGCCAGCAGGGGCCGACCAGGCCACCCCTGTACCCGACCTGCAAGCGCAATCTGGCTCACCTCAGAGCCCCCTGCAAATTGGCTTCCTCGGACTCTCAGCTCGTCCCGAGCTACCATAAGACCAAGACTCCTCGGCCCTCCCGCTCGTTCCCGAACTCCCCGCCGAGGCCATCTTCCTCGGTCCCTCCTACCGACCAACTCCACCACTCACAGGCGTAACCGCCGCTCTGCAAATCTCGCCATGCGCAAATTCTCCACCGGCAACATCCCACGTTCTACACCATCACGATCCCCATTAACGGGCTATTCGCACATTACGCGGGCGTGACGTCGAGAGCGTAACTGCCGGCGAGATTCTCACGCCTGCTGCTGCGTGCTGCCGCCACTATATAAACCCCCATCACAGAGGGGTCAAGTAAGCTTTTTTCACCCCACTTAGCCGTTACTCTGCTCTGATCTTGTGCTAACTTGATCGTCGGAGGGTCCTTAGTGGTACCAAACCACCCCGGGACTTCCTTGCAGGAACTCGGCGCGAACTCCTCAAACCACCAATCTCCTCAAAACCCATTGAGACCCACATGCAACAGGAGATCACCTCCAAAATCCATCGGGAGATCGACGGAAGACAACATCTGACGGAGACCCAAAAAGGACCTCCATCAGGCCGGAATGCGCCTGCCTTTCTCTCCCGAGGTTGTTAGAGCGCTAAATTACTTTGGGTTAGCCCCGGGCCAGCTAGTTCTGAACTCTTGGAGAATTCTCCTTGGGTTCCTGATCCGCTTGAAGTTGCAGATGATCCCTTTCGGTCTGTCCATCCTTGCCTCCTCTCTCATTTACAAAGGTCAACCCAGCACTCATGCAGGCGACCCAGTTGGGTCTACGTTACCCTCCCCGGTACTTTCGGGGAGGCAGAATAGGTAAAAATCGAATTTTTCCTCGATAGGTAACATGGACCGTTCATGAAGGATCTTGGCTAAACAAAAACTAACAAAAGATCTACAAGTTCTAACTACTATGTAGAATTGTTATACCTAAGTCTTGAAGTCCTTCTCTTCTTGCTCCTTGGAGTGGGATGAACGGGTTGTCCTCGTCGCCTTCTCTTGCCGAAGAAAGATCCACCCGAGGGCCTCTACCTTTGGCTCCTATCTCAAACTAGAAGTAACTAAGGTGCTTGGTGTGCTAAACCTAGAACCTTAGAAAGAGTAGAGAGTAATTTTGAAGGTTTTATCTCAAGCTTAATGTTTCTCAACTCATGAGAGGGAGAGCTTTGAGAGAGAGGAAGAGGATGGGAGAGAATGAGAATAAGAGAGTGAGAAGATAAAGCCAACCTTCTCACATATATGTGAATTATGATAATTAAATAATTAACTAAAGATAATTGTGATGGTTAATCTTGATATGACCATTATCATTTCACATTAATTACTTTTGCAAGAATCAAAGAGCATCTTTCATATAAAATGATGATGGTCAATATGTCAACCTAGGTCAACAAGTCAAGCATAGTCAAATGGTCAACAACCCTAACCATAACACAATTATAATTAGTTAATATTAATAATCATATTTCACACATAAACATTAGGGTTAAGAAAAAGACAACGGTCATTAACCCTAATGAAAATCCTTTGCCTCTGCCTCAGTCAACTGTGCATACACACCCGCATCCGTGTTTCGAGGAACACGAATACAATGAGATAAAACCAATCCCCAAAACCTATACTAGGATCTGGCTTAAACCAAAGCCCGCTAGCATAAGTTGTCTGGACACCAAACGTGCACAAGTGCACGGATGTGAACGAACCCCGTCGCAAAACCATGCGACCTCTACTCGTTTTGCCTAAAAGCGAATAACCCTCTGTGTGGGACTCTAAAGACTCGACACTACGCTGGCAGTGGGTTTAACCACAGACCGCAAGCGGCACTAGCTGTACATAACGGTCCCCAGGTAGATGTCGATAAGAAGACTGACGAGGTAAACCCATCTGAACTCCTACTGAGCCTGAATATGATAGTCTCCGTACAGTCCGGTCTGTTCATCTAAGAATATCGCATGGCGGGCCTAGGGGGGCGGTAAACGTCAGTCCCCTAATAGCGGTACAAGTCATGCCGGAGTGTAGTCCAGAACACCCTGAGATATCACTGGAAACCTACCAGTATATCTCGCTAGCCCTGGCCAGGGACTTTGTGTAATGGCTCTCCTAGACACAGCGCGATATCAACCCCCAATACCGGGAGAGACGAATCCTGTCTAACCGTCACTGCCTCCAAGTGCTTCAGGACTGCTCCCAACTACTACCTGTTTGCATGACTCAGTATAGCCGTGGTAGGGTAGTAATCAAAGAACAGTGGGAACACACTCGAGGCGAAGTGACAGTGTGAAGTCAACGGACTAAGCTGTACTCATGTCACCTGGGAACTGATAACTGACGATAGGTATAATACCAACTAACAGTTCCCGACGAGTCCTGTCCAGTGTACTCGTAACCTAACGAGCACCCGCATACTATCTCAAGTACGACGTACTGACGGCTGTGGGACAGACCGTCTCCCATGCTGGGATGAGAAGCGTATACGCTAGTCTACTCTGGAGTATCGATGCCCTGTCTCGATAATCCTACTACTAGGGACCAAAATAAGGATGTGCTTATAGACTACCCGGCCCCCACTAGTGTGATCGCTATCACAACGCCGGTAGTCAAGCAAAGATCCTAAGGGCTCCATCAATATGTATCAGTGATATGTTAAAAGAAACATATACACATATTAAGATAGAAACAAACCAAGTAGCATACTACTATATCGAGCAAGACTGTCGTAAAACCGTATATATATTCCAAGCTTCCAAAATGTATTATACAAACTAGTACTATACAATAATGGCATCTAGGGCATACATATCTAACAATCTCCCACTTGCACTAAAGGCCAGTAATTGGTGTATCGCATACCCAACGTCTGCACTAGGGCCAGCTGCTGGCGTACTACATACCCAATAGCTCAAAAAGTCGCTCGAACTGAGTCTCGGGCAAGGCTTTTGTGAATGGATCCGCCGTGTTGTCTTTTGTGTCCACTCTCCGTACCTCGATCTCTTGGCGATCAATAATCTCCCTGATCAGGTGATACCGCCTTAAGATGTATCTGGATTTCTGATGGGAACTTGGTTCCTTTGCTAAAGCTATAGCCCCATTGTTATTGCAATACAAAGGTATTGGGTCAACAATGGACGGAACCACCTGAAGTTCACTAATGAACTTCTTCATCCAGACCGCCTCTTTTGCGGCATCGCTTGCAGCAATGTATTCAGCCTCCATCGTCGAGTCTGCGACGGTATCCTGTTTGGAACTCCTCCAACACACCGCCCCTCCGTTGAGGGTAAAGACAAAACCCGAGACAGACTTGCTATCATCTTTGTCACTCTGGAAGCTTGAATCGGTAAAGGACTCGACCCTGAGGTCTCCATTATCGTAAACTAGGAACATCTCCTTAGTCCTTCTCAGGTACTTGAGAATGTTCTTCACTGCCGTCCAGTGGTCCTCACCTGGATATGACTGATACCGGCTCACCACGCTTAGTACGTAAGCTACATCTGGTCTTGTACATAGCATCGCATATATTATAGATCCTACCGCCGAAGCGTAGGGTATAGTGCTCATGCGAACCCTTTCCTCGTCAGTCTTAGGAGACATCTTCTTGGAGAGGGTAATTCCGTGCAATGCGGGTATGTTACCGCGCTTGGAATCCTCCATACTAAATCTCTTTAGTACGGTCTCTATGTACCTGGACTGCGAAAGTCCCAATAGTCCCTTGGATCTATCTCTGTAGATCTTGATCCCCAGAATGTACGAGGCATCACCCAGGTCCTTCATAGAGAACCGTTGTGACAAAAATAGCTTGACCGATTGCAGCATAGGAATGTCATTTCCTATCAAAATAATGTCGTCCACGTACAAGACTAGGAATACGACAGTTCGTCCTACAATCTTCTTATAGACACAAGGTTCATCTTCGTTCTTGATGAAATCAAATTCCTTGATTGCCTCATCAAAACAGATGTTCCAGCTCCGCGATGCCTGCTTTAATCCATAAATGGATTTAAGCAACTTGCACACCTTCCCGCTGCTCCCACTGTCTACAAAACCCTCCGGCTGATCCATGTAAACGCACTCTTCTAAACAGCCGTTCAGAAAAGCCGTTTTAACGTCCATCTGCCAGATTTCATAGTCATGGAAGGCAACAATGGCAAGTAGGATCCGAATGGATTTAAGCATAGCCACTGGAGAAAAAGTTTCGTCATAATCCAAACCAGGTCTTTGACGAAAACCTTTTGCAACGAGTCTAGCCTTATAGGTTTCTACCTGCCCATCTACACCAAGTTTCCTTTGTAGATCCATTTACATCCAACGGGTTTTACCCAAGATGGAGCAATATCTAAGGTCCACACTTTATTGGTGTACATGGACTCCATTTCGGATTGCATTGCATCCAGCCACTTATCAGAGTCCCTACTGATAATGGCCTGCCTGAAACTGGTAGGGTCATCTTCTTCCAAGACACAATCCTCTCGATCCTCGTCTATGAGAAAACCGTAGTATCTCTCGGGCGGATGAGAAATCTTACCAGATCTGCGGAGTGGCAATGGTTCGTTTGGGACTATTGAATTTTCTGGTTCTGCTAAATCCTCAGTTTGAGTTTGTGGATCAGATATTTCATCCAGTTCTACCGTGCTCCCACTTATTTCTTTTGCAAGAAATTGCCTCTCTAGAAAGGTGGCGCGACGAACAACGAACACCTTCTGTTCCTCAGTGTGGTAGAACAGATATTCCAGAGAATTTCTAGGATATCCCACAAACTTGCACAAAACTGACCGTGTCTTAAGCTTGTCCGGATTTTGTACTTTTACATAGGCCGGACAACCCCATATCTTAATACGTTCAAGATACGGTTTTTTACCACTCCATATTTTATATGGAGTCTTAGGCACAGATTTAGACGGAACCTGATTCAGTAAGTATGCCGCTGTTTCTAGCGCAAGTCCCCAGAATGAAAGAGGTAACTCAGCATTACTCATCATGGATCGAACCATATCCAATAGGGTACGATTTATTCTCTCCGATACACCGTTGTGCTGTGGTATATACGGAGGAGTAAGATGAGAGAGAATACCATTCTCTTTTAAGTAATCTCGGAATTCCGTGCTTAAGTACTCCCCTCCTCTATCAGATCGGAGGATCTTGATACTTTTGCCTGTCTGGTTCTCTACTTCGTTTCTGAATTCCTTGAATTTCTCAAAAGTTTCAGATTTGTGTTTTATAAGATACACATATCCGAATCTAGAGAGATCGTCAGTGAATGTGATGAAGTATGAGAACCCACCCCTTGCATGTATAGACATCGGACCACATACATCACTGTGTATGAGTCCCAGGAGCTCTGCTGCCCTTTCTCCATGTCCGGTGAACGGAGATTTGGTCATCTTCTTTTTGAGACAAGACTGACAAGTTCCATAAGATGAAAAATCGAACGCATTCAAGAGTCCATCTTTATGCAACTTACTTAGTCTTTTCTCTCAGATATGACCAAGTCTACAACGACACAAGTAGGATTCATTCGTATCTGAATTCTTCCTCTTGCGTGTGTTTTGTATATTGAGAACTGTATTCTGATTTAGAACGTAGATACCATTACACAGTGTACCTTCTGCAACCAGTACCTTATGAAGGTTCATGATGTTCCTATCAAGAACAAAGTTATATCCATCTTTATCGAGTAAAGAAACTGATATGATGTTGCAAACCATGGAAGGTACATAGTAGCAATCGTTCAAAATCATAGTATTGTCATTTGGCAACACTAGGTGATATTCACCGACGGCTGCAGCATTAACTTGTGCTCCGTTCGCTACTCTGAGCGACATATCACCAGGTGCAACTTTCCTACTTTTTCTCAGTCCCTGCAATAAATTACAGATATGAGATCCTAATCCGGTATCAAGTACCCAGGAGGTAGGGCTGACCGTAAAGCAGTTCTCAATTACAAGAACACCTGAAGTAGATGCAAAACCATACTTCTTCTTCAACTGGGTATCCTTGGAATCCATACAATCCTCTTTCCCTTGCTCAAACTTATGACTGTTGTCACAAGTTAGAGCCAAACCAACGTTCCCCAGCCCCGAATAAGAATTCGGATCGGTCAAGCGATACATTTTATTATCTTGATTAGGACGTGAAATGGTTGCTACCTGGAGAGAGAGAAAAGAAACACTTTAGCGTGCGCTCTTGCAAGATTAGATTGGTTTATTGATTTATCTAACCAGGATGGCTCCCACTGTTTCCTCAAATTCTTCTTCAAACCCTAAAAGAAGAACTAGTCAGGATTAATTGCACGTCACAATACTTGCTTAACTTTTCAGCCAGGCTGGTGTTGGTACTTTGAGGGACGTTTTCCAACGCTTTCGCGAAGTTCCTTAATTAAATAACCTCTTTTCCCTGGAGGCGTAACCCCGCTAACACCGTTCTAGACACCTACTTGGTTTATAGCATTGATTGTTAAGTGAAAAAATCTCCCGAGAGTAATCCAACTCATCAATAGGATCGGGATCCAACTATCATTGTGCGATGACCTAGATGGAATCCACTCTAGTCACCACACTACAGAAGGTATGCTAAATCTGCAAGTTTCAGTTTCTTTAGAAACTCCCGATGTGGATTTCTGCCCCTAACGGTTTATGACCTTGACAATGCCAACATATCATTAACCGCTAGTCAAGTTCGGCCCGTCATTATCTTGATTAACTTAGACCCACCCGCATATCACTTGACAATGCCAACATAGCTATGCGACTGTCCTAAATAATCCGAAAAACAAAACTGCAAACAAGCAATACTTAGCTACCGATCACTACGCCTTGACAATGCCAAAATACGCAGCTCGAATACTAAGTAGTACTTGTAGGAAATGACGGAGGGCTACGGCTGGGTTTTGGCAAAAACCCGTTAACGTAATGAACTTGATATCGTTGAAGGAACGTGATACCTTTTTTGAAAATATAGTGGCGAAAACTTTTGCTAAAGAGGTCACTCCCTGTGAAGGGATCTCGGCTCTTTCCTCATCGAATGAGGTGCAGGATATTCTAAACTGAATCCGCGATGCAAAGCAAGAATAATCGACTATAATGAAGTTATTACCCTGACGCAAGCTTTTGTCCAAGGGGTCACTCCCGATGAAGGGATCTCGGCCCTTTCCTCGTCGAATGAGGTGCTGGGCATTCATAACCGAATACCTCTGTGCATAACAAAAGTGAACGTCCTTGCAATAACAGCTTTTTGAAAATTGTTCCAACAACGTCTTTTAGGTTTATTTTCTTGCATTAATTTAATGCGTCCCATCAATTAATCCTACCATTGCAGAAAACAACGAAACTATGACATACGCTTATGCCATCCGCATTCGCCACGGGGTCCCGTCATCACTCGTTAGGTTACTTAACTAACGACAGAGCGGGGGCTGGACTAGCGCGGATGCAAAACATAAGCAACGCCTAAATAGATATCATATATAGATATATAAATCCATTCGTCAGATGCAATGATAGCCATTCCAGATCACAGATGAATACTTTGGATATACTAGAAATCCGCATTTTGTTCGAGCCTGCAACGAAAGACAGATTACACGGTCGCGATGAATAGCCAAATATCCCATCCTAGACCCCTACGGGTGCGGCAAACTACCCGCCAAGTACCCGAAGCGAAGCAACCTCCCTCAACAATGTGAGTAGGTCACTCGGCACTTCGAGATACCCGGTAGTTTGTGCACCCCACCTTGGGTCTATCCTAGGAGCAAAAACAGTAAAAAGAAATTATACAATGGCGGCTACAACCTCATCCCGGATGTGCGGCCATACAAATAATATTACATGAATTGAAAGATAAAGAAAAACCCTCATCTCACAACCCCCCGGCTATTCATCCGCGACGATCCAACGAATTCATATACACAAACCATCAACATTACAGATCACAGATATGTATAACCCCCACTAATCGACGTATAGCGATTAGCAGACGTTCAATACATATATCACATCACAGATATAACCATTTATCCAAAGTCTACAGAAAATTGATCAAAATACGGATTTGCAACCACCCCAAAAACAAATTTTGTTCTCTGAAAATTCTGGGCAGAAACAAACCATCCTAAAAATTATAAAACACTAACATAAGAACACTGCAAGAAGTTTGACCCACGGCCGAGTCAACTCGGCCGCGGATCCGCGGCAAGAGCATGCTCTTGCCGTGGTTCCGCAGCGAGTTAAGCGACTCACCGGATCAAATTTCTTCCTTGTTCTGTAAAAACCCTGAGCCGATTTTTAGTATGTGATTTATTATTTTTTGAACAGATCTAAAAATCGGCAGAAAGTTAGCTTTTGAAAACGTGTTTTGCGATTTTTTCCGATCGAAGTTCTAGATACTTTGCTAACTTGCTAGTTTGTGTTTAGCTAGGCTCTGATACCATTGTTGGGTCCACGTTACCCACCCCGGCTCTTTCGGGGAGGCGGAATAGGTAAAAATCGAATTTTTCCTCGATAGGTAACATGGACCGTTCATGAAGGATCTTGGCGAAGCAAAAACTAACAAAAGATCTACAAGTTCTGTTGGAGATAGTGCCCTCAGAGTCAATTATTGGATCACAGGCACGTGATTACGATGATTGAGGGAGGACCTATCCCGGTAGGACAGTCTTACTCAAGATGATAGTATGCTATCTGGTTTATCTCTATCATCGTGTACTGCTTTAGGTGACCTTACGAGTCACTATTACACGTTGATAGAGCCCCTAGGATTCTTGCTTGACTACCAGCAGTATGAGGGCGATCATATAAGTGAGAGCTGGAGTCTATAAGCACATCCTTAAAAGGTCCCTAGTCGTGGGAGTTTCGAGACAGGGCATCGATTCTCCAGAGTAGACTAGTGTATACAGTCGAGACCCCGACGAGGGGCGGTGGCCGGTCTCACAAGCCACTGGTGTCAGTTGGTTCACCTAAGATGTATACAGGTGCTCATTGGGTTATGAGTACACCGGACAGGACTCGCCGGGAACCTGCTGGTTGGTATTATACCTGACGTCAGATAGCAGTTCCCTGGTGACATGTGTACAGGTTAGTTCATCGACCTGAGATCGTCATTTGTCTCGTGTGAGTTCCCACTGTGCTTTGATTATTACCCTACCACGGCTCAAAGGAGTCGTGCAAACAGGTTTTAGTTGGGTACAGTCCCGAGCCACATGGAGGCAGTGAGCGGATCTGCAGGGGTTCGTCTCTCCCGGTATTGGGGGTGAGGTCGCGCTGTGTCTAGGAGAGCCGGAACATGAAAAGTCCTTGGCCAAGGCAGGAGATTTGCTGGTAGGTATTCCAGTAGTATCTCAGGGTGTTCTGGGCTACACTCCGACACGACTTGTACCGCTTTTGGGGGTATGACTTTTACCAACCCCCTAGGCCCGCCATGCGATGCTCATAGACGAACGGACCGGACTGTACGGATATTGTCACTGACAGGCTCAGTAGGGTGTCAGGATGAGTTCGCTCATCGACGTCCCTTTTGGTCAATAGCTGGTGGCCCGTCACGTATGGCTGATACCTCTGACATGCTAGTGGTTAAATCCACAACCATAGTATTGACGAGTCTTTAGAGTCCACCACACTCAGTTACTCAGGTTTCGGGCGAAACGCTGTAGAGGCCGTATGGAGATATGGCAGGGTTCGATCAGATACGTGCGGTATTGCACGGATCGTGATCGGACGGTTTTTACTAACCGGCTTTGGCTTAAGCCGGATCCTAGTATTAGATAGTGTAGATTTTGTCTCTTTGCATTTGTGTTCAGTGGGAATACAAATGCGGGCATGTATTTGCAGTAGTGGGGTTTTCCTGTAATTTATTACGGGATCAGTTTTCTGTAGTTGCCAGTTTGCATTCCGTTCCGGCCGGTTTTTCTTTGTTCCTTCACGGCCGGACTTTTCGTTGGAGGGGGTTAATTGCAAGTTTGCAATTAACTTACTTGTGAGGGGCTTTCTTGCATTTGTGGCTTTATGATAAGACTAGCATCATGATGAGATTCTATTCTAGTCTTTTTCATTGCTTTTCTTGTGATGGTTTTGTGAGTGGATTTAGATGAGAAAGAAGTGTGACCTTTTTCTAATTATCATTTTCTTTTTCCCTAATATATCTTGGTGGTTTTTTTTTCCTCCAAACACAATTCTCATGGGTGAAGGGGCCGGCCATTTTTATGAGTGTGGGTGAGGTTCATTTCATTGAGAGAGGGAAATTGACATATCTCATTTTGGCATGCTCACAAAATTTTTCTCACATCTCCAAAGTTCTTCATTCCTCCATCAATGGCAACCACTAAACCCCAAAAGAGACAACCTACTACTCTAGTCTACAGCAAATCTTGGACGCGTCGGCTAGCCAACTTCGCGCCCGAGTTGCCTCGGTCCAAAGATGGGAGCCAGTAAAAGATTCCGGCTACGTGGTGCCCTTTCCGACGAGGACGTGACGGACGGAGATTCCGCAGGAGATCGGAGTGGAGACGAAGACTGAAGGACACGGATCGCTTGGTATAGCTTCTCTACTCTTTTCTATTTTGCTAGTAGCTAGGTTAATGGCCCGATCCGGGTGAAAAGTGCGCGGTGGTGCCGGTTTGCTAGTTTGCAAAGTTATTGTTTCCGCGTTTCCGGCGTCGGATCGACGGCCGGGACGCCGCCGCGGACTTACAAGTTGTAACTACTGTGTAGAATTGTTATACCTAAGTCTTGAAGTCCTTCTCTTCTTGCTCCTTGGAGTGGGATGAACGGGTTGTCCTCGTCGCCTTCTCTTGCCGAAGAAAGATCCACCCGAGGGCCTCTACCTTTGGCTCCTACCTCAAACTAGAAGTAACTAAGGTGCTTGGTGTGCTAAACCTAGAACCTTAGAAAGAGTAGAGAGTAATTTTGAAGGTTTTATCTCAAGCTTAATGTTTCTCAACTCATGAGAGGGAGAGCTTTGAGAGAGAGGAAGAGGATGGGAGAGAATGAGAATAAGAGAGTGAGAAGATAAAGCCAACCTTCTCACATATATATGAATTATGATAATTAAATAATTAACTAAAGATAATTGTGATGGTTAATCTTGATATGACCATTATCATTTCACATTAATTAATTTTGCAAGAATCAAAGAGCATCTTTCATATGAAATGATGATGGTCAATATGTCAACCTAGGTCAACAAGTCAAGCATAGTCAAATGGTCAACAAACCTAACCATAACACAATTATAATTAGTTAATATTAATAATCATATTTCACACATAAACATTAGGGTTAAGAAAAAGACAACGGTCATTAACCCTAATGAAAATCCTCTGCCTCTGCCCCAGTCAACTGTGCATACACACCCGCATCCGTGTTCCGAGGAACACGAATACAATGAGATAAAACCAATCCCCAAAACCTATACTAGGATCTGGCTTAAACCAAAGCCCGCTAGCATAAGCTGTCCGGACACCAAACGTGCATAAGTGCGCGGATGTGAATGAACCCCGTCGCAAAACCATGCGACCTCTACTCGTTTTGCCTAAAGGCGAATAACCCTCTGTGTGGGACTCTAAAGACTCGACACTACGCTGGCAGTGGGTTTAACCACAGACTGCAAGCGGCACTAGCTGTACGTAACAGTCCCCAGGTAGATGCCGATAAGAAGACTGACAAGGTAAACCCATCTGAACTCCTACTGAGCCTGAATGTGACAGTCTCCGTACAGTCCGGTCTGTTCGTCTAAGAATATCGCATGGCGGGCCTAGGGGGGCGGTAAATGTCAGTCCCTTAATAGCGGTACAAGTCATGCCGGAGTGTAGTCCAGAACACCCTGAGATATCACTGGAAACCTACCAGTATATCTCGCTAGCCCTGGCCAGGGACTTTGTGTAATGGCTCTCCTAAACACAGCGTGATATCAACCCTCGATACCGGGAGAGATGAATCCTGTCTAACTGTCACTGCCTCCTTCGAGACTGCTCCCAACTACTTCCTGTTTGCACGATTCAGTAGAGCCGTGGTAGGGTAGTAATTAAAGAACAGTGGGAACACACTCGAGGCGAAATGACAGTGTCAAGTCAACGGACTAAGCTGTACTCATGTCACCTGGGAACTGATAACTGACGATAGGTATAATACCAACCAACAGTTCCCGATGAGTCCTGTCCAGCGTACTCGTAACCTAACGAGCACCCGCATACTATCTCAAGTACGACGTACTAACGGCTGTGGGACAGACCGTCTCCCATGCTGGGATGAGAAGCGTATACGCTAGTCTACTCTGGAGTATCGATGCCCTGTCTTGATAATCCTACGACTAGGGACCAAAATAAGGATGTGCTTATAGACTACCCGGCCCCCACTAGTGTGATCGCCATCACAACGCCGGTAGTCAAGCAAAGATCCTAAGGGCTCCATCAATATGTATCAGCGATATGTTAAAAGAAACATATACACATATTAAGATAGAAACAAACCAAGTAGCATACTACTATATCGAGCAAGACTGTCGTAAAACCGTATATATATCCCAAGCTTCCAAAATGTATTATACAAACTAGTACTATACAATAATGGCCTCTAGGGCATACACATCTAACAGAACCAAGGTGGGTTTACCTCTCCTTTAGGAAACGACGGGGGAGTGAAGCCGGGTCGGGAGTTGTCGTCTTGCCATTTTCCATCCACGATTGGAAGAAGAGGTTTTTCTTTGTTGGGCAGCCAGAAGGTGAGGACTAGCCCGTGCCCACCCAGTGGTCTGGGGATAGGTGCTGGCGGGGAAGCCCATCCAACGATCCCGACACGGTGAGAGTGGTGGAGTAGGAGCCCATTTCCGGGACTGACGTGCTGCTTTCTGAGCGGGCCCTTAGTTGGGCTGGACTTAGCCCCGCCCAGTTCGTCGGTAAGTTGGGAGCTTGCAGGCGATCTGTTAGGCTTGCGTTTGTTTTTATTTTTGTTTGTGTTGCTGACTCCATTGTATCTTGTTTTGTGCAGAACCCATGGACTTGAGCCACCTTCGAGCGGCCATGAGCAAGCCGAAGAAGGGATCGAAGGCTGGAGGTGCCAGCTCTTCTCGTCCGACGTCGGTCCCGGCTCCCTCGGCAGCTGTCCTACCCCAGTGTTCGAGTGCGGGCCGTGCCCCTGAGCCCAGCCAGGCGCCGAGCTGAAAGCGGGTTTGGGGATAGGAGACCCAGGCTTCGGAGATAGAGATCGACTCTCCGCCGTCGCCTCTCAAGCGGTTCCCCCGAACAGTTCTGCGGACCCCGGCCTCCCTGATTTTGGTGGATGAGGGGGACCTCTGCTTTGAGGAGTGTCACGCCCCGCTTCCCAGAGTGCGCTAAGATGGGCACGTGACAGAGCCAACCATGCTACCTGTGGATAGGAAATATCCCTCCACAGTCACATTACGGCTGTAAAGATATCAAGAACAAGGTAAATAAAATAACTATCTAGTACATGTCCATATGCCAGAATAAAAGAGTCAAGAAATAATATGTGGAAGCAATAGAAGCAAAACACCTGGAAAGTAAAACTGGATACCAACTGGATCCTCAATGCTCGGTCTAACAGCGGAAGTATTCCTGATTACCCTGCGACAAAGGTAGAGGATCTGGGCCATGCAAAACCCAGACGTCAGTGCGTCATAACATCAATAATAATATAATCAGGGGGTAACGAGACATGCAGGCACGAGTATGAATAGTAATAAAGGTATAACAGTAACATAAATAAGGACAGTGAAGGGTAAAGCACATGTGATGTGCAGTAAGTAATCTAAACTGGTCTATTGGGTTAATTACTCTCAAGTCTTTGAAATCAATTTGATGAATCATCGATGTAACTCAGTAGTATCCCGTGCGTGCCCGGGACCACGGTTAAGATTCTCGGGCTGAATCCGAGATGTGCCGCTAGGCAGTAAAAGGTAGTATGTAAAGATGAATGATGTCAGCAGCATCATTCCGGGGATGGCCTAGCCCGTAAGACTGATCAGTAAATATATCGAACTGTCTAGTTACAAGTCAGGTTTCATCATTGATTTCCCCATACCCCCAAGTTATGTGTTCAAGTCAGGTATTGATAAATCTGGAGTTAATGCGAACACAGGATCAGGCAAGTACAGGTTTGTCTGGATAGACAACAGGAAATGTCCGTAGGGACAACAGGTCAAGATTGTCGGCATTAGTAACAAGATCAGGTAATGTGTCAAGCTGTGGTACATCAGGTCATGTCAGGTGGTGTACATGTATCAGGTTATGTCAAATAGTACACATGTATCAAGTCGTGTCAAGTAGTAGTGTATCAAGTCATGTCAGGGGTGCACAAGTATCACGTGGGTGCTCATAATCAAACTGTAATAAGCATGGGTACACAAAACAAGTATGGGATACCAATATAACAATAAAATGGAATAATGTGATGTGGTATGCAAATAGGTATATGTTCAAAGATATGGATGCACAGTTATCTATTAGGGTTACAATTATAGTTCCACTAATAATTAGGATGCACTTTATTAAACATGGGGTGTTACAACAACAGTATTAGGTTATAAATGAGATCGGTAAATGCAGCTATATGTGTTCTACTCGATATGGATGCGAATGGATATCATATAACCTTTAAATGATAAACTAGTTAATGCACGATGTTCAATTAAACAATGTGAATGGTTATATTCAATTTGATACGGTATACTATAGTATGATATGTGACAAGATCGGTTTGCACATGCTAGATATGAAATGATAAGAATGGATGCATACGGTCATTGTAAAACTGTGAAACAAGTACTTTGGATGCACGGTTTGAAATTCGATTATTATATTTATTAAAATAGATGCATAAAATGTAATGTAGCATGTATCAAGATTAACTTGCCTGATCGGATCTCAAAGCGGTACGTACGACACGTCGGATGTCGGGAAAATGTCGCGATGTGTCCACGCGAGCACAGAACAGAACCAGGTAAGGCAAGAACACGACCGCGCTTTCTGGGAACGTCCTCAGGATCACCCGGATCAACAGCGACGGGCACGACTCCGTCGATCACCGGAAAACGTGAATCAAGAAAAGAAAAGAGAAGGAGAGAAGAAGAAGAAGAAGAAAGAGAAGAAGGTTGGGGTCCTCCGGGTTCTCTGGGGCAGAGAAGAAGGCGAGGGGGTGTCGTCGACGATGGGCCATCGACGGCAAGGTGAAGGCGGGGTTTCTCCGGCGAGGCAATGGATCAAGGTTCATGGTTTCATGTGGTCAGTTTTTGTGCAGGGTTCCTGCTGGGTTTGAGAGTGTAGGAGAGAGGAGAAGAAGTAGATGGAGACGGTGATAAGTGGAGTTGACGAGGTTGACGGGGCAGGCGAGGTCATAGGCCAAGGCAGTGGCCGCGGGGAGTTGCAGCGTTTCCACAGGGAAGCTCGGGTGCACAGGGTTCGTCGGGGTGTTTGCAGGGAGGAGGAGAGGAGGTCGTGGTGATGGGGATGACGAGGCTAGGACGGCGCCGATGAGGGCAGCGATGGGTTCTTGGGTTAAGGTCGTGGGTTGCAGCGATCTTGGTGTGCAGGGAAGCTCGGGGATTGGAGAGAAGTGAGGGCGAAGAGATGGAGATGAGGAGATGGACGAGGGTCGAGGCGAGAGGTGACGACGTGAGGAGATGGAGAGGGTGAGCATGGGTTAGGGTTCATGCGAGGAAGGGAGGCGGTGACGAAGGAAGAAAGAGAGGGGAGAGAGAGAGACGTGAGAAGATTATATAGGGAAGAGAGAGAGAGAAGTGAGAAAGAAAGAGATAGAAAGAGATCGAGATGAGAGAGAGAGGGAGAGAGAAAGAGGTAGAGAGTGATGGAGATGAGAGAGAGAGAGAGAAATGAATAGTGAGGAGAAATAATTTTGGTTGGTAGCGGGAGAGAGAGAAAGAGAGAAAGGAAGAAAAGAAGAGAGAGAGAAAGAGAAAGAGAGAGGGAGAGTGGGGCCATGGCCAGGCTGGGGGTGAGCTGGGTGATTTAGGATTTAGATTTTTAAATAAAAAAGATTATAGTTAGTTGTATAAATTTTAAGTCGTTGATTATATTTAATTAAAAATTGGATTTTCAGGTAAATACAAATCTAGTCCAAAATACGCCGGGTCGGGTCTAAAAATTCAGATTTAAAATACGAAAATTATATGTGACTTACAAAATTCAAAATGAATGCTCAGGTAACGAAAATGCATACCCCTAAGAACGGATGCACGTACGTGCGCGTAGCCATCCAAACACGTTCGTTTCACTGAACGGGACGAGAACAAGATGCGCTGATGCTACCACGGGGTTAGGGGTATCAAGCAGGCCATGTTATGCAATTTTAAAATATTTTACGTGACCTAAAATGTTATATGGTAAAAGATGCAATGCCAGATAAAATACCAGTATGTACTAAACATGAAAATGCACCAGTCTACGTAACAAATCAGGATAATCCATAAATATAAATCAAACAAGCTCAAGCAAGCGGGTCGGGTCGAATGCAAAGTAAAATGTAAAATACCATTCGCACCCAAACACGATAAACCAAGAAAATACCATAATTAAGGAAATACGAGAACTGGAATTGGTATAAATGAACTAGGTTGTTACATTATACCCAACTACAAAATGAATTTCGTCCTCGAAATTCCAAGAACAAGAAAGGATAAACCATCAAGAAACTACAAGAATAGATATGGAAACTTCTGCCGGATTTCATCTTCTCGTTTCCAAGTTGATTCTCCATGCGGGTGATTACCCTAAGAAACAAGTACGAGAGGGATAACCTTTTTCTTAAGAACCTTTTCTCTTCGATCCACAATCGAGATCGGTCGTTCCTCAAAAGTCAAATCTTCTCGTACAGTCATCTCCGAATGATCCAGCACGTGTGTTTCATCTCGAGTATACTTACGGAGTTGAGACACATGAAACACGTCATGAACATGTGCCAAAGATTACGGTAAAGCCAATCGATACGCCACTTCTCCAACATGCTTCAAAATCTCGAAAGGTCCAACGAATCGAGGAATAAGCTTTCCTCGACTCCCAAAACGAATAACTCCTCTAGTCGTTGATATCTTCAAAAACACCAAATCACCAACCGCAAACTCCAGAGATCTTCTCGATGTATCTGCCCAACTTTTCTATCGGTCTTGTGCTGCCTTCATATGTTTCCGGATAGTGTTAACTTTCTTCACTGTTTGCACGATTAAATCCGGTCCCAACAATCTTCGTTCTCCAACATCGTCCCAACAAACAGGTGAACGACACTTGCGATCATATAATGCTTTGAATGGAGCCATTTGAATAGTTGTTTGAAAACTGTTATTGTAAGAAAACTCCACCAAGTGTAAATGATCTTCCCATGAACCCTTGAAGTCTAACATGCAAGCTCTCAACATGTCTTCAAGAGTTGGGATCGTTCTCTCTGACTGGCCATCTGTCGGAGGATGATAAGCTGTGCTAAACTTCAATCGAGTCCCCAAACTTTCCTGTAAGCTCCTCTAGAAGTATGATAAGAAACGGGTGTCACGATCGGACACGATGCTCACCGGTACTCCATGCAATCTTACAATCTCCTGCATGTACCGTTCTGCCAATGCTTCTGTTGATTGACCAACTCGAAATTGTATGAAATGAGCTGCCTTGGTCAATCGATCAACAATCACCCAAACTGCGTTGTTTCCCTTTGGACTCCATGGTAAAGCCGTCACGAAATCCATGGTTATATGTTCCCACTTCCATTGAAGAATCAGAAGTGGTTGCAATAAACCAGCAACCCTTTGATGTTTAGCCTTAACTTGCTAACACACAAAGCACTTCGCTACAATGCGGGCAATCTCCCATTTCATACCTTCCCACCAGAAATGCTGTCGTAGATCTCGGTACATCTTCGTGCCTCCTGGATGTACAGAATATGCGGAACTGTGCGCCTCCTTCATAACTTCTTCGCAAATATCTCCTTTTGGCATACACAAATGACTACTATAACACAACGAACCATCTTCATGAATCAATAAGTCCGTTCGAAGTCCAGTTTCAACCTGTTCTCGAAACTTTTGCAATCTAGGGTCCTGTAACTGCGCCACTTTAATATCCTCGATCAACGATGACTGTAATTGCAGCTGCATCAAATGTCCCGAAGAATGCGGTAGCACAATCTCCAAATCAAATCTTCGAAAGTCTTCGATAAGTTCTTTCTGTGCAGTCAACATCTGAATTGCTGACAACCGACTAAGCGCATCCGGCACAACATTAACTTTCCCCGGATGGTACTTAAGATCAAGATCGTAGTCAGCCATCAGCTCTAATCATCTACGCTGCCTCATATTAAGCTCTTTCTGTGTGAACACATACTTCAGGCTATTGTGATGGTGAATACTTCGACCCTTTCATCCAATAAGTAGTGTCTCCAAATATTCAAAACGAAAATCACAGCTGCTAGCTCCAAGTCATGAGTTGGGTAATTCTTCTCATGGGTCTTCAACTGTCTCGATGCGTAAGCTATAACCTTCCTATGCTGCATCAAAACACATCCCAATCCTTTCCCAGATGCGTCGCTGTGAATCACCAATCCTCCGGAACTGTTTGGCACAGTCAAAATAGGAGCGATTATCAATCTCTGCTTTGTAGGGTTCCTAGACACTCTTGTGAGGGTCCATAAGGCATCAACCATGCCCGAATAAAATTTTAGACGTGCCGAACAACCCAAAGCCGGGATTTTTGCTAGTATTAGGGTTTAACATGCAAGTAAACATCTTTACTACTAAGTGTGAGGGATTACAACCTTTGTAGTCCGCTCCTTCGCTTCATAAGCTCCGAGTAGAAGTCCCTTCGCCGCGATCAACGATCTCCTGGACTCAAGAGAGGCTCCACGACTCGAACGATCCATGCTAGCTTGTAGTATTCCTTTTCTCCGATGATCTACGTCGAAGTTGCAATAACTCAAGCTCTCTCACTCTAATGAGGTGAACACCCTAATCTAATGGGCTAGATTAGATGAGGTTGATATAGTAGTATTTATGCTATCTCTTTATATCAATTTCTCACAAGAAATCATCACAAAATGAATAACTAGTAAGCTTTCTCAAAGCTCAAGAGAGAAGAAGAAGATGAATAAATGAGTTAATCCTTTTGTGATGAATAATAGAAAAGAATATATGAATAATAATGGAACCATGGTCAAGGGATGACAAGGATAACCCTTGTAGAGAATTAACTAGGGCTAGGGTTTGGTTAGGTTAAAGAATGAGTCATGGATAAATATCAACCATAATATCTTTTTCATGACAAAAGGAATTGCTTCTAGAAGGTGCATGAAGCAACTAACCCTAATCAAACCCTAACCTTGTTTAATCTCTACTAAACATGTTCCATTATTAATCATATCAAGTTGCAATAATATATATCACATATATATTATATATTTGCAACAAAAGAAAATAATGCAATTAACATATATCGCATATATATCAATGTATTACTCGGTGAGAAAATGAAATAATAAAGTGAGCCAATATTAGATAATGTAATACAATATATCATATATATTATTATACATTAAATCATTGAATCAACACTTGATCCGACAATCTGGCTATATCGAATATAACCGACTAATATTCCATGTACCGATTCATCGAATCAACACTTGATCATATGACCCGGTTCATATCTAAATATCGCGAGAATATAATACGGTATTTCATATCGCATTATCCTCGGTCCTGCACATATCACATATGTGCCTCTACACCGTTTTGCCTGAGCCAAGAAACCTCTGTGTAGGACTCTAAAGAATCGTCAATACGCCGGTAGCAGGTGATGATCATATCAAACACCCACAAGCTGCAAGCGGTCAGCTAAACGTAACAGCCACCCAGGTATTGAGCGATCAGAAGATCAAAAAGCTAGCCTGTACGTTCTCCTGTGAATCCAATCAGTAACACTCCCGTACAGTCCGGTCTCTTCATATGATATGTCGCATATCTAGTCTAGGGGTGGTATACGTCAGACCCCAGTAACCGATAAGTCGTGTCGATGTGTGGCTCATAACGGGTCGAGAAACTACTGGTAACACTTACCAGTAAATCTGTTAGTTGTATGTATGCCCTAGAGGCCAGTATTGTAGAGATGATGTATATTATATTGGATGCTTGGACATATATATAGAGATGACTTTCTTGCTCGATATGATAGTATGTTATCTGGTTGCACTTTATCTTAACATGTATACTAGTCTCTTTATACTGTCTTATAGTTACATGTTGATAAAGCCCTTAGGATGTGTACTTGACTATCTGGACTATGATGTAGATCATACTAGTGGGGACATGGTAGTCCATAAGTACATCCTTCAAGGTCCCTAGTCGTGGGTGTATCGAGACGGGGCATCGATATACCAGTGTAGACTAGCGTATATGCTTCTCGACCCATGAGATGGGCGATGGATGATCCCATATCCATTGGTGTTTGACATCAGAGATGGTATACGGGTGCTCAGTGGAGACTGGGTACACTGGACGGACTCGCCGAGAACTCCCAGATGGTATTATACCTCACGTCAGATGGCAGTTCTCAAGTGACACTTGTACAGGTTAGTCTGTAGACCCGAGATCGTCATAGAGTCTTGTGTGATTCCTACTGTGCTTTGATCTCCACCTTACCACGTCCATGAGGGCGTGCAAAACGGTGGTCTTTGGGTACAGTCCCGAGTCACATGGAGGCAATGAGCGATAGGAGGAGTTTCGTCTCTCCCGGTATTAGGGGTTGATGTTGCGCTGTGCTCGATTGGCCGTAACAGGGAAGTCCCTGGCCAGGGCTGATCAGAGATTTGCTGGTAAGTGTTACCAGTAGTTTCTCGACCCGTTATGAGCCTCATATCGGCACGACTTATCGGTTATTGGGGTCTGACGTTTATCACCCATAGACTTGATATGCGACATATCAGACGAACAGACCGGACTGTACGGTAAGTGTTACTGGTTGGATTCACAGGAGTGTGAGCGGGCTAGCTCGTCGATCTTCTGATCGCTCAATACCCGGATGGCCGTTACGTTTAGCAGACCGCTTGCGGCTTGTGGGTGCTTGATATGATCATCATCTGCTACCGGCGTATTGACGAGTCTTTAGAGTCCTACACAGAGGTTTCCTGGCTCAAGCGAAACGAAATAGGAGCGCATATGAGATGTGTGCGGGACCGAGAATAATGCGTGTATGTGATACCGTATTTCATTCTCGTGATTAATGTTTCGATTGGTTGTATGCGATATAACCTAGTTATCGAATCGAAGGTCGATTCGATAAGTCGATACATTGGATACCAGTCGGTTATGTACGACATGACCGGATCATTGAATCAAGTGTTGATTTAATGATTTAATGTATAATTATATATTTGATATATTACTTTACATTAACTAGTATTGGTTCACTTTAAAGGGATTTTCTCACTTGAAAAACACATTGTATATGTGATATATTTTGTGTGCACTTGATTGTATCATGTTTGATGATACTTGCTCATTTGGTTAAGTGTAAAGAATTAAACCTTGGTTAAGTAAATGATTAGGGTTTTTATTTATTCATTCATTTATCTTTTTAATTTGGATTAAAAAGAAATGGCAAAAGAAAACAAAAGGGTTGCTTTCATTCTTGAAGCTTGTTGAAGCTTCATGAAGCTTTGACCAAAGTGACCATTTTGTCTTCATGCTTAACCCTAACCATTCATCTAACCTTAGTCAATTCTCTACACCTAACCATGGTTTACATTATGATAAGTATTCATTTTCTTTTTCATTTTAAAATACTTATCATAATCATCTTCATCTTCTTCTTCTTCATGAGATAAAGAAAAAGCTTGCCACCATTAATAGCATCTTGAGCAAAAGAGTGAGAAATCCAATTCTAAAGTGAACCCACCTCCTATTTCTTCACACTCTACCTCTTGCCAAGTAGTATAGGGTGTTTTCTTCACAAGTTTCACAACTTGGTCAAGTTGGAGCTTGAACTTGTGTTGCCTCGACGTAGATCATCTTCGGCACGAAGCCGACGACCTTGCCCGCCCATTTTTCCGATGAAGCCGATGCTTGAGTCTGGGATTCGAGATGGACAGCGAGGGGACAACTACGTGGAGCTAAGGAAGTGGATAACTGGATCTACAAAGGTTGTAGCATCTCACTTTTAGTTAAGTCGTTAACTAGTTTCCCTTTTCGCCTTAAATTCTAGTTAACGATCCGTATTAGAGTTTCTCGGCACTTGTAAAATTTGAAATTGGCATGGTTGATGCCTTGTGAGACCTCTTGAGAGTGCCTAGGAACCCTACAGTGGTATCAGAGCCTATCTAGAGCCTTAGGCGAAGAGTAGACGACGTTTGAAACCCGATCGAACCGAAACCCTAAAAACCTAAGTGCTCTCTGGACTTTTTCTAAAAACTGGGTTTTTTCCAGATTAAAAATGCTTAAAAAATTCAGCAGGGAATTCTAAGAATTACGGTGCAAAATTTTCAAAATGAAGAGTCCAAAGTGCGGCGGAACCGCGGCGGAAGCCTGGCTTCTGCCGCTGTTCCGCGGCCTGATCATGACGTCACCCTTCACTATTTGCACAGTAATTCCTATTTTATTATGCTGAGTTTTCTGGGAATTTTTAAATTGACTCAAGAGTTGAGTGTTCTAGGGTTGCATTGGAAATCGATGATTCGATCGGATTATCAAGCTTTGTCTATGTGTTTTTCCGGATAATTTTCGAATATGTTAAAAAGTTCGACCGGATATAAATACCCAACTTTTCCCCTGCCGAAAATTTTCAAGTGTTGGATTTTTCTGTGGTTTAAAGACGTTCTGAGTAGTGCAAGTATCGCGATGGTCCCTCTAGAAGACAACAAACCTTAACTCGATTATGTGACCGTCTTGAACTGCCCTTTGAACCTTCGGGTTTGGGGCAGTACGGCGTGCCACATGTGAGGCGTTGTCTTGACCCTTCTATGGCTGGACCGTTGGTACTGAGGCATGAAGTGAATGTCTTTGAACCTAATTCATGTGTTGAACGGTTTCGGGAAAACTTGGGTGTTCGAATGTTCGATCGGAAAGTTTAATATTTTCTATTTATCCGGAATGAGATACAATAATTGGAATTCACAAACAGTTATGAGATAACTGAATGAATGTTATAAATCTAGCGGTTTAGTCTCATTTGATATTGAAAAGAGTTTTCGATAATGGGACTAAAATGCGGGGTTTATAATTGTTAGGCATGTGATGTCTAAGTATTTCATTTGATTAGGCATGCGATGTCTAAAGAGGTTGCGAGTTCCAACTGTTGTAGTTTTATACTTTCTTTTCTGTGACCGTAAGTGTAATATGTGACATCGCCGGTTTCGTTGCTGTATGTCAACGACAATTGGGATGCGCATATTTACTTACGTTGATGACATGTGATGTTATGAGTTGCTGGATATGTTATATTGGATCGTCGTGTTTGAATAGCCGGGTTTTTTTTATGTGAGATGAGTGTTTTTCATTTTAATTCATGTAAAAACTTGTATGTAATATTCTTTTATTGGGGCACTTCCTGGTTGCGGAAGTTGTCACCTTTTGTATATTATTTACTTTTCCGCATTAGGATAGACCCAAGGAGGGGAGCACAAGTAACCGGGTTCTAGGGTCCAGTGGGAGACCATCTCGAGGAGTCGAGTCCGGGTCTCCTAACCCTAGAATTGGTAGGGTTGCTTGCCGCTCTCGTAGGGGTCTAGGGGTATGGGATTGGCTATTCATCACGACTGTGGAATCCGTGTTTTATACTGGCTCGTATTGAAAACACGGACGTCCTAGTATATCCAATGTTTCATATGTTTCTTCTGTTGCGATATCTGTGATGTGATCATGTGATGTTCTGTGATAGATACAGTATATAGTATATATGATATATTATATAGACGTTACTTATGTTTTGCACCCGCACTAGCCCTGCCCTGCTCTGCCGTTAGTTACCTAACCTAACGGTGCACGAGGGGACATTCAGGCGAATGCGGATGGCATAAGTGTACGTCGTATTTATCTGTGATGTTTAGGTGACTTAAATGATGGGACTTCATTAATGTGATTAATGAAAGAAAAGAAACCTAAGATGTTGTAGAATCAAATTTTAAACAAAACAGGTAGCTACAGTTCTTGCTTTGCATAGCGGTATATATGATATACCCTGCACCTTATTCGATGAGGAAAGGACCGAGATCCCTTCACCGGGAGTGACTCCTTTAACAATAACTGGTAGATGCTACACACTCGGAGTCACGTGCTCTTTCGGGTCGTTCTAAATTATTGTCAAACTAATCACAAAAACTTAAAAATGCCATAATCCACTAATTTACCCTATTGTAACATTTTCAAAAATATAAAATATTAATTTTGGGAATTTTTATAATTTAATATTATTTTATTGATTATTTTAATATTAAATGCAAATAAATAGGAAAAATGTTAGAAAAAATTATGAAAAATTATGGAAAATTCTAAAATAGGGTAAATTAGTGGATTATGGCATTTTTAAGTTTTTGTGATTAGTTTGACAATAATTTAGTGCTAATCGCGATTAGCACTAAATTATTGTCAAACTAATCACAAAAACTTAAAAATGCCATAATCCACTAATTTACCCTATTTTAGAATTTTCCATAATTTTTCATAATTTTTTCTAACATTTTTCCTATTTATTTGCATTTAATATTAAAATAATCAATAAAATAATATTAAATTATAAAAATTCCCAAAATTAATATTTTATATTTTTGAAAATGTTACAATCTACCCCCCTTAAAGAAATTCGGTCCCCGAATTTTAAATTTAAACCCCCAGATACAAAAACATCTCAGTAATAAACCAAAGTCGTCGGGGCTCCGAAATCATCAACACATAGAACGTCACAGCGCAATGCATGCGCAAGGGTACTGAGCAGATAACTCGAAAACAAAACTCCGTCAAGCATCCCGCAATCATCGGAGTCAATGTAAAAAAAACACAATGTCAAATCCAATACAAAACCGATATGATATGGATCGGAACTACACATGTAGACATCCAATCTAAACATAACACCATCCTGTGCGTCTGGTGCGCACTGAAATCAAAAAAAAAAATCCATATATGTGCTAAACAGGTGCATAAAACAACATCCAAGTGCAACGGGTGTGCACGAAGCATCTGTCATGGGCATCGTATGTGCCTGACAGCAAAATAAATCAGGTGCATGTGACATGCACAAAGAATCCCGATTTAGCGCATCTGGCGTGCACCAAAATCGTATCTAAAAACATGCGCCCAACATGCACGAAAATCCAAACCGGTGCATCCATCGTGCACGAATGAAAATCTAAACCCTGCGCACTCAACATGCACGGAAATCACGAAATCCAATAGCAAACACCGAACAGGCGTAAAGCACATCGCCAGCACGGAGTGCAAAAATCAACCATCAAAATCCGGGTCAAAATCAACGATATAATGCGGCTCAAACCAAAATCAGGGTACCGCAAGGAAAATCTCACAACCGTGTGCATCAGCGTGCACGAATCAAAGCCTAACACTAAAATGCATGAAAACTCTGCGCAAAATATATAAATATCCAGTGGGTGCATGAAACCAATATCATGAAACTCAGTCACTAAAACTAGATCGTGCAAATAGAACGCCCAAAATACCGAAATCCAAAATGACGGATACGTGATAATCGAATCACAAAATCACAAATCATAAATACCGTCTTCGGTAGTTTCTCCTTCAAGGTCGAGAAGGAGTCAGTGTAATCCACTGCTAGCAGCGCAGGATATCTACCTACCTCTTGCTCACGGTCTGGCGTCTTCTGACTCTCTAGGTCCTTATCTTCTCTGCGGATTACCTATCACGCGGTCAATCGGCTCATCGGCCCTGTCAGGTGTGCTAACGGGGACGATTCCGTTCTGGCACTTTTCTGGTCACCTCTCGGTCAAACCTCACGACCACTCGTAAGGCAGCATATCACTGACGTCGGTCTCTGGCTATCTGAATGCACGTCACACATCTGATCCTGGGTGCAAACATCATTGCAGCAATGTCCTGGAAGGAATCCTGCTCAAGGTCTCTTCCAATCATGCCTATGCCGATCTGTACAGAGGCTGGCTCTCTTGTACTATCTCTTCTCGCTGGAAAGACATCTGTGTCCTCAGCACAACATTTCTCGGAAATTGGTCACATCCCAACGTTTCTGTAAGCATATCAGGTCTCTAGTTTCGACGGGAAGCAATGACAGCTCGTCAGTGTCTCACACGAACCTCTGGTTCCACTTGTCTCCATCGTCGTCCACTATGACGTCACGCCAAGCTACTATACACTGCACTGCTCTCGGCCACGGTCAATCTGAAGTCTCTCACACGGACTCGAAATCGCGTACTCTGTAGCTTCATCATTCTGTAGCAGATGTCAGGCCGAACTGGTCCTCGGAAACACGTCCCAACCATCGGAGGAATACTCATCACTCGTCCGTCCTTGATCCATTCGCAACGCATCTGGGTAAGTTCCTTTATCCGAACTTGGTCAACTACCTCGTCGACAATGCCGAACTCTGGCCTGCTGGGTGTGCGCAACACGACCACTCCTGGTCTAGGTCTTCTCATATCGTACTCCAGAAAGGTCCTGCCGAGGTTCCTTTCTCAAATCTCAATCCTGCCGAAATGCCCGGAAGTCATCATCCAATGCTGAAGCTAAAGCTTATTCCGGAACGGCTGCATACCTATCGCGCTTCTTTCTGGAAGGTATATCCATATACCACGCCTCTGGGTGCGTATAACATCTCTGATGTCGGCGGAGTGGGACGTCATCTCGTCGAAATATCTTGCGAACTCTTTTCTTCACTCTGCATCAGTATCGACTGATTCGGACTCGTCTCATCATGGCTGCACGAACTGCGCTCCGACGGCTATGCTCGCACCTGGAGTCTCCCAAGCAGTGTCCCATCACGATATCCGAAAGATGTCGAACCATCCGATCGACTCGTCAGATCCTCATAATCCCCTAAGAGCTCACATCTCGGGTACAGTTTAATAGTATCGAGTACATGCCACAGCGTCGGTGGTCCAGCCGTAGAAGGGCAAACCCAAGCCTCACTAATGGCGCCGCGGAACCGCCGTAAACCCTAAGGTTCCAAGGCTGTCACACGGTCATTAAGTCGAGTTAGGGTTTCATTCTTCTAGAGGGTCCATAGAATCACCTGCATGTCTTTCCGTATACTTTAAACTTGGAAAATAGGCTCCTGACATTCGATCGTCTCAATCGACTCTCAACGAATCTGCGTGAAGTCGTCTCTAGCTGGAATCAATCCACCTGATGACCTCGCATCGGGGTAAGCGAACTCACCACGCGTCCTAGTCATCCATCCTCGGTGACTAGCAACTCGCTATCATCTCTCTAAGAACATGCTCATGCTGCAGTAGCTCCAATCATCTGGGCGATATCTCATCATTTGCAGCAACAACTGGCTCATATGCCTGTACGCCGAACAACGCCTCAATCCTCCAGGAAAGGCAATACATAAGCGATCATCTCTGAATCAGCCTGCTCTAGATCTGAGTAAGACTCTCCACACTGGAAATCTTCAACTCAACTGGGCCCGCTCTGGCGCAAAATCGGACGAATCACCTTCGTCTCTCAAATCGGGTAGACTAGCTATCATCTGTCGCATAACTGCCTGAAAGCTCCGGCAATCTCAGCTCGTAAGCTCCGAAAGCAACACCCTGTCAATCTCAGCGACAGCTGGTCCATCTGTCTGCACGGTAGGCGACATCACCATCTCTGAGGTATGCTGTACATCAACAGTCCTCTCTCATCTGGCAGCTCTAACAAAGGCCCGATCATCCGGTGCAAGACCAAGCACTCGCCTCCACTAGAGGTCACAATCACCAACACTAACTCGAGACGTTCCCATGTCACCAGAAAACACAAAGGTCGGCCCTCGTACCAAACGAGCTCACACCGGCCGTAACCCTAGCAGCAGCCCAAACTGCGCTCAAACACGGTGACAGGAATCTCAATCGAGTATCAAAGAGAGCACATCAGTGGCAAGAAGGGAAACAACAGATCCAAAGTGGATACATGATCATAGGAAGGAACAGTATCAATGAAGGTATGATCATGAAACTAATAGAATCGGGGATCTCAAATGGATGAATAATCCTGGATATAAAGAGAATCACTGATCTCGAAAGTATGTACATCCTAAGGTTCCTTAAGCGGAGTGGCGTGTCGTAAGTATGCCGCGGAACATACCAACGGTACGTCACTCTACTTTAGTCACCAAATCCATCAACCAAGGGTCATCCTAAAACGACGAAAGTTCGGGTTTACACCCCCTCGACCAAGTCTAAGTTCCGTAAGGTCAAGCCTAAGTTCCGTATATAAACAACTCCCTAGGCTCCACATAGTCAAACTTAGACTCGAACCAAGGTCAACCTAGCGCTCTGATACCAACTTTGTCACGACCCGGAAGAGCACGTGACTGGCCCTTGAACCATATGAAGTCTATAGGACTCCATCTGATCCAAGTAAGCCAAAAGCCCAGAAATCTAAAACCATTTTTGAGAATAAGTAAAGAAAACTGGTTTAAAGAAGTAAAGAAAAACATGTTTGAAATCAAGGTTTTTAAATAACTAAGCCGAATGTGCATTTGAAAACCGTACAGTCTTTTCTAAAATTTTCGGCAGAGTTTCTCTTGTAAAACTGGCCCCGAATGGGGTACAACATGAATAACAATATATAAAATGATAAAGGCATCCCCAAGCGGGAGCTAGCTCTTCGTCAATCGACGGTCACAACCACACGATGATATGATAATATACAACGCCAAGTGGCGAGGATCAAAATCAAGGAAAGCTCAAAAAGCAGCAAGAAAACCGCAATACTACTAAGCGCGACTCTAAGGTCGAATAATACCACACTGTCTCTAAGTCTGAAAGAATATACAAGTTTTTGGTTGATGGACAATTTCTAGATACAATGAAATACATGAATAAAATGGTGATTCTTGATGCGAAAGAATCCACCTACCAAAGCAAATCACCCGCAAGAAGGTAGTGTGCCAGAAATGCCGCAATGAAACCTGTACGGCAGAACCTGCAAGGACTGTGGCACAACGGGGGTGAGTTGCCAACTCGTGAATAGAAATATCTACAAGCAGAAACCGAATGCAAGACATAAACCTAAGTCAACGATCAGTAATACAATCCACAAGAGTGCATCTGAGTGTAATAAGGTGGCAAGGTAACATCTAATCATGTATGTAGTGCCAGGTACTCAGGTAATAACATGTCATCAGTGTAAGGTATGCCTGCATGAGGTAAGTATGATGAAATATCAATGATATCAATACACATATATTAGCGTCCCATACCATTAATATTGGTGTAAGGGTATATATAACAGCGCCCTCATACCCTGTTATATATACAAATGAAGTATGACAAGTGTAAATCCAGTCTGTATATGATCCATGTCTGTATATATGTAGAACCCGTCCACCTGTCACCTACTGACAGTAAGCATCATGTATGCAAGTATGAGGATATAAACAATATCATGGAAAACATCATGAAACCCGTGCCAAGCATCGACATGTAAATCCTCATCCATATGGGGCTCCGTCTGCGGTATCGGCCCTCGGCCCCGGCAGCACGAGTCAACCCATGTCCATCTCTGGGCTCCGTCTGCGGTAGCGGCCCGTCGGCCCCCGGCAGTACGCCCATCTCTCGGCTCCAGGCGGTATCCCCCGGATATCCGCCGAGCTCAAATACAATCACCGGTAGGTACTCGCCCGCCTCCAGGCTCAATCGGCATAACCCATCGATCATCTCGCCGAGGGGAACCATACCGGGCCCACCACGAACCCGCAAACGGATCATCACTCCTTGAATCGGGTTTCAAGCACACGTCTCAGCACTGAGAAAACGCGTGGTGGACGCACCCAAATATCATATCACGAGGTACCGGGTTTTCATAAAAGAACATCTTTTCTTAAATAATCCCATGGTCCTCAAAATCAGAAATCACATGAAAATCCACATCAAGAAGTAAATCCAATGCAATGTGCTATGCAATCAATCCATGATGTATGCGACATGTAAAGAGAGATAATCATATCGGAAATCATGCAACATGGAATAGTAATGTACATATGTCGGGAGGAACCGCTCCTTTAGAATGAATCAGTTTAAAGAATATCTTGCGGTCCTCAATCTCAATCAAGTCAGAATCATCTATGTTTGTGTACAGGTACATGTGAACAATATGCCAAGCAGTAATCATATCATGAATGCAACAGTACTACAGTGTAGTGGCATGGCAATTATCGATGATGAAGTGTGTGAGCCGGCAAATAGTGTACGTGAAACATACGCATCATCGATAATGGTGCTGGTGTCCTAACAGCATGATAATAATATAACAATGAACATATGCCAGCAATGCGAATAGCAGGAAAATGCAGATATCTAGTAGTCAACACCACAGTGAAGTATCTACACTATGCAAACTACATCTAAGTATCCGGTCAATCAGGAGGGGTAGGTGTGGAAACCACCTAAATCTGAGTCGATACATGTATAAAAGTATATAGTCGGTGATCTCGCCTCAATGTCATATCATAAGATATCCTCGAGTTATGAGTGCGGATCTATCATCAATATCGGCTCGTACGGTAAATCATCGTACGGCATCCCCATAGCTGGGTAGGGGTCAGTATCTCACTGTCTCATCACATAACAGATATCACCATCGTCAGATCATATAGTCTGGAGTACTACTCTATGTCTAGTACAAAACGGTAACCTCAGTAAGTATGCATGCGGGGGTAAACACATATCCCAAGCCCGCAAGAATCACAAGTCATATCCCACATATGAATCGTATAAAATCACCGATCCCAGGGCACCCAGCCCACATCATCGACTCATCTCCAAAGTCATCACGTATCATCAATCACAGTGCAAGTACAAGTGATAAGCAAGGGTGTGTGTGTAGGTGTAATTCTACCCTAGGGTTCGCGACTATGAACTACACTAGTCACTTCTAACCCTACATTATCCACAATACACCTAATATCACAATAAACTACATAGTAATCTATCTACGGACTGCGGGGGTGCTATACGCCATCCACCCGACTTCCCCCTGTAGATATAATCTACTCACCTTGCATCACCAATTGCGGACGTCACCACGTATTTGCTTGTCGTCCCGAAGTCTTCATGGGTACCTACACATCAAAATATCGTATATGCGCATTAAAACCAAATCCAATCTAAAACGGCGCACGAAATCCAAAACGATACGATAAGGGGGCCTATAGGTGAGAACCTATGGCACGCCTTCAAAACCATCAATAAATCCTCTACATCGTCGTATAAACGACAATTAGTCGAGGCAAAACACATTCCACCATTTCAGAATCAAAAATACGGAATACGGAAACACGAATCCAAAATAGCAACTTAGGATATATGTCCCAGATTTCACCCTAGATAGAATCTGTCAAAACTAGAAGTACCCTGGGTCAACACTAGAGGAACAGGGGCTGTGCACAGAAAATGAGGAGAATGGCTAAGTATGCTAAGTCAAAGTCCACCTCTCTCTCTCACCTACCCTCATCATTATATTTTCCTTTCTTTTCCTTTTCTTTTAAAATCCAAACCTTCTCACATCAATAGTAATCCCAAAAGAAAACCATGGCTAGAAAAATGCACAAGTGTAGAAAAAGTGATATGTGCAAGTTTTGCACAAAATTGCCAAAAAACCCGATTAGCGATTTTAATCGCGATTAGCACTAAATTATTGTCAAACTAATCACAAAAACTTAAAAATGCCATAATCCACTAATTTACCCTATTTTAGAATTTTCCATAATTTTTCATAATTTTTTCTAACATTTTTCCTATTTATTTGCATTTAATATTAAAATAATCAATAAAATAATATTAAATTATAAAAATTCCCAAAATTAATATTTTATATTTTTGAAAATGTTACACTCGGTTTGACTTTTGATTGCTTCTATAGTTTATGCTTTGCACAGTGATATATATGATATATCCCGCACCTCATTTGACGAGGAAAGGGCCGACGGTCCCTTCACCGGGAGTGACCCCTTTAGCAAAACTAGAAAAGCCTCAAAATCACTCCATTTCAAAAATTCATTTTGATTCTACAACGATATCAAGTTCGTTACGCTCATGGTTTTCAGAAAAACCTGCGTAGCCCTCCGTCATTTCAGATAAGTACTACTTAGTATTCATGCTGCGGTAGTTTGGCCTTCGTCAAGGCGTAGTGTATGGTAGCTAACTAGTGCTTATCTGCCAGCATATGATGCGATTGGATTAGGGTATTCGTACGGCGTAGTTTGGCCTTCGTCAAGGGTCGTACGGGTGGGTTTAATTCGATCAAGAAATGACGGGTTGAACTTGACTAGTGCCCTGTGGGTAGTTTGGCCTCCGTCAAGGTCACAGAACGCTAGGGGCAAAAGTATTATCGGGAATTTCAAGTGTTGAAATTTGCAATGAGATTGCATACCTTCTATGAGATAGTTGGATCCCGATACCCACTGCGAGTAAGAGTTACTCCTGGGAGAGTTTTACACATTGCAATTAGCTGATCGAGTAGGTGTCTAGAAAGGTGTCAACGGGGTTACGCCTCTGGGAAAACGAGGTTTATATTAATTAGGTTCGTGCGAAAGCACGGGGGACCTCCCTCAAAGTACCGACACTGGTCTGGCTGAAAGATTGGCGAACTTGTAGTGTGTAATTAATCCCGGCTAGTCTTTCCTTTTAGGGTTTGAAGGAAGATTTGATAAAAACCAGTGGGAGCCATCCTGATTAGATAAGATAATAACCAATCTGATCTTGCACGAGCTTACGCTAAAGTGTTTTCTTCTCTCTCTCTCCAGGTAGCGACCATTTCATGCCCTAACAAAGATAATAATATGGATGTATTGACCGAACCCGCATGTTATACTGTGCAGGGGAACGTTGAACCCGTTCTATCTTATAAGTGTTATAAGAATGAACAGGAAACAGGAGAATATCTGGATTCTCACACCGCCCAAACGGAGAACATGCATGTTGATGCATCATCTTCGGGTGTGTTTGTCATTGAGAACTGTTTCTCAGTTCACCCTACGTCTTGGGTATTAGATACCGGATCAGGATCCCACATATGTAAGATGTTACATGGGCTGCGGAAAGGTAGAGAACTGGGAAAAGGTGATCATTCCGTTCAAGTTGGGAATGGGGCAAATGTTGCAGTCAAAGCAGTTGGCGAATATCACCTAGTATTACCAGATGGTAATACAATGATTCTAAATGAATGCTATTATATACCGAACATGATGTGCAACATTATATCAGTTTCTTTATTAAGTAAAGAAGGATATAATTTTGTAGTAAAGGATAATGTTATGAACATATTCCTAGATCAAAATTTGATTGCATCAGGCTCGATGTATAATGGCATATTCATTCTCAATCAAAATACAGTCCTCAATTTACAAAGCACACACAAGAGGAAAAGCTCAGAAATGAACGAATCCTTCTTGTGGCACTGTAGACTTGGTCATATCAATGAGACACGACTAGCTAAGTTACATAAGAATGGATATTTGAATTCATTCGAATTATCATCTTATGACACTTGCCATTCATGTCTCAAAGGAAAGATGACCAAAACTCCGTTTACGGGACACGGAGAAAGAGTTACCGAACTCTTGGGACTAATACATAGTGATGTATGCGGTCCCATGTCTACACATGCCAGGGATGGTTCTTCGTACTTCATTACATTCACTGACGATCTCTCTAGATTCGGATATGTGTTCCTGATGAAACACAAATTAGAAGCTTTTGAGAAATTCAGAGAATATAAGCACGAAATAAAGAACCAAACGGGCAAAAGTATTAAGATTCTTCGATCTGATCGAGGAGGAGAATACTTAAGTAATGAATTCATAGATTATCTAAAAGAGAATGGGATTCTCTCTTAGCTTACTCCTCCTTATACACCACAGCACAACGGTGTATCGGAGCGGAGAATTCGCACCCTATTAGATATGGTGCGCTCTATGATGAGTGCAGCTGAGTTACCTATTTCCTTCTGGGGATATGCACTGGAGACTGCTGCATACCTATTGAATAGAGTTCCAACCAAATCAGTGCCTACCACTCCATATGAGATATGGAATGGCAAGAGACCATGTCTTAATTTTATTCAGATATGGGGTTGTCCGGCCTATGTTAAAACATAAAATCCGGACAAGCTCGAGGCAAGGTCTGTTCTATGTAAGTTTGTTGGATATCCCAAACATTCGCGAGGGTATATCTTCTACCACTCCGAGGAACAAAAAGTGTTTGTTTCTCGACATGCCACTTTCTTAGAAAAGAGTTTTCTTATGAAACAGACAAGTAGCATTGAGGTAGAACTGGAAGAGGTTCCAGCAACACAAACTGTAACAGAAGACTTGGTAGAACCAGAGAATTCAGTAGAACTCGACGAACCCCAGCCTCTCCGCCGATCTAGTAGGGTATCTCGTCCACCTGAGAGATACTACGGTTTTCTCATTGACGGTGGAAGCGAGGATTGCATCATGGAGGATGATGACCCAACTAGCTTCGAGCAGGCCATCACGAGTAAGGACTCAGTGAAATGGCTGGATGCTATACGGTCCGAGATGGAATCCATGTACACCAACAAAGTATGGACTTTGGATGTTGCTCCTGAAGGGGTAAAACCCATTGGGAGCAAATGGATCTTCAAGAAGAAACTTGGTGTAGATGGGAAAGTGGAGACTTTCAAAGCTAGACTTGTTGCAAAAGGTTTTCGTCAAAGACCAGGTGTGGACTATGACGAAACCTTTTCTCCAGTGGCTATGCTTAAATCCATCCGGATCATGCTTGCCATTGCTGCTTATCATGACTATGAAATCTGGCAAATGGATGTTAAGACCGCCTTTCTAAATGGTGATTTAGAAGAGTGCGTGTACATGACTCAGCCAGAGGGCTTCGTAGACAGTGGGAGCAGCGGGAAGATGTGCAAGCTGCTTAAATCCATTTATGGATTAAAGCAAGCATCGCGGAGTTGGAACATCTGCTTTGACGTCGTTATCAAAGAGTTTGATTTCGTCAAAAACCCAGATGAACCTTGTATTTACAAGAAGGTGGCAGAGAGTAAGGTTGCCTTCCTCGTATTGTACGTGGACGACATACTCTTGATAGGAAATGATATTCCTATGCTGCAATCGGTCAAGCTCTTCTTATCATAAAGATTCTCGATGAAAGATCTTGGTGATGCCTCCTGCATATTAGGAATTAGGATCTATAGAGATAGATCCAAACGGATATTGGGATTGTTCCAATCCAGGTACATTGACACCATACTAAAGAGGTTTAGTATGGAAGAATCCAAGCGTGGGAACTTGCCCACGATCTCTGGAGTCACTCTCTCCAAAGAGATGTCTCCCAAGACTGATTTGGGGAGAGCTCGCATGCAAGGGATACCCTATGCTTCGGCTGTAGGTTCTATCATGTATGCGATGCTATGTACCAGACCCGATGTAGCATACTCACTAAGTATAGTGAGCAGGTATCAAGCGATCCTGGAGAGAGTCACTGGACAGCTGTGAAGAGCATTCTCAAGTACTTGCGAAGGACTAAAGAGATGCTCTTGGTGTATGGTAATGGAGAGCTCCAAGTGGAGTCCTTTACCGATTCGAGCTTCCAGAGTGATAAGGACGACTCTAAGTCGCAGTCGGGATTTGTCTTTACCCTTTATGGAGGGGCGGTTAGCTGGAAGAGTTCCAACCAGGAAACCGTGGCAGACTCGACGATGGAGGCTGAATACATGGCTGCCAACGATGCTGCTAGAGAGGCTGTCTGGATCAAGAAGTTCATTACTGAACTTGGAGTGGTTCCATCAATTGAGCATCCAATACCTTTGTATTGCGATAACAATGGAGCGGTGGCTTTGGCTAAGGAACCTAGGTCCCATCAGCGATCCAGGCATATTCTGAGGCGGTATCACCTGATCCGGGAGATAGTTGATCGCCGGGAGATCGAGGTCAGGAGGGTTGACACGAAGAACAACACAGCGGATCCACTCACGAAGGCCATTCCCCAGATACAGTTTGAGAGACTCTTCGGGATACTCGGTATGAGATACTACAGCAGCTGGCCCTAGTGTAAGTGGGAGATTGTTAGTTGTATGTATGCCCTAGAGGCCAGTATTGTACAGATGATGTTTATTATATTGGATGCTTGGACATATATATAGAGATGACTTTCTTGCTCGATATGATAGTATGCTATCTGGTTGCACTTTATCTTAACATGTATACTAGTCTCTTTATACTGTCTTATAGTTACATGTTGATAAAGCCCTTAGGATGTGTACTTGACTACCTGGACTATGATGCAGATCATACTAGTGGGGACATGGTAGTCCATAAGTACATCCTTCAAGGTCCCTAGTCGTGGGTGTATCGAGACGGGGCATCGATATACCAGTGTAGACTAGCGTATATGCTTCTCGACCCATGAGATGGGCGATGGATGATCCCATATCCATTGGTGTTTGACATCAGAGATGGTATACGGGTGCTCAGTGGAGACTGGGTACACTGGACGGACTCGTCGAAAACTCCCAGATGGTATTATACCTCACGTCAGATGGCAGTTCTCAGGTGACACTTGTACAGATTAGTCTGTAGACCCGAGATCTTCATAGAGTCTTGTGTGATTCCCACTGTGCTTTGATCTCCACCTTACCATGTCCATGAGGCGTGCAAAACGGTGGTCTTTGGGTACAGTCCCGAGTCACATGGAGGCAATGAGCGATAGGAGGAGTTTCGTCTCTCCCGGTATTGGGGGTTGATGTTACGCTGTGCTCGATTGGCTATAACAGGGAAGTCCCTGGCCAGGGCTGATCAGAGATTTGCTGGTAAGTGTTACCAGTAGTTTCTCGACCCGTTATGAGCTTCATATCGGCACGACTTATCGGTTATTGGGGTCTGACGTTTACCACCCCTAGACTTGATATGCGACATATCAGACGAACAGACCGGACTGTACGGTAAGTGTTACTGGTTGGATTCACAGGAGTGTGAGCGGGCTAGCTCGTCGATCTTCTGATCGCTCAATACCCGGATGGCCGTTACGTTTAGCAGACCGCTTGCGGCTTGTGAGTGCTTGATATGATCATCATCTGCTACCGGCGTATTGACGAGTCTTTAGAGTCCTACACAGAGGTTTCCTGGCTCAAGCGAAACGAAATAGGAGCGCATATGAGATGTGTGCGGGACCGAGAATAATGCGTGTATGTGATACCGTATTTCATTCTCGCGATTAATGTTTCGATTGGTTGTATGCGATATAACCTAGTTATCGAATCGAAGGTCGATTCGATAAGTCGATACATTGGATACCAGTCGGTTATGTACGACATGACCGGATCATTGAATCAAGTGTTGATTTAATGATTTAATGTATAATTATATATTTGATATATTACTTTACATTAACTAGTATTGGTTCACTTTAAAGGGATTTTCTCACTTGAAAAACACATTGTATATGTGATATATTTTGTGTGCACTTGATTGTATCATGTTTGATGATACTTGCTCATTTGGTTAAGTGTAAAGAATTAAACCTTGGTTAAGTAAATGATTAGGGTTTTTATTTATTCATTCATTTATCTTTTTAATTTGGAGTAAAAAGAAATGGCAAAAGAAAACAAAAGGGTTGCTTTCATTCTTGAAGCTTGTTGAAGCTTCATGAACCTTTGACCAAAGTGACCATTTTGTCTTCATGCTTAACCCTAACCATTCATCTAACCTTAGTCAATTCTCTACACCTAACCATGGTTTACATTATGATAAGTATTCATTTTCTTTTTCATTTTAAAAGACTTATCATAATCATCTTCATCTTCTTCTTCTTCATGAGATAAAGAAAAAGCTTGCCACCATTAATGGCATCTTGAGCAAAAGAGTGAGAAATCCAATTCTAAAGTGAACCCACCTCCTATTTCTTCACCCTCTACCTTTTGCCAAGTAGTATAGGGTGTTTTCTTCACAAGTTTCACAACTTGGTGAAGTTGGAGCTTGAACTTGTGTTGCCTCGACGTAGATCATCTTCGGCACGAAGCCGACGACCTTGCCCGCCCATTTTTCCGATGAAGCCGATGCTTGAGTCTGGGATTCGAGATGGACAGCGAGGGAACAACTACGTGGAGCTAAGGAAGTGGATAACCGGATCTACAAAGGTTGTAGCATCTCACTTTTAGTTAAGTCGTTAACTAGTTTCCTTTTGCGCCTAAAATTCTAGTTAACGATCCGTATTAGAGTTTCTCGGCACTTGTAAAATTTGAAATTGGCATGGTTGATTCCTTGTGAGACCTCTTGAGAGTGCCTAGGAACCCTACAAAATCTATATCATCCATGGCCAGGGACTTCCAGTTATAACCAATCGAACACAGCACAACATCAACTCCATATACCGGAAGAGACGAATCCTCTCCTATCGCTCATTGCCTCCATGTGATTTGGGACTGCACCCAAAATCCACCGTTTTGCATGCCCTCTTGGACGTGGTAAGGTAGAAATCAAAGCACAGTGGGAATCACACAAGACTCTATGACGATCTCGGGTTTACAGACTACCCTGTACCAGTGTCACCGGAGAACTGCCATCTGACGTATGGTATATCACCATCTGGGAGTTCTCGACGAGTCCGTCCAGTGTACCTAGTCTTCACTGAGCACCCGCACACCATCCTTGATGTCCAACACCGATGGATATGGGATCATCCATCGCCCATCATATGGGTCAAGATGCGTATACGCTAGTCTACTCTGGTGTATCGATGCCCTGTCTCAATACACCCTCGACTAGGAACAGTTATAGGATGTACTCATCGACTACCATGGCCCCACTAGTATGATCTCATCATAGTCCCAGTAGTCGAGTACAGATCCTAAGGGCTTTATCAACATGTAAGAGAAAGACAGTAAACCAATACAAGTCAACATGTTAAGATAAAGTGAAACCAAATAGCATACTATCATGTCGAGCAAGAAAGTCCTCTCTATATATATCCAAGCATCCATTATAATATACATCACATGTACAACAATGGCCTCTAGGGCATATACATAACTAACAATCTCCCACTTGCACTAAGGCCAGCTGCTGTAGTATTTCATATCTAGCATCCCGAATAATCTCTCAAATTGTATCTGGGGAATGGCTTTCGTGAGTGGATCCGCAGTGTTGTCCTTCGTATCTACTCTCCTGACCTCGATCTCCCAGCGATCAACTATCTCCCTGATCAGGTGATACCGCCTCAGAATATGTTTAGACTTTTGATGGGACCTGGGTTCCTTGGCCAAAGCCACAGCTCCATTATTATCGCAATACAGAGGTATTAGATGCTCAATGGATGGAACCACACCAAGTTCACTAATGAACTTCTTTATCCAGACAGCCTCCTTGGTAGCATCATTGGCAGCGATGTATTCAGCCTCCATCGTCGAGTCTGCAACGGTATCCTGTTTGGAACTCTTCCAACATACCGCCCCTCCATTGAGGGTAAAGACAAATCTCGAGTGTGACTTAGAGTCTTCCTTATCACTTTGGAAGCTGGAATCGGTAAAGGACTCCACCCGGAGTTCTCCGTTACCATACACCAAGAACATCTCTCTAGTCCTTCGTAAGTACTTGAGAATGTTCTTCACAGCTGTCCAGTGACTCTCTCCAGGATCTGCTTGATACCAACACACTACACTCAGTGAGTATGCTACATCGGGTCTGGTACATAGCATCGCATACATGATAGAGCTTACTGCCGAAGCATAGGGTATCCCTTGCATGCGAGCTCTCTCCAAATCAGTCTTGGGAGACATCTTTTTGGAGAGAGTGAGTCCAGAGATCGTGGGTATGTTCCCACGCTTGGATTCTTCCATACTAAACCTCTTTAGTATGGTGTCAATGTACCTGGATTGGGACAATCCCAGTATCCGTTTAGATCTATCTCTATAGATCATGATTCCCAATATGCAGGAGGCATCACCTAGATCTTTCATTGAGAATCTTTGTGATAAGAAGAGCTTGACTGATTGCAGCATAGGAATATCATTTCCTATCAAGAGTATGTCATCCACGTACAATACGAGGAAGACAAGCTTACTCTCTGCTACCTTCTTATAGATACAAGGTTCATCAAAACAGATGTTCTAACTCCGCGATACTTGCTTTAACCCATAAATGGATTTAAGCAGTTTGCACACCTTTCCGTTGCTCCCACTATCTACGAAGCTCTCTGGCTGAGTCATGTACACGCACTCTTCTAAATCATCGTTTAGAAAGGCGGTCTTAACATCCATTTGCCAGATTTCGTAGCCATGGTATGCAGCAATGGCAAGTAAGATCCGGATGGACTTAAGCATAGCCATTGGAGAAAAGGTTTCGTCATAATCCACACCTGGTCGTTGATAAAAACCCTTTGCAACAAGTCTAGCTTTGAAAGTCTCAACTTTTCCATCTACACCAAATTTCTTTTTAAAGATCCACTTGCTCCCAATGGGTTTTACCCCTTCAGGAGCATTTTCCAAAGTCTATACTTTGTTGGTGTACATGGATTCCATCTCAGATCGCATTGCATCCAGCCATTTCACAGAGTCACTACTCGTGATGGCCTGCTCGAAACTAGTCGGGTCATCATCTTGCATGATGCAATCCTTGCTCCCACCATCAATAAGAAAGCCGTAGTATCTCTCAGGTGGACGAGAAACCCTACTAGATCGGCGGAGAGGCTGGGGTTCGTCGGGTACTACTTAATTCTCTTGTTCCACTAAATCTTCAGTTGCAGTTTGTGTAGCCGGAATTTCTTCCAGTTCTACCTCTTCGCCACTAATTTCTTTTGCAAGAAATTCCTTTTCTAAAAAGGTGGCATGTCGAGAAACAAACACCTTTTGTTCCTCGCGATGGTAGAAAAGATATCCATGTGAATGTTTGGGATATCCCACAAACTTGCATAGAACTGACCGTGCCTCGAGTTTGTCTGGATTTTGCCTTTTGACATAGGCCAGACAACCCCATATTTTAACTCGTTTAAGACATTGTCTCTTCCCACTCCATGTCTCATATGGTGTAGTAGGTACAGATTTAGTTGGAACTTGATTCAATAGTTATGCTGCTGTCTCAAGTGCATACCCCAGAAGGAAATAGGTAACTCAGCTGTACTCATCATCGAGCGCACCATATCTAATAGGGTGCGATTCCTCCGCTCCGATACACCGTTGTGCTGTGGTGTATAAGGAGGAGTAAGCTGAGAGAGAATCCCATTCTCTTTTAGATAATCTAGGAACTCATTGCTTAAGTATTCACCTCCTCGATCAGATCGAAGAATCTTAATACTTTTGCCCGTTTGGTTCTTTATTTCGTGCTTATATTCTCTGAATTTCTCAAAAGCTTCAGACTTGTGTCTCATCAGGAACACATATCCGAATCTTGAGAGATCGTCAGTGAATGTAATAAAGTAGGAAGAACCGTTCCTGGCATGCGTAGACATAGGACCGCATACATGACTATGTACCAGTCCTAAGAGTTCCGTAACTCTTTCTCCGTGTCCACTAAACGGAGCTTTGGTCATTTTGCCTTTGAGACATGAATGGCAAGTATCATAAGATGATAATTCAAACGGATTCAAATATCCATCCTTATGTAACTTAGCTAGTCGTGTCGTATTGATATGACCAAGTCTACAATGCCACAAGAAGGATTCGTTCATTTCTGAACCTTTCCTTTTGTGTGTGTTTTGTATATTGAGGACTGTATTTTGATTGAGAATGAATATGCCATTATATAACGAGCTTGATGCAATCAATTTTTGATCTAGGAAGATGTTCATAACATTATCCTGTACTACAAAATTATATCCTTCTTTACTTAATAAAGAAACTGATATAATGTTGCACATCATGTTCGGTATATAATAGCACTCATTCAGAATCGGTGTATTACGACTTGGTAATACTAGGTGATATTCGCCAACTGCTTTGGCTGCAATATTTGCTCCATTCCTTACCTGAACGGAATGATCACCTTTTCCTAGTTCTCTACCTTTACGTAGCCCATGTAACAATTTACATATGTGGGATCCTGATCCGGTATCTAATACCCAGGACGTAGGGTGAACTGAGAAACAGTTCTCAATAACTAACACACCCGAAGAAGGTGCATCAACATGCATGTTCTCCATTTGGGCGGCGTGAGAATCCAAATATTCTACTATTCCCTGTTCAGTCTTATAACTCTTATAAGAAAGAACGAGACCAACGTTCCCTTGCTCAGTATAATAAGTCGGTTTAGTCAATACATCCATATTATTATCTTGATTATGGCCTGACATGGTCGCTACTTGGAGAGAGGGAGAAGAAAACACTTTAGCGTATGCTCTTGCAAGATTAGATTGGTTATTATCTTATCTAATCAGGATGTCTCCTACTGTTTTTATCAAATCTTCCTTCAAACCCTAAAAGGTAAGATTAGCCAGGATTAATTACACCCTACAATTTCGTCAATCTTTCAGCCAGATCAGTGTCGGTACTTGAGGGAGGTTCCCCGTGCTTTTGCACGGACCTAATTAAAGTAAATCTCGTTTTCCCAGAGGCGTAACCTCGTTAACACTTTTCTAGACACCTACTTGATCGGCTAATTGTCCTGTGTAAAACTCTCCCAGGAGTAACACTTACTCGCAGTGGGTATCGGGATCCAACTATCTCATAGGAGGTATGCAATCTCATTGCAAATTTCAACACTTGAAATTCCCAATAATGCTTTTGCCCCTAACCCCTATGACCTTGACAAAGGCCAACAAATCATAAGAAGCTAGTCAAGTTCAACACGTCATTTCTTGATTGAAATAAACCCACCCGCACGACCCTTGACAAAGGCCAACAAGGTCGTACGAATACCCTAATCCAATCACATCACATGTATAAACAGATAAGTACCAGTTAGCTACCGCACACTACGCCTTGACAAAGGCCAACAAATGCAGCACGAATACTAAATAGTCTTTATCTGAAATGACGGAGGGCTACGCAGGTTTTTCAGAAAACCTCGAGCGTAATTAACTTGATATCGTCGTAGAATCGAGTAGTTTTTGAAAAAGGAGTGTTTTTAGGCTTTTCTAGTTTCGCTAAAGAGGTCACTCCCGATGAAGGGATCTCGGCTCTTTCCCCATCGAATAAGGTGCAGGATATATCATATATACCGCCGTGCAAAGCAAGAACTATATAAGCTGTTAAAAACTAAACCTCGAGTTTGTAGCATCTGCCAGTTTCGCTAAAGAGGTCACTCCCGGTGAAGGGATCTCGGCTCTTTCCTCATCGAATAAGGTGCAGGGTATATCATATATACCGCTATGCAAAGCAAAACTGTAGCTACCCTTTTTATAAAGTTTTGATTCTACAACATCTTTTAGGTTTCTTTTCTTTTTATTAATCTCATTAATAAATCCTATCAGCTTATGCTTCCTAAGCATCACAGAAGAAACGAAAGCAGTAATATTTATATATCAGCATATATATATAGTATAAGTATTCGTCTCAGACAGTAATATGATCTCATCACAGAACATTGCAGCAGAAGAACATATATGAAATATTGGATATACTAGGATGTCCGTGTTTTTAATACGAGCCTGTATAAAACACGGATTCCACGGTCGCGATGAATAGCCAAACCCACATCCCTAGACCCCTACGAGAGCGGCAAGTAACACTGTCAATTCTAGGGTTAGGAGACCCGGTCTCGACTCCTCGAGATGGCCTTCCACTGTACCCTAGAACCCGGTTACTTGTGCTCCCCTCTTTGGGTCTACCTAATGCAGAAAAGTAAATAATATACACTAGTGACATCAACCTCATCCCGGAAGTGCCCCAATAAAAGAATATTACATACAAATGAATTTTACCTGAATGAAAATAAAAACCCTCATCTCACATAAAACCCCCGGTTATTCAGAATACGACGATCCAATATAACGTATCACAGCAACACATAATATCACATATCATCAACGTAAGTAAGTATGCATACACCGATCGTCGTTGATGTATAGCAACGAAGACTGGCAATACAACTACATATTACACTTACGGTCACAGAAAAGAAATTGTAAAACTACAATATTTGGAATCCAAAATCACTTTAGACATCGTAAATCCGAAATATCACATACTTCGCATTTCATGCCTAACTATATGAATTCCACATATTGTATCACATTCTAGATAAATAGACAGTATTAAACTTTCCGATCGGATAATCAAATACCCAAGATTTCCTAAATAGCTCAACACTTGAGCGGAGTTCAAAAAGTCCCAGAATACGTCAAAGTACTAATGGTCCAGCCGTAGAAGGGTCAAGCCAACGCCTCACATGTGGCACGCCGTACCGTCCCAAACCTTAAGGTTTAGAGGCGGTTCAGACGATTACATAATCGAGTTAAGGTTTGTGTTCTTCTAGAGGGTCCACCACGTTACTTGCACATTTTTCCAAAAGATTTAAACCCGAGAAAAATTCAACACTTGAAAGTTTTCCGTGCCGGGAAAAAGTGAGTTAATGATATCCGTTCGAACATTTTAACAGTTTCTAAATATCCGAAAATAATAACGAAATTAAATTTTCCGAACGAATCTACGATTACAAAATGAACCCCAGAACACTCAATACTTGAGTCAGATTAAAAATACCCAGAAAATAGAACTTACAGAAATAGAAATTACTGTGCAAAATTATAGGATTAATACCACTGTACGGCCGCGGATCCGCGGCCTAAGCAAGGATTGGCCGCGGTTCCGTGGCGGTCCGTACGATTTAACCTGTCATTTTTCACAGTATTTCTTATAATTTCCTGCTGGTATTTTAAAGCATTTTTAATTCAGAAAAATCACAGTTTTTAAAAAATATCCAGAGAGGGGTTCAAAACGTCTTTTCGGGGTTCGATCGGAGTTTTAACTTCGTATACACGTCGCCTAATGCTCTAGCTAGGCTCTGATACCACTGTAGGGTTCCTAGGCACTCTTGTGAGGGTCCATAAGGCATCAACCATGCCCGAATAAAATTTTAGACGTGCCGAACAACCCAAAGCCGGGATCTTTGCTAGATTATTAGGGTTTAACATGCAAGTAAACATCTTTACTACTAAGTGTGAGGGATTAAAACATTTGTAGTCCGCTCTTTCGCTTCATAAGCTCCAAGTAGAAGCCTCTTCGCCGCGATCCACGATCTCCTGGACTCAAGAGAGGCTCCACGACTCGAACGATCCATGCTACCTTGTAGTATTCATTTTCTCCGATGATCTACGTCGAAGTTGCAATAACTCAAGCTCTCTCACTCTAATGAGGTGAACACCTTAATTTAATAGGCTAGATCAGATGAGGATGATGGAGTAGTATTTATGCTATCTCCTTATAGCAATTTCTCACAAGAAATCATCACAAAATGAATAACTAGTAAGCTTTCTCAAAGCTCAAGAGAGAAGAAGAAGATGAATAAATGAGTTAATCCTTTTGTGATGAATAATAGAAAAGAATATATGAATAATAATGGAACCATGGTCAAGGGATGACAAGGATAACCCTTGTAGAGAATTAACTAGGGCTAGGGTTTGGTTAGGTTAAAGAATGAGTCATGGATAAATATGAACCATAATATCTTCTTCATGACAAAAGGAATTGCTTCTAGAAGGTGCATGAAGCAACTAACCCTAATCAAACCCTAACCTTGTTTAATCTCTACTAAACATGTTCCATTATTAATCATATCAAGTTGCAATAATATATATCACACATATATTATATATTTGCAACAAAAGAAAATAATACAATTAACATATATCGCATATATATCAATGTATTACCCGGTGAGAAAATGAAATAATAAAGTGAGCCAATATTAGATAATGTAATACAATATATCATATATATTATTATACATTAAATTATCGAATCAACACTTGATCCGACAATCCGGCTATATCGAATATAACCGACTAATATTCCATGTACCGATTCATCGAATCAACACTTGATCCGATGACCTGGTTCATATCTAAATATCGCGAGAATATAATACGGTATCTCATATCGCATTATCCTCGGTCCTGCACATATCACATATGTGCCTCTACTCCGTTTTGCCTGAGCCAAGAAACCTCTGTGTAGGACTCTAAAGAATCGTTAATACGCCGGTAGCAGGTGATGATCATATCAAACACCCACAAGCTGCAAGCGGTCAGCTAAACGTAACAGCCATCCAGGTATTGAGCGATCAGAAGATCAACAAGCTAGCCTGTACGTTCTCCTGTGAATCCAATTAGTAACACTCCTGTATAGTCCGGTCTCTTTGTCTGATATGTCGCATATCTAGTCTAGGGGTGGTGTAGGGTTCCTAGGCACACTAATGAAGTCTCACAAGTGATCAAACATGGATAATTTCAAAAATTTCCTTATGCCTACAAACCCTAATACGGATCGTTAACTAGATATATAGGCTATGCGATGCAAGTTAACGACTTTAATTGAAAAGGAAGGGGCTACAACCTTTGTAGATCCGGTCCTCCACGTCCTAGGCTCCGTGATGAGGTCCCTCCGCTGTCCAAATCAAATCCATGACTCTACCATCGGCTTCATTGGAGAAATGGGCGGGCTTGGTCGTCGGTTCGATGCCGAAGATGATCTACGTCGAGGCATCACAAGATCAAGCTCCAACTTCACCAAGCCTTGAAAACTTGTGAAGGAAACACCCTATACTACTTGGCAAGAGGTAGAGGATGAAGAAATAGGAGGTGGGTTCACTTTAGAATTGAATTTCTCACTTGTTTTCATCACTTGCCATTGATGTAGCAAGCTTTTCTTCATGGAAGAAGAAGATGAAGAAGAAGATAATATATCATTAGTCTTTTTAAAAATAAAAAACAATTTGATACTTATCATAATCTTAACCTTAGTTAGGTGTAGAGAATAAACCATGGTTAGGGTTAATGGTTAGGTTTAGGAAAAGAACAAGAATGGTCAAGCTTTCAACACATCATGAAGTTTCCACAAAACTACAAAATAAGCCACCATTCTCTTTATCTTTTCTAAATGAAATAAATAAAATAAATAAATAGATAAATGAATAAGTAAATGAAATAAAACCCTAACACTAGCTAACCATGGTTTAATTCTTTACACAAACCCAAGCAAGAATGTATCATCAAACATGATACAATCAAGTGCACTAAAATATATCACATATACAATGTGCATTTCAAGTGAGTAAATCCATTTAAAGTGAACCAATACTAGTTAATGCAAAGTAATATATCAAATATATAATTATACATTAAATCATTAAATCAACACTTGATTCAATGATCCGGTCATGTCGCATATGACCGGCTCGTATCCAATGTATCGGCTTATCGAGTCAATCCTTGATTCGATAACTAGGTTATATCGCATACAACCATTCGACACATTCATCGCGAGAATGAAATACGGTATCACTTACACGCATTATTCTTGGTCCCGCACATATCTCATATGCGCTCCTATTTCGTTTCGCTTGAGCCAGGAAACCTCTGTGTAGGACTCTAAAGACTCGTCAATACGCCGACAGCAGACGATGATCATATCAAACACCCACAAGCCGCAAGCGGTCTGCTAAACGTAACGGCCACTCGGGTATTGAGCGATCAGAAGATCGACGAGCAAGCCCGCTCACACTCCTGTGAATCCAACCAGTAACACTTACCGTACAGTCCGGTCTGTTCGTCTGATATGTCGCATATCTCGCCTAGGGGTGGTAAACGTCAGACCCCAGTAGCTCGATAAGTCATGCCGACATGAGGTCCATAACTATCGTGAAACTACTGATAACTCTTACCAGTATATCACTGCAACCCTGGCCAGGGATTTCCTGTTATGGCCAGTCGTGCATAGCGCAACATCAACCCCCAATACCGGGAGAGACGAATCCCCTCCTATCGCTCATTGCCTCCATGTGAATCGGGACTGTACCCAAAAACCACGTGTTTGCACGCCTCAGTAGAGCCGTGGTAGGGTGGAAATCAAAGCACAGTGGGAGACACACAAGACTCTATGACGATCTCGGGTCAACAGACTAAGTTGTACCAGTGTCACCAGAGAACTGCCATCTGACGTGAGGTATAATACCATCTGGGAGTTCTCGGTGAGTCTGTTCAGTGTACCCAGTCTTCACTGAGCACCCGTATACCATCTCTGATGTCAAACACCAATGGATATGGGATCATCCATTGCCCATCGCATGGGTCGAGAAGATATACGCTAGTCTACTCTGGAATATCGATGCCCCGTCTCGATATTCCCTCGACTAGGAACATTGAAGGATGTACTCATGGACTATCCAGGCCCCACTAGTATGATCTGCATCACAGTCCTGGAAGTCGAGTACACATCCTAAGGGCTTTATCAACATTTGATCAGAGAGGCAGAAAGTATACATGTTAAGATAAAGAGCAACCAGATAGCGTACTATCATGTCGAGCAAGAAATTCCTACCTATATATGTCCCAGCATCCACTACAATATACATCCAATGTACAGTAATGGCCTCTAGGGCATACATATAACTAACAGGTGGTATACGTCAGACCCCAGTAACCGATAAGTCGTGTCGATGTGTGGCTCATAACGGGTCGAGAAACTACTGGTAACACTTACCAGTAAATCTCTATATCATCCCAGGCCAGGGACTTCCAGTTATAGCCAATCGAATACAGCACAACATCAACTCCATATACCGGAAGAGACGAATCCCTTCCTATTGCTCATTGCCTCTATGTGATTCGGGACAGCACCCAAAAGCCACCATTTTGAACGCCCTCTTGGACATGGTAAGGTGGAAATCAAAGCACAGTGGGAATCACACAAGTCTCTATGACGATCTTGGGTCTACAGACTACCCTGTACCAGTGTCACCGGAGAACTGCCATCTGACGTGTGATATATCACGATCTGGGAGTTCTCGGCGAGTCCGTCCAGTGTACTCAGTCTTCACTGAGCACCCGCACACCATCCTTGATGTCCAACACCGATGGATATGGGATCATCCATCACCCATCATATGGGTCAAGATGCGTATACGCTAGTCTACTCTGGTGTATCGATGCCCTGTCTCGATATACCCTCGACTAGGAACAGTTATAGGATGTACTCATCGACTACCATGGCCCCACTAGTATGATCTCATCATAGTCCCAGTAGTCGAGTACATATCCTAAGGGCTTTATTGTTAGTGTATATGCCCTAGAGGCCATTACTGTATTATACTAGTATGTATATTACTTGATGGAAGCTTGGGATATTCACAGTTGTATATACAATCTTGCTCGAAATGGTAGTATGCTACTTGGTTTGTCTCTGCTTTAATATGTGCATGTGTTTCTTTTAGCATATCGCTTATATACATATTAGTAGAGCCCTTAGGATCTTTGCTTGATTACCAGCGTTGTGATGGCGCTCACACTCGTGGGGGCTGGGTAATCCATAAGCACATCCTTATACAGGTCCCTAGTTGTTGGACTATCAAGACAGGGCATCGATACTCCGGAGTAGACTAGCGTATGCGCTTCTCATCCCAGCGTGTGAGACGGTCTGTCCTACAGCCGTCAGTACGTCGTACTTGAGATAGTATGTGGGTGCTCGTTAGGTTACGAGTACACTGGACAGGACTCGTCGGGAACTGTTGGTTGGTATTATACCTATCGTCAGTTATCAGTTCCCAGGTGACATGAGTACAGCTTAGTCCGCTGACTTGACACTGTCACTTCGCCTCGAGTGTGTTCCCACTGTGTTAGTGTATATGCCCTAGAGGCCATTACTGTATCATACTAGTTTGTATATTACTTAATGGAAGCTTGGGATATTCACCTTGTATATACAATCTTGCTCAAAATAGTAGTATGCTACTTGGTTTGTTTCTACTTGAATGTGTACATGTGTTTATTTCTGTATATCGCCTGTACACATTAGTGGAGCCCTTAGGATCTTTGCTTGATTACCAGCGATGTGATGGCCGTCACACTAGTGGGGCTGGGTAATCTATAAGCACATCCTTATGCAGGTCCCTGGTCGCAGGACTATCGAGACAGGGCATCGATACTCCGGAGTAGACCAGCGCATGCGCTTCTCATCCCAGTATGGGAGACGGTCTGTCCCACAGCCGTCAGTACGTCGTACTTGAGATAGTATGCGGGTGCTCGTTAGGTTACGGGTACACTGGACAGGACTCGTCGGGAACTGACTAGTTGGTATTATACCTATCGTCAGTTATCAGTTCCCAGGTGACATGAGTACAGCTTAGTCCGCTGACTTGACACTGTCACTTCGCCTCGAGTGTGTTCCCACTGTACTTTGATCACTACCCTACCACGGCTCAAAGGAGTCGTGCAAACAGGTGGTGGTTGGGTGCAGTCCCGAAGCACTTGGAGGCAGTGACGGTTAGACAGGATTCGTCTCTCCCGGTATTGGGGGTTGACATCGCGCTGTGTCTAGGAGAGCCATTACACGAGTAGTCCCTGGCCAGGGCAAACGAGATATACTGGTAGGTTTCCAGTGTTATCTCAGGGTGTTTTGGGCTTCGCTCCGGCACGACTTGTACCGCTATTGAGGGACTGACGTTTACCGCCCCCTAGGCCCGCCATGCGATGTATCAGACGAACAAACCGGACTGTACGGAGAATGTCACACTCAGGCTCAGTAGGAGTTCAGATGGGTTTCGCCTCGTCGGTCTTCTTGTCGGCATTACCTGGGGACCGTTACGCACAGCTAGTGTCGCTTGCGGTCTGTGGTTAAACCCACTGCCAGCGTAGTGTCGAGTCTTTAGAGTCCCACACAGAAAGCTTTTCGCCTTTAGGCAAAAGAGTAGAGATCGCATGGTATTGCGACAGGTCGCATTGTTTTGCGACAGGGTTCGGTCACATCCGTGCACTTGTGCACGTACAGTGTCCGGACAGTTTACACTAGCGGGCTTTGGTCTAAGCCAGATCCTAGTGTACCTTTTGGGATTGGATTTATCCAGTGTGCATTCGTATTCCTCGGAACGCGGATGCGGGTGTGTATGCACAGTTGACAGGGAGGCAGAGGCAGCGGATTCTCATTAGGGTTGTTGACAGTTGACCGTTGACTATTTGACTTTTTGCTCAACCCTAATGAGAATATGATATGTGATTAACTATTATATTAATTAAGTATTATGGTGACATGGTTGTTGACTTTTGTTGACTTTGTTGACTTGTTGACTTTTGTTGACTTGTTGATTTTGTTGACCGGTTGACTAGGCTTGACTAGTTGACCATCATGATAACCATAGCCATCATTTCATGGCAAAGTCTTTTACTTGCTTGCTCATTTGTGTAAAATGAGTGCATGAAATGATATGGTTATGGTTGCTTCAACCATCACATAAGACTTTTGTTAGTATGATGAGTTATGATTGCTTTGGATTATGAGAGGGTGAAAGACAAAAGACTTGCTCATTCTTTCTTGCTCATTCTCTCTCTTGTTCTTGAGCTCTCTTGCTTTGCTCTCACCCTCAACCTCTTCCTCCCTCTCTTGATTCTATGGTTCTCTTGTCTCATGAGTTGAGAATCAAGAACCATAGATAAAATCCCATTCTAATCTTCTCTACTCATTCTAGTTCACTAGGTTTAGCAAACCAAGTGAACTAGTTTCTTCAAAGAACGAAGAAGAAGCTAAAGGTTGGAGCTTTCAGGTGGATCTTTCTTCGGCGCAAGGAGACGACGAGAAGAAGCCGGTCCGGACCACCATCGGAGCTTGAAGACGAAGGAGTTCAAGACAAGCAAGGTATAACCCCCTAACCGAGTAGCTAGAGACTCATAGTTAGGTTGTTAGATAGATGTTTAACCCAGATCCGGGTTTTTAGGTCCATGTTACCACCTCCGTAAAAATCGTTTTTTACCAAATTCCGCTTTCCCGTAAGTACCGGGAGAGGTAGCATGGACTTACAGTGGTATCAGAGCCTAGTTAAACTCTATCTAACATGTTAGCAAGTAACTAGAAGATCGATCAACGAAAAAGTCCCGAAACGAACCCCGGAATTTTAAACTTTCTGTCGATTTTAAAAGTGCTGGAAAACTTTTTTGAAATACACCTAAAATCGACTCAGGCTTTTTTAAAGAAACTGCAAAAATTTGGGCCCCTGACTCGATCAAAGCGCCGCGTTTCCACGGCGGGAGCACGCTCCCGCCGCGGAACCGCGGCCGAGTTGACTCGGTCAAGGGTTTTCTTTTTTGCAGTTTACTCATTGGGGTATTTTGGGATTTTTGGAATATATATTTTCTGCCCAGATTTTCCAGAACGAAAATTTTATTTTGGGGTCCTGAAAATCCGTATTTTTGATCGAACTTCTAAAAGACTTAAGCTAACGGGTTTTTCTGTAATGTGATATTTGTATTGAACGTCTACTAATCGCTATATGTCGATTAGTGGGGGTTATACAAATCTGTGATCTATAATGTTGCTGGAATGTGTATATGAATATGTTGGATTGTCGCGGATGAATAGCCGGGGGTTGTGAGACGAGAGTTTTTTTTTCTTTCAATTCATGTAAATTTGTAAATTGATGTAATAATTATTTGTATGGCCGCACAACCGGGTCGGGGTTGTAGCCGTCATTGTATAATTTCTTTTTACTGTTTTTGCTCCTAGGATAGACCCATGGAGGGGGTGCACAAACTACCGGGTATGCCGAAGTGTCGAGTGGCCTACTCATGGAGATGAGGGAGGTTACTACGCTTCGGGTACTTGGCGGGTAGTTTGCCGCACCCGTAGGGGTCTTGGGTGGGGTATTTGGCTATTCACCGCGACCGTGTAATCTGTTTTTCGTTACAGGCTCGTGCGAATTACAGATTTCTAGTATATCCAATGTATTCATCTGTGATCTGAAATGTTTATCATTGCAGTATATCTATATATGATATTATTTAGGCGTTGCTTATGTTTTACAGCCGCGCTAGCCCAGCCCCCGCTCTGTCGTTAGTTAAGTAACCTAACGGGTAATGACGGGGCCCCGTGGAGAATGCGAATGGCATAAGCGTACGTCATATTTTGGTTGTTTTCTGCAATGGTAGGATTAAATGATGGGACGCATTAAAAGAACTAATGCAAGAATATCACGCATTAAAAGAACTAATGCAAGATAATAAACCAAGTTAAAGTCGTTGGAACACTTTCGAAAAACCACTCGGTTCTTTTCAAAACCAACTTTTAAATGCGGAGCTTGAGCCACTCCTTTTAAAAGCTATCTCGTTCCATCGACCAAATCAAGTTCACTACGTTCACGGTTTTGCCAAAACCATCCGTAGCCCTCCGTCGTTTCACATGAATAGTCAATAGTATTCAAGCTGTGTTTGTTGGCCAAAGTCAAGGCACAGTGATTGGTAGCTATTGGGTATTCATGTGCAGCATAGATAGATGCGTTGGTTTGGAACAGTCGCACTGCCTTGTTGGCCAAAGTCAAGGGTAGGTGCGGGTGGATTCAAATTAACCTGGAGAACGACGGGTAGAACTTGACATGTGACTTATGATTTGTTGGCCAAAGTCAAGGTCATAAGAGCATGGGGCAAAAATCCACATCGGGAGTTTCATAAGCACTGAAACTTGCTAGATTTGCATACCATTTGGAGTGTGATGATTCTGGTAGGATTCCTTCAGTTTCGTCACGCGATGATATTTGGATCCCGATCCTACTGTGAGTATATGCTACTCCTCGGGAAATTTCTCACTAATCGATCAATGCTATAAACCTAGTAGGTGCCTAGAAAGGTGTTAGCGGGGCTACGCCCCCAGGGAAAAGAGGTTCTTTAATTAAGGAACTTCGCGAAAGCGTTGGAAAACCTCCCTCGAAGTACCGACACCGGCCTGGCTGAACGGTTAAGCAAGTATTGTGCGGTGGGATTGATCCTGACTAATTCTTCCTTTATGGTTTGAGGAGGGATTCGAGAAACAGTGGGAGCCATCCTGTTTAGACAAACTAAAAACCACTCTAAACTTGCAAGAGCATCATGCTGAGTGTTTCTTCTTCTCTCTCCTAATTGCAGCGACCAAATCGACATGACTGGACTTAAGTTACTCCTAGATAAAAACAAACTGACAGGGCCAAACTACAAAGATTGGCTCAGGAATGTCAAGATAGCAATCACTTACAACAAGCTGGGGTATCTTCTTACCACCAAAGCTCCCCCTGTCCCTGGTCCAACTTCCAGCGTCGCGGATAAGGAAATCCGCAAGACTTGGGAGATTGATAGCGCGAAGGCCAAATGCCTCGTGCTTGCCTCGATGGACAACGAACATCAGAGGAGGCACGAGAATATGGACTTGGAATCCATATTGCTTCATACAAAAGAACTGTATGGAGAGCAATCTCGTATCGCAAGATACGAAGCGTCGAAAAAGTTATTTTCGACAAGAATGGCCATCGGATCATCAGTAGCCGAGCACGTGCTAAAGATGATCGGCTACATTGAGGAGCTCGCGGACCTAGGGATCACATTGGAGAGTGAGCTATATACGGATATAGTTCTCTAGTCCCTTCCTTCCACTTACGTCCAGTTCATACTGAACTTCAACTTACAAGAAAAAGAGGTTGAACTTTCAGAGCTCCTCAACATGCTGAGGAGCGCAGAGGGCACCCTACAGAAAGGTAGGGAAACATCCACTTTGTTTGTAGGAGGATCGTCTTCTTCTAGGTCCAAGGCGAAAGCCAAGGGAAAGAAGAAGAAGGCCTCCGCCAAACCAAGGGGCGGTGTTAGTAAAGTGGATACGAAGGGAAAAGGTAAAGCAACAAAGATAGCGGGGAAGCTTGTGGATAAGGAAGAATGCTTCTATTGTCATAAGAAAGGACACTGGAAGAATGATTGCAGGGCCTGGAAGGCCAGAACACAGGAATTGAAGCAGGTTGCAGCTTCAGCTTCAGGTGTGTATGTTATTGAAAACTGTCTTTCAATAAACTCTACTTCCTGGGTATTGGATACCGGATCAGGATCTCATATCTGTAATTCTTTGCAGGCGTTGAGAAACCGTAGGGTTTTGAAGGCAAGTGACATGACCCTCAGAGTTGCGAACGGAGCTAGCATGGATGCTAAAGCCATGGGGGACTATCACCTGGGAATGTCAGATGGACATGTTTTGGTTTTGCATAATTGCTTTTTTGTACCCAACGCAACATGTAATATCATTTCTGTATCTTTAGTTTCTAAAGAAGGTTATGAATTTGCGTTTGTAAGTAATGTTGTAAACATTCACCTTAATCAAGTTCTGATTGGGTCAGGTACATTGAGTAATGGTATATACGTATTGAACCAACCACAGATTTTCAATGTCCAGAATACACACAAAAGAAAGTCTCCAGAAATAAATCAGACTTTCTTGTGGCATTGTAGACTGGGTCACATCAATGAGAGAAGGTTGACGAAGTTACATACAGAAGGGTATTTGAATGCGTTCGAATATCAATCGTATGCCACTTGTCAATCCTGTCTCAAAGGAAAGATGACAAAGACTCCGTTTACTGGACATGGAGTAAGAGCGAGCGAGCTCTTGGGACTCGTACACAGTGACGTGTGCGGTCCAATGTCTACACATGCGCGAAGCGGATATTCTTACTTCATTACTTTTACGGATGACTTCTCAAGGTACGGTTATGTCTTCTTAATGAAACATAAGTCCGAAGCCTTTGGAAAATTCCAGGAGTATAAGAATGAAGTAGAGAAACAGACCGGCAAAAGTATTAAGATTCTAAGATCGGATCGAGGTGGAGAATACTTAAGTGCCAAGTTCCTGGACTATTTAAAAGAGAACGGAATTCTCTCTCAGCTTACTCCTCCATACACCCCGCAACATAACGGTGTATCGGAGAGACGGAACCGCACCCTATTGGATATGGTGCGGTCCATGATGAGTAACGCTGAGTTGCCGCGATCATTCTGGGGATATGCGCTAGAATCAGCAGCATACCTTTTGAACCGAGTTCCTACTAAGACCGTGCCTACTACACCATATGAGATGTGGTGTGGGAAGAGACCCTATCTTAAGCACATTAAGACATGGGGATGTCCAGCTTTTGTCAAAAAGCAGCATGCGGACAAGCTCGAGGCACGCTCGGTACAGTGCAAGTTTGTGGGGTATCCGAAGAACTCCAAAGGATATTTCTTCTACTGTGAAGAGGAACAAAAAGTTCTTGTTTCTCGTCATGCCTACTTCTTGGAAACTGAGTTTTTGGAAACCCAGATAAGTGGGAGCACAGTAGAACTGGAAGAAATTCCAGAACCACGGACTATTACTGAAAGTTTAGTGGAACCAGAGGGTTCGGAAGAACAGGACATTCCTACGCCGCTGCGCAGGAGTAGTAGGCAGACTCATCCGCCCGAGAGATACTACGGTTTTCTCATAGACGGGGATAGAGAGGATTGCATCATAGATTATGATGAGCCTACTAGCTTCCAGCAGGCCGTTCAGAGCGTTGACTCAGTGAAATGGCTGGATGCAATGCGGACCGAGATGGAGTCCATGTACACCAACAAGGTATGGACGTTGGACATTGCTCCAGACGGGGTAAAACCCGTAGGATGCAAGTGGATCTTCAAAAGGAAGATTGGTGTAGATGGACAGGTTGAGACCTATAAAGCTAGGCTGGTAGCAAAGGGTTTTCGTCAAAGACCTGGCTTGGACTATGACGAGACCTTTTCTCCAGTAGCCATGCTGAAATCCATTCGGATCCTTCTTGCCATTGCTGCCTTCCACGATTATGAGATCTGGCAAATGGACGTAAAGACCGCTTTTTTAAATGGAAATTTAGAGGAGTGTGTCTATATGGACCAACCAGAGGGTTTCATTCAGAGTGGGAGCAGCGGAAAGGTGTGCAAATTTCTTAAGTCCATCTATGGACTAAAGCAGGCATCGCGGAGTGGAACATCTGTTTTGATGAGACGGTCAAAAGAATTTGGCTTTATCAAAAATCCAGATGAACCATGCATCTATAGTAGATTTGTAGCGAGAACTGTAGTATTCCTCGTTTTATACGTAGATGACATTCTCTTAATAGGAAATGACATTCCTATGCTACAATCTGTCAAGGGGTTCTTGTCACACAGGTTCTCCATGAAAGACCTGGGTGATGCCTCATACATTCTGGATATCCGGATCTACCGTGACAGATCCAAGAGGATATTAGGACTTTCACAGTCCAGTTACATCGACACCATACTGAAGAGGTTCAGTATGGAAGATTCCAAGCGCGGTAACCTACCGGCTTGTCACGGGATCACCCTCTCTAAAGAGATGTCTCCCAAGACTGATTTGGAGAGGGATCGCATGTCTATTATACCCTACGCTTCTGCGGTAGGCTCTATAATGTATGCGATGTTGTGTACCAGACCGGATGTAGCTTATGCACTGAGTGTGGTAAGCCGGTATCAGTCAAACCCTGGGGAGAAACACTGGATAGCAGTAAAGAACATTCTCAAGTACCTGAGAAGGACTAAGGAGATGTTCTTGGTGTATGGCGGAAAAGACCTCCAGATCGAGGCCTTTGCTGACTCCAGCTTCCAGAGTGACAAGGATGATTCCAAGTCCATGTCGGGTTTTGTCTTTACCCTCAATGGAGGGGCGGTGTGTTGGAAGAGTTCCAAACAGGAAACCGTTGCAGACTCGACGATGGAAGCGGAATACATCGCTGCATCTGATGCTGCAAAAGAAGCTGTCTGGATGAGGAAGTTCTTGAAAGAACTTCAGGTGGTTCCGTCCATTGTTGATCCAATACCTCTGTATTGCGACAACAACGGGGCTATAGCTTTAGCGAAGGAACCCAGGTCCCATCAGAGATCCAGGCACATCTTAAGGCGGTATCACCTGATCAGGGAGATCGTGGATCGCCAGGAGATCGAGGTTCGGAGAGTCGCTTCAGAAGATAACACTGCAGATCCATTCACCAAGGCCTTGCCCCAGACTCAGTTCGAGCGGCTGATCGAGATGATAGGTCTTCGATACGCCAGTACATGGCCTTAGTGCAAGTGGGAGATTGTTAGTGTATATGCCCTAGAGGCCATTACTGTATCATACTAGTTTGTATATTACTTAATGGAAGCTTGGGATATTCACCTTGTATATACAATCTTGCTCAAAATAGTAGTATGCTACTTGGTTTGTTTCTACTTGAATGTGTACATGTGTTTATTTCTGTATATCGCCTGTACACATTAGTGGAGCCCTTAGGATCTTTGCTTGATTACCAGCGATGTGATGGCCGTCACACTAGTGGGGCTGGGTAATCTATAAGCACATCCTTATGCAGGTCCCTGGTCGCAGGACTATCGAGACAGGGCATCGATACTCCGGAGTAGACCAGCGCATGCGCTTCTCATCCCAGTGTGGGAGACGATCTGTCCCACAGCCGTCAGTACGTCGTACTTGAGATAGTATGCGGGTGCTCGTTAGGTTACGGGTACACTGGACAGGACTCGTCGGGAACTGACTAGTTGGTATTATACCTATCGTCAGTTATCAGTTCCCAGGTGACATGAGTACAGCTTAGTCCGCTGACTTGACACTGTCACTTCGCCTCGAGTGTGTTCCCACTGTACTTTGATCACTACCCTACCACGGCTCAAAGGAGTCGTGCAAACAGGTGGTGGTTGGGTGCAGTCCCGAAGCACTTGGAGGCAGTGACGGTTAGACAGGATTCGTCTCTCCCGGTATTGGGGGTTGACATCGCGCTGTGTCTAGGAGAGCCATTACACGAGTAGTCCCTGGCCAGGGCAAACGAGATATACTGGTAGGTTTCCAGTGTTATCTCAGGGTGTTTTGGGCTTCGCTCCGGCACGACTTGTACCGCTATTGGGGGACTGACGTTTACCGCCCCCTAGGCCCGCCATGCGATGTATCAGACAAACAGACCGGACTGTACGGAGAATGTCACACTCAGGCTCAGTAGGAGTTCAGATGGGTTTCGCCTCGTCGGTCTTCTTGTCGGCATTACCTGGGGACCGTTACGCACAGCTAGTGCCGCTTGCGGTCTGTGGTTAAACCCACTGCCAGCGTAGTGTCGAGTCTTTAGAGTCCCACACAGAAAGCTTTTCGCCTTTAGGCAAAAGAGTAGAGATCGCATGGTATTGCGACAGGTCGCATGGTTTTGCGACAGGGTTCGGTCACATCCGTGCACTTGTGCACGTACAGTGTCCGGACAGTTTACACTAGCGGGCTTTGGTCTAAGCCAGATCCTAGTGTACCTTTTGGGATTGGATTTATCCAGTGTGCATTCGTGTTCCTCGGAACGCGGATGCGGGTGTGTATGCACAGTTGACAGGGAGGCAGAGGCAGCGGATTCTCATTAGGGTTGTTGACAGTTGACCGTTGACTATTTGACTTTTTGCTCAACCCTAATGAGAATATGATATGTGATTAACTATTATATTAATTAAGTATTATGGTGACATGGTTGTTGACTTTTGTTGACTTTGTTGACTTGTTGACTTTTGTTGACTTGTTGATTTTGTTGACCGGTTGACTAGGCTTGACTAGTTGACCATCATGATAACCATAGCCATCATTTCATGGCAAAGACTTTTACTTGCTTGCTCATTTGTGTAAAATGAGTGCATGAAATGATATGGTTATGGTTGCTTCAACCATCACATAAGACTTTTGTTAGTATGATGAGTTATGATTGCTTTGGATTATGAGAGGGTGAAAGACAAAAGACTTGCTCATTCTTTCTTGCTCATTCTCTCTCTTGTTCTTGAGCTCTCTTGCTTTGCTCTCACCCTCAACCTCTTCCTCCCTCTCTTGATTCTATGGTTCTCTTTTCTCATGAGTTGAGAATCAAGAACCATAGATAAAATCCCATTCTAATCTTCTCTACTCATTCTAGTTCACTAGGTTTAGCAAACCAAGTGAACTAGTTTCTTCAAAGAACGAAGAAGGAGCTAAAGGTTGGAGCTTTCAGGTGGATCTTTCTTCGGCGCAAAGAGACGACGAGAAGAAGCCGGTCCGGACCACCATGGAGCTTGAAGACGAAGGAGTTCAAGACAAGCAAGGTATAACCCCCTAACCGAGTAGCTAGAGACTCATAGTTAGGTTGTTAGATAGATGTTTAACCCAGATCCGGGTTTTTAGGTCCATGTTACCACCTCCGTAAAAATCGTTTTTTACCAAATTCCTCTTTCCCGTAAGTACCGGGAGAGGTAGCATGGACTTACACACTGTACTTTGATTACTACCCTACCACGGCTCAAAGGAGTCATGCAAACAGGTAGTAGTTGGGTGCAGTCCCGAAGCACTTGGAGGCAGTGACGGTTAGACAGGATTCGTCTCTCCCGGTATTGGGGGTTGACATCGCGCTGTGTCTAGGAGAGCCATTACACGAGTAGTCCCTGACCAGGGCAAGCGAGATATACTGGTAGGTTTCCAGTGTTATCTCAGGGTGTTCTGGGCTACACTCCGACATGACTTGTACCGCTATTAGGGGACTGACGTTCACCGCCTCCCTAGGCCCGCCATGAGATGTATCAGACGAACAGACCGGACTGTACGGAGACTGTCACATACAGGCTCAGTAGGAGTTCAGATGGGGTCACCTCGTCAGTCTTCTTATCGGCATCTACCTGGGGACCGTTACGTACAGCTAGTACCACTTGCGGTCTGTGGTTAAACCCACTGCCAGTGTAGTGTCGAGTCTTTAGAGTCCCACACAGAGAGCTATTCGCCTTCAGGCAAAATGGGTAGAGGTCGCATGGTTTTGCGACAGGGTTCGTTCACATCCGCGCACTTGTGCACGTTTGTTGTCCGGGCAGCTTATACTAGCGGGCTTTGGTTTAAGCCGGATCCTATTATATGATCTGGGATTGGTTTTATCTCTTTGTGTTCGTGTTCCTCGGAACATGAACGCGGGTGTGTATGCACAGTTGATTGAGGCGGAGGAAGAGGTTTTTCATTGGGGTTTTGGAACGGGTGTGTATGCACAGTTGACAGTCGTCTTTTTCCAAACCCTAATGATCTTGTGATTTATCAATTAATAATATTAATTAAATGAAATTGTGTCATGGTTGGGCTTGTTGACTTGTTGACCAAGGTTGACTAGTTGACTAGGTTTGAAACTTTGACCATCATCATTACCTTTTTAGATGCTCTTTGATCTTTGCAAAATCATTTATGGTGATATGATAATGATCTATTCAAACTAACCATCACCTTTTCATTTTTGGATTAATATTATTATTTGAAAATCACATATATTTTGTTATGGTTGTAAAAACCATTTGATTCTATCATATTGACTCTCTCTCCTCTTCTTCCTCTTCCTCAAGCTCTCCCCTCTCATGTGTTGAGAAACACTTGAGCTTGAGAAAAACCACTCCAAAACAATCTCTACTCTCATCTAAGGTTCTAGGATTAGCACTTCTAGCATCTTAGTTACTTCTAGCTTGAAGTTGAAGCCGAAGGTTGAGGCTCTCGGGTGGATCCTTCTTCGACGAGAGAAGATGACAAGGAGATCACTTCCGTTCACTCCAAGGAGCAAGGAGAGAAGGACGTAAAGACCTAGATATAACCTCTTTTCCGAGTAGCTAACTCTCTTTAGCTTGTTAGTTAGTTTTGTTTAGAAAAGATCCTGCCTTTAGTTAGTCCATGTTGCCTTGAGTGCTAAAAATCCGTTTTTATACCGTTTCCGCCTCCCCGCAAGCACCGGGGTGGGCAACGTGGACTTACATTTATCAACATGTGAGAGAAAAACAGTAAACCAATACAAGTCAACATGTTAAGATAAAGTGAAACCAAATAGCATACTATCATGTCGAGCAAGAAAGTCCTCTCTATATATATCCAAGCATCTATTATAGTAGATGCATAAATCAAAATTAAAATCAAATTGATTAAGAAAAATTAACACTAATTAACTTATAACATTAATTATATTAATTAAGAAATCTTAATTAAGACCAGATAATAGTGAACCGAGACCCTGATTAAAAAACGATTAAATTGAATGTTAAGAGATACCCTAAAATTTTGATTAGAAACATAACTAGGGTTTTCTGTTTTCATTTAATTAGGAAGTCTAAAATCAAAAGGTCTTAAACTTATTTAGGATTGACCTATAATTTTCCGTCTGACAATTGGTGTGTGTCAAATATTTTTCCGGTCGAATTGATAGGATCACATTATATGTTTGTGAGAGTTGAGCGTCATGTTTAATTTTTTCAAACATATGTGTAGTATTCGACAAGGGGATTTGACATACAATAATTGTCGGATTTGTCCAGTTTGGACATGTTACGAATGCAACAAGACTCATATATCACATTCTCCTGTATTTTCGTCCATTTCGAGAAGTTTCGATGGTGCTTTCCATTTGTTCCCCGTGTACAGATTTATGTACGAATATGGGGAATAGGGGGAAAGTACTCCCGAAATTTTCTCGAAATGGACGAAAAACAGAAGGATATAAGATGCGAGTGTTGCATTCGTAATGGGAATTATGACCTTTATTCCTGACAACCGTGAAACTAATTATTCGTCCCGACCTTTTTCCCTGAGTACTTACGACAATTTTAAATGATTTTAGATGTTTTGATGCGTCCACATCATGAAATCTAATTTAAAACTTGAAAATTTATTTAATGATGAGTTTGTAATAAACTCATAAGATATGTTAAACTTATATTATTATTTGTGTTATAATAGATGCGAATTCTGTTGGCTATATTGCTCTCAAGGCAATTATTGTAGTCGCAGACAAGTGATTATGATGATTGAGGGAGGACCTATACCGGAAGAACAGTCTTACTCGACATGATAGTATACTATTTGGTTTGTCTTTATCATCACTATTATATGTTGATGGAGCCCATATGATTCTTGCTTGACTACCAGCATTCTGATGGCGATCATATATGTGGAAGCTGGGGGTCTATAACACTACTACAAATAAGGGTTGCCCCTACGGATTTACCCATAGGGGAAAACCACTGCCCCTACGGATATATCCGTAGGGACAATAAAATACCCTGTAGGTACAAACGCCGTAGGTGCAAGTTGAAGCCCTGAACTTGCCCCTACGGACAAAAACTTGCCCCTACGGAGTTCTGTGTAGGTCCCATTTCCCCTACGGAGTAGGCCGTAGGGGAAAAAAAAATATTTTATTTACGGTTTTTAAAAATATATTACTTGTACCTACGGATGAATCCGTAGGGCCAAGTAATATCCCCTACGGATACATGCGTAGGTACATATCCGTAGGGGCAAAATATCAGAAATCCTGATATTTTGTCCCTACGGATAACTCCGTAGGGGCATTTGTTTGCCCCTACGGATATATCCGTAGGGCAATCCCAACCCCCTGATACTGAGATCAGGGGGGAAAATATCAGTTATTCTGATATTTTGCCCCTACGGTTTAAGCCGTAGGGGCAACGGGTGTATCCGTAGGTACATATTATCTGTTTTTTTCAAAAAAGGGCTGTCTGATTTTTTCTCGCCCTGTGCACAATAATATATACATCAATCAAATATAAAATTAATCATCACACAACATATATCGCAGTATTCATAATCACATCTCACGCATATAATATACAAAAGAAACCAAAAAACTGAATATGATATAAATATAAACCAATATCAATATCGTCCAAAATGTTTCAAAATGTAGTACAATATGTATCATATAAATAAATACATGTTTCAAAAAATAAGAATCAAAAAGCTACCCTAGCTCGGTCCAGCTCCACCTCTGATAAACGCTAGAATCTGGCACGCCTGCTCCTCGGTCAATAAACCATGCAATTCGGCGTGTGCGGGAGTCTGAGCGGGCTGTGGAGCTGGCGATGTGGTCTGCGCAGCCGCCGTCGAGGTAGTGGCTTGCGGAGCCGCGGCTGTGGGAGTCTGAGCGGGCGGTGGAGCTATAGGAGCTGTTTGCGGAACCGCAGCCGATGTAGTGGCTTGCGGAGCCGCAGCCGAAGGAGATGCATGTGGAGGCTCGGCCGATGTACCCTGTCGCGTCTGGACCTAACGTGTGTAATAAGCGTGTAAGAACTGTGTATTATTCGAATTCGTATCATTATCAAGTTATTTCGAAACCCTATTTGGATATCTAGTTTGGAAAACCGTAGTTTATTTTAATTAGATATGTATGTATGATTAATCAAACCTAAGTCTACAACCAAATAAGCTCAGGCTACGTACTAATTATGGATATGTTGATATCTATAATATGACATGATATTTTACTATAAAGTAGTATACATACCAGCATCTCCTTCAACTCCTGAACGGTGGCCCTCAAGCTCTCCAGTTCCTGCTGGACACGTCGCTCACTGGAGACGGAGGAAGTAACCACCGGGGTGGAGTCCAACCTCATATGGGTCCTGCTAGGGCTCGGTCCCCGGCCTCTCTCCCAACCTCCGTGGTGCCCTCCGTGTGCGGCGTCCAGGACTGGGGTCAGCAGCCTCGGATCGCTCTGTCCGGTAAAATCGATCCCCGAGGCCTCGGCCTGCTCAACCACCCGCTCCTACACCCACATTAAGCAGTAAAGTATAAGTATAAAATTTAAATTTGAACCTTCCAAAACTAAAATTTCAAATATGGGTAGAATAAATATTAACACTTACGCAATACTCCTGGGTAGCGATGTCGGGACATCGAAGCTCGCCCGTGGCGGGATCTGTTGAGGTGCCGTGGACGGCAAGATATGCGGACAGCACGCTCGGTGTACCACCTTGCGCCACGGTCTGAGCTGTCTGTAATATTAGAAAATAACTCTTAATATTAGATATATTAGAAATTAACTCTTAATATTGCAGAATATCACAAAGGTCGGTCTATTGTAATTTACCGATAACTCCATGGCTCGAGTAATATTCCTCGAGCCACCTGTGTAAGTGGGGCGACCCCTCTTCGCCGACTTCCTGTTCTCTGTATTCTGAGCGGCCTGTTTCTGTTGGATATAGTGCCCTCAGAGTCAATTATTAGATTGAAGGTACGTGATTGCAATGATTGCGGAGGACCTATACCGGTAGGACAATCTTACTCGAGATGATAGTATGCTATCTGGTTTGCCTTTATCAGTCGTGTACAGGTTCAGGTGACTGATCACTGTTACACTTTGACAAAGCCCTTAGGATCTTCCTTTACTACCAACAGTATGATGGCGATCATATACGTGAGAGTTGGATGGATTATAAGCATATCCTTAATTGTGGTCCCTAGTCATGTGAGTTTCGAGACAGGGCATCGATACTCCGGAGTAGACTAGTGTATACAGTCGAGACTCCGACGATGGGTGGTGGCCAGTCTCAAAAGCCACTAGTGTCAGTTGGATCACCTAAGATGTATACAGGTGCTCATTGGGTTATGAGTACACCGGACAGGACTCGCCGGGAACCTGCTAGTTGGTATTATACATATCGTCAGATAGCAGTTCCCTGGTGACATGTGTACAGGTTAGTTCATCGAGCTGAGGTCGTCATTTGTCTCGTGTGAGTTCCCACTGTGCTTTGATTTCTACCCTACCACGGCTCAAAAGAGTCGTGCAAACAGGTAGTTTTTGGGTACAGTCCCGAGCCACATGGAGGCACGTGAGCGAATCGGCAGGGGATTCGTCTCTCCCGGTATTGGGGGTGAGATCGCGCTGTGTCTAGGAGAGCCATTACATAAAGCCCACGGCCGTGGCAGGATATTTACTGGTAGGTACTCTAGTAGTATCTCAGGGTGTTTTTAGGCTACACTCCGACACGACTTATACTGCTATTGGGGGTCTGACGTTACTAGCCCCCTAGGCAGATATGCGATACTCATAGACGAACGGACCGGACTGTATATACATTGTCACTGTTAGGCTCAGTAGGGTTTCCGGATGAGTTCGCTCATCGGCCTCCCATGAGGTCAGTCCATGGGCAGCCGTTACGCACAGCTAGTGCCGCTGACGGCTTGTGGTTATACCCACCGCCAGGGTACTGACGAGTCATTAGAGTCCCCCACAGATAGTTTCCCAAGTTCGGGCGAAACGTTGTAGAGGCTGTATGGTTTTATGGAAGGGTTCGGAAAATGCACGTGCGTTTACGCACGTGTCATATTTCGGGCAGATAATACTGGTGGGCTTTGGTTTAAGCCGGATCCGAGTATTATATTGAGTAGATATAATATCTTTGTCTCTGTTGCATTTGTATTCGGTCGTAATACAAATGCGGGTATTTTTATACAGTTACGGGGTTGTCCTGAAATTCGTTTCAGGATCGCTTTTGAAAGTTTCCAGTTTCCAGTTTCCGTATTTGACATTCGGTTAAATGCGGATTTAACTTTTTGTCACTCGGGTGAGTCATGAGGGTGAGTCGTGCTTCTAGAAGCTTCTAGATGGTGAGGTGGCTTAGTGACTCATCTTGGTATTAATTGTTGCATTAATGGGTTGATGATGTGTTATTATGACTCATCCTTTAGCATTGATGTTTCTTGTTAACCTTAGGATATTTCTTCATGATCTTTATCCTTATCGTCATCACTTTTTGCTCCTACCCTCACCCCCTTCATATATGATGGCCGACCCCTTGTGAGAGAGAGAGAGATTGATTTTGATTAAAAAGACTATGGTTTTGAGTGTATGGAAATTTGATAACTCATTTCTCATTCCATTTCATTTTGAGTGGCAACATCATTAACCGTTCGTTCACGGCTTTGGACGAAGTGAGACAAAGTATTCTACTCATTCTCTACATCAATCTTGGTCGTCTCTTTTAGCAAACTTGACAACCGAGTTGCCTCGAGTCAGAGGCGGGAGCCCGTTTAAAGATCCGTTGACGTGGTGCCACCTGGACGAGCAGATCGGAGATCGACGAGATCGGAGCAGCCGCAACAAAGCGTGGGATGATGGTTAAAGAACGAAGGACTCGGATCGTTCGGTATAACCTTTCTACCCTCTTTACAGATTGTTAGTTTGGCAATAATGGCAGATCCGGGTTATAATATACGATAGCGCCAGTTAAAAAGTTTTTGTTCCGCATTTGGCGTCTGTTTGACGGCCGGGGCGCTACCGTAGACTTACAGTGGTATCAGAGCCTCACCATTATGCTTTACTAACTTGTGCTAACACGTTTAAAATATCGATCGGACCGAATATCAAAAACTACAACTTTTCAGTTCTGAGTTTCTGTCGATTTTAAAAGGGTTCTAAAAATAATTTTACACATCACAGAAAATTCAGCAGGCTTTTCTAAGCACATGGTACAAATTTGGTCACGTAACCCTACAAGACCGCCGCGGAATCGTGGTCAAACCTAGGGTTTGACCGCGCATCCGCGGCCAATCTGTGGGATCATTGATCCAAATTTGTACAGTTGCTTCTCTTGGGTCAATTGTGGTTTTTGGTATATATCGTTTGGACCCAGATTTTGTTACTGTACAGCAGATGTACGTGGGGCCCACTTCGTGATATTTAGTCGATCAAAATTTAAACATGTTAATTTACAGTACTTACATTATATCTCCGACCGTGAATGTCATTCGATCGGTAAACTGCGTCTGATTGCTATAGTTCTTTTAGACGGGTTTGCGAACGTGACATTCATGTTGATGTTCTGTGTTGTGCTGTGATGTTGCGGATTTGTCGTGGTGGATAGCAGTGTGCAATGGTAGTGCAGTTTGGATTTATTTGTACATTTGATATTGCGGGGCGAGCGTCCAACATGTGGACTGCCGTCACTGCCTGTTGTATAATATTCTTTTGGGGCACGACTGGGTTGAGGTCGATGTACCCGTTGTACATATTTTTCATTTCTGTACTAGGTTTTACCCCGCAGCGGAGTGCACGGATAGCCGGGTTCTGGAGGGCAACGGGTCCGCATCTCATGGCTTTGAGAGGCAGAGGGGCCTTACTCTGGAATTAGCAGACTATTCGCCTCACTCGTAGGGGGTACAGGTTGACCCAAGCTGGGGTGCCTAAGTTACCGGATTCCGTGAAGTGAAGGGTGGTCCATTCACTATACTGTAGGGGGCTGCCTCGCTTCAGGTTTTGGCGGGTAACTTGCCGCACCCGTAGGGGTCTAGGTTTCATTGCACAGGCTATCCACACGACCAGGAGAACGTCGAGTTTCAGCAGCGGCTTTGTGAAACCCGTGGATCCCAGATTATCTGTATTGTTCTGTGATGCTTATTACTTTTCTGTAATGTTGCATATTATCACGCCTGGAGCGATTATTGTATATTAGTATATATACTATTAGATGTTGTATATGTTTTACACCCGCGCTAGTCCAGTCCCCGCTTTGTCGTTAGTTAAGTAACCTAACGGGTGATGACGGGACCCAGTGCCGAATGCGGATGGCATATACGTACATTTTATTTTCGTTCTTTTCTGGTGTGATTAATTGATGGGACTGCGTTGATTTTGATCAATGCAAAGGAAAGCAAACCTATTTGGCAGTTGTTGGAAAAAATTTAAAAAGTGTTATTACAAAGACGTTTCCTTTTGTTTTGCATAGCGGTATTCGGTTGGAATATCCTGCACCTCATTCGACAAGGCAAGGGCCGATATCCTTTCATCGGGAATGACCCCTTGGGCAGAAGTTTGCGTCAGGGTAATAACTTCACTACAGTCGATTACAAGTTGCTTTGCATCGCGGTATTTAGTTGGAATATCCAGCACCTCATTCCACGAGGAAAGAGCCGAAATCCCTTCATCGGGAATGACCTCTTTAGCAAAGGTTTTCGCCCCTATATTTTTATAAAAGCTATCAGGTTCCTTCAGCGATATCAAGTTCATTACGTTAAAGGTTTTTCGCCAAAAACCACCCGTAGCCCTCCGTCATTTCTTTTGGGTATTCAGTAGTATTCAAGCTATGCATTTTAGCCAAAGTTAAGGCATAGTGTTTGGTAGCTGCTGGGTATTCATTTGTTGCATAGATAGATGAGTTGGTTTGGGACAGTCGTTCTGCCGATTGGCCAAAGTCAGGGGCATGTGCGGGTGGGTTGAAATTGACAAGATAGTGAAGGGTAGAACTTGGCATGTGACTTATGACATTTTGACCAAAGCCAAAGTCATAAGAGCATGGGGCAAAAATCATATCGGGAGTTCCTAAAGAAACTAAAACTTGCCAAATATGCGCATACCTTCTGGAGTGTGAGTAACGTGAGTGGATTCCGTCACGTTATCATGCGATGAGAGTTGGATCCCGATTCCCACTGATGAGTTGGTTTACTCTTCCGGTGATCCCGATTGATTCTTCTTTTAGGTTTGGAGGAGAATTTGACAGTACAGTGGGAGGTTTCCGGATTAGATAAAGTGATAACCATTCTGATCTAGGTTAGAGTACACGCAGAGTGTTTCTTTGCTCTCTCTCTCTTTGGCAGCGGCCTTTGACCTGCCCTAGACTATGACTCAGTGACCAAGTTGACCGAACCTTCTTAAAATACTGGCTTTTGGATTGTCCGAGTTGCATAAGTCATTGCCACTCCTTCTTCTACACTTTGCATTTCTCAGAACACCCCGTATTACTACGGACATCCACTTCCATTGGATAGATCCATCGTATGGTTATATACGAACTCGAAGGGACTTCTTCGAGGATGGATCCAGGTTCAGGAGAAATAGAATTGGTTTATTCAGTTGTCTTTTATTATCACCTTCTCTCAGGTTGCGAGGGCTTCTTGGTTTAGGAGAGTACACCTATTACGCTTATTGGATAGTCTTATTCCAAACCATAGGCAGGTGCCGAAAGGTAGGGAATGAAGAAAACCAATTAGCCTAAGTAGGGTGTGCAGAAGGTAATATGTAAAGACAAAATAAAGGAATTAGAAAGAGGGCAATGTAAATTGCGACTGATATCATTCATGACCAAATCGCGTACTTCATCGCCACTCCTATTTCACCTTTAAAAGAATAAGGTATTATTCAGTTGTCTTTTATCATCACCTTCTCTCAAGATGTGAGTACTCCTTGGTTTAGGAGGGGACACCTATTATGCTTACTAGATAGTCTTCTTCCAAACCATAGGCTGGTGCCGAATGGTAGGGAAGGAAGAAAACCATTTAGCCTAAAGGGGGTGTACAGAAGGTAATAACTAAAGACAAATAAAGGGATTCGGAGAGATGGCAATAAAATATACGGTTGAAGTCATGAATTGGATTATGGAAGAGGCATTGCTAGGAATACCAGGATACCCCTACGAAACATTTTCATGTTTCAGTCCATTATTAAAAGAAAACTGTTTTCCCGATAAAATACTTACTCCAAGGGTATGTATTTACCAGTTTCATTCTCATATCTGTATGGTTTTATAGATGATGAGTGGGAGTAAGTTATTGGGAATTAGGTGATTGTCCTCATTATATCGGAATTCATTGTAATTGGTGATATTTGAGGAAATCGTCAGGGTACAGTTTTCAACCTACGACGCACAAGTTTTTGAGTTATTCAACTCAGAGGTCTTATACAGAGTATTGTATGTTGTCCAAGTGTCCATCAGGACAAAGGGGTAGGTCCTCGTACTATATTCTGTTTACTTATGACTTCTCTAGTTTTTAGACAAGTGTTTCGTAGAAATACAAGGTCTAAGTTTTGAGAAGTTGTGGGTATAAGAATAAAGTAGAGACCAGGTGTCACAAGTATCGGGATTCTTCAAAAAGATCGAAGATGTAGATTCTTATGATTGGTATTCAGATGATAGTAATGGTTTTTTGAGAAACTTGTTTCTCTTTCAAGTTACTCATAATTGGATGGATTCCTAAGTTGTAATGCTGATTAGCCTCTTTTCCATTAAGTTAATATGCACTGGAGACAGTTGCATGATTTGAATTTGGTTCCAATTAAATAAGTGCTAAAGTTTCTATATTGGATATAGAATGGTTCATACCTTAACGATGTTAAGGTACGGGGAGTTGTCCAGCTTATGCTTAAAACCAGACTCTGGATTACTCAGAGCACGTTTCTGTAATGGCTGTTTGTGGGTTGACCCTGGCTATAACAAGAGTTGATTTTCTACCATTTGGAAGATCAATAGTGATATTGTTCTTGACTCGCCACAGTTTTAGTAAAATGGATTTTTTCAGAAAATAGTAGTGGGAGTATGGTAGAACTGGAAGTGATTCCAGAACCGCGAACGATTACGGAAAATTTAATAGGACCTATATATTCAATCAGGTTTGACATTCCATTACCCACTCCGCAGATATGATGGGTAACCTCAGACACCCGAGAGGTACTCTGGTAGCCTCAAGGACGGTGACAGGGAGGTTCTTGCTTACCCAGACTTGACACTACTGTTGTTCCAGACTATGAGAACCGGCAAGAGGTTAAGTATAGCGTCGTTCTATACTAGCTTTAGAAGTGCACGTATATATTATTCTGCCAGAGGGTTGTTGTGGTCAGTGGGAGCATTGGAAGCATAGTGGGCAAGATGCTTATGTCTATTTATAGACTTGAGCAGTTATAGCGGAGATAGATCATCTAATTTTGATGTGACAGTCATAGGTTCGACTTCATCAGAATAGGGGATGGATCTGTTAAGAAGGTAGTAGGGTGTGATGTCATGGTATCTAGATGACATACACAGAGTAGGAAGTAAAATTCTTACACTACGATCGGTTGTACTGTGGTCGTCACACAGTTGTTTCTCCAGACAGGATATGGATATAATATCAGACATTATGGTTTCTAGATCTATGGTTTTAGATCTGGATTTGGGTAGTTTCCCAATGTGGGTACTTTGACAGTATTCTGATAGTATTTAGAATAGATGACTCCTGGCATGGTGGTGTACCTGCAGGTGATAGAGTCACCCTCTCTAAAGGTGTCTTAAAGACTAAAGGAGAAAGGGATGTGCATGATTGACAGATCACTTGCTTAGGCAATTGAGTCAATCATGAGATGTCAAGTACCATACCAAATGTTGTTTTTGCAAGAGATGCGATAAGTTTGTATTAATCCAATCCTGGAGAAACATAAGGAAGCAGTTTTAGAACATAAGTACATGTTCTACGGATTTGATGACGGCAGCCTCCTTCGGGGGACGATTATCATTCCAGGCTTCAAAGGTGACATGGTTGACAGAGTGATTGTCAGAGTTATGGTTTTCCCTCTGACGAGGGACAATATTATGGACAGGAAGTCCAAGAGGATACTGTGGGAGGCATGGTGCCGGATACTGATTAGGTTCAGTGATCGATACAGTCTAAGAAGTTTGGATTTGGAGTTTATTTATGAACTAGGTCCCATCAGATATCCAGACATATTCTAAGACATGTATTACTCAATTCGGGAGATGGCTTTCTCCGCGAACTTGAGATTTAGAGAGATATAGAAAGAAACATCAGGGCGGATCCACCCACTGAGGCTATTTCTCGAACACAATAGTTTTACAAACGGGCATTGTGAAACTGATTAGCAGAGGAGTTGGATGTTCGGTTTCACACGGGCTGTGAGTAGTCGACATCACAATAATTAGCCTTAAGTGCAAGTGGGAGATTGTTGGATATAGTGCCCTCAGAGTCAATTATTGGATCGCAGGTACGTGATTGCAATGATTGCGGATGACCTATACCGGTAGGACAGTCTTACTCGAGATGATAGTATGCTATCTGGTTTGCCTTTATCAGTCGTGTACAGGTTCAGGTGACTGATCACTGTTACACTTTGATAGAGCCCTTAGGATCTTGCTTTACTACCAACAATATGATGGCGATCATATACGTGAGAGTTGGGTGGTTTATAAGCATATCCTTAATTGTGGTCCCTAGTCGTGGGAGTTTCGAGACAGGGCATCGATACTTCGGAGTAGACTAGTGTATACAGTCCGAGACCCCGACAAGGGGTGGTGGCCGGTCTCACAAGCCACTGGTGTCAGTTGGATCACCTAAGATGTATACGGGTGCTCTTTGGGATATGAGTACACCGAATAGGACTCGCCGGGAACCTGCTAGTTGGTATTATACATATCGTCAGATAGCAGTTCCCTGGTGACATGTGTACATGTTAGTTCATCGACCTGAGGTCGTCATTTGTCTCGTGTGAGTTCCCACTGTGCTTTGATTTCTACCCTACCACGGCTCAAAGGAGTCGTGCAAACAGGTAGTTTTTGGGTACAGTCCCGAGCCACATGGAGGCACGTGAGCGGATCAGCAAGGGATTCGTCTCTCCCGGTATTGGGGGTGAGATCGCGCTGTGTCTAGGAGAGCCATTACACAAAGCCCACGGCCATGGCAGGAGATTTACTAGTAGGTACTCCAGTAGTATCTCAGGGTGTTTTTAGGCTATACTCCGACACGACTTATACTGCTATTGGGGGTCTGACGTTACTAGCCCCCTAGGCAGATATGCGACTCATAGACGAACGGACTGGACTGTATATACATTGTCACTGTTAGGCTCAGTAGGGTTTCCGGATGAGTTCGCTCATCGGCCTCCCTTGAGGTCAGTCCATGGGCAGCCGTTACGCACAGCTAGTGCCGCTGACGGCTTATGGTTAAACCCACTGCCAGGGTACTGACGAGTCATTAGAGTCCCCCATAGACAGTTTCCTAAGTTTGGGCGAAACGTTGCAGAGGCCGTATGGTTTTATGGCAGGGTTCGGAAAATGCACGTGCATTTACGCACGTGTCATATTTCGGGAAGATAATAATGGTGGGTTTTGGTTTAAGCCGGATCCGAGTATTATATTGAGTAGATATAATATCTTTGTCTCTGTTGCATTTGTATTCGGTCGTAATACAAATGCGGGTATTGTTATACAGTTACGGGGTTGTCCTGAAATTCGTTTCAGGATCGCTTTTGGAAGTTGCCAGTTTCCAGTTTTCAGTTTCCGTATTTGACATTCGGTTAAATGCGGATTTATCTTTTTGTCACTCGGGTGAGTCGTGCTTCTAGAAGCTTCTAGATGGTGAGGTGGCTTAGTGACTCATCTTGGTATTAATTGTTGCATTAATGGGTTGATGATGTGTTATTATGACTCATCCTTTAGCATTAATGTTTCTTGTTGTAACATTTCAAAAAAATAAAATATTATTTTTGGGAATTTTCATTATTTAATATTAATTTTTAATGAATATTTTAATAGTCGGTATAATTAAATACCGATAAATGGTGAAAATTCTGGAGAAAATTATGGAAATTCTAAAATAGGTTATTTTGTGGAAATATGTCATTTTTAAGCTTTTATGGTTACGTAAATGCTATTTTGGTGTTAACCGCGATTAAAATTCGCTAATTGGATTTTTGGCTTTTTGTGCAAAAATGTGCACATAACATTTTTCTACACTTGTTTCATGTTTTGGTCATGGTAGCCTAGGGTTGGACCATGCTTGGGTGACCATGGTGGCTTAAAACTTTTGATTAGGTTAATTAGGTTAATTAGGGTTTTGGGTGTTGATTAAGGGTGATTAGGGTAGGTTGACATTTGGTAGGAGAGAGAGAGGGGATTGGATGGTTGTCATGCAACATTCATGAGAGAGAGAGAGAGGTGGCTAAGGGAATGTCAAATCCTCTCTTCACCTCAACACTTTTTCTTGTCTCACATCACTCTCTCTCACACTCACATCTCTCCCTCTCAATCTTTCTCACTCACATCACTCTCTCTAATCCTACACCACATCAGCCACCAAGGCTGCTGCTGCACCATTCAAAACAACACTCCTAATACAACAACTCCAACTCACACCACCACACCATCATAAACCTCACTTCACCCCACACAACAACAGCCTACAGCAGCCACAAAACAGCCCCCCCTTTTCATCCGCTGCTACATTAGCTACAGCAACAGCCACATCTCTCAAAACACCAAAAACAACCACAACAACAGCTGAAACAGCAACTGCATCAGCAGTGAAGAAAACAGAAGCAACAACATCACATACTACAACACCACACCCTCATCATACTACTACATCAAACAACAACCTCATCCCAACCACAAAACCACCACAACAATTGCTGCAGTAGTTTCAGCCAGAGAACAGGAACAGCATCAGCTGCAAAAGCAACACCCGCAGTTGTAGCAGTAGTCCAGCAACAACCCTTCCTCCTTCCTCCTTCCCTTCTCCTGCATATAAGATCCCTTGAGGTATAATCTTGCAACCTAAACTCCTATCTTGCTAAGTCATAGTTGTTTAGCTGAAAATTTAGTGTTATTGAGCAGATTAGTGCTAGTTTAGATAAATTTGAGTGAGACTTGACCAAGTGTTGGTTTTGATGATTAGGATAACCTTATTAGGTGTGTTTGAGACCAGTTAACCCTAGATCATCCCAGATTTCCAGTAAGTTACTTGAAAGTTTCAACTTGGCATATCTATCGATTTTGTCGATTTTGTGGCCTTTCTGATATCTGCTTCAACCCGAGAACTCCAAAAATAAAATTAACTTGGCAGTAAGCTGTGCAGGCACCCTGGAACCATCCCACAAAACCCTAGCCCCAACCTCCATTTTCTGGCCGCAGTTTTATTCCTTCTGGCCGCAATTTGCGGCCAGAGCAGGAGGGAATTGCCTTTGCGTGCACGGCCCTATTTCATGTAAACTTGACCCCCTGTATGTCTAGTTTTGACTGTTTCCAGTTAGGGTAAAATCTGGGTTGTTTTTCATGAGCTGGCGTATGATTTACGACTTGTTTTCGTATGGATTTTGGTATTCGATGATTCGTATCTGTCGGGTGGCGTTTGGACGTCAACGACAGTGGTTATTGGCTGTGTTTACACGCCAGGTCACAGGTTTTTACCTATAGGCGTAGCGTGCACCATTTTGGTTTCCGATGTGATTTTCATGTGTTTTAGCATATGATATCCTTATAGGTACCCCCCCCCGTGGCGTCGAGGCGTTGGAGATGCAAATGGCGACATCGGCACCGGCACGCATAAAACAAGATGAGTAGATTTATATCTACGGGAAGAAGTCGGGTGGATGGCGTATAGCACCCCCGCAGTCCGATGTCTAGTATACCCTATAGATTATATATACAGATATATGCTAGCTTATGTGTGACTTAGTTGTTTAGGATGTGTTAGGTGGAATATGCAAAGGATAGGGTTAGAAGTAGCTAGTGTAGTTCTAGTCGTGAACCTAGAATATGTTTACACCCACACGCACACACGTGCGAATTTGCTAGGGTTATACGGTGACAATGAGGATATTGGAGGACATTGGAGATGAGTCGATGAGATATGTTCTGAGCTTATGATATCGGTGATATGACAAGGCTCATATGGGAGATACGCCCTAATGATATAGCGGATCTTTAGACGACGATACATATCAGAGTGATATACTCTGAATAGTTGACATGTGGTTGTGATATGAGATATGTCAGGTTAGATATTTATAGTGGGTCGCATTGAGTGATGTACCCTTCTCTCGACGATTTATGATGTTGATATCAGTTATTTGAGGCTGTAGGTCAGCAGCCAGATCATGATTGGATTGATGATATTAGTGTTGTACTAGACGTAGGTCAGTACCATGGATGATGATCTTGATAAAAGAGGATATCAGATAAATAGGGTGATGAACGTGATATTAACCCGTACCCAGCTATTGGGATGCCGTACGACGACTTACCGTACGAGCTGTATTTTGATGATTAACCCACACTCATGACTCGAGGATGTCAGATGATATACGGTATCGTACGCAATATTATTGAGGCGGAATCACCGACTATTATATTTATATTTATACATATATCGACTCAGATTTAGGTGGTTTCCATACCTCTCCCGATTGACTTGATAGTTAGATCAGTAGTTAGTTTAGTAGATGTTAGACTAGACCCGAGTCATACCTATTTCAAAAACTTACGAATCGGGAATATCTTAAAAGCAAGTAAAGGGATTCTACGGATATTTTCAAAGGACGTACCTTTCTTAAAAACTCCGTAACCCTTATTTTACTAAAAACCCCGATCTGTCTTATTTCAAATGGCACGATTTCATGACATATACATATTAATGTAGACTTTTCACAGCTGCGTTGGTTTATTCGATTCCGCATGTTCATTACTATTCACATTTCATTCCATGTGCTATTGCTATATTACCATCATGCTGTTAGGACACCAGCACCATTATCGATGATGTGTATGTTCCACGTACATTTTTTTGCCGGCTCACACACTTCATCATCGATAATTGCCATGTCACTACACTGTAGTACTGTTGCATTCAGGATACGATCCTTGCATGGCATACTCATTGTACACTTATATTTGTGCACTTACTCATACTTGTACACATACATGTCTGCTCATACATAGATGATATTTATAATTTTCGGGAACCGCAAGATACTCTTCAAAACCGATTCATTTTAAAAGAGCGGATTCCCCCAAAATGTGCATATTACCATTCCAGGTTGCATGATAGACATATGTGCTTGCATTTCTTTTACATATCGCCTATATCATGCATTCGATTATACGCATTGAGATATATTGTTTCCATGATATTTCTGAATTTGGGAACCGTGGATATTTCAAAAGAAAATATGTAATTGTTTAAAAAAAACCCGGTTACCCTTGATATGATATTTCAGTGCGTCCACCATGTGTTTTCTCGGAGCTAGAGTGACATGTGGAACCCGATTCGAAGAGGCGGATGAGGCCGAATACGGGTACATGGTGGACCCGGTACGGTACCCCAGGGCGAGAACGGATCGCTGTGCAGTAGACGGTGAGCCTGGCAGAGGGACTACTACCTATCGGTGATTGGTTGGACCTGGCGGTTATCCGGAGGATACTGACCAGAGTCGAGAGATGGATACGGGACGACTCGTACTGCCGGGGCTGAGGGCCGATACCGCAGACGGAGCCGTGGGCTGACCCGGACTGACAGGTGCCCGATATATGAGGATTTACGTGCCGATGCTGGGCACAGTTTTCATGATGTTTTCGAGTGTCGATGCTGGGCACTCCGGTTCCATGATTTTGATTATATCCTCGTTCTTCCATGCATATGCTTATGATATTTATGTGCATGATGCTTATTGTCCTTGGGTGACGGGTGGACGGGATCCACGTTTATACAGACTTTGATTACATACAGACCTCGATTACATTGATCATACTTCATTTGTATATATAACAGGGTATGAGGGCGCTGTTATATATACCCTTACACCAATATTAGTGGAATGTGACGCTAATATATGTGTATTGATATCCATTTGATACTTCATCATATTACTTCATGCAGACATACCTCCTATTTATGACATGTTATTACCTGAGGCACTGACACGAGCACGGCATTACATACATGTATAGATGTTACATTACCACCTTAGCATGCTTCAGACTTATTCATTTGAGGTTTATATATCTTGATTGTATGACCTAGGATTGCGTCATACATGCGATTTCTGTTCGTAGATCTTTTTCTACTTACGAGTTGGCAACTCACCCCCGTTGTGCCCCAGTTTCTTGCAGGTGTTGCCTTACGGGTTTCATTACGGCTTGGCGGGAACAGTTTCATTCAGGTGATTTGCTAGTAGGTGAGTTATTTGTATCATACCGATCCATTATACTTTGTATATTATATTTCAGTTGTATCTAGAATTTCCATCAACCAAACATGTACTTATTTGAGATTGAGATCAGTGATGTTTATTTTTTCGACCTTAGAATCGCGCATTATATTTCCATGGGTTTCTTGCTGTTGGATCTACTTTCTGTTGTGATCCTCGCCTTTAGGCGTTGTATACTATGTTGCTTACAGGTTGATTGTTATGGTTCTTCCTACTCTCTACTACTTTTCTTGGTTTAGATTTCTGGGTTCGGCTTACTTAGAGTACGTACGTCTCGAGACGTTCGTAGTCTAAGTGCCGGTCATGTTCCGTACTTTCGGGTCGCGACACTTGTTAACCTTAGGATATTTCTTTATGATCTTTATCCTTATTGTCACCACTTTTTGCTCCTACCCTCACCCCCCTTCATATATGATGGCCGGCCTCTTGTGAGAGAAAGAGATTGATTTTGATTAAAAAGACTATGGTTTTGAGTGTATGGAAATTTGATAACTCATTTCTCATTCCATTTCATTTTGAGTGGCAACTTCATTAACCGTTCGTTCATGGCTTTGGACGAAGTGAGACAAAGTATTCTATTCATTCTCTACATCAATCTTGGTCGTCTCTTTTAGCAAACTTGACGACCGAGTTGCCTCGAGTCAGAGGCGGGAGCCCATTTAAAGATCCGTTGACGTGGTGCCACCTGGACGAGTAGATCGGAAATCGACGAGATCGGAGCAGCCGCAACAAAGCGTGGGATGATGGTTAAAGAACGAAGGACTCGGATCGTTCGGTATAACCTTTCTATCCTCTTTACAGATTATTAGTTTAGCAATAATGGCAGATCCAGGTTATAGTATATGATAGCGCCAGTTAAAAAGTTTTTGTTCTGCATTTGGCGTCTGTTTGACGGCCGGGGCGCTACCGTAGACTTACAGTTTCTGCACAACGCATTAACATTTAGTTTTCTAATTAAGGAACAGAAAAAAATAAATTATATCCTTAACAATGAATTACATTTAAAATACGTACCTGTTTGCGTTGGGAGTCGAAATATTCGCACAATATAGGCCATGTCTCTACGTCGACTCTTGCAAACGCTAGAGTAGATAGGAGGGCCTCTCTCTCTGCCTCGGGGGTCGCCGTCCACAGGGAGTAGCAGTCGGCCTTCAGCTCATTCCTGTTGTATCGGACTTTGGTCTGCATGTTCTTCATCAGGCCATTATACAGAGCATGAAGGTCGAACACCCTCCCAGGGTGATCAGGGTCGGGTACAGGCTGAAAATCGTAATCCGGCTGAAAATACAAAAAAAAATATTGTTATTAGATTGCAAGTGTTAATAATAAATATATTGGATAAATCAAAGGAAAATATATATTAATACGTACCCGAGCTTGATCAAAGAAGAGGGCAAATGAGCGCCGGTGCTGCTCGCCCCTCTCAACGTGAAGTGGATAGTTCTTCACGAGCCGGCTCTCGTCCCCCATATACTGGCCGAACCTCTCGGCATGAGGACCAGTATAGCGATAGTCAAGGGTAAAAAAGAGGGGGAATGCTTCCTCCCCCTAGCTCTGTCAGGCCTCAGCCTATGGGACTGATTCGGGCCTCGAGTCCCCCTCTGGGGATGGAGAGGCCCTGCGTCTGCAAGAAATATCAAGACAATCAATATTAAGAAAAAGTTGTATTAAGAAATCAAGGTTAAACGAAAATTGAAGTGTGATATATACCTCTGGTGACTAAAGCACGAGCCTGGGCCCGGGCAGCAGCCCGAGCGGGACGATAGTTCCTCCGGTGAGAAACAGCCGGGGTCCCGGATGCGGACGCATCCCCTCCAACTAGAAAATAAACATTGATGCTAAATTTCCATGAAGTTCATATTTATTCTATAAAACATATGTAAAATGAATAAATATTTTATATTTATTCATACTAACCTGCAGACGATGCGGAGGGTATGGAAGTGGCAGGAGTGGCCCCTGCGTCAGATGTGGACGCACCACCTATAATTAGACAATTAAAAATAGATTATATAAGTAATTGCAAAAAGAATGTGTAGATCAATAATATAACGTTCTAAATCAATATGCATGCATTATAGGATATATAAACATACCCGCAGGTGCGGTGGTGTCACCACCTACAGCTAGACAATAATAAAAATTGCTAAGTAAGAGCAAAATGAATGTGTGTATATTTATGATATAGCATTCTAAATCAATATACATGCACTATATGATATATAAACATACCTGGAGGAGCGGGAGTGGCCTCTGTCCCAGATGTGGACGCATCACCAAAAACTAGACAATCAAATATTGACAATATAAGTAATTTTGAAATAAACAGGCATGAATATCTGTAATATTACATTCAAAATGGATAAGCGTGTAGTATACCTGGATGTGTGGCAAAATCCATACGGAAGGAGGCATCCGAAGGGGTCTCCGATCTGGGTGCAAGACCGGCCCTCTGAAGCTCCCTACGGAGCTCTCCGGGCGGCAGAACCGCTCTGCCTCTGTCACGTCCCGAAAGTACGGAACATGACCGGCACTTAAACTACGAAACGTCTCGAGGCGTACGTAATCTAAGTAAGCCAAAAATCCAGAAATCCAAACCAAGAAAAGTAGTAGAGTGAAGGAAAAACCAATTTAAATCAAGTAGTTTTATTAGCATAAGCCGAATTATGCGTTTTTTAAAAACATCCAATATTTCTTGAAAATTTCTGCAGAGTCTCCTTTGTAAATACTGGCCCCCAAACGGGATACAACATGAATAGTATACGAAATCAATAAAAGGCATTCCCAAGCGGGAGCTAGCTCTTCGTCAATCGACGGTCACAACCACACAAGCAATATAATATACAACGCCAAGGGCGAGGATCAAAAACTCAAAAGGAAACTCAAAACCATAAGAAATCCACAGAAATATAACGCGCGACTCTAAGGTCGAAAGAATAACATCACTGGTCTCTATCTCAAAATAAATACATGTTCGGTTGATGGAATTTACTAGATACAACTGAATAATATTATACAAAGTAATATGATGGGTACGATACCAATAAACCCACCTACTAGCAAGTCACCCGAAAGAAGCAGTGCCAGCAAAGCCGTAATGGAACCTGTACGGCAAAACCTGCAAGAACTGTGGCACAACGGGGGTGAGTTGCCAACTCGTGAATAGAAAAATATCTACGAACAGAAACCGCATGAACAACGCAATCCTAGGTCAACGATCATAATATATCCTCAAATATATATAACATGCAGCCTATAACTATGACTAGGGTAAATATCTAACCCGAGTGTAATCCCATGTGCCCGTGTCAGTGCCTCAGGTAGCAATATATCATATGGATGATGTATGAATGCATGGAACAGAATAAAACTGCTTTCATAATTTAGTGAGATTTCTGTACTTTTAAAAGAGGTATCATGAATGAAATCAGCATAAACAGTGTCTAGCATCGATACAAAACATAAATTCCAATGTCTCAATATCTCAGGATCTCAATGTCTCAATCTCACTATCTAGGGCGCCGTCAATCCAGACCGGCCCCTACCATCAATCTCAAGACCACGACGGTATCCTCCGGATATCCGACGCGTCGGGTAAAATCATCGGTCGGTAGTGCTCCCCTGCCAGGCTCAACGTCAACAACACGACCTTTTCGCCCCGGGGTACCGCACCCATGTACCCGAAATGGTTCATCCAACTCCTCGAATCGGGTCTCGAAATCCATCAACAAACTCATGGTGGACGACTCATACATCATGGGAAAACCGCACTTTTCATTTAAAAGAGAGAGAAAAGAAGTTTATAAATGTTTTTACGGTTTTCCCCTAAATCCAGGAAATCTCATGAAAATCCAAATCCAAATCCTCAATAGCATGTAAACAGTGAATATAGGCATGAGAATCCATGAATGCGGCATAACAGTGAATAATAACATGCATGAAGTAGCAGGTAATAACTACAATGTCTGAACTAACATATAAAGCAAGTACACTAATATCATGTCTAAACTATTAGCTAACAAGCTATGTCAATGTAATAGTATTTTCTAAGTGTACGTGACATGGCAATTACCGATGAAGATGTGTGTGAGCCGCCAATTAAGTGTACGTGGTACATACGCATTATCGGTAATGGTGCTGGTGTCCTAACAGCATAATATCAACAATAGCATATGAAATCACTGTTAGTTATATGTATGCCCTAGAGGCCATTACTGTACATTGGATTTATATTGTAGTGGATGCTGGGACATATATAGGAAGGACTTTCTCGCTCGACATGATAGTACGCTATCTGGTTGCTCTTTATCTTAACATGTATAATTTCTGTCTCTCTGTTACATGTTGATAAAGCCCTTAGGATGTGTACTCGACTTCCAGGACTGTGATGCAGATCGTACTAGTGGGGCCTGGATAGTCCATGAGTACATCCTTCAAATGTTCCTAGTCGAGGGAATATCGAGATGGGGCATCGATATTCCAGAGTAGACTAGCGCATATCTTCTCGACCCATGCGATGGGCGATGGATGATCCCATATCCATTGGTGTTTGACATCGAAGATGGTATGCGGGTGCTCAGTGGAGACTGGGTACACTGAACGGACTCGCCGAAAACTCCCAGATGGTATTATACCTCACGTCAGATGGCAGTTCTCTGGTGACACTGGTACAGCTTAGTCTGTTGACCCGAGATCGTCATAGAGTCTTGTGTGTCTCCTACTGTGCTTTGATTTCCACCCTACCACGGCTCTACTGAGGCGTGCAAACAGGTGGTTTTTGGGTACAGTCCCGATTCACATGGAGGCAATGAGCGATAGGAGGGGATTCGTCTCTCCCGGTATTGGGGGTTGATGTTGTGCTATGCTCGACTGGCCATAACAGGAAATCCCTGGCCAGGGTTGCAGTGATATACTGGTAAGAGTTATCAGTAGTTTCACGAATGTTATGGACCTCAAGTCGGCATGACTTATCGAGCTATTGGGGTCTGACGTTTACCACCCCTAGGCGAGATATGCGACATATCAGACGAACAGACCGGACTATACGGTAAGTGTTACTGGTTGGATTCGCAGGAGTGTGAGCGGGCTTGCTCGTCGATCTTCTGATCGCTCAATACCCGGGTGGCCGTTACGTTTAGCAGACCGCTTGCGGCTTGTGGGTGTTTGATATGATCATCATCTGCTACCGGCGTATTGACGAGTCTTTAGAGTCCTACACAGAGGTTTCCTGGCTCAAGCGAAACGAAATAGGAGCGCATATGAGATATGTGCAGGACCGAGAATAATTCGAGTATGTGATACCGTATTCCATTCTCGCGATCAATGTATCGATTGGTTATATGCGATATAACCTAGTTATCGAATCAAGGATTGATTCGATAAGCCGATACATAGGATACTAATCGGTTATATGCGATATGACCGGATCGTTAAATCAAGTGTTGATTTAATGATTTAATGTATAATTATATATTTGATATATTACTTTGCATTAACTAGTATTGGTTCACTTTAAATGGATTTACTCACTTGGTTTGTACACATTGTATATATGATATACTTTTGTGCACAAGATTGTATCATGTTTGATGATACTTGCTCTTTTGGGTTTGTGTAAAGATTAAACCATGTTTATTGAATGGTTAGGGTTTCTTTTCTCTTATTTATTTATCCATTTATTATTGTTTTGGAAAAGATAAAGAGAAAATGAAATGGTGGCTTAGTTTGTCTTTTTCTTTGAAGCTTCTTGAAACCTTGACTAAGTCCACCATTCTTGTCTTTTCTCTAACCCTAACCACTCATCTAAACCTTGGTTAAATCTCTACACTAAACCATGGTTGAAGTCATGATAAGTATTATTTTTTATTTTCTTTTTAATAATCTTATCATATCTTCTTCTTCTTCTTCATCTTCTTCAACATGAAGAAAAGCTTTCTACTTCAATGGCAACTAGCCAAATCAAGTGAGAAATCCAAAACTAAAGTCTACCCACTTCCTATTTCTTCATCCTCTACCTCTTGCCAAGTAGTAGAGTGTGTTTCCTTCACAAATTTTCAAGCTTTCGTGAAGGTGGAGCTTGATCTAGCGAAGCCTCGACGTAGATCATCTTCGGCATGGATATTGACGACCTAGCTCGCTTATTCTTCGACGAAGCCGACGCTAGAGCCCGGGAGTTCACTTGGACAGCGAGAGGACTTCGTTGCGGAGCCGTGGAGGTGGTGGACCGGATCTACAAAGGTTGTATATCTGTTCCCTTAGTTAAAAATGTTAACTAGTTTGCTTGTTTCGCCTAAATATCTAGTAAACGATCCGTAGTCGGGTTTGTAGGCACCCGTAAAATTTGATTTGTGCATGTTTGATCACTTGTGAGACTTCACTAGAGTGCCTAGGAACCCTACAGTGGTATCAGAGCCTAGCTAGAGCCTTAGGCGAAGTCCCGACGGAGTTAGAAGTCCGATCGACCTAAAACCCGACTTTGAAATTGCTCTCTGGACTTTTCTGTAAAATATGGATTTTTTGGAATTAAAAATATCCAGAAATATCAGCAGGAAAATATAAGAGTAACTGTGCAATTCGTAACCCTAACTCCATTAAACTGCCGCGGTTCCGCGGCACGAGCGTGGCTCGTGCGGCGGTTCCGCGGCTATTTTGTCGTATCTTGCAGAGAATTTGGCACAGTAACTCTTATTAAGCAGTGCTGGTTTTCCTGGGGATTTTTAATAATTTATTCCAGAGTTGTATTTTCTGAGTTGTAATGGGGACTCGGTGTATTCGATCGGACTGTCTAATTTTGTCGGTGTGCTTTTCCGGGTATTTTTAGAATATGTTAAAAAGTTCGACCGGATATAAATACCCACTTTTTCCCTTGCCGGGAAATTTCCAATTGTTGGATTTTTCCGTAGTTTAACGACGTTCTAAGTAGTGCAAGTAACGCGATGGACCCTCTAGAAGACAACAAACCTTAACTCGATTATGTGACCGTCTTGAACTGCCCTTTGAACCTTCGGGTTTGGGGCAGTACGGCGTGCCACATGTGAGGCGTTGGCTTGACCCTTCTACGGCTGGACCGTTGGTACTAAGGCACGAACTGAATGCTGTTAGACTTATTTCATGTGTTGAGCTGTATCGGGAAAACTTGGGTGTTCGATTGTTCGATCGAAAAGTTTGGCATTTTCTATTTATCCGGAATGTGATACAATAATTGGAATTCACAAATTGTTATGAGATAACGGAATGAATATTGTAAACGTAGCAGTTTAGTCTCACTTGATCGGTTGCCACGGAATTTTGATATGATCAAAAGTCCGTCGCAATCACGTAGTGTACGCGGATACTCGCCGGGTAAACTTTATAGACAGCCTCACGCCATAGCCCCGACCAAGTGACTGTAGGAGAACCCCGTCGCCGAAAGCATCCGTTCGGGTGCTCGCGGTAGCGGTGTTCCGCCTTGATGCACTTCGTCGACGGTATCAGGGGTACGGCCGTCTACTGAAGTTTGCGACGAGCATTCGATCAGTATGTCGGGAATCCTGTTGAATTGCCCGATTTGATATTGAAAAGAGTTTTCGATAATGAGACTAAAATGCGGGGTTTATAATTGTTAGGCATGCGATGTCTATGTAATTCATTTGGTCAGGCATGCGATGTCTGAGGTGGTTGCGGATTCCAATTGTTGTAGTTTTACACTTTCTTTTCTGTGACCGTAAGTGTAATATGTGATATCGCCGGTTTCGTTGCTATATGTCAACGACAATTGGGATGCGCATATTTACTTACGTTGATGACATGAGATGTTATGTGTTGCTGGATATGTTATATTGGATCGTCGTGTTTGAATAGCCGGGGGTTTTTTATGTGAGATGAGTGTTTTTCATTTTCATTCATGTAAAAACTTGTATGTAATATTCTTTTATTGGGGCACTTCCAGGTTGCGGATGTTGTCACCATTTGTATATTATTTACTTTTCTGCACTAGGATAGACCCAAGGAGGGGAGCACAAGTAACCGGGTTCTGGAGTCCAGTGGGAGACCAACTCGAGGAGTCGAGTCCGGGTCTCCTAACTCTAGAATTGGTAGGGTTGCTTGCCGCTCTCGTAGGGGTCTAGGGGTGTGGGATTGGCTATTCATCACGACCGTGGAATCCGTGTTTTATACTGGCTCATATTGAAAACACGGACGTCCTAGTATATCCAATATTTCATATGTTTCTTCTGTTGTGTTTTATCTGTGATCATGTGATGTTCTGTGACAGGTATTATATATAGTATATATGATATATTATATAGACGTTGCTTATGTTTTACACCCGCGCTAGCCCTGCCTCGCTCTGGCGTTAGTTACCTAACCTAATGGTGCAGACGGGACATCGAGGTGAATGTGGATGGCATAAGCGTACGTTATATATATCTGTGATATTTAGGTGGATTTAAATGATGGGATATTCATTAATGAGATTAATGAAAGAAAATAAACCTAATTGATGTTGTGGAATCGAATTTCAAAATAAAACAGGTAGCTACAGTTCTTGCTTTGCATTGTGGTGTTCATTATAGAACATCCTGCACCTTATTCGATGAGGAAAGGACCGAGATCCCTTCACCGGGAGTGACTCCTTTAGCAAAAACTGGCAGATGCTACACACTCGGTTTGTATTTGATCGCTTCTATAGTTTCTGCTTTGCACAGTGATATATATGATATATCCCGCACCTCATTCGACGAGGAAAGGGCCGACGATCCCTTCACCGGGAGTGACCCCTTTAGCAAAACTAGAAAAGCCTCGAAAACATTCCATTTAAAAACCATTTGATTCCGCAACGAGATCAAGTTCAAAGCGTTAAAGGTTTTCACAAAAACCATTCGCAACCCTCCGTCATTTTAGGAAGTAGAGTACTTAGTATTCGTGCTGTGTTTGTTGACCATAGTCAAGGCACAGTGTACGGTAGCTAAGTGATGTCTTCCTACACCGCATATGATGCGATTAGTTAGGACAGTCGCGTGACTTTGTTGACCTTAGTTAAGGGTCATGTGGGTGGGTCTAATTAATCACGAAATGACGGGTAGAACTTGACTAGTACTTATGATTTGTTGACCATAGTTAAGGTCATAGGTGCTAGGGGTAAAAACCTTCATCGGGAGTTTCAAGTGTTGAAATTTGCAATGAGATTGCATACCTTCTATGTGATAGTTGGATCCCGATACCCACTGCGAGTAATTGTTACTCCTGGGAGAGTTTTGCACTTTGCAATTAGCCGATCAAGTAGGTGTCTAGAAAGGTGTCAACGAGGTTACGCCTCTGGGAAAACGAGGTTTACAGTAATTAGGTCCGTGCGAAAGCACGGGGAACCTCCCTCAAAGTACCGACACTGGCCTGGCTGAAAGATTGGCGAACTTGTAGAGTGTAATTAATCCCGGCTAGTCTTTCCTTTTAGGGTTTGAAGGAAGATTTGATAAAAACAGTGGGAGCCATCCTGATTAGATAAAAAATATAACCAATCTGATCTTGCAAGAGCGCACGCAGAGTGTTTTCTTCTCTCTCTCTCCTGGTAGCGACCATATCACGCCTTAATCAAGATAATAAAATGGATGTATTGACCGAACCCGCTTGTTATACTGAGCTGGGGAACGTTGGTCCCGCTCCAACTTATAATTGTTATAAGACAGAGCAGGAAATAGGGGAATACCAGAATTCCTATGCCGCCCAAACGAAGAAAGTGCATATGATGCATCTCCTTCGGGTGTGTTCATTACAAAGAACTGTTTCTCAGTATCCTCTGCATCCTGGGTATATGATACCGGATCAGGATCCTAGATATGTAATCTGTTACATAGGGCTACAAAAAGGTAGAAAAACTGAGAACGAGTGATAAGTTTCATGAGGCAGAAAACGGGGCAAGTGTTGCAGCCAAGTCTGTTGGTCACTGTCATCCTGTATTACGAATACATTGATTCTGAACAAATGCTATTAGATACCGAACCTGATATACAAAATCATATCAATCTCTTTATTAGTAAAGAAATGATATAATTTTGTATTGATGGATAATGTTTTGAACATTTCCTATATCAAAAGTTGATCGGTTCAGGCACGTTATCTAAAAGCATTGATGTTCTAAATCAAACTACAGTTCTTAGTATACGGAACACACACAAGAGGAAGAGTTCAGAAATGAACGGATCATTCTTGAGGCATTGTAGACTAGGTCATATCAATGCGACCCGACTGGCTGAAGTTACATTTTAGATGCATATTTAAATCAGTTTGAATTTACATCTTATGAAACTTGCCAGTCATGTCATAAAGATTAGATGACCATAGCTCCGTTTACTGGAAACAGAGAAAGAGTTAGTAAACTCTTGGGACTGATACATTATGATGTAAGGTCTCCTGTCTACACATGCCAGGACTGGTTCTTTATACTTCATTATATTCTCTGATAATCTTTCGAGATTCAGACCTATGTTCCTGTTGAAACATGAGTCCGAACCTTTTAAGATATTCACAGAATATAAGTTAGAAGAAGAGAACCACAATACGGGTATAAGTATTATGTCCTATGATGAGATCAAGGAGGAGAATACTTGTGCATGGAATTCCTGGACTATTCTAAAGGAGAATAGGATTCTCTCTCAGCATTACTCCTCCGTATACACCATAGCACGATGGTATATCGGGGCAGAGCAATCTCACCCTATATGATAAGGTGTGCTCTATGATGAGTACTACTGAGTTGCCTATTTCCTTTATGGGAGTTATGCACTTGAGAAGCTGCATACCTATTGAATTAGGTTCGAATCAAATCGAAGCCTACCGCTTCATATGTGATATGGAAAGGGAAGAGCCCATATCTTAAGTTGGTTAAGATTTGGGGTTGTCCGGCCTATGTTTAAAAGCAAAATCCGGACAAGCTCGAGGCAAGGTCTGTTATGTTCAACTGGAAAGGTTCCATCTATACAAACTACAGCAAATGATTTGGTAGAACCGAAGGATTCAGTAGATTCCAACGAACCTCAGCCTCTCCGCCGATCTAGTAGGGTTCCTCACCCACCTGAGAGTTACTCCTGTTTCTCTATGACAGTGGGAGCGAGGATTGCATCATGAGATGATGACCCAACCAGTTTCGAGCTGGCCATCAGGAGTGGGACTCTGTAAGAATGGCTGGATGCTTAGCGATCTGAGATGGAATCCATCTACACCAGCAAAGTATGGACTTTAGCTGCTATATCTGAAGGGTTAAATCCCCATCAGGAGCAAGTATATCTTGAGAAGATTACTTGGTGTAGATGGAAAAGTTGAGACTTTCAAAGCTATACTTGTTAAAGGTTTTCGTCATCGACCAGGCGAGGATAATGATGAAACCTTTTTCCAGTAGCTATGCTTAAGTCTGTCCAGATCCTCCTTACCACGGCTACATACTATGACTACGATATCTGGAGGTTGGGTGCCATGACTGCTTTTCTAAATACCGATTTAGAAGAGAACGTCTATAAGAACATAGCCAGAGGTCTTCGTAAACAGTGGGAGCAGCGGAATCGTGTGCAAGTTGCTTTACATAATGAAGCAGGCATCGCGGAGTTGGAACGTCTGTTTTGATGTGATAGTCAAAGTGTTTGACTTCATCAAAATGGTAGACGAACCTTGTATATAAAAAGGGGTAGTAGAGAGTAAGGTGGTCATCTTCGTATTGTACGTAGACAACATACTCTTGATAGGAAAAGAGTTTCCTATACTACGATCGATCAATCTCCTATTATCACAAGGATTCTCCAAATAGGATAAAGATGATACCTCCTATATCCTGAGATTTGGACCTATGAGATAGATCTAAAGGGATATTAGGGTTCTCACTAGGTATAGTGAGATTATATCAATCGATCCTGTGGAGAATCACTGGAAGTGTTCCAGGGTGATAAAGACGACTGAATGTCAGTCACAGGCACTGTCTTTACCCTCAGTGAAGGGACGGTATGTTGGAAGAGTTCCAAGCTAGATACCGGGGCAAACTAGACGATAAAAGCTGGTAACATTGCTATTGAAGATACTACCAAAGAGGCAGTTTGGGTGTATATTGGTTCATAAGATGAACTTGGTTCCTGCCATTGTATGACAATGGAAGTGTGGCTTAGGCCCTGGAACCCTGGTCCCATCAGTGACCCAGACATATTCTGAGGAAGCATCACCTGATCATGGAGTAGTTGATCTCGAGGTTGATCAAGGTTAGGAGAGTAGACTCAGAGGACAACACGGAGGATCCACTCACGAAGGCCTTTTTCCCAAAGAGAGACTTTTAGGGGATGGTTGAGTATGTGATACTGCAACCACTGCTACAGATGGCCCTAGTGCAAGTGGGAGATTGTTAGTTATATGTATGCCCTAGAGGCCATTACTGTACATTGGATGTATATTGTAGTGGATGCTGGGACATATATAGGAAGGACTTTCTCGCTCGACATGATAGTACGCTATCTGGTTGCTCTTTATCTTAACATGTATAATTTCTGTCTCTCTGTTACATGTTGATAAAGCCCTTAGGATGTGTACTCGACTTCCAGGACTGTGATGCAGATCGTACTAGTGGGGCCTGGATAGTCCATGAGTACATCCTTCAAATGTTCCTAGTCGAGGGAATATCGAGATGGGACATCGATATTCCAGAGTAGACTAGCGCATATCTTCTCGACCCATGCGATGGGCGATGGATGATCCCATATCCATTGGTGTTTGACATCGAAGATGGTATGCGGGTGCTCAGTGGAGACTGGGTACACTGAACGGACTCGCCGAGAACTCCCAGATGGTATTATACCTCACGTCAGATGGCAGTTCTCTGGTGACACTGGTACAGCTTAGTCTGTTGACCCGAGATCGTCATAGAGTCTTGTGTGTCTCCCACTGTGCTTTGATTTCCACCCTGCCACGGCTCTACTGAGGCGTGCAAACAGGTGGTTTTTGGGTACAGTCCCGATTCACATAGAGGCAATGAGCGATAGGAGGGGATTCGTCTCTCCCGGTATTGGGGGTTGATGTTGTGCTATGCTCGACTGGCCATAACAGGAAATCCCTGCCAGGGTTGCAGTGATATACTGGTAAGAGTTATCAGTAGTTTCACGAATGTTATGGACCTCAAGTCGGCATGACTTATCGAGCTATTGGGGTCTGACGTTTACCACCCCTAGGCGAGATATGCGACATATCAGACGAACAGACCAGACTATACGGTAAGTGTTACTGGTTGGATTCGCAGGAGTGTGAGCGGGCTTGCTCGTCGATCTTCTGATCGCTCAATACCCGGGTGGCCGTTACGTTTAGCAGACCGCTTGCGGCTTGTGGGTGTTTGATATGATCATCATCTGCTACCGGCGTATTGACGAGTCTTTAGAGTCCTACACAGAGGTTTCCTGGCTCAAGCGAAACGAAATAGGAGCGCATATGAGATATGTGCGGGACCGAGAATAATTCGAGTATGTGATACCGTATTCCATTCTCGCGATCAATGTATCGATTGGTTATATGCGATATAACCTAGTTATCGAATCAAGGATTGATTCGATAAGCCGATACATAGGATACTAATCGGTTATATGCGATATGACCGGATCGTTAAATCAAGTGTTGATTTAATGATTTAATGTATAATTATATATTTGATATATTACTTTGCATTAACTAGTATTGGTTCACTTTAAATGGATTTACTCACTTGGTTTGTACACATTGTATATGTGATATACTTTTATGCACAAGATTGTATCATGTTTGATGATACTTGCTCTTTTGGGTTTGTGTAAAGATTAAACCATGTTTATTGAATGGTTAGGGTTTCTTTTCTCTTATTTATTTATCCATTTATTATTGTTTTGGAAATGATAAAGAGAAAATGAAATGGTGGCTTAGTTTGTCTTTTTCTTTGAAGCTTCTTGAAACCTTGACTAAGTCCACCATTCTTGTCTTTTCTCTAACCCTAACCACTCATCTAAACCTTGGTTAAATCTCTACACTAAACCATGGTTGAAGTCATGATAAGTATTATTTTTTATTTTCTTTTTAATAATCTTATCATATCTTCTTCATCTTCTTCAACATGAAGAAAAGCTTTCTACTTCAATGGCAACTAGCCAAATCAAGTGAGAAATCCAAAACTAAAGTCTACCCACTTCCTATTTCTTCATCCTCTACCTCTTGCCAAGTAGTAGAGTGTGTTTCCTTCACAAATTTTCAAGGTTTGGTGAAGGTGGAGCTTGATCTAGCGAAGCCTCGACGTAGATCATCTTCGGCATGGATATTGACGACCTAGCTCGCTTATTCTTCGACGAAGCCGACGCTAGAGCCCGGGAGTTCACTTGGACAGCGAGAGGACTTCGTTGCGGAGCCGTGGAGGTGGTGGACCGGATCTACAAAGGTTGTATATCTGTTCCCTTAGTTAAAAATGTTAACTAGTTTGCTTGTTTCGCCTAAATATCTAGTAAACGATCCGTAGTCGGGTTTGTAGGCACCCGTAAAATTTGATTTGTGCATGTTTGATCACTTGTGAGACTTCACTAGAGTGCCTAGGAACCCTACAATCACAATATGAATATGCGATGCGGAGCGAACGACAATAATGTGCGGGAGCAGAATACTAGACACAACGATAACTATAAGTCAAACAATGGTGCCTTTTAAAAATAACACGAATCGCGGTGTTTTGAAAATAAGGGCTACGGTGTTTTTAAGCAAAGATACGTCTTTTGAAATATCCGTAGAATCCCTTGACCTGTCTTTCAAAATACCCGCGATTCGTTAGCTTTTGAAATAGGTAGGAGTCGAATCTAGTCTACCAACTATACTAAACTATAGGGCTAAGCTAACAGGCTAACTGAAGGTAAGGAAACCGTCTAATATCTGAGTCGATACATATATATATATATATATATATATATATATATATTTGTCGGTGATCCCGCATCAATAATATCACATCCGATACCATATCTATAATCAAACATTCCCAAGTCAAGAGTGCGGATCAATCATCAATATATAGCTCGTACGTAAATCCGTCGTACGGCATCCCAAATCTAGGTACGGGTCAATATCACATTCATCATACTATTCATCTGGTATCCTCTTTATCAAATATCATGATCGGGGTACTGATCTACGTCTAGTACAATACAGATACCACTTAAGTATGCATGCACGTGTGTGAAACACTACGTCAAGGACCTGCTACAACGTCATGTCGTATCTCAAATACGAACCCTGCCATATCACCGATCTCATCGACTCATCTCAAATCCCAAGTACTATCCTCATCATCCGTGCATGTGTATATGAATGTATATATGCATAGTCCCATACCCACGCGTATATACATATATACACATTCCCATCAACGCACAAGAAAGTAATGTATGCAAGTCTGTGTGTGCTTATGTTGGTATAACAACTACTCTAGGGTTTCGCAACTAACCCAAAGCTAATCCATGAACACATAATCATATCATGAATAAACATTCTCGTATTATAAAACACCTATATAAATATATATATGAACTATACTACGGACTGCGGGGGTGCTATACGCCATCCACCCGACTTCTCCTCGCAGATATAAATCTACTCACCTGGTCCTTGCTCGCCGGTGCCGATGTCGCCACGCGCTTGCTTGTCGTCTCGAAGTCCACATGGGGTACCTACATATCATAACGCACCGTATCGCATTAAAATCTGACTCATGACCAAAACGATACACGAATCCCACATAGGTCAAAACCTATGGCTGCTTTCACAATTCAACCCAAAAACGCTCGACGTCGGCGTACAAACGCCAAACCATCGAGAAAAACCCAAACACACTCATTTGCGTGATCACAAGCACTAATTATACTATAAAATAGGTTAAAATTCACAAAACCCCCAAATTCACCTTAAAAGCCATTTTTCCGAAAATCTAGCAAGCAAAAATTACCCGTTTTAGTACAAAACTCGACGTTTAAACAAATCTAGCGGCCATAATACTTAATAAATATCTTAAATAAGTCATAAAAACAATTTTCATAATTTAATCCCAATAAATTTAATTAACCCCAAAATTCTAGTTTACAATATACCCAAATTTTAACAATTTTATAGCAAAATGCACAAACAACAATCTAGCTTGGATTTTCATGAACTAAAAGCATTAAACCACTCAATATAATATTTATAATGACATAAAACCTTAATTTGAATTTTATCTCACAAGAATATAATTATTTTAGAAACCTAGTTTACCAACTAGCATAATTAACACAATTTTTAAACTAACCATTAACAACTAGCTACTAATCTTGTTTTAACATGTCAAAAGAGCCTAAAAACATCACACAACCATACACCAATTTCACAAAACCCTAACTTGATTTTAAAACCCAATTATAGAATTTCCAAACCCTAACTTGAAGATTTATAACTAGCAATTCAACCACTTTAACACTTGAATACAATAGCATATCATAATTAAACAACAATCTAGCTATAAGGTTAAGAATTTACCCCACAATTATCTTGAGATCTAACAAGAATCTAGACCTCCAAATTGAAATCCTTGCACCAAGATCCATGCTATAGGGGCTAAGGAAAAATGGGTAGGAGCTTGATTTGGATTTTAGGAATTTTTTGTAGGGATTTTGGAGCAAAAATAAGGGATTTTGGATGGGGAAAGAGAGGAAGAAATGGAGGGGCTGAAGGATGGGGCTCGGCCAGGTGCAGGTGGGAGGGGGTGTGGGAGTGTGTGACGTGGGAAAAGGTCAAATGGGGAAAGTCCAAGTCCACCAAGTCAAAGCCCACTCCTTTTACCAATTTCCTTCTCTTTTGTTTTCTTTTCTTTTCTTTAGCAAAACAAGTGGGGAAAATTGAGAGGGGCTGCTGAATTCAGCCAAGGGGGAGGAAAAATGGGTGTGTGTGAGTGTGGGTATGGGTGTGGGGTGATGGAAAATGATAAATACTATACCCCAAACATCCATTTACACTAAATTCACTATTTAAGTCTTTTTCTTCGATATTTTCTAACACCGTTTTGGCAAACCATTTCATTTCAAAAACCACATGATAAAATTTTGTTTAATGTGTTATGATGCACAAAATTTGTTTCAACTCATTCCAATTTGTAATTTTCCCTAATTAAATATATTAGGGACGGCTTAAAATAATATTAAAATAATTATTTTCGGAAAATTTTTCAGAAAATTTGAAATTTCACCAGTGGCTCAATAAACACCAAATACTAGTAATTACATAGCTAGAATATGTATATTTAATTTTATAATAAAGATATTTGTATTTTGACTTTTTTCAGAAACCCCCCTTATTTTACCGATTTTCCGAAATTTCACCGAAACGATTTTCAAAACGTTATAATCTTCCCCCTTAAAGAAATTCGGTCCTTGAATTTAAATTAAAATCCTCCCAAATACTAAAATATCCACGCAAAACCATCAAGTCGCCGGGGCTCCGAAATCATAAATACATAAAACAAATCGTAGCGCAGCGCATGCGCATGAAAAATGAGCATGTAACTCAAAATCAAAACTCCATCCAGCATCCCGCAATCATCGGAGTCATGGTGAAGACACAATGTCTAAATCCAAAATGAAAATCAATATGATATACATCATTAAAACATCTGGAAGCAATGCATGCCAAATCTTCTTCAAATCGCTGTGCGATGCTCGCAGCACTGCACAGTGGCGGATGTCTATTGTAAGAAAATAACTACATATATATATATATCCTTTGTTTAATATGTACGTCCCGCCGTTTTGGAAACAATTTAGAAGGGTTTCCTTGTTTTAAACATTTCGTGTCATATCAGACACGTAGGTAAATACTGAGACTATATCTCGCTTTTTGGAAATCCCTTCAATAACAATCAATGTATGCAAAATATATTCAGGTACTGTTCTCTGACTAGTCCTGCTCAGCACAAAAACTCATAGCAATCATCATAAAAACGTACTGCTCCATAAGAAATCAATTCCCAAAATATGCATATAAATACTATATGCGTCTGGTGCGCACGGAAATCAAAATCCATATATGTGCCATACATGCGCACAGAGACAACATCTAAGTGCATCGGGTGTGCACACAACATCTGTCATAGGCAACGTGTGTGCCTGACAGTAAGGACAGGTGCATCTGACACGCACGAAGAATCTCGATTTAGTGCATCTGGTGTGCACCAAAATCGCTTCTCAAAACATGCGCGAAAATCCAAACCAGGTGCATCCATCATGCACGAGATCATGAAATCCAATATCAAGCGTCGAACATGCGCAAAATCAAATCAGGTGCACAAGGTGCACAAAACAAACATCGAGTATCACAATCGAAATCGAAATCCAGTGCATCTAAGTGCACAAAATGTGTATCACTGCACTGCAAGCATATGTGAATCATACCGAGTGCAAAAACCAAATCGTGTGTGTATATACGCACCAAATCAACTCAGCTGTATGAAACCCATAAAATCATAAACGTGTGAAACCAAGGCACGAAAATGATATCAAGTGCAACAACTGTGCAAAAATCGTAAATACTCAGTAGGCGCAACCATGGTACATGAAAACAAGTATCATGAAACTCAATCATTAAAATCAGTCATGCGAATAGATCGTCCAAAATACCGAAATCAAATATGGCGGAATAGTCCCGCTCAAGCACATCCTCCAAGAATCTCTGGCCAAGTGTCGTGGTCACTCATAGCATGTCACGTCGACGATCCTGAACTCTGGCCTGCCGGTGTGCGTAACATGACCACTCCTGGGTCTAAGTCTTCTCGTAATTCATTCCAGAAGGTTCCTATCGAGATCTCTCCCAAATCTCGTCTCTGCCGAACAGTCCGGAAGTTATCGTCCCTTACTAGATCTGTTCTCGTTCCGGAACGGCTGCATACTCATTGCGACTCCTTCTGGAAGGTATATCCAAGTACAATGTCTCGGCATGCGTATCGCATCTCTGATGTCGGCGGAGTGGAACGTCGTCTCATCAAGATCTCGTACGAACCTCTTACTCCACTTTTCTCTGATGTCGACTGCTTTGGACTCGTCTCGTCGTGGCTGCATGGACTGAGCTCCTACGGCTATCCTCGTATCTGGAGTCTCCCGAGAAATGCATCTCACCACCTAGCATCTGAATGAAGTCGAACCATCCGATCGATTCGTCAAAACCTCATAATCCCCCAAGAGCTCAACATCTTGGGTACAGTTTAATAGTATCGAGTACGTACCACAGCATCGATGGTCCAGCCGTAGAAGGGCAAACCCAAGCCTCACTAATGGCGCCGCGGAACTGCCGCAAACCCTAAGGTTCAAAGGCTTTCACACGGTCATTAAGTCGAGTTAGGGTTTCATTCTTCTAGAGGATCCATAGAATTGCCTGCATGCTCTTCCGAATACTTTAAACTTGAAATAATAGGTTTCTGACATTCGATCGTCTCTGTTGACTTTCAACGTCTTCGCGTGAAGTCGTCTCTAACTAGGATCAATCTATCTGATGTCCTCGCATCGGGGTAGGCAAACGAACCACATGTCCTAGTCATTCATCCTCGGGTGACTAGCGACCTCCTATCATCTCTTAGTACAACTCGTACTGCAATAGCTCCAACACCTGGGGCGATATCTCATCGTTCGCAGCAATAACTGGCTCACTCGTCTGCACGCTGAACAGTGCTTCAATTATCAAGAGTAAGCAATACGCCAACGGTTATCAAAATCTGGCTGGCCTCTATCATTGGCTCAATCCTCTGGTACTGATCGGCACGTCCGAGAAATCTCGTAAAGGCGATCTGCCAAACGCTCGTGGCGCGAAAACACAGTAAAAAGACACATCTCTGCAATCGTGTGTCGCCGAAATTACGCCCTGGTCAGTCCTCGTTCGTGACGAGCTCATGCGGACCGCAACTCTAGCCGTAGCTCTCCCTGCCCGTATTCATGGCAGCAAACCGTAACTGATACCGATGAGGCTAAATCAGGAATGAATATAATACTGAACAAAGAAATGTACATCCTAAGGCTTCTTAAGTGGAGTGGCGTATCGTAAGTATGCCGCGGAACATACCCACGGTACGTCACTCTACTTTAGTCACCTATTCCATCAACCAAGGGTCATCCTACGCTCCGAAGGTAAAACCTAACGCTCTGATACCAACTTTATCATGTCCCGAAAGTACGGAACATGACCGGCACTTAAACTACGAAACGTCTCGAGGCGTACGTAATCTAAGTAAGCCGAAAACCCAGAAATCCAAACCAAGAAAAGTAGTAGAGTGAAGGAAAAACCAATTTAAATCAAGTAGTTTTATTAGCATAAGCCGAATTATGCGTTTTTTAAAAACATCCAATATTTCTTGAAAATTTCGGCAGAGTCTCCTTTGTAAATACTGGCCCCCAAACGGGATACAACATGAATAGTATACGAAATCAATAAAAGGCATCCCCAAGCGGGAGCTAGCTCTTCGTCAATCGACGGTCACAACCACACAAGCAATATAATATACAACGCCAAGGGCGAGGATCAAAAACTCAAAAGGAAACTCAAAACCACAAGAAATCCACAGAAATATAATGCGCGACTCTAAGGTCGAAAGAATACCATCACTGGTCTCTATCTCAAAATAAATACATGTTTGGTTGATGGAATTTACTAGATACAACTGAATAATATTATACAAAGTAATATGATGGGTACGATACCAATAAACCCACCTACTAGCAAGTCATCCGAAAGAAGCAATGCCAGCAAAGCCGTAATGGAACCTGTACGGCAAAACCTGCAAGAACTGTGGCACAACGGGGGTGAGTTGCCAACTCGTGAATAGAAAAACATCTACAAACAGAAACCGCATGAACAACGCAATCCTAGGTCAACGATCATAATATATCCTCAAATATATATAACATGCAGCCTATAACAATGACTAGGGTAAATATCTAACCCGAGTGTAATCCCATGTGCCCGTGTCAGTGCCTCAGGTAGCAATATATCATATGGATGATGTATGAATGCATGAAACAGAATAAAACTGCTTTCATCATTTAGTAAGATTTCTGTACTTTTAAAAGAGGTATCATGAATGAAATCAGCATAAACAGTGTCTAGCATCGACACAAAACATAAATCCCAATGTCTCAATATCTCAGGATCTCAATGTCTCAATCTCACTATCTAGGGCGCCGTCAATCCAGACCGGCCCCTACCATCAATCTCAAGACCACGACGGTATCCTCTGGATATCCGACGCGTCGGGTAAAATCACCGGTCGGTAGTGCTCCCCTGCCAGGCTCAATGTCAACAACACGACCTTCTCGTCCCGGGGTACCGCACCGGGCCCACCATGTACCCGAAACGGTTCATCCAACTCCTCGAATCGGGTCTCGAAATCCATCAGCAAACTCATGGTGGATGACTCATACATCATGGGAAAACCGCACTTTTCATTTAAAAGAGAGAGAAAAGAAGTTTATAAATGTTTTTGGGGTTTTTCCCCAAATCCAGGAAATCTCATGAAAATCCGAATCCAAATCCTCAATAGCATGTAAACAGTGAATATAGGCATGAGAATCCATGAATGCGGCATAACAGTGAATAATAACATGCATGAAGTAGCAGGTAATAACTACAATGTCTGAACTAGCATATAAGGCAAGTACACTAATATCATGTCTAAACTATTAGCTAACAGGCTATGTCAATGTAATAGTATTTTCTAAGTATACGTGACATGGCAATTACCTATGAAGATGTGTGTGAGCCTGCAATTAAGTGTACGTGGTACATACGCATTATCGGTAATGGTGCCGGTGTCCTAACAGCATAATATCAACAATAGCATATGAAATCACAATATGAATATGCGATGTGGAGCGAACAGCAATAATGTGCGGGAGCAGAATACTAGACACAACGATAACTATAAGTCAAACAATGGTGCCTTTTAAAAATAACACGAATCGCGGTGTTTTGAAAATAAGGGTTACGGTGTTTTTAAGAAAAGATACGTCTTTTGAAATATCCGTAGAATCCCTTGACCTGTCTTTTAAAATACCCGCGATTCGTTAGCTTTTGAAATAGGTAGGAGTCGAATCTAGTCTACCAACTATACTAAACTATAGGGCTAAGCTAACAGGCTAACTGAAGGTAAGGAAACCGCCTAACATCTGAGTCGATACACACACACACACACACACACATACACACACATATATATATATATATTAGTCGGTGATCCCGCATCAATAATATCACATCCGATACCATATCTATAATCAGACATTCCCAAGTCAAGAGTGCGGATCAATCATCAATATACAGCTCGTACGTAAATCCGTCGTACGGTATCTAAAATATGGGTACGGGTCAATATCACATTCATCATACTATTCATCTGGTATCCTCTTTTTCAAATATCATGATCGGGGTACTGATCTACGTCTAGTACAATACTGATACCGCCTAAGTATGCATGCACGTGTGTGAAACACTACGTCAAGGACCCGCTACAACGTCATGTCGTATCTCAAATACGAACCCTGCCATATCACCGATCTCATCGACTCATCTCAAATTCCAAGTACTATCCTCATCATCCGTGCATGTGTATATGAATGTATATATGCATAGTCCCATACCCACGCGTATATACATATATACACATCCCCATCAACGCACAAGAAAGTTATGTATGCAAGTCCGTGTGTGCGTATGTGGGTAAAACAACTACTCTAGGGTTTCGCAACTAACCCAAAGCTAATCCATGAACACATAATCATATCATGAATAAACATTCTCGTATCATAAAACACCTATATAAATATATATATGAACTATATTACGGACTGCGGGGGTGCTATACGCCATCCACCCGACTTCACCCCGCAGATATAAATCTACTCACCTGTTCCTTGCTCGCCGGTGCCGACGTCGCCACGCGCTTGCTTGTCGTCCCGAAGTCCACATGGGATACCTACATATCATAACGCACCGTATCGCATTAAAATCTGACTCATGACCAAAACGACACACGAATCGCACATAGGTCAAAACCTATGGCTGCTTTCACAATTCAACCCAAAAACCCTCGACGTCGGCATACAAACGCCAAACCATCGAGAAAAACCCAAACACACTCATTTGCACGATCACAAGCACTAATTATACTATAAAATAGGTTAAAATTCACAAAAAACCCAAATTCACCTTAAAAGCCATTTTTCCGAAAATCTAGCAAGCAGAAATTACCCGTTTTAGTACAAAACTCGACGTTTAAACAAATCTAGCGGCCATAATACTTATTAAATATCTTAAATAAGTCATAAAAACAATTTGCATAATTTAAACCCAATAAATTTAATTAACCCCAAAATTCTAGTTTACAATATAACCAAATTTTAACAATTTTATAGCAAAATGCACAAACAACAATCTAACTTGGATTTTCATTGTCACGTCCCAAAAGTACGGAACATGACCGGCACTTAAACTACGAAACGTCTCGAGGCGTACGTAATCTAAGTAAGCCGAAAACCAAGAAATCCAAACCAAGAAAAGTAGTAGAGTGAAGGAAAAACCAATTTAAATCAAGTAGTTTTATTAGCATAAGCCGGTTTATGCATTTTTAAAAACATCAAATATTTCCTGAAAATTTCGGCAGAGTCTCCTTTGTAAATACTGGCCCCCAAACGGGATACAACATGAATAGTATACGAAATCAATAAAAAGGCATCCCCAAGCGGGAGCTAGCTCTTCGTCAATCGACGGTCACAACCACATAAGCAATATAATATACAACGCCAAGGGCGAGGATCAAAACTCAAAAGGAAACTCAAACAATAAGAATTCCACAGAAATATAACGCGCGACTCTAAGGTCGAAAGAATAACATCTCTGGTCTCTATCTCAAAAATTACATGTTTGGTTGATGGAACTTCTAGATACAACAGAATAATAATATACAAGATATATAATGGGGGTACGATATAAGTAAACCCACCTACTAGCAAATCACCCGAAGGAAACTATGCCCGCAAAGCCGTAATGAAACCTGTACGGCAAACCTGCAAGAAACTGGGGCACAACGGGGGTGAGTTGCCAACTCGTGAATAGAAAAACATCTACGAAGAGAAATCGCATAAACAACGCAATCCTAGGTCAATGATCATAATATATCATCAAATATAAGAATAACATGCAACCTATAACAAGGCCAGGGTAGATATCTAACCCGAGTGTAATCTCATGTGCCCGTGTCAGTGCCTCAGGTAGCAATATATCATATGAATGAGGTATGAAAGCATGAAAACAGAATAAATGTAAATGAAGAACTGTTTTCATAATTTAGTGAGATTTCCTTTGTATTTTTAAAATGAGGTATCATAATGAAATCAGCATAAAACAGTGCCTAGCATCGGCATAAAACGTAACCCCAATATCTCGATATCTCTGTATCACAGTCTCTGTACCTCAATATCTCGAAATCTCAATATCACAGTCTCAATATCTAGGGCGCCGTCAGTCCAGACCGGCCCCTACCATCCATCTCAAGACCACGACGGTATCCTCCGGATATCCGACGCGTCGGGTAAAATCACCGGTAGGTAGTGCTCCCCTGCCAGGCTCACATCGTCATCATCACGCTCTTCTTGCCCCGGGGTACCTTACCGGGTCCACCATGTACCCGAAACGGTTCATCCGCCTCTTCGAATCGGGTCTCGAAATCCATCAGCAAACTCATGGTGGACGACTCATACATCATGGGAAAAACCGCACTTTTTATTTAAAAAGAAAGAAAGCAGTTTATATAAGTTTTGCGGTTTTCCCCCCAATTCCAGAAAATCTCATGGAAATCCAAATCCAAATCATCAATAGCATGTAAAACCATGAATATAGGCATAAGAATCCATGAATGCGGCATAACAATGAATAACAGTATGCATGAAGTGACAAGTAATAACTACAATGTTAAGCTGGCATATAAGGTAGGTACACTAATATCCTGTCAAATTACTAACTAACAAGCAAAGTCAAGCAATAATATTTTCTAAGGTGTACGTGACATGGCAAATACCGATGAAGATGTGTGTGAGCCGGCAAGTAAGTGTACGTGGTACATACGCATCATCGATAATGGTGCTGGTGTCCTAACAGCATGATATTAATAATGAAATATGAATTACAATAAGTATGCGATGCGAAGCGAACCACAATAATAAGCGGGAGCTGAATACTAGACGCAACTGTAACTAACCTGCAATAATCTAATATAAGTCCTACAAATGGTGCCTTTTGAAATAACACGAATCATGGGGTTTTGAAAATAGGGACTACGGTGTTTTTATGAAAAGATACGTCTTTTGAAATATCCGTAGGATCCCTTGGGCTGTCTTTTAAAATACCCACGATTCGTTAGCTTTTGAAATAGGTAAGAAGTCTAATATAATCTAACAACTACACTAAACTATACGGCTGAACTAACAAGCTGAACTACAGGTAAGGAAACCGCCTATCATCTGAGTCGATATATATACATACCTGTATATGTATAGTCGGTGATCCCGCCTCAATAATATCATATCTATAACCAGACATCCCAAGTCAAGAGTGCGGATCAATCATCAATATATAGCTCGTACGTAAAACCGTCGTACGGCATCCCAAATCTGGGTACGGGTCAAAATCATATTCATCACACTATTCATTCGGTATCCTCTTTATCAAAGATCATAGTCTAAGGTACTGACCTATGTCTAATATAATACTAATATCATCAATATAGTCATGATCTGACTACAGATCGACAATCTCATACAAACCGATACCGTCAGCACATAGCATCATCAAGGGGTATACATCGCCCAATACAGCCTAGGATCAATATCCTAGCATATCATGCCTCATATCACGATCACATGTCGACCATTTTATTTATAACACTATTCACCCGTATCGCCGCCCTAAGATCCGCTATAACACCAGGACGTACCTCAAGTACGAATCCTGCCATATCACCGATATCACAACCACAAAACAAATCTCATCGACTCAGCTCAATCTCAAGTATCATCCTCAAATCCGTATGTGAACACATATTCCCATACCCATGTGAACACATAACTAAAAAGAATCCCATGAGCACATATAAATTGGAATTTATGCAAGTATGTATGTGTGTGTATAGTGCAACACTACCCTAGGGTTCACAACACTAAAATAATCCAACACATCAATATCCATCTTAAATATCGTTATTAATCCCAAATAACATATAATAAATGTTGGTGTGTATACGCATCCGTATACACCACCACGGACTGCGGGGGTGCTATACGCCATCCACCCGACTTCTCCCCGTAGATATAAATCTACTCACCTGGTCCTCGCTCGCCGGTGTCGACGTCGCCACGCGCTTGCTTGTCGTCTCGAAGTCTACATGGGGTACCTACATATCATAACGCACCGTATCACATTAAAACCAATTTTGAAATCGAAACTGCATACGAAAATCAAATCGGCACGCGTATCACGCATAGGTCAAAACCTATCGCCTACGCAGGCAAGAATAGCCAAACCAACCCTCGATGTCGATTTACAAACGTCAAACCATCGAGAAAAATCCAAACACTCTCATTTGCGCATTCACGAACACTAATTATAATATAAAATAGGTTAAAATTCACAAAAACCCCAAATTCACCTTAAAAGCCATTTTTCCGAAAATCTAGCAAGCAAAAATTACCCGTTTTAGTACAAAACTCGACGTTTAAACAAATCTAGCGGCCATAATACTTATTAAATATCTTAAATAAGTCATAAAAAACAATTTCCATAATTTAATCCCAATAAAATTCATTAACCCAAAAATTCTAGTTTACAATATACCCAATTTTAACAATTTTATAGCAAAAATGCACAAATAACAATTTAGCTTGGAGTTTCATGAACTAAACTATTAAACTACAATTTAAAATGTTAATAATGTTATGAATACCCTAATTAGATTTTTATCTCACCAAAATATATATATTTTTAAAACCTAGTTTGCAATTTATATAATTATCATAATTAAAATTTACAAAAAAAGCAAACTAGCAACTTGATTTGATTTAGCATAACACTAATATGTCAAATACATCACACAACCATAATCTCACAACACAAAACCCCATTTTGAATTCAAATCTCTCTCTTGAATTTCAAATCATGCACTTAGAACTAATTAAAAACCTATTTAAACATATAATTAAGTTAACCTAAGGCAATTAACAACAATTTAAGAGAAAGGTTAGAATTATACCTCATGATCAAGAGATCAAAAATGAATCTAGCACCAAAATCTTGGCCTCCAAAATGAAAACTTTTCACTAAGAATCATACTATAGTAGCCAAGAAATAATGGGTAAGGCTTGGATTTTGAATTAGCTTCGATTTTGCAAGGATTTTGAGGCTAAATTGTGGATTTTTTTTGATGAAAAATGGAGAGGATTTGGGGGAGGGGCTGCTGCTGATTTGGGACAGAAATTTCGGCCATGTAGTGTGGGGGGAGTGAGGAGAGAGAGAGAGGTGAAGAAAGTGGGGAGAAAAGACAAATTCTACACCTCTTTGACTTTTCTTTTCTTTTCTTTTGAAATGTGAGGTGATTGGAGAGAGAGAGAGGGAGGGGCTGTCAAAGTGGGCCAGCCACATGGGGAGAGGGAGAGAGGGTGAGGTGTGGGTGTATGGATTAGGAAAAAGATAAATGTATTACCCCAATTCCCATTAACACTAATTTCACCGAAAAAAGCCTTTTTCTTCGATATTTTCTAAACCGTTTTGCCAAACGATTTCATTTCAAAAACCACATGATAAAATTTTATTTAATGTTTTATGATGCACAAAATTTGTTTCAACTCATTCCAATTTGTAATTTTCCCTAATTAAATATATTAGTGACGGCTTAAAATAATATTAAAATAATTAATTTCGGAAAATTTTTCAGAAAATTTGAAATTTCACCAGTGGCTCAATAAACACCAAATACTAGCAATTACATAGCTAGAATATGTATATTTAATTTTATAATAAAGATATTTGCATTTTGACTTTTTACAGAGAACCCTCTTATTTTACCGTTTTTCGAAATTTCACCGAAACGATTTTCAAAACGTTACAATCTTCCCCCCTTAAAGAAATTCGGTCCCCGAATTTAAATTAAAACTTCCCCCAAATACTAAAATATTTCAGCCAAAACCATCAAATCGCCGGGGCTCCGAAATCATAAATACATAAAACAAATCGAAGCGCAACGCATGCGCATGAAAAATGAGCATATAACTCAAATCGGAACTCCGTCAAGCATCCCGCAATCATCGGAGTCATGGGGAAGACATCAATACCAAATCCAAGCAAAACCAATATGATATAACTCGAAACTATACATGTAAAATATATTCAGGTACTGTCCTCTGACTAGTCCTGCTCGGTACGAAAACACATAGCAATATCATAAAAACGTACTGCTCCATAAGAAATCAATCATAAATATATATGAATACTACGTGCGTCAGGTGTGCACGGAAATAAAAATCTATAAATGTGCCATACATGTGCACAGAAACAACATCTAGGTGCAACGGGTGTGCACACAACATCATTCATAGGCAACGGGTGTACCTGACAGCAAAATCAGGTGCATCTGACATGCACGAAAAATCCCGATTCAGTGCATCTGGTGTATACCAAATCGCATCTCATAACAGGCGCCCAACATGCGCTAAAAATCCAAATCTGGTGCATCCATCATGCATGAAATCATGAAATCCAAAATCAAGTGCCGAACATGCGCAAAATCCAATCAGGTGCACAAAGTGCACAAAACAATATCGAGTATCACAATCGAAATCGAAGTCCAGTGCATCTAAGTGCACAAAAGGTGTATCACTGCACTGCAAGCATATATAAACTATACAGAGTGCAGGAACCAAATCGTGTGCGTGCATACGCACAAAATCAACTCAAATGTCTAAAACCGTAAAATCACAAACATGTGAAACCCAAGCACGAAAACAATATCAAGTGCAACACTGTGCAAAGATCGTAAATCCTCAATCATCAAAATCAAATCATTCGAATAAATCACCCAAAACATCGAAATCAATAATGGCGGCATAGTACCGCTCAAGTGCATCCTCTAAGAATCTCGGGCCAACTGTCGCGGTCACTAGTGGGACGTCTCGTCGATGATCATGAACTCTGGCCTGCTGGTGTGCGTAACAATGACCACTCCTGGGTCAAGGTCTTCACTGTGAATTACCAATCTCTCGGTCCATCGGCTCATCGGCCCTGTCACGTGTGCTAACGGGGATGATCCCGTTCTGGCACTTCTCTGGTCATCTCTCGGTCGATCATCGCGACCACTCGTAAGATAGCATATCACTGGCGTCGGCCTCTGGCTCTCTGAATGTACGTGACACATCTGATCCTGGGTGCAAGTATCATTGCAGCAGTGTCCTGGAAGGAATCCTGCTCACGGTCTCTTCCATGTTTCGTCTCTACCAACCGTCCGAAAGTCATCGTCCTTTCCTATATCTGCATCTTGCTCTGGAACGACTGCATACCCATCGCGACTCCTTCTGGAAGGTATATCCAGTACTCTGCCTCGGCATGCGTATCGCATCTCTGATGTCGGCGGAGTGGAACGTCGTCTTATCCAAATCTTGTACGGACCTCTTTACTCCACTTTCTCTAATGTCGACTGCTTCGGACTCGTCTCATCATGGCTACATGGACTGAGCTCCAACGGCTATCCTCGTATCGGGAGTCTCCCAAGAAATGCATCTCACCACCTAGCATCCGAATTAAGTCGAGCCATCCGATCGAGTCGTCAAAACCTCATAATCCCCCAAGAGCTCAACCTCTTGGGCACAGTTTAATAGTATCGAGTACATACCACAGCATCGGTAGTCCAGCCGTAGAAGGGCAAACCCAAGCCTCACTAATGGCGCCGTAGAACTGCCGCAAACCCGAAGGTTCAAAGGCTTTCACACGGTCATTAAGTCGAGTTAGGGTTTCATTCTTCTAGAGGGACTATAGAATTGCCTGCATGTCTTTCCGACTACTTTAAACTTGGAATAATAGGTTTCTGTCATTCGATCGTCTCTGTCGACTCCCAACGTCTCCGTGTGAAGTCGTCTCTAGCTGGAACCAATCTATCTGATGACCTCGCATCGGGGTAGGCGAACGATCCACATGTCCTAGTCATTCATCCTCGATGACTAGCGACCTTCTATCATCTCTTAGTACAACTCGTTCTGCCCTAATTCCAGCATCTGAGGCAATATCTCGTCGTTCGCAGCAATAACCGGCTCGCTCGTCTACACGCTGAACAGTGCCTCAATCATCATGAATAAGCAACACACCAACAGTCATCAAAATCTGGCTGGCCTCTATCATTGGCTCAATCCTCTAGTGTCGATCAGCACATCCGAGTAACCTCATAAAGGCGATCCGCCAACCGCTCGTGGCGCGGAAACACAGTAAAAAGACACATCTCTGCAATCGTGTGTTGCCGGAATTTCGCCCTGGTCAGTCCTCGTTCGTGACGAGCTCGTGCTGACCGCAACTCTAGCTGTAGCTCTCCCTGCCCGTAATCATGGCAGCAAAACCATAACTGGTACTGATGAGACTAGATCGGAATGAAAATAATACTGAGCAAAGAAATGTACATCCTAAGGCTCCTTAAGTGGAGTGGCGTGTCGTAAGTATGCCGCGGAACATACCCACGGTACGTCACTCTACTTTAGTCACCTATTCCATCAACCAAGGGTCATCCTACGCTCCGAAGGTAAAACCTGGCTCTGATACCAACTTTGTCACGTCCCAAAAGTACGGAACATGACCGGCACTTAAACTACTAAACGTCTCGAGGCGTACGTAATCTAAGTAAGCCGAAAACCCAGAAATCCAAACCAAGAAAAGTAGTAGAGTGAAGGAAAAACCAATTTAAATCAAGTAGTTTTATTAGCATAAGCCGAATTATGCATTTTTAAAAACATCAAATATTTCCTGAAAATTTCGGCAGAGTCTCCTTTGTAAATACTGGCCCCCAAACGGGATACGACATGAATAGTATACGAAATCAATAAAAAGGCATCCCCAAGCGGGAGCTAGCTCTTCATCAATCGACGGTCACAACCACATAAGCAATATAATATACAACTCCAAGGGCGAGGATCAAAACTCAAAAGGAAACTCAAACAATAAGAATTCCACAGAAATATAACGCGCGACTCTAAGGTCGAAAGAATAACATCTCTGGTCTCTATCTCAAAAAATACATGTTTGGTTGATGGAACTTCTAGATACAACAGAATAATGATATACAAGATATATAATGGGGGTACGATACAAGTAAACCCACCTACTAGCAAATCACCCGAAGGAAACTATGCCCGCAAAGCCGTAATGAAACCTGTACGGCAAACCTGCAAGAAACTGGGGCACAACGGGGGTGAGTTGCTAACTCGTGAATAGAAAAACATCTACGAAGAGAAATCGCATAAACAACGCAATCCTAGGTCAATGATCATAATATATCATCAAATATAAGAATAACATGCAACCTATAACAAGGCCAGGGTAGATATCTAACCCGAGTGTAATCTCATGTGCCCGTGTCAGTGCCTCAGGTAGCAATATATCATATGAATGAGGTATGAAAGCATGAAAACAGAATAAATGTAAATGAAGAACTGTTTTCATAATTTAGTGAGATTTCCATTGTATTTTTAAAATGAGGTATCATAATGAAATCAGCATAAAACAGTGCCTAGCATCGGCATAAAACGTAATCCCAATATCTCGATATCTCTGTATCACAGTCTCTGTACCTCAATATCTCGAAATCTCAATATCACAGTCTCAATATCTAGGGCGCCGTCAGTCCAGACCGGCCCCTACCATCCATCTCAAGACCACGACGGTATCCTCCGGATATCCGACGCGTCGGGTAAAATCACCGGTAGGTAGTGCTCCCCTGCCAGGCTCACATCGTCATCATCACGCGCTTCTTGCCCCGGGGTACCTTACCGGGTCCACCATGTACCCGAAACGGTTCATCCGCCTCCTCGAATCGGGTCTCGAAATCCATCAGCAAACTCATGGTGGACGACTCATACATCATGGGAAAAACCGCACTTTTTATTTAAAAAGCAAGAAAGCAGTTTATATAAGTTTTGCGGTTTTCCCCCCAATTCCAGAAAATCAAATGGAAATCCAAATCCAAATCATCAATAGCATGTAAAACCATGAATAAAGGCATAAGAATCCATGAATGCGGCATAACAATGAATAACAGTATGCATGAAGTGACAAGTAATAACTACAATGTTAAGCTGGCATATAAGGTAGGTACACTAATATCCTGTCAAATTACTAACTAACAAGCAAAGTCAAGCAATAATATTTTCTAAGGTGTACGTGACATGGCAAATACCGATGAAGATGTGTGTGAACCGGCAAGTAAGTGTACGTGGTACATACGCATCATCGGTAATGGTGCTGGTGTCCTAACAGCATGATATTAATAATGAAATATGAATTACAATAAGTATGCGATGCGAAGCGAACCACAATAATAAGCGGGAGCTGAATACTAGACGCAACTGTAACTAACCTGCAATAATCTAATATAAGTCCTACAAATGGTGCCTTTTGAAATAACACGAATCATGGGGTTTTGAAAATAGGGACTACGGTGTTTTTATGAAAAGATACGTCTTTTGAAATATCCGTAGGATCCCTTGGGCTGTCTTTTAAAATACCCACGATTCGTTAGTTTTTGAAATAGGTAAGAAGTCTAATCTAATCTAACAACTACACTAAACTATACGGCTGAACTAACAAGCTGAACTACAGGTAAGGAAACCGCCTATCATCTGAGTCGATATATATACATACCTGTATATGTATAGTCGGTGATCCCGCCTCAATAATATCATATCTATAACCAGACATCCCAAGTCAAGAGTGCGGATCAATCATCAATATATAGCTCGTACGTAAAACCGTCGTACGGCATCCCAAATCTGGGTACGGGTCAAAATCATATTCATCACACTATTCATCCGGTATCCTCTTTATCAAAGATCATAGTCTAAGGTACTGACCTATGTCTAATATAATACTTAATATCATCAATATAGTCATGATCTGACTACAGATCGACAATCTCATACAAATCGATACCGTCAGCACATAGCATCATCAAGGGGTATACATCGCCCAATACAGCCTAGGATCAATATCCTAGCATATCATGCCTCATATCACGATCACATGTCGACCATTTTATTTATAACACTATTCACCCGTATCGCCGCCTTAAGATCCGCTATAACACCAGGACGTACCTCAAGTACGAATCCTGCCATATCACCGATATCACAACCACAAAACAAATCTTATCGACTCAGCTTAATCTCAAGTATCATCCTCAAATCCGTATGTGAACACATATTCCCATACCCATGTGAACACATAACTAAAAAGAATCCCATGAGCACATATAAATAGGAATGTATGCAAGTATGTATGTGTGTGTATAGTGCAACATTACCCTAGGGTTCACAACACTAAAATAATCCAACACATCAATATCCATCCTAAATATCGTTATTAATCCCAAATAACATATAATAAATGTTGGTGTGTATACGCATCCGTATACACCACCACGGACTGCGGGGTTGCTATACGCCATCCACCCGACTTCTCCCCGTAGATATAAATCTACTCACCTGGTCCTCGCTCGCCGGTGTCGACGTCGCCACGCGCTTGCTTGTCGTCTCGAAGTCTACATGGGGTACCTACATATCATAACGCACCGTATCGCATTAAAACCAATTTTGAAATCGAAACTGCATACGAAAATCAAATCGGCACGCGTATCACGCATAGGTCAAAACCTATCGCCTACGCAGGCAAGAATAGCCAAACCAACCCTCGATGTCGATTTACAAACGTCAAACCATCGAGAAAAATCCAAACACTGTCATTTGCGCATTCACGAACACTAATTATAATATAAAATAGGTTAAAATTCACAAAAACCCCAAATTCACCTTAAAAGCCATTTTTCCGAAAATCTAGCAAGCAAAAATTACCCGTTTTAGTACAAAACTCGACGTTTAAACAAATCTAGCGGCCATAATACTTATTAAATATCTTAAATAAGTCATAAAAAACAATTTCCATAATTTAATCCCAATAAAATTCATTAACCCAAAAATTCTAGTTTACAATATACCCAATTTTAACAATTTTATAGCAAAAATGCACAAATAACAATTTAGCTTGGATTTTCATGAACTAAACTATTAAACTACAATTTAAAATGTTAATAATGTTATGAATACCCTAATTATATTTTTATCTCACCAAAATATATATATTTTTAAAACCTAGTTTGCAATTTATATAATTATCACAATTAAAATTTACAAAAAAAACAAACTAGCAACTTGATTTGATTTAGCATAACACTAATATGTCAAATACATCACACAACCATAATCTCACAACACAAAACCCCATTTTGAATTCAAATCTCTCTCTTGAATTTCAAATCATGCACTTAGAACTAATTAAAAACCTATTTAAACATATAATTAAGTTAACCTAAGGCAATTAACAACAATTTAAGAGAAAGGTTAGAATTATACCTCATGATCAAGAGATCAAAAATGAATCTAGCACCAAAATCTTGGCCTCCAAAATGAAAACTTTTCACTAAGAATCATACTATAGTAGCCAAGAAATAATGGGTAAGGCTTGGATTTTGAATTAGCTTCGATTTTGCAAGGATTTTGAGGCTAAATTGTGGATTTTTTTTGATGAAAAATGGAGAGGATTTGGGGGAGGGGCTGCTGCTGATTTGGGACAGAAATTTCGGCCATGTGGTGTGGGGGGAGTGAGGAGAGAGAGAGAGAGGTGAAGAAAGTGGGGAGAAAAGACAAATTCTACACCTCTTTGACTTTTCTTTTCTTTTCTTTTGAAATGTGAGGTGATTGGAGAGAGAGAGAGAGGGAGGGGCTATCAAAGTGGGCCAGCCACATGGGGAGAGGGAGAGAGGGTGAGGTGTGGGTGTGTGGATTAGGAAAAAGATAAATGTATTACCCCAATTCCCATTAACACTAATTTCACCGAAAAAAGCCTTTTTCTTCGATATTTTCTAAACCGTTTTGCCAAACGATTTCATTTCAAAAACCACATGATAAAATTTTATTTAATGTTTTATGATGCACAAAATTTGTTTCAACTCATTCCAATTTGTAATTTTCCCTAATTAAATATATTAGTGACGGTTTAAAATAATATTAAATTAATTAATTTCGGAAAAATTTTCAGAAAATTTGAAATTTCACCAGTGGCTCAATAAACACCAAATACTAGCAATTACATAGCTAGAATATGTATATTTAATTTTATAATAAAGATATTTGCATTTTGACTTTTTACAGAGAACCCCCTTATTTTACCGTTTTTCGAAATTTCACCGAAACGATTTTCAAAACGTTACATTCATGAACTAAAAGTATTAAACCACTCAATATAATATTTATAATGATATGAAACCTTAATTTGAATTTTATCTCACAAGAATATAATTATTTTAGAAACCTAGTTTACAAACTAGCATAATTAACACAATTTTTAAACTAACCATTAACAACTAGCTACTAATCTTGTTTTAACATGTCAAAAGAGCCTAAAAACATCACACAACCATACATCAATTTCACAAAACCCTAACTTGATTTTAAAACCCAATTCTAGAATTTTCAAACCCTAACTTGAAGATTTATAACTAGCAATTCAACCACTTTAACACTTGAATACAATAGCATATCATAATTAAACAACAATCTAGCTATAAGGTTAAGAATTTACCCCACAATTATCTTGAGATCTAACAAGAATCTAAACCTCCAAATTGAAATGCTTGCACCAAGATCCATGCTATAAGGGCTAAGGAAAAATGGGTAGGAGCTTGATTTGGATTTTAGGAATTTTTTGTAGGGATTTTGAGGCAAAAATGGTGGATTTTTGATGGGGAAAGAGAGGAAGAAATGGAGGGGCTGAAGGATGGGGCTTGGCCAGGTGCAGGTGGGAGGGGGTGTGGGAGTGTGTGAGGTAGGGAAAGGTCAAATGGGGAAAGTCCAAGTCCACCAAGTCAAAGCCCACTCCTTTTACCAATTTCCTTCTCTCTTTTGTTTTCTTTTCTTTTCTTTAGCAAAACAAGTGGCGAAAATTGAGGGGGGCTGCTGAATTCAGCCAAGGGGAAGGAAAAATGGGGGTGTGTGAGTGTGGGTATGGGTGTGGGGTGATGGAAAATGATAAATACTATACCCCAAACATCCATTTACACTAAATTCACTATTTAAGCCTTTTTCTTCGATATTTTCTAACACCGTTTTGGCAAACCATTTCATTTCAAAAACCACATGATAAAATTTTGTTTAATGTGTTACGATGGACAAAATTTTTTTCAACTCATTCCAATTTGTAATTTTCCCTAATTAAATATATTAGTGACGGCTTAAAATAATATTAAAATAATTATTTTTGGAAAAATTTTCAGAAAATTTGAAATTTCTCCAGTGGCTCAATAAACATCAAATACTAGCAATTACATAGCTAGAAGATGTATATTTAATTTTATAATAAAGATATTTGTATTTTGACTTTTTACAGAAACCCCCTTTTTTTACCGATTTTCCGAAATTTCACCGAAACGATTTTCAAAACGTTACAGCCTCTGTCTCTGCCGCGGCTGGAGCTCCTGCCGTCCCTCGCTGCTCCCGACATCGTCATCAAATCTAGATAAACGGTTCGTGGACGCATTAGACAATCATTAAAAGTATTGACTATATATGTATAGATCGTAAAATGTGAAGTAATAATATAACATTACTGATAACCCTTTTCGTTTCGTGGGCGCATTATACATATCTACTTGGATTTCATCGTCGATGTCATTTCTAACCCACGTAACTTCATGATCGGCCGAAGATAACCCGTCCTTCGAAACAGACGGTCGGAGCACTCTAAGCCTTCTCTCTTCTTCGTCCTCATCGCTGTCCTCGAATTCTGGGACATCGTAGACATCTCTGGGTTTCTATCGGCATACAACACTCTATCCCGGATGCTTCAAACACTGTGAGTAGTATACTTGGAACGCTTGGTTCGAAAAGATAAACGGATCTTCCTGACCGTAAAATCGAAGTGTGTTCACACTGGTCAATCCATATTCGTCTTTCCAAGTCCCAAGATTGCTTCTCCACTTGTACGTATCGGTTCGCGTATCGTACCAAGTACACTGGAATATATAAAGGGTTCTGATCGTCTGGGATAGTGCATGCCGAGTATACAATTTAAGTACCCATAAATCACACCGTCCGATCCTACCGTCGCAATCCCACTATTCTGAGTGGTTCTAGATGTTTCTATGTCCTTAACTTCGAATTTGTATCCAAGGACACCAAATCCTTTGTAATATGCAACCTCCATACTAGGAAATTGAGCTAAACATCTTGAATTACTCTCAAATGATGCAGACAAGTTCGGATCGTGGATCTAACAAAACAAATTTTACGAAAAATACATAACGGTACAAGTTTAGATTAAAACTGATAGCAATAAAATATTATTTGAATAACTTACATGATCTGTAACCTAATCACAAAAATTATCCTGATGATATTTTTCCTATTGTTCTTCATTCCAATCAGGATGCCCCTCACGTACCTCGTTAAAATGAATTCTGTTTTCAACAAATAATGGTGACATTAATATTATATCATTTCATACACACACAAACACAGATATAACAATTAATTCCAAAAAAACTTACTCTCTAATTTGTTCAAGACATGAGCAATTAAGCAAGATAAACCGGTATATTTTGTTGATAAACATAGTGTCTACCCTCTTATACTCGGCTTTACCATATGGCCCGTCTTGAATTCTTCGAGGCCGGTTAAGTCTTGTCTCAATGTTCTCGTCCAGATAGCGGGAACAAAATGTGGTTGCTTCATCAAAAAGATAACCTTGCATGATAGAACCCTCTGGTCGATTTTTATTGCGTATATACTTCTTAAGAGTGTAGAGGTACCTAATGAAAATATGTTGAATAAATAAATACGGGCATACAGGACAACAATAAATTTATAAATTGCACGAAACGAAAAAGTACACGTATCTATCGACGGGATACATCCATCGATATTGTACCGGTCCGGCTAACTTAGCCTCAGTTGCAAGATGAACTGTCAAGTGTATTATGATATCGAAGAATGACGGTGGGAAAATACGCTCAAACTTGCAAAGTATCAACGCAATAGAATTTTCTAGTTTATCCAGCATCACAACCTCGCGTGTTTTAGCACACAACTCTCTGAAAAAACAACATAGGTCGTTGATTACTAGACCAACCGATTGGGGAGAGAAGTCCTGAGGGCTAATGGAAGAAGGTGCTCCACGATAACATGGTGATCATGACTTTTCAGCCCATCGATCTTGCCATTCACAATTTTTATTTTCTTGCTGAATGATCCTGAGAAACCTGTGGGAACTTTCAAATCATGCAACACCTGCAGGAATCTTTTCTTCTTCGGTTGTGACATATGATAAGCGGCATTGGAAAGTACAAACTTGCCCGGTTTACCCGCTACCGGTCTAGGGTGCAATTCATTTTTTATTCCCCACTCTTGTAGATCCATCCGAGCATTCAGGTTGTCTTTCGATTTTCCGTCTTTACAAAGAAGCAAGTTAAGTATGTGCTCTGATACTCCCTTCTCTATATACATGACGTCCAGACAATGACGCACTAAATTTGTTGACCAGTACGGAAGCTCGAAGAAAATGCTTAACTTGTTCCAAAATGGTGGTTTGACCTGTTTCGTCGGATCCATCCCGAAGGTCACATTATTGTAACCATCCTATTTAGCAGTCACGTCCTCTCCGGACAATGGGGATAGAGGTCCAAGAAGCTCCTGATGACCATCAAAGTGAACCGTGTCTAACCTATAGGGGTGGTCTGGAGGCAGGAAACGTTGATGGCCGCAATAACAAACCTTCCTGCTAAAATTCAAGAATTTCGATGTTGTGTGTTCATGGCAATGAGGACATGCTTTGTGACCATGTACGGACCAACCTGATAGCATTCCATACGCAGGAAAGTCATTAATTGTCCACATTAAAGCCACACACAGTATGAAGGTTGTATTTGTGTTTGCATCATATGTCTCTACACCATCAATGAACAAAGATTTCAACTTCTCGATCAGAGGTCGGAGATAGACGTCGATATTCTTTCCCGGTGAGTTTGGTCTGTCGATAAGAAGAGGCATCATAAAGTATGATTGGTCCATAGCCAACCAAGACGACAGAATATAAATTATCATTACAACGGGCCATGTGCTGTGACTTCCAGCCATATAGTTGAATGGGCAGAAGCCATCAGTAGCCAGTCCGAGCCGGACATTGCGAGGATCGCTACTGAATATTGCGTGCCTCCTATCGAAATCCTTCCATGCTGGTGAATCTCTTGGATGGCTCATTTTTCCATCTTCACTTGGAGGAGCACGGTGATGCCAAATCATTGCCTCGGCTGTTTTCTTGCACCTGAATAGTCTCTGTAGACTCTGTGTTATGGGAAAGTATCATGCTATCTTGACAGGTATATCAGGCTTCTTATTAGAATCTTTCGGCTTATACCTGGCCTCTCCGCATGTTGGACACTCTTTCAAATCTGAATTCTCTTTCCGGTACAACACGCAATTTTTAGGACATGCTTGAATCTTCTCGCACTTTAGACCCAAATTAGACATTATCTTCTGGGCTCCGTACCAGTTGTCGGGCACGTTATTTCCCTGGGGCATAGAATCTTTCAAGAATGAAAGAAGCATTGCGAATGACTTGTTGCTCCATCCATTTAGGCACTTAATCTGGAAAAGTTGGACGAACCATGAGAGCGTGGAATACTTCGCATTCTCATAAATTGGTTTTCTAGTATCAATCATGAAATTTTCATATTTATTCGCACGCGGTCCTTGACCGGAAGGAATGTCATCTTCAGTACGAATAGATTCACCTAGGGCAGCCTCTACCATATCCTCCATTTCTTCTGATGGAAATAAATTACTGTCTTCTCCTTCTGCCGCATTACCGAATTCTTCTTCTTCTCCTGCCGCATTATCGTGTTCTCCTTCTTCTTCTGCCGCAGTACTGCATTCTTCTCCTTCCCCGTGATATTTCCAAGTTGTATAAAGTCTAGTAAACCCATATTTTACAATATGAAGCTCTGCTAATTCTACCTTCTGCCAGTACTTATTGCCACATCTATCGCACGGACAGAGAATCTTCTCTATTATGATCTTATTATGTGCGTGTGCAAATTCAATGAAAGCAGCAACTCCTGCGACAAACTTAGGTTGCATACGTTGTTGCCAATCCACATACATCCAGTCCTTAACTCTGACGTACTCATGGGCCATGTTAGACTGTATAACATATAAATTGTAGGTTATGGTGACTATATTGAGAAATATAAGAACGGGATAGTTACTGACAAAGGAGAAAATCCGTGTATATGCTTTGTGTGTGCGTTTGTCGTTGAAAAGAATAAATTATCGAACGTATGTTAACCGATAGACGGGGACTAAGTGGCGCTTTTAGTTTCATATATGAGCATCGATGAGAATATGAAGGTTTCATATTATCATCGAGTATCATATATTGGTTTTAACTTGAACATCTCGAATCACTCTCTAATTATGCGTTTGTTGTGTATTCTTGTTGTATGTGTGTGTTCCGGCTGTCGGGGGTAGGCTTCTATCCCATTAAGAATGTATAGAGCGAACACCCATCACTTGTGCTTTCAACCGTTTCGAGTAAATTTCGGCAGCACCTTCCCGCTGTTCTCCGAGTACACTGTAATAGAATAGATAATCATTTCAAAGCTGTGAAACAACGTTGAAATGAACATCTAATCTATCTTTGTACACGGAGAACCAGCGGAAAGGTACCGACGAAATATCTCAAAACGGATGAAAACACAAGTGAATGAAGGCGTTTGCTTTATACATTCTTAACTTGTCCACACGGGACAAATCTATCGGTTACCATACGATTGAATTTTCTCGTCGCGTAGACTATACGACGGTTGTTAGTATCGAGCTATACTGTCCGATATTTAACAACTTTCATATAGTTCTATGTCACGACGAACATCGCACGTATGTTAACCGATAGACGGGGACTAAGTGGCGCTTTTAGTTTCATATATGAGTATCGATGAGAATATGAAGGTTTCATATTATCATCGAGTATCATATATTGGTTTTAACTTGAACATCTTGAATCACTCTCTAATTATGCGTTTGTTGTGCATTCGTGTTGTATGTGTAACATGATTTTAAACCATTGAGATCAAGATTTGAGAAATTTTATAAGTGGCCGTTAACATGAGAACAATCATCTCTTCTTATCAGTCCATATCTGAATTCTAAAGGGCAGTATATTTTCTATTAAAAGATCATGTTCAACTCTAAAGCAAGGGAAAAACAGAGGAATATAGATCTATTAAAGTCAAGCCATAAAGCTAATCACATATTTACAACATTGCAGATACATTAACGCAAAACATAGTTATGATGCTTCAAAAGAATCAATTATCAAGGATCTGGGAGTGGAGATGAACATACAGCTTCCCGTCAATAAGATCAACAGGACAGAGACAGATAAAATATAAGATTAGAATGATGAACAAGATAATATGCTGAAAGATGCTATATTTGTTGATTGAATATAAATGAATCCACCAATAAGATTATATACATGATAATATATGTAGAGGAATTCAGGCTATGAACACAAACCACAAACTATTTCATATGCTGGCTGAAAGAAACGGGCGAAAAGATTCATAGTTTTCCATAAACTACAAGCAGATTCTGCCATTACTAAGTACAAAACAAAATGGATTATAATTTAAAGGAGAAAGAAGAGCTTGAAGCAAAATCAGATCAAATTATATTGTCCCACATGGGTTGCTCATCCAGACATTCGATAGCATACATGTCACAAGAAAAATAACAGAAAAACAATTTCTTAAGCTTAAATACCCTCTAAATATGCCAAACAGCTTGCTTACAGTTCTACTGATACATTATTAAACATAAAGTCCCTGCAGACGCCAAATCTGGAACAACTATCACCTTATCATCGAATGTTACGTCCACAAAAGTGAAGGTAACAGAATAAATGCATCAGTACAAACTCGACCTCGAATTAGCCTAAAGCTTTGCCGGGATGGAACTAAATCAACAAGCAAAGCATATTTACACTACAAGCTTACAACTACTGCAAGGGATAAATAGGGCACTCTACAGTTCACATCTCACAGCCCAACCAAACCCCAGCCCCAGCCCCGCCCCAGCCCCAGCCCCAGCCCCGCCCCAACCCCAACCCCAGCCCCAACCCAGCCCCAGCCCCAGCCCCAGCCCCAGTCCCAGCCCTAACCCCAACCGAACCCCACAACCTAACCCTAACCCTAACCCTAACCCTAACCCTAACCGAACCCGATGCTGACACCGACACCGATGCCCTCACCTCTACCCGAACCTGGCCTGAACCCTAGACTACAACGTCAAAATTAAAAATTATTTGAGATTTACTTACAAACCGTGCGCGCGGTGGAGGAGACGGTAGAAATTGGTGGTCGACGACGATCGGCGAAGGTGGCGACGAGGCGTGGGAAGTCGACGAAGGTGTGGGGAAGACCGACGAAGCTGGCGATGAGGCGCGAGCGCGGTGGCGACGAAGCGCGGGAACAGGCGATGAGAGGCACTGGAGTGAGAGAGAGAAATTTTGGGAACGATGAATATAATTTTTCTGTGCTTTTTTTTTATTAATAACCTATTTAGATGCCCCTACGGACATAACCGTAGGTCCACGGCTTGCGGCTCCGTAGGGCCAAACAAAAAATTAGAATGTAAGGCACCGTAGGGACAACAATTTGGCCCTACAGATAAATCCGTAGGGGTAAGAAATATTTGCCCCTCTGGATTTCTTAGTCCGTAGGGGCAACCCCATATTGTAGTAGTGTAAGAAAATCCTTAAATGTCCCTAGTCATGAGAGTTTCGAGATTGGGCATCGATACTCCAGTGTAGACTAGTGTATACTGATCTTGACCTCGACGAGGGGTGGTGGCCAGGTCTCACAAGCCATTGGTGTTAGTTTGTTCACCTAAGATAGTATATAGGTGCTCATTGGGTTATGAGTACACTGGACGGACTCACCGGGAACCTGCTAGTTGGTATTATACCTATTGTCAGATAGCAGTTCCCAGGTGACATGTGTACAGGTTAGTCTGTTGACCTGAGATCGTCATTTTTCTTGTGTGAGTTCCCATTGTGCTTTGATTACTACCCTACCATGGCTCAAAGAAGTCGTGCAAACAGGTTTTAGTTGGGTACAGTCCCGAGCCACATGGACGCAGTGAGCGGATCGTCGGGGATTTGTCTCTCCCGGTATTGGAGGTTGATATCGTGTTGTGCACAGATGACCATCACCAGAAATCCTTGGCCGGGGTGGACGAGAATTACCGATCTAGCATCGATAGTCTCTCAGGAGGTGATGGGTTTCATACAGACACTAATTATCGCGTTATTAGGGGTCTGACTTTATCCACCCCCTAGACTCGATATGCGATACTCTTAGACGAACAGACCAGACTGTACAGATATTGTCACTGTCAGGCTCAGTAGGGGTTTGGATGAGTTTGCTCATCATCCTTCTTTTCGCTCAATACCTGGCTAGCCGTTACGTATAGCTAGTACCGCTGACGTGCTTGTGGTTAAACCCACTGCTAGCGTATTGACGAGTCTTTAGAGTCCCACACAGAGGGTTTTCACGGTTCAGGCGATATGGTGTAGATGACGTATGTTGGTACATACAGGTGTCCAATTAAATATGTGTACAGGCTGCACAGACTTTAATCGGACGGTTGATAATACTAGCGGCTTAGGATTATGCCGGATTATTAAATCAGGTTTTAATTTAACAATTTATATATGTATTCTAGTATTATTGTTCACTTTTCATTTTTTCTCTTGGCTATTCGTATTTTGGTACGAATACGCGTATATGTATTTCGATACGTGTACCGGAAAGTATTCCGTATTTATATGGAATAATTTCTAGAAGATGGCCACCTTATTATTGATTCTCCTTTTAGAAAATCAATTATGGAAATGAGGTGGAGGGTGAGTTGGCATGAGCATAGGCTTGAGCATGTAGAGAGGTATGGCATGCATTTGTTTATTGGTAAAATGAGGAGATATTTTTTTGTGTGTGTGCATGATTGAGAGAGAGGGGGCAGCCACTTGCTTTGGATGGGCTTTCTCATTTTCTTTGCTTCATCTCATTATTCACATTCTCACTCACTTGGAGACTTAGCATTTTCTTTAGTTTCTCATGCCACATGTTTCCTCACCTCCTCTTCATCTTCTTGAGTTGCTCTTGGAGCATTTGTGATGAGAGAAAAAATCATAGTGACACATTCCTATACCTCCACTCTCCATTGCTAGCAACCTTGGAGCGTCGGTTGACTCGCTTGACTCGCCTGGAACTTGCGCCGTTTCCTTCAGGTCGATCATCGTAGATGGAGGAAGACCGACAACCAAATTCGATTAAGGAGCCTTTAGGAGCTTGGGATGATGGTTCAAGACTGAAGGACATGGATCAAATCGGTATAACCATCTAACTCCTAGTTTTACATATTGCCAGTATAGGGTTTAGGGTAGATCCGGGAATCGGGTCATGGTAGCGCCAGTTTAGAAAATGTTTGTTTCGCATTTGGCCACAGTTTGATGGCCGGGGCGCTACCGTAACCCAACATGGTATCAGAGCCAACCCGTAAACCCCTTACTAGCAATTTTAGACAATATTAAAGTATCGTAACCGAAACAACCCCAAAACAGTGCACTACATATTCCAGTTTCTGTCAATTTTTTAAAGTCTTCAAAAAAAATTTAAGCAATTTCAGAAGGCTATTTTGATGACAACTAGAACACCCTACAAAAACGAGCTCCATTCACCGGAATTGACCCGGCGAGACTTGATAAAAAATGGGTGTCGCCAGTTTTTTGATGGAATTGGGACTTGAGTTTTTTAGGGTTCTCCGGTCTCTGGAATATTGGTTCAGTGGTATTGCTTGTTTTGCCCATTTTGGATATTATGTTATCTTTTGTTCAGGGGCAATTCAGGGTGTTTCGAAGTCGATAATTTAACACTGTTTAAATGTTTACAGTACATGCATTACTATCTGGGACCGTTATGTCATTCGAGCGGTACAACTCGTCTAATTGCTATATGTTCTTTTAGATGAATTTGCGAACATGACATTCACGTTGATGTTCTGTGTTGTGCTGTGTTGTGGTTGGATCGTCGTGGTGGATAGCTTGAGTGCAATATTAGTACAGTTTAGTTTCATTTGTACATTTGATATTGCGGGGCGAGCGTCCGACATGTGGACTGCTGTTACTGCCAGTTTGTATATTATTTGTTTGGGGCACAACCGGGTTGAGGTCGATATCACCCTTGTACATATTATTTTCTTTTCTGTACTAGGATTACCCCACGGTGGAGTGCATGAATAGCCGGGTTTTAGAGGGCAACGGGTCCACATCTCATGGCGTTGAGACAGAGGGGATCTTACTCTAGAATTGGCGGGCTATTCGCCGCACTCGTAGGGGGTATAGGTTGACCCACGGAGGGGTGCCCAATTTACCGGATTCCGTGAAGTGCTGGGTGGCCCATTCACGTTGTTTATTGGGGTTGCTTCACTTCTGGGATTGGCGGGTAACTTGCCGCACTTATAGGGGTCTAGGTTTTCATTGCACAGGCTATCAACACGACAGGGGAACGCCGGGTCTCATTTGCGGCTCAAGTGAAACCCGGGGCTCCAGGATTATCCACCACTTGTTTCCTGATTTAAAATCAGGAAAGCTTCTGGGAAAAGCTTCAGAAAGGGGTCACGTGTTGGCACGTGACACCTAAAAAAGCATCATCAAGTCAAGGTCAGTTTCCTGACTACGCTGAAGAAAATGGGCTTCAGAAAGAGTCACGTGTTCCCACGTGACCAGGGTCACGTGGCGACACGTGACATTTAAATGCAAGCGTCAAAGGCACACAAGTTCCCTGATCAAGTCAAGGAAAAGGCTTCAGAAGAGGTCACGTGTTTCCACGTGACCAGGGTCACGTGTTGGCACGTGACGTTCAAGACAGCAGACTCGTACTCCAGATGAACCAAGGAAAGAGAGTTCAAACAAGGGTCACGTGCTCACACGTGACCAGGGGTCACGTGGTAGCACGTGACGTTTAAGCAGCAATAAGAAGACAGAACGCAAAAGAAAGGAAAAGACTCATTCCAAAGGGGGTCACGTGCCCACACGTGACCATGAGTCACGTGGTCACACGTGACCGGCTTTCAAAGCCCATTGTGTTAACAGAATTAAATTCTGAAAGAAATTCAAATCTTTCCAAAGGAAAGCGGTTATCTGGAACCAATCGAATTAAAGATTCAGAGGTGATCTATCTATGGGAAAATTTCGGGTTTGGAAAGATTTCCCCTTTAAATCTAACCGAAATAATAAAGGGGAACCTTTGGACTAGAGATCCAATGGTGAATAAAATTCACCTAATAATCCAAAGGTCCAAAATAAATGATGAATGCAAATCAAATCTCTCATGAAGATTCGTCAAAAACTGATTGATTCGGCTGCTTCTCCTATAAATAGGAGCCAAGAGACACAGAGAAAGATATACATACGCAGAGAAGAGAAAAGAAAAGGAGGAGAGCTTTGATACTTTGAAAAGACTCGGATCTTCTACAAAAACCCTAGGTAAGAAAGGGAAGGCCTTTTGAAAGAAAGAGAATTTAATTCTCAACAGAGTTTAACTCTGATAATGTAAAAACAGAAGAACATACTTCTTCTCTCTTTGATAGAGGATCTGCAAAATGCACATCTCCCCTTATGATTGAGAATTTAATTCTCAATGGGTTGAGATCCTGCCATGCAGATCCAAAACATAGAGAAGGAATGCAAGCACGAGAATTTAATTCTCACAGAACTATAGGAATTTAATTCCTTTAAAATAAAAATAGGGTTTGACCCTATATCATGGGAATTTAATTCCTTCAGAACAAAAAAGAAACAGGGTTTAACCCCAATTAAAAAACCCAGTTCTGTTGAAACATCGGGAATTTAATTCCCTTAATCATAATTTAACAGAGGATGGAAGTTTAAACTCCTTAAAAACTTTTATTAGGGTTTAACCCTATTCAGCCCCTCACATATATGAGGAATTTAATTCCTACAGAAAATTCAGAGTTAAACTCTATTCCAGAATACAAAGTCTTCGAAAGGAAGTAGGAATTTAATTCCGCTGAAATTTACAGTTCGAGGAATTTAATTCCTGAAAAGAGATTAACAAAGCCTCTAAATAAAAATATATAGAGGCAGGGTCACGTGTCATCACGTGACCCCCCAAGAGGTCTACAGAGAGCCCCTTTGAGGCAGCACCCCACGTGACCCACGTGACCCTCGGCAGAAGCTCTAATACATAGGCATTTGAATGCCCATCACGTGATGGCACGTGATGCCCTGAAAGACACGATAATCTCAGAATAAATGAAGGGAGGGCGCTCTCACGTGCTGCCACGTGACCCCTCTTGTCTTAGTGTTTAACACTAAATTGAAACTCTCGAACCCAGTGTTAAAACACTGTTGGGCCTTAGTGTTCAACACTAATCAAAAAGCTTTGTCTGCAGTGTTCAACACTGATCTGTTTTAGTGTTTAACACTAATTTGAAAAGCCTTGTTGCTGGTGTTTAACACCAACTATCTCTTAGTGTTAAACACTAACTTGTCAACCTCATTCCCAGTGTTCAACACTGACTGCTCTGTAGTGTTTAACACTAGACTTTGGCCCAATTGGCCTAAATGGATAGAGGCAAAGCCTCTCCTGATTGGACTTAGCCCAAGATGGCCATAAGTCCTCAATTGGTGATTAACTGGTCCAATGGACTCATAACATAATTAATTCGTCTTGACCCCAAATTGGGCCAAGGACTATTTAATCCACTCCGGTTCTAGGGTACATCTCTTCATTCCTTTGATACTTGGCATTGTAATCCCTCAATGTCTTCAAAGAGGTGACGGGTCCCGACGACCACACATTGATATGGACTGTGGGGTCCTTAAACTCCTGTCTAATGCAAATTCCTGGTTACGTGGAACGCGGATAATGTCACTCTTTGACCCCGTGGAAAACGTCCAGAGCGGATCCTGGTCCTCGCCAAGCACGGCAGTGAACCCGTGTGAAGCATCCAGAGCACAAACCGGACTGTGGGGTCCTTAAACCCATGGACTACGACGTCCTTAACCTTGACCGAGATGTCTTAAAACTAACAATCGACTGTGAGGTCCTTAAACCCATGGACTACGACGTCCTTAACCTTGACCGGGATGTCTTAAAACTAACAATGGACTGTGGGGTCCTTAAACCCATGGACTACGACGTCCTTAACCTGGACCGCAATGTCCTTAAACTACCCATGGACCGCAATGTCCTTAAACTACCCATGGACCGCAACGTCCTTAAACTAGAACAATAGAGCCCCGTATGCTCTTTTGTCGGATCTAAATGGTCCCGTTTAAGTTGATCTTAGCCTCAAAGATGGCTAACGTATCCTTAAACCTTCAAACAGAGTGGACTACGAATCCCCCCAATTAACTCTGGCTCAAGGGTACATCCCCGAACTCCTCTGACATCCGTCGTTGTAATCCCTCAACGTCGTCAGAGAGGTGACGGGTCCCGACGGCCATACATACGATGGACCACTATGTCCCTAAACTGGAACATTAGAGTCCAAACGCTCTTTTGTCGGATCTAAACGATCCCGTTAAGTTGATCTTAGTCACAAAGTTAGACTAACGTATCCTTAACAAGCGTTTGAGTTGATCTTAGCCTCAAGTATGGCCGACGTATCCTCAAACCAAACCCCACCAAATCCAAATCTAAGATAATACGGATTTGGACTAGTCCACGCCCTACGGGCGACGACATAACTCAGTCTCCGTAAACAATCCACGGGCAACAAAATACAAAACAAACACCCACGACATGAAGTGACCATCTGGAGAAGGAGAAAGTTGTTACCGCAATGCGGTAGCGTAATTAACTGCAGGGGCTTACGCCTGCAGGGAAGAGCGTCCCCACAATCAAAAACCCCTCATTAGAGGGGGAATCTGACGAAGTCTGCTACATCGGACGCATCCGTCTAAACCTTCGATACATGGTGCCATAAATCAACTTAGCATCTTCGGAGAGGTGGACGGATAGCACCAATTAGCATCTGCCCCGAATCTCAGGCAAGACGTCCTGTCGCGCCGTCTTTCGGAGGGGAACAGATTCTGGCACGCCCGGTGGGACCTTTTCCTCTTTCCACTCCACACTTCGTGTGTCGTGACTCGCGAACCAATCGCGGTTCGCCAATGGTTGCCCTTGGGTTTCAAGATACTAAGAATTGGCGTCTTGCTTATTGCAGAAAGCAAAGGATCGATGGCTTCTACTTCCGTGAAAGTCTCCAACTGCTCAAACTGCAATTGCAACCAACGCTCTGCCTCGCCAGGAGGTATAGCCTACGGACCCCAAGCTGCTTCGCTATTCACAATGCCTGTGGAACAGGTCACTCGCGCTACCACAGGATTGTTATTTGGGACCATGGTCCCGCCGACGAACTTCACCGCTCCAGTGCTGACAACGGAAGCTCTCAAGAAGTCGGTCTTTGATCGTCTTACCCCTGCCGCGGCTCCTCTCAACGAGTCGCCCAACGTCAACGCCTCGGTCTTCTCTAGATTAGGCCGGAAATCCTGCAAACCCATCATGGGGCCTACAATCTCAGAGAAGGCTGCTTCCAAGAAAGTGGCTGCTCCTGCTCCCGAAATCGTCAAGGCGGCATCTCCGGCCAAAAGGTCGGTCTTTACAAGATTGACGGCTCCCGCTCCCGCTCCTGCTGCCCAAAGGACGTCGGTCTTTGACAGGTTAACACCAACAACGACCCCCCACCCAGACAGGGGGCAAGACGAAACCATTCTTACCGCTGACCCTACACCGTCCGCTCGACACGCTCGACGTCGCCATTGGCGCCGAGTAAGGAAGGCTGGGGGCAATTCCCCCTCCGGGTTGACTCCATCGGCCCCGGTGGCAGAAGTTAATGCTGCTGTTCCAACTGGGAACAGCTTCGAAATGCTAAACAAGGTGCGAAGGAATTCTCCTACTGCAGTGCTGAAGAGGTCTCCTCCCCCATTAAAAAAGGTTGTGGAAATAAAATCAGAACAGCCCCGATCTCCTCAACGGCTGTCTTCCAAGATCTATAAGGTTTGGCGGCGGGCCCGGGACTCGATCATCGATCCAAACTTCTCCCGCCAGCACAAGAAGCCGAAAATCCAACCGGAAGCGTGTCACCAGGCTAAACCCCAAAAGGCTGTCTGGACGCCCACCTCAACGGCCCCCTCCCTCAACCTCCATGGCTCATAAAAGGAGGAGGCCAGAGAAGAACCCCCAGCATGCAACGACGGCTAAAAGCACCGAGCCCAGACGCCCTAAGTCTGGGGGCATGGTGGTGCACACTGTTTACATGGCCTCTGGAAAAGAGGAAAGCCGCACTTCTACGGGCCACCGACCGCTAACCCGATCCGTGACGAAAGCCTAGGAGCAGCAACAAAAGCTTCAAGAAATGATGAATGCTATGGCCGCGCTCACCGGGCCAAAAGAAAACCCAGAAACGTCCTCAGACGCACGCCGGGAGGAAGAAACCGACGCTGAATTCCTTCGCCGGACACTGGAGAAAAGGGACAAAGAGGCTGCTGAACAAGCGGCCAACATACAACGGATGGGCCTTCTCTTCCAAGATGTGATAGGAATGATGATCCAGCAGGACTTACCCGCCGAGGATCCCCCAATCGTTCTTGAAGACGACCGAGGAGAAACGTCAAATCCACCGCCGGCCCTCTCAACGGCCAAGGAGGAGGCAATCTCTAAGGCTGACTTGGCTGACTACATAGCCCAGCAAATCCGGGTTCATCACGCGACTGAGGCAGCTGGTCAAGTCGTGAAAACGGGGCGGCCGTATCCGAGCTGGTACGACCAAATCAAATACCCGCAAGGCTATACGATACCAAAATTCCACGTGTATAAGGGGACCGGCAATCCCCATCAACATGTCGCCCAGTTTCGGGCCCTCTGCGGTAACACCGGCGGTGATGATAAATTGTTGCTCCGCCAGTTCATGGGCAGCTTATCAGAAACAGCGTTCGAATGGTATTCGGAACTCCCGAACGATTCTATCAAAACGTTCGCTGAAATAGAGTTGTTGTTCACTCAGCGATTTGCAAGTGCCAGCGAACGCACTCCAATAACTGCACTTATTAATGCCAGGGTAAAACCGGGCGAAACCTGGGTCCAGTACGCTATACGCTGGCGGAACTTGTGGTCGAGATGTGAGCAACGCATCGAGGAAGCACCTGCGGTGGGCATGTTCGTAGGAACTCTAGACCTTCACGCAACTATCTCCCAGTTTATGATGTTCTTTAAGCCAACCACATTCCAGGCTTTGATCGACAAGTTGGCTCAGATGGACCAGATGGGTCATAGACCACCTCCCCCGAAGTCGGAACTTCGGAATGACAAGGGTAAAGGAAGGGCAACTTTTGTTGCGAATGCCCAACAGCAACCTAACGCCCCGAAACCGGCAGATCAACTGGAGGAAAGACGTCGGTATTATAATGAGAAGATGAAGCGTCCCTACTCGTTCCCACGGGACAAGACGAAACGGCTATTCGAGCTGGCAACACGCAACAGACTTATAAACCTGCCAAATCCAAGGCGACCGCCGCAGCCCACCGAGGTGAATAACCCTAACTATTGCCCTTACCATCAGACGGTAGGCCATCCGATTGAAAATTGCTTCGTCTTCAAAGGATGGATTGAAGACCAGTACCTCCAGGGGAAATTTGTACTGTCCGAAAAGTGGAAGGTGAACCCACCACAGCCGCATGCTCCTAGGAAAGCGGATACACCGGGGGCAACATGTTCTTTTATTGAAGAAGCTCCGTGGGAGGTCGTGCTATCAACTAAAACCAAAAGAATGCTGAGAGACCTTCATGCGTGCCCTGCGATCGAATGGAAGGACCCTCTTGAACCTCAAATTATCAAAGGAATGTTGAAGCCCCGCCCAATTACGAAGACTCGCGATAAGAGCCCAAATACTCACGTCCAACCGTCAAAATCTTCGAAGAAAAAGAAGAAGAAATCCAAGAAGTCCGTGAAGCCTGGAAACGAGCACACGAACTTGCAGAAGCAAATCGACGCGCTGGAAGAATACAATCAAAAGGCGCGAACTCCTGTCACACTGCAAGAGTTCCTCAACCACATCTTTCAAGAGGGAGATGATAGAGAGAGCTCGTCGGATGAATCCGAAGGATATGTGGCGAGTTGTAACGTAATCTCCCACTCGTTTACCGATGATGGGAAAACTCTTGGCACTAAGAAGCTGGAGGCAGAGCCTGTACCAGAGCGTGCATGGCCAACAGACGAAATGATCGACGCTTTTGTAGACGAGATTCGTCTAAAATGTAAAGCGGACCAGGAGCGTGAAATGACCACGTCGGAAAGAGCCAAATACGGGCGACTGAACGGAAGAGTTGAACTACCTCCGCCAGAGCGAAAGGTATCCGAAGTAGATAAGAAGATTTTCAAGACGAGAAAAAGGTTTGCCAAAGCCATGTCAATGGGGATGAAGCTGCCGCCCTCGGAAGGAAACATACACGATGGGGTGGAGAGGCACCCTGACTATTGCGCATATCACCGGAAAGTCTCACACCCCACGGAGGAGTGCGACGCCTTTAAGATATGGTGGCAAGGATATGTCGCTCGTCGGCAACATGTTAAGCGCATGAAACGCAAGATCCGTCGGGAGCGAAGAAGTACTGTCGATGGGCACAACAGAACGACTGGCAACTGCTGCATGGTTAACGCCAGGGGGTCACAAGTTCTCACCTTTGGGAGCGACTCTGATGAAGAAATGGCTCTGGGCCCTCTCTTTAAAGAATCCGTTTTGGGGAAAGAAGAAGAATCGGAGGCCTGCGAGAACATTCAGCTGCGCAATCGCACACTCCCAGAAAAGAATCTCGGGCCCGGGAATAGAAAGGATAAGGGAAAGGAAAAGGTCACTGAAGATATCACTTTAGATGACCAAGTCATGAGAGAGCTGGCTGCCAAAGACCCTCCTAGGAAGAGTAAAGTGGACTATAACATCCTCGCGCACCTAAGGAAGCTACCTTCTCAGCTTAGCATTCTCGATGCCCTCCTATTATCGAAAGAAGCGCGAGACTCACTAATTAAGGCGTTACAAGAACCCGAGCAATTCCAAGCCTTCCTTGCCACTGAAAAGATGAAGGATGAACTGGAGGAAGTGCATACGGCCGACGTCACTTTCGGTGATGAAGACCTCCTTCTCGGGACGTGCGACCACAACCGTCCCTATATGTCTCTGGATACTGCCATGATATCAAGATAGGCAAGATCCTGGTGGATAATGGATCCTCCGTCAATCTCCTTAATGTTCGGGTGTTGAAGGAAATCTGCATGAGCGTGCAACACCTCGCTCGTGACAAGATTACTATCTCCGGTTTCGATTCACAATCGTCACGGACTCTTGGATCTGTGATACTAACCTTACGCTTTGGACTTCTCGTCACAGACATCAAATTCCATGTCATTGACGCCAAGACCTGCTACAACGCCTTGCTCGGCCGTCCTTGGCTACACGAGTACAATATCATCCCTTCTACACAACATCAGTGTATGAAGTACTTCAAGGATGGTTTCGAGTATACCGTAACAGGTGAGTTAAACCCATTTTCCATGAACGAAGTCCGCAAATACGAAAATGCGAAGTACTTTTTGCCAGATTTCGAGGATACAGAAAGGTGTCGCAATCCGGACAACAAAGCCGCCGCCACCATCCCCGTTTTCGGAAGCGACACCGAAGAAGAGGAAGAGATAGTTTATACAGGGCCATCTCAACGCAACAACCTGGGGACGCCCGCCCCCGTGTTGGTCTTCGGAAGTGATTCAGAAGATGAAGTTAATGCTGTGTTCTCCAATCGGCTGTCAATACAAGCACCCCCTGGCGATGACCATAGTTTGCAAATCACCATGGTACCGTGAGAACACTACAAGGATCTCGACACGCTTCAAGCTCACAGTGTGCAGGACCTGGAAACATTTTACATCCCTCCCAGGCGAAGGGGTGAGAAAGTGATCCTATTTTACCGATCCTCAGAGTCGAAAATAGAGAAAGAGATCTGGCATGGCGCAGATACTACACTCGACAGGCTCCAACCCATCCGTCTGCCCAGATACTATACGGATGGATTAAAGAAGCTATTGAAGCGCCAAGGAGTACCCTTAAAACAGGCTGTTCGGCAGGCTCGGTTCTACAACAAGATTTGGGATGTCCCCGGGACTCAACGCAAATTGCCCAACGGGAAGATGGAAACACTCGGGCTTGGATACGCAAGAGCTGGAAAACGGGAACGGACTCATAACAGCTACACTATATATACCTTTGATGAAGAAGAGGACGCCCCGTCAGGAGATGCCAACCCTTCATTAAAACTAGACCCCGCGATTGAAGCACCGAGTCCGTCGTTTGAAGAACGAACGAACAAGCCTATCAGGAAAATGGGTCAGAGAGCATTGGAAAGTACAAACTTGCCCGGTTTACCCGCTACCGGTCTAGGGTGCAATTCATTTTTTATTCCCCACTCTTGTAGATCCATCCGAGCATTCAGGTTGTCTTTCGATTTTCCGTCTTTACAAAGAAGCAAGTTAAGTATGTGCTCTGATACTCCCTTCTCTATATGCATGACGTCCAGACAATGACGCACTAAATTTGTTGACCAGTACGGAAGCTCGAAGAAAATGCTTAACTTGTTCCAAAATGGTGGTTTGACCTGTTTCGTCGGATCCATCCCGAAGGTCACATTATTGTAACCATCCTATTTAGCAGTCACGTCCTCTCCGGACAATGGGGATAGAGGTCCAAGAAGCTCCTGATGACCATCAAAATGAACCGTGTCTAACCTATAGGGGTGGTCTGGAGGCAGGAAACGTTGATGGCCGCAATAACAAACCTTCCTGCTAAAATTCAAGAATTTCGATGTTGTGTGTTCATGGCAATGAGGACATGCTTTGTGACCATGTACGGACCAACCTGATAGCATTCCATACGCAGGAAAGTCATTAATTGTCCACATTAAAACCACACACAGTATGAAGGTTGTATTTGTGTTTGCATCATATGTCTCTACACCATCAATGAACAAAGATTTCAACTTCTCGATCAGAGGTCGGAGATAGACGTCGATATTCTTTCCCGGTGAGTTTGGTCTGTCGATAAGAAGAGGCATCATAAAGTATGATTGGTCCATAGCCAACCAAGGCGACAGAATATAAATTATCATTACAACGGGCCATGTGCTGTGACTTCCAGCCATATAGTTGAATGGGCAGAAGCCATCAGTAGCCAGTCCGAGCCGGACATTGCGAGGATCGCTACTGAATATTGCGTGCCTCCTATCGAAATCCTTCCATGCTGGTGAATCTCTTGGATGGCTCATTTTTCCATCTTCACTTGGAGGAGCACGGTGATGCCAAATCATTGCCTCGGCTGTTTTCTTGCACCTGAATAGTCTCTGTAGACTCTGTGTTATGGGAAAGTATCATGCTATCTTGACAGGTATATCAGGCTTCTTATTAGAATCTTTCGGCTTATACCTGGCCTCTCCGCATGTTGGACACTCTTTCAAATCTGAATTCTCTTTCCGGTACAACACGCAATTTTTATGACATGCTTGAATCTTCTCGCACTTTAGACCCAAATTAGACATTATCTTCTGGGCTCCGTACCAGTTGTCGGGCACGTTATTTCCCTGGGGCATAGAATCTTTCAAGAATGAAAGAAGCATTGCGAATGACTTGTTGCTCCATCCATTTAGGCACTTAATCTGGAAAAGTTGGACGAACCATGAGAGCGTGGAATACTTCGCATTCTCATAAATTGGTTTTCTAGTATCAATCATGAAATTTTCATATTTATTCGCACGCGGTCCTTGACCGGAAGGAATGTCATCTTCAGTACGAATAGATTCACCTAGGGCAGCCTCTACCATATCCTCCATTTCTTCTGATGGAAATAAATTACTGTCTTCTCCTTCTGCCGCATTACCGAATTCTTCTTCTTCTCCTGCCGCATTATCGTGTTCTCCTTCTTCTTCTGCCGCAGTACTGCATTCTTCTCCTTCCCCGTGATATTTCCAAGTTGTATAAAGTCTAGTAAACCCATATTTTACAATATGAAGCTCTGCTAATTCTACCTTCTGCCAGTACTTATTGCCACATCTATCGCACGGACAGAGAATCTTCTCTATTATGATCTTATTATGTGCGTGTGCAAATTCAATGAAAGCAGCAACTCCTGCGACAAACTTAGGTTGCATACGTTGTTGCCAATCCATATACATCCAGTCCTTAACTCTGACGTACTCATGGGCCATGTTAGACTGTATAACATATAAATTGTAGGTTATGGTGACTATATTGAGAAATATAAGAACGGGATAGTTACTGACAAAGGAGAAAATCCGTGTATATGCTTTGTGTGTGCGTTTGTCGTTGAAAAGAATAAATTATCGAACGTATGTTAACCGATAGACGGGGACTAAGTGGCACTTTTAGTTTCATATATGAGCATCGATGAGAATATGAAGGTTTCATATTATCATCGAGTATCATATATTGGTTTTAACTTGAACATCTCGAATCACTCTCTAATTATGCGTTTGTTGTGTATTCTTGTTGTATGTGTGTGTTCCGGCTGTCGGGGGTAGGCTTCTATCCCATTAAGAATGTATAGAGCGAACACCCATCACTTGTGCTTTCAACCGTTTCGAGTAAATTTCGGCAGCACCTTCCCGCTGTTCTCCGAGTACACTGTAATAGAATAGATAATCATTTCAAAGCTGTGAAACAACGTTGAAATGAACATCTAATCTATCTTTGTACACGGAGAACCAGCGGAAAGGTACCGACGAAATATCTCAAAACGGATGAAAACACAAGTGAATGAAGGCGTTTGCTTTATACATTCTTAACTTGTCCACACGGGACAAATCTATCGGTTACCATACGATTGAATTTTCTCGTCGCGTAGACTATACGACGGTTGTTAGTATCGAGCTATACTGTCCGATATTTAACAACTTTCATATAGTTCTATGTCACGACGAACATCGCACGTATGTTAACCGATAGACGGGGACTAAGTGGCGCTTTTAGTTTCATATATGAGTATCGATGAGAATATGAAGGTTTCATATTATCATCGAGTATCATATATTGGTTTTAACTTGAACATCTTGAATCACTCTCTAATTATGCGTTTGTTGTGCATTCGTGTTGTATGTGTAACATGATTTTAAACCATTGAGATCAAGATTTGAGAAATTTTATAAGTGGCCGTTAACATGAGAACAATCATCTCTTCTTATCAGTCCATATCTGAATTCTAAAGGGCAGTATATTTTCTATTAAAAGATCATGTTCAACTCTAAAGCAAGGGAAAAACAGAGGAATATAGATCTATTAAAGTCAAGCCATAAAGCTAATCACATATTTACAACATTGCAGATACATTAACGCAAAACATAGTTATGATGCTTCAAAAGAATCAATTATCAAGGATCTGGGAGTGGAGATGAACATACAGCTTCCCGTCAATAAGATCAACAGGACAGAGACAGATAAAATATAAGATTAGAATGATGAACAAGATAATATGCTGAAAGATGCTATATTTGTTGATTGAATATAAATGAATCCACCAATAAGATTATATACATGATAATATATGTAGAGGAATTCAGGCTATGAACACAAACCACAAACTATTTCATATGCTGGCTGAAAGAAACGGGCGAAAAGATTCATAGTTTTCCATAAACTACAAGCAGATTCTGCCATTACTAAGTACAAAACAAAATGGATTATAATTTAAAGGAGAAAGAAGAGCTTGAAGCAAAATCAGATCAAATTATATTGTCCCACATGGGTTTCTCATCCAGACATTCGATAGCATACATGTCACAAGAAAAATAACAGAAAAACAATTTCTTAAGCTTAAATACCCTCTAAATATGCCAAACAACTTGCTTACAGTTCTACTGATACATTATTAAACATAAATTCCCTGCAGACGCCAAATCTGGAACAACTATCACCTTATCATCGAATGTTACGTCCACAAAAGTGAAGGTAACAGAATAAATGCATCAGTACAAACTCGACCTCGAATTAGCCTAATGCTTTGCCAGGATGGAACTAAATCAACAAGCAAAGCATATTTACACTACAAGCTTACAACTACTGCAAGGGATAAATAGGCACTCTACAGTTCACATCTCACAGCCCAACCAAACCCCAGCCCCAGCCCAGCCCCAGCCCCAGCCCCAGCCCAGCCCCAACCCCAACCCCAGCCCCAACCCCAGCCCCGCCCCAGCCCCAGCCCCAGCCCCAGCCCCCACCCCAACCGAACCCCACAACCTAACCCTAACCCTAACCCTAACCCTAACCCTAACCGAACCCGATGCTGACACCGACACCGATGCCCTCACCTCTACCCGAACCTGGCCTGAACCCTAGACTACAACGTCAAAATTAAAAATTATTTGAGATTTACTTACAAACCGTGCGCGCGGTGGAGGAGACGGTAGAAATTGGTGGTCGACGACGATCGGCGAAGGTGGCGACGAGGCGCGGGAAGTCGACGAAGGTGTGGGGAAGACCGACGAAGCTGGCGATGAGGCGCGAGCGCGGTGGCGACGAAGCGCGGGAACAGGCGATGAGAGGCACTGGAGTGAGAGAGAGAAATTTTGGGAACGATGAATATAATTTTTCTGTGCTTTTTTTTATTAATAACCTATTTAGATTCCCCTACGGACATAGCCGTAGGTCCACGGCTTGCGGCTCCGTAGGGCCAAACAAAAAATTAGAATGTAAGGCACCGTAGGGACAACAATTTGGCCCTACAGATAAATCCGTAGGGGTAAGAAATATTTGCCCCTCTGGATTTCTTAGTCCGTAGGGGCAACCCCATATTGTAGTAGTGTAAGAAAATCCTTAAATGTCCCTAGTCATGAGAGTTTCGAGATTGGGCATCGATACTCCAGTGTAGACTAGTGTATACTGATCTTGACCTCGACGAGGGGTGGTGGCCAGGTCTCACAAGCCATTGGTGTTAGTTTGTTCACCTAAGATAGTATATAGGTGCTCATTGGGTTATGAGTACACTGGACGGACTCACCGGGAACCTGCTAGTTGGTATTATACCTATTGTCAGATAGCAGTTCCCAGGTGACATGTGTACAGGTTAGTCTGTTGACCTGAGATCGTCATTTTTCTTGTGTGAGTTCCCATTGTGCTTTGATTACTACCCTACCATGGCTCAAAGAAGTCGTGCAAACAGGTTTTAGTTGGGTACAGTCCCGAGCCACATGGACGCAGTGAGCGGATCGTCGGGGATTTGTCTCTCCCGGTATTGGAGGTTGATATCGCGTTGTGCACAGATGACCATCACCAGAAATCCTTGGCCGGGGTGGACGAGAATTACCGATCTAGCATCGATAGTCTCTCAGGAGGTGATGGGTTTCATACAGACACTAATTATCGCGTTATTAGGGGTCTGACTTTATCCACCCCCTAGACTCGATATGCGATACTCGTAGACGAACAGACCGGACTGTACGGATATTATCACTGTCAGGCTCAGTAGGGGTTTGGATGAGTTTGCTCATCATCCTTCTTTTCGCTCAATACCTGGCTAGCCGTTACGTATAGCTAGTACCGCTGACGTGCTTGTGGTTAAACCCACTGCTAGCGTATTGACGAGTCTTTAGAGTCCCACACAGAGGGTTTTCACGGTTCAGGCGATATGGTGTAGATGACGTATGTTGGTACATACAGGTGTCCAATTAAATATGTGTACAGGCTGCACAGACTTTAATCGGACGGTTGATAATACTAGCGGCTTAGGATTATGCCGGATTATTAAATCAGGTTTTAATTTAACAATTTATATATGTATTCTAGTATTATTGTTCACTTTTCATTTTTTCTCTTGGCTATTCGTATTTTGGTACGAATACGCGTATATGTATTTCGATACGTGTACCGGAAAGTATTCCGTATTTATATGGAATAATTTCTAGAAGATGGCCACCTTATTATTGATTCTCCTTTTAGAAAATCAATTATGGAAATGAGGTGGAGGGTGAGTTGGCATGAGCATAGGCTTGAGCATGTAGAGAGGTATGGCATGCATTTGTTTATTGGTAAAATGAGGAGATATTTTTTTGTGTGTGTGCATGATTGAGAGAGAGGGGGCAGCCACTTGCTTTGGATGGGCTTTCTCATTTTCTTTGCTTCATCTCATTATTCACATTCTCACTCACTTGGAGACTTAGCATTTTCTTTAGTTTCTCATGCCACATGTTTCCTCACCTCCTCTTCATCTTCTTGAGTTGCTCTTGGAGCATTTGTGATGAGAGAAAAATCATAGTGACACATTCCTACACCTCCACTCTCCATTGCTAGCAACCTTGGAGCGTCGGTTGACTCGCTTGACTCGCCTGGAACTTGCGCCGTTTCCTTCAGGTCGATCATCGTAGATGGAGGAAGACCGACAACCAAATTCGATTAAGGAGCCTTTAGGAGCTTGGGATGATGGTTCAAGACTGAAGGACATGGATCAAATCGGTATAACCATCTAACTCCTAGTTTTACATATTGCCAGTATAGGGTTTAGGGTAGATCCGGGAATCGGGTCATGGTAGCGCCAGTTTAGAAAATGTTTGTTTCGCATTTGGCCACAGTTTGATGGCCGGGGCGCTACCGTAACCCAACATGGTATCAGAGCCAACCCGTAAACCCCTTACTAGCAATTTTAGACAATATTAAAGTATCGTAACCGAAACAACCCCAAAACAGTGCACTACATATTCCAGTTTCTGTCAATTTTTTAAAGTCTTCAAAAAAAATTTAAGCAATTTCAGAAGGCTATTTTGATGACAACTAGAACACCCTACAAAAACGAGCTCCATTCACCGGAATTGACCCGGCGAGACTTGATAAAAAATGGGTGTCGCCAGTTTTTTGATAGAATTGGGACTTGAGTTTTTTAGGGTTCTCCGGTCTCTGGAATATTGGTTCAGTGGTATTGCTTGTTTTGCCCATTTTGGATATTATGTTATCTTTTGTTCAGGGGCAATTCAGGGTGTTTCGAAGTCGATAATTTAACACTGTTTAAATGTTTACAGTACATGCATTACTATCTGGGACCGTTATGTCATTCGAGCGGTACAACTCGTCTAATTGCTATATGTTCTTTTAGATGGATTTGCGAACATGACATTCACGTTGATGTTCTGTGTTGTGCTGTGTTGTGGTTGGATCGTCGTGGTGGATAGCTTGAGTGCAATATTAGTACAGTTTAGTTTCATTTGTACATTTGATATTGCGGGGCGAGCGTCCGACATGTGGACTGCTGTCACTGCCAGTTTGTATATTATTTGTTTGGGGCACAACCGGGTTGAGGTCGATGTCACCCTTGTACATATTATTTTCTTTTCTGTACTAGGATTACCCCACGGTGGAGTGCATGAATAGCCGGGTTTTAGAGGGCAACGGGTCCGCATCTCATGGCGTTGAGACAGAGGGGATCTTACTCTAGAATTGGCGGGCTATTCGCCGCACTCGTAGGGGGTATAGGTTGACCCACGGAGGGGTGCCCAATTTACCGGATTCCGTGAAGTGCTGGGTGGCCCATTCACGTTGTTTATTGGGGTTGCTTCACTTCTGGGATTGGCGGGTAACTTGCCGCACTTATAGGGGTCTAGGTTTTCATTGCACAGGCTATCAACACGACAGGGGAACGCCGGGTCTCATTTGCGGCTCAAGTGAAACCCGGGGCTCCAGGATTATCCACCACTTGTTTCCTGATTTAAAATCAGGAAAGCTTCTGGGAAAAGCTTCAGAAAGGGGTCACGTGTTGGCACGTGACACCTAAAAAAGCATCATCAAGTCAAGGTCAGTTTCCTGACTACGCTGAAGAAAATGGGCTTCAGAAAGAGTCACGTGTTCCCACGTGACCAGGGTCACGTGGCGACACGTGACATTTAAATGCAAGCGTCAAAGGCACACAAGTTCCCTGATCAAGTCAAGGAAAAGGCTTCAGAAGAGGTCACGTGCTTCCACGTGACCAGGGTCACGTGTTGGCACGTGACGTTCAAGAAAGCAGACTCGTACTCCAGATGAACCAAGGAAAGAGAGTTCAAACAAGGGTCACGTGCTCACACGTGACCAGGGGTCACGTGGTAGCACGTGACGTTTAAGCAGCAATAAGAAGACAGAACGCAAAAGAAAGGAAAAGACTCATTCCAAAGGGGGTCACGTGCCCACACGTGACCATGAGTCACGTGGTCACACGTGACCGGCTTTCAAAGCCCATTGTGTTAACAGAATTAAATTCTGAAAGAAATTCAAATCTTTCCAAAGGAAAGCGGTTATCTGGAACCAATCGAATTAAAGATTCAGAGGTGATCTATCTATGGGAAAATCTCGGGTTTGGAAAGATTTCCCCTTTAAATCTAACCGAAATAATAAAGGGGAACCTTTGGATTAGAGATCCAATGGTGAATAAAATTCACCTAATAATCCAAAGGTCCAAAATAAATGATGAATGCAAATCAAATCTCTCATGAAGATTCGTCAAAAACTGATTGATTCGGCTGCTTCTCCTATAAATAGGAGCCAAGAGACACAGAGAAAGATATACATACGCAGAGAAGAAAAAAGAAAAGGAGGAGAGCTTTGATACTTTGAAAAGACTCGGATCTTCTGCAAAAACCCTAGGTAAGAAAGGGAAGGCCTTTTGAAAGAAAGAGAATTTAATTCTCAACAGAGTTTAACTCTGATAATGTAAAAACAGAAGAACATACTTCTTCTCTCTTTGATAGAGGATCTGCAAAGTGCACATCTCCCCTTAAGATTGAGAATTTAATTCTTAATGGGTTGAGATCCTGCCATGCAGATCCAAAACATAGAGAAGGAATGCAAGCACGAGAATTTAATTCTCACAGAACTATAGGAATTTAATTCCTTTAAAATAAAAATAGGGCTTGACCCTATATCATGGGAATTTAATTCCTTCAGAACAAAAAAGAAACAGGGTTTAACCCCAATTAAAAAACCCAGTTCTGTTGAAACATCGGGAATTTAATTCCCTTAATCATAATTTAACAGAGGATGGAAGTTTAAACTCCTTAAAAACTTTTATTAGGGTTTAACCCTATTCAGCCCCTCACATATATGAGGAATTTAATTCCTACAGAAAATTCAGAGTTAAACTCTATTCCAGAATACAAAGTCTTCGAAAGGAAGTAGGAATTTAATTCCTCTGAAATTTACAGTTCGAGGAATTTAATTCCTGAAAAGAGATTAACAAAGCCTCTAAATAAAAATATATAGAGGCAGGGTCACGTGTCATCACGTGACCCCCCAAGAGGTCTACAGAGAGCCCCTTTGAGGCAGCACCCCACGTGACCCACGTGACCCTCGGCAGAAGCTCTAGTACATAGGCATTTGAATGCCCATCACGTGATGGCACGTGATGCCCTGAAAGACACGATAATCTCAGAATAAATGAAGGGAGGGCGCTCTCACGTGCTGCCACGTGACCCCTCTTGTCTTAGTGTTTAACACTAAATTGAAACTCTCGAACCCAGTGTTAAAACACTGTTGGGCCTTAGTGTTCAACACTAATCAAAAAGCTTTGTCTGCAGTGTTCAACACTGATCTGTTTTAGTGTTTAACACTAATTTGAAAAGCCTTGTTGCTGGTGTTTAACACCAACTATCTCTTAGTGTTAAACACTAACTTGTCAACCTCATTCCCAGTGTTCAACACTGACTGCTCTGTAGTGTTTAACACTAGACTTTGGCCCAATTGGCCTAAATGGATAGAGGCAAAGCCTCTCCTGATTGGACTTAGCCCAAGATGGCCATAAGTCCTCAATTGGTGATTAACTGGTCCAATGGACTCATAACATAATTAATTCGTCTTGACCCCAAATTGGGCCAAGGACTATTTAATCCACTCCGGTTCTAGGGTACATCTCTTCATTCCTTTGATACTTGGCATTGTAATCCCTCAATGTCTTCAAAGAGGTGACGGGTCCCGACGACCACACATTGATATGGACTGTGGGGTCCTTAAACTCCTGTCTAATGCAAATTCCTGGTTACGTGGAACGCGGATAATGTCACTCTTTGACCCCGTGGAAAACGTCCAGAGCGGAGCCTGGTCCTCGCCAAGCGCGGCAGTGAACCCGTGTGAAGCATCCAGAGCACATACCGGACTGTGGGGTCCTTAAACCCATGGACTACGACGTCCTTAACCTTGACCGAGATGTCTTAAAACTTACAATCGACTGTGAGGTCCTTAAACCCATGGACTACGACGTCCTTAACCTTGACCGGGATGTCTTAAAACTAACAATGGACTGTGGGGTCCTTAAACCCATGGACTACGACGTCCTTAACCTGGACCGCAATGTCCTTAAACTACCCATGGACCGCAATGTCCTTAAACTACCCATGGACCGCAACGTCCTTAAACTAGAACAATAGAGCCCCGTATGCTCTTTTGTCGGATCTAAACGGTCCCGTTTAAGTTGATCTTAGCCTCAAAGATGGCTAACGTATCCTTAAACCTTCAAACAGAGTGGACTACGAATCCCCCCAATTAACTCTGGCTCAAGGGTACATCCCCGAACTCCTCTGACATCCGTCGTTGTAATCCCTCAACGTCGTCAGAGAGGTGACGGGTCCCGACGGCCATACATACGATGGACCACTATGTCCCTAAACTGGAACATTAGAGTCCAAACGCTCTTTTGTCGGATCTAAACGATCCCGTTAAGTTGATCTTAGTCACAAAGTTAGACTAACGTATCCTTAACAAGCGTTTGAGTTGATCTTAGCCTCAAGTATGGCCGACGTATCCTCAAACCAAACCCCCCCAAACCCAAATCTAAGATAATACGGATTTGGACTAGTCCACGCCCTACGGGAGATGACATAACTCAGTCTCCGTAAACAATCTACGGGCAACAAAATACAAAACAAACACCCACGACACGAAGTGACCATCTGGAGAAGGAGAAAGTTGTTACCGCAATGCGGTAGCGTAATTAACTGCAGGGGCTTGCGCCTGCAGGGAAGAGCGTCCCCACAATCAAAAACCCCTCATTCGAGGGGGAATCTGACGAAGTCTGCTACATCGGACGCATCCGTCTAAACCTTCGATACATGGTGCCATAAATCAACTTGGCATCTTCGGAGAGGTGGACGGATAGCACCAATTAGCATCTGCCCCGAATCTCAGGCAAGACGTCCTGTCGCGCCGTCTTTCGGAGGGGAACAGATTCTGGCACGCCCGGTTGGACCTTTTCCTCTTTCCACTCCACACTTCGTGTGTCGTGACTCGCGAACCAATCGCGGTTCGCCAATGGTTGCCCTTGGGTTTCAAGATACTAAGAATTGGCGTCTTGCTTATTGCAGAAAGCAAAGGATCGATGGCTTCTACTTCCGTGAAAGTCTCCAACTGCTCAGACTGCAATTGCAACCAACGCTCTGCCTCGCCAGGAGGTATAGCCTACGGACCCCAAGCTGCTTCGCTATTCACAATGCCCGTGGAACAGGTCACTCGCGCCACCATAGGATTGTTCTTTGGGACCATGGTCCCGCCGACGAACTTCACCGCTCCAGTGCTGACAACGGAAGCTCTCAAGAAGTCGGTCTTTGATCGTCTTACCCCTGCCGCGGCTCCTCTCAACGAGTCGCCCAACGTCAACGCCTCGGTCTTCTCTAGATTGGGCCGGAAATCCTGCAAACCCATCATGGGGCCTACAATCTCAGAGAAGGCTGCTTCCAAGAAAGTGGCTGCTCCTGCTCCCGAAATCGTCAAGGCGGCTTCTTCGGCCAAAAGGTCGGTCTTTACAAGATTGACGGCTCCCGCTCCCGCTCCTGCTGCCCAAAGGACGTCGGTTTTTGACAGGTTAACACCAACAACGACCCCCCACCCAGACAGGGGGCAAGACGAAACCATTCTTACCGCTGACCCTACACCGTCCGCTCGACACGCTCGACGTCGCCATTGGCGCCGAGTAAGGAAGGCTGGGGGCAATTCCCCCTCCGGGTTGACTCCATCGGCCCCGGTGGTAGAAGTTAATGCTGCTGTTCCAACTGGGAACAGCTTCGAAATGCTAAACAAGGTGCGAAGGAATTCTCCTACTGCAGTGCTGAAGAGGTCTCCTCCCCCATTAAAAAAGGTTGTGGAAATAAAATCAGAACAGCCCCGATCTCCTCAACGGCTGTCTTCCAAGATCTATAAGGTTTGGCGGCGGGCCCGGGACTCGATCATCGATCCAAACTTCTCCCGCCAGCACAAGAAGCCGAAAATCCAACCGGAAGCGTGTCACCAGGCTAAACCCCAAAAGGCTGTCTGGACGCCCACCTCAACGGCCCCCTCCCTCAACCTCCATGGCCCATAAAAGGAGGAGGCCAGAGAAGACCCCCCAGCATGCAACGACGGCTAAAAGCACCGAGCCCAGACGCCCTAAGTCTGGGGGCATGGTGGTGCACATTGTTTACATGGCCTCTGGAAAAGAGGAAAGCCGCACTTCTACGGGCCACCGACCGCTAACCCGATCCGTGACGAAAGCCCAGGAGCAGCAACAAAAGCTTCAAGAAATGATGAATGCTATGGCCGCGCTCACCGGGCCAAAAGAAAACCCAGAAACGTCCTCAGACGCACACCGGGAGGAAGAAACCGACGCTGAATTCCTTCGCCGGACACTGGAGAAAAGGGACAAAGAGGCTGCTGAACAAGCGACCAACATACAACGGATGGGCCTTCTCTTCCAAGATGTGATAGGAATGATGATCCAGCAGGACTTACCCGCCGAGGATCCCCCAATCGTTCTTGAAGACGACCGAGGAGAAACGTCAAATCCACCGCCGGCCCTCTCAACGGCCAAGGAGGAGGCAATCTCTAAGGCTGACTTGGCTGACTACATAGCCCAGCAAATCCGGGTTCATCACGCGACTGAGGCAGCTGGTCAAGTCGTGAAAACGGGGCGGCCGTATCCGAGCTGGTACGACCAAATCAAATACCCGCAAGGCTATACGATACCAAAATTCCACGTGTATAAGGGGACCGGCAATCCCCATCAACATGTCGCCCAGTTTCGGGCCCTCTGCGGTAACACCGGCGGTGATGATAAATTGTTGCTCCGCCAGTTCGTGGGCAGCTTATCAGAAACAGCGTTCGAATGGTATTCGGAACTCCCGAACGATTCTATCAAAACGTTCGCTGAAATGGAGTTGTTGTTCACTCAGCGATTTGCAAGTGCCAGCGAACGCACTCCAATAACTGCACTTATTAATGCCAGGGTAAAACCGGGCGAAACCTGGGTCCAGTACGCTATACGCTGGCGGAACTTGTGGTCGAGATGTGAGCAACGCATCGAGGAAGCACCTGCGGTGGGCATGTTCGTAGGAACTCTAGACCCTTACGCAACTATCTCCCAGTTTATGATGTTCTTTAAGCCAACCACATTCCAGGCTTTGATCGACAAGTTGGCTCAGATGGACCAGATGGGTCATAGACCACCTCCCCCGAACTCGGAACCTCGGAATGACAAGGGTAAAGGAAGGGCAACTTTTGTTGCGAATGCCCAACAGCAACCTAACGCCCCGAAACCGGCAGATCAACTGGAGGAAAGACGTCGGTATTATAATGAGAAGATGAAGCGTCCCTACTCGTTCCCACGGGACAAGATGAAACGGCTATTCGAGCTGGCAACACGCAACAGACTTATAAACCTGCCAAATCCAAGGCGACCGCCGCAACCCACCGAGGTGAATAACCCTAACTATTGCCCTTACCATCAGACGGTAGGCCATCCGATTGAAGATTGCTTCGTCTTCAAAGGATGTATTGAAGACCAGTACCTCCAGGGGAAATTTGTACTGTCCGAAAAGTGGAAGGTGAACCCACCACAGCCGCATGCTCCTAGGAAAGCGGATACACCGGGGGCAACATGTTCTTTTATTAAAGAAGCTCCGTGGGAGGTCGTGCTATCAACTAAAACCAAAAGAATGCTGAGAGACCTTCATGCGTGCCCTGCGATCGAATGGAAGGACCCTCTTGAACCTCAAATTATCAAAGGAATGTTGAAGCCCCGCCCAATTACGAAGACTCGCGATAAGAGCCCAAATACTCACGTCCAACCGTCAAAATCTTCGAAGAAAAAGAAGAAGAAATCCAAGAAGTCCGTGAAGCCTGGAAACGAGCACACGAACTTGCAGAAGCAAATCGACGCGCTGGAAGAATACAATCAAAAGGCGCGAACTCCTGTCACACTGCAAGAGTTCCTCAACCACATCTTTCAAGAGGGAGATGATAGAGAGAGCTCGTCGGATGAATCCGAAGGATATGTGGCGAGTTGTAACGTAATCTCCCACTCGTTTACCGATGATGGGAAAACTCTCGGCACTAAGAAGCTGGAGGCAGAGCCTGTACCAGAGCGTGCATGGCCAACAGACGAAATGATCGACGCTTTTCTAGACGAGATTCGTCTAAAATGTAAAGCGGACCAGGAGCGTGAAATGACCACGTCGGAAAGAGCCAAATACGGGCGACTGAACGGAAGAGTTGAACAACCTCCGCCAGAGCGAAAGGTATCCGAAGTAGACAAGAAGATATTCAAGACGAGAAAAAGGTTTGCCAAAGCCATGTTAATGGGGATGAAGCTGCCGCCCTCGGAAGGAAACACACACGATGGGGTGGAGAGGCACCCTGACTATTGCGCATATCACCGGAAAGTCTCACACCCCACGGAGGAGTGCGACGCCTTTAAGATATGGTGGCAAGGATATGTCGCTCGTCGGCAACATGTTAAGCGCATGAAACGCAAGATCCGTCGGGAGCGAAGAAGTACTGTCGATGGGCACAACAGAACGACTGGCAACTGCTGCATGGTTAACGCCAGGGGGTCACAAGTTCTCACCTTTGGGAGCGACTCTGATGAAGAAATGGCTCTGGGCCCTCTCTTTAAAGAATCCGTTTTGGGGAAAGAAGAAGAATCGGAGGCCTGCGAGAACATTCAGCTGCGCAATCGCACACTCCCAGAAAAGAATCTCGGGCCCGGGAATAGAAAGGATAAGGGAAAGGAAAAGGTCACTGAAGATATCACTTTAGATGACCAAGTCATGAGAGAGCTGGCTGCCAAAGACCCTCCTAGGAAGAGTAAAGTGGACTATAACATCCTCGCGCACCTAAGGAAGCTACCTTCTCAGCTTAGCATTCTCGATGCCCTCCTATTATCGAAAGAAGCGCGAGACTCACTAATTAAGGCGTTACAAGAACCCGAGCAATTCCAAGCCTTCCTTGCCACTGAAAAGATGAAGGATGAACTGGAGGAAGTGCATACGGCCGACGTCACTTTCGGTGATGAAGACCTCCTTCTCGGGACGTGCGACCACAACCGTCCCCTATATGTCTCTGGATACTGCCATGATATCAAGATAGACAAGATCCTGGTGGATAATGGATCCTCCGTCAATCTCCTTAATGTTCGGGTGTTGAAGGAAATCTGCATGAGCGTGCAACACCTCGCTCGTGACAAGATTACTATCTCCGGTTTCGATTCACAATCGTCATGGACTCTTGGATCTGTGATACTAACCTTACGCTTTGGACTTCTCGTCACGGACATCAAATTCCATGTCATTGACGCCAAGACCTGCTACAACGCCTTGCTCGGCCGTCCTTGGCTACACGAGTACAATATCATCCCTTCTACACAACATCAGTGTATGAAGTACTTCAAGGATGGTTTCGAGTATACCGTAACAGGTGAGTTAAACCCATTTTCCGTGAACGAAGTCCGCAAATACGAAGATGCGAAGTACTTTTTGCCAGATTTCGAGGATACAGAAAGGTGTCGCAATCCGGACAACAAAGCCGCCGCCACCATCCCCGTTTTCGGAAGCGACACCGAAGAAGAGGAAGAGATAGTTTATGCAGGGCCATCTCAACGCAACAACCTGGGGACGCCCGCCCCCGTGTTGGTCTTCGGAAGTGATTCAGAAGATGAAGTTAATGCTGTGTTCTCCAATCGGCTGTCAATACAAGCACCCCCTGGCGATGACCATAGTTTGCAAATCACCATGGTACCGCGAGAACACTACAAGGATCTCGACACGCTTCAAGCTCACAGTGTGCAGGACCTGGAAACATTTTACATCCCTCCCAGGCAAAGGGGTGAGAAAGTGATCCTATTTTACCGATCCTCAGAGTCGAAAATAGAGAAAGAGATCTGGCATGGCGCAGATACTACACTCGACAGGCTCCAACCCATCCGTCTGCCCAGATACTATACGGATGGATTAAAGAAGCTATTGAAGCGCCAAGGAGTACCCTTAAAACAGGCTGTTCGGCAGGCTCGGTTCTACAACAAGATTTGGGATGTCCCCGGGACTCAACGTAAATTGCCCTCGAAGGTTCTTTAGGCGCATTATGGGCACAAGAGAACGATCAGGGGAAGGAGAGAGCACTCTACTACTTAAGTCGAGTTCTACTGGGGGCAGAAAGCAACTATTCCCCCATTGAAAAGCATTGCTTGGCATTGATCTTCGCAATAACAAAGCTTAGACATTACGCATTAGCACATGAAGTCCGTCTTATTTCGAAGGTGGACCCTCTCAAATATTTGATGTCGAAAGCCATACTGACGGGGCGACTCGCTAAGTGGGCCCTGCTCTTGATGGAGTTCTCGATAACGTATCAACCTCTCAAGGCAGTGAAAGGCCAGGCCATTGCCGACTTCCTCGCCGAGCACCCGATACCGGCCGATTCTCCTCTGAACTGTGATTTGCCGGACGAGCATGCATTTGATGCGATTAGCGGCAGAAGCACCCGATGGGAACTCTATTTCGATGGAGCATCCTCCATAAAGAAACAGAAACAAGGTATCCCAATGATCAAATCAGGGATAGGCCTCATCTTTGCAACTCCACGAGGAGGGATAATGCGCTTCGCCTTCTCCTTAACGGAGCCGAGGACAAACAATGAAGCTGAATACGAAGCTCTGATAGTAGGCCTCGAAATCGCCATCGACATGGAAATTGAAGACCTCATTATATACGGGGATTCTCAGCTAGTCGTTAGTCAAGTAAATGGTGACTACCAAACGTGCAAGCCGGAGTTGGTGAAATACGGCGAAAGGGTGCAACAACTATTGACCCAAATTCCCTCCTATACTTTGGAGAACATACCGCGCGCGGAAAACAGCAAAGCAGACGCGTTGGCTAAACTTGCTAAAGAACTGGCTGACGAGAACCTCAACGACGTCAGAATCGTGGTACAAAGCCGCCGAGTGCTCGCCCCGGCAGAAATATCTCCGGAATCATGCGAAGAAAAGGAAACGACTGAGCAGACGACCCTACAAATAAAAGACCATGAGAAGGCCGAAGACTGGAGGGAAGTCTTCATAGACTACTTTAAGTCCCACCGAATGCCCGAAGAAGCGTCTTCAAGACATCAGCTCATGAAACGAGCTTTATCTTTCGCTTTTGTCAACGATATTCTATACAAGAGATCGTCTGCATCTCTATGGCTGAGATGCTTAGGACCTGGCGAAGCAGAAAGAGTCATTCAAGAAGTTCACGATGGACTTTGCGGTTCTCACCAAGCAGGCCCAAAGATGAAGTTAAAAATTAAACGGATGGGTTATTACTGGCCCACGATGATCCAGGACTGCCTCGAGTATGCGAAGCAATGCCACTCATGCCAGATCCATGGAGACTTCATCCACCAACATCCGAATCCACTGCACCCGACGCTGGCTAGTTGGCCATTCGAAATGTGGGGGACTGACATAGTCGGCCCCATTGAGCCAGCATCATCCCGGGGACACCGTTTTATTCTGGCGACAACTGATTACTTCTCCAAATGGGCAGAAGCAGTACCACTGAGGGAAGTGAAGACGGAGAATATCCTCCATTTCTTCAAGACGCACGTCATCTATCGGTTCGGAACTCCACGGCGGATTATCTCCGATAACGGGCCAGCCTACCGAAGCCATAAGATTAGCCACTTCGCACGGCAGCATAATATAGACTGGAGATATTCTTCGGTTTACAATCCACGAGCTAACGGTCTGGCCGAGGCCTTCAATAAGACCTTGACGAAGATCATAAAAAAGACCATTTCCAGGAATAAGAGAGACTGGAACGAAAGGCTGCAAGAAGCCCTTTGGGCTTATCGAACTACATTCAAGACGGCCACGAACACAACGCCGTACGCGTTGGTATTTGGGACGGAAGCAGTGCTCCCCCTCGAGATAGAGTTACCTTCTCTACGAGTAGCAGTCCACCACGAGCTGACGAATGAAGAAAATGCTCACCTTCGGCTTGAGGAGCTTGATGCCCTCGATAAAACCCGGCTCATAGCGCAACAACATCTAGAGGCCTACAAAGCAAAAATGACGCGCTCATACGAAAGATTGACCAGGCCGAGGACATTCCGCCAAGGCGAACTCGTACTAGTAGTCAAAAGACCTATGATCCCTAATCGCGCCAAGCGAGGAAAATTTGAGCCAAACTATGAAGGCCCGTACATCATAGACAAGGTCTACCAGGGTGGAGCCTATCTACTCATGGACATGCACGGTGAAAGGCCTTTCAGGCCAATAAACGACCGCTTCTTAAAGAAGTACTGTGCTTAATGAGCCACAGCCGGGGTCAATGATAAATGACGACGACTATGTCCGCTCACTGTCTTCCTAGGCTCAGACTTTACAAGCAGCAGCCGGCCTTCCCATAACGACGGACCGAAACGTCCTTAAACTAACGGCGGACCGAAACGTCCTTAAACTAACGACGGACCGAAACGTCCTTAAACTAACGGCGGACCGAAACGTCCTTAAACTAACGGCGGACCGAAACGTCCTTAAACTAACGGCGGACCGAAACGTCCTTAAACTATCGACGGACCGAAACGTCCTTAAACTAACGACGGACCGAAACGTCCCTAAAACTACTACCGCAGCATCTTTAGGCTGACGAGACAATAAAAAAAAAAAGAAAAAAAAAGAAAGAAAAAATATATATATATATATATGAAAAAGAATAAAAAAAAACGGTATGTCCATAAGCAAAATGGGCACGGATGAAAACCCGAAAGGGCTCCGTGAGTAAAAACAGCAGGGCCGCCGACAAGTGTTCGTGAAAACCCGAAAGGGTGCGACCTTGTAAAAAAAAAATGAAAAAGAAAAAAAACGGTATGTCCATAAGCAAAATGGGCACGGATGAAAACCCGAAAGGGCTCCGTGAGTAAAAACAGCAGGACTACCGGCGAGTGTTTGTGAAAACCCGAAAGGGCGCAACCTCGTTAAAAGACACTTGTAGGGTCCTCTCGACCTTGTAAGGAGAAACCACCTGCGTGAGATCCTTACGAATCACAAAGGAGCAACACACTTAGGGATCCTCACGATTCCTAAGGAGAAAATACACTTACGAGATCCTCACGACTCGTAAGGAGAATTCTCTTATGGGACCCTCACGGCTCATGAGATTTGAAAGTCTTAAGTTACAGAAACCTGAACCTGTTCTTAAGAAAATCCTCCACAACCTCCGATATTGCCCTACAAGAAGCTCAATACTGACCCTTGTATACAATCCACGGGCGCGAATAAACATTTCCCCAGCAAAATCCAACCCTTGTAGGTCCCCTCGACCCATAAGGAGAAAACCCTCCTGTAGGATCCTTACGACTTACAGAGGAACATACACTTAGGAATCCTCACGATCCCTAGGGAGAAAATACACCTGCAAGATCCTCACGACTTGTAGGGAGAAATACCTTTGTGAGACCCTTACGGCTCATGAAGTCGAAAGCCTTAGTCGACAGGACCTTAACCCTGTTTGCTAAGCCACCTTTGTTCAACATCGACAGAGGCAAATGATGATTCGCTCCTGGCAATATTCCAGTTGCAGTGATGCTGATGCCTAAACCGGTATCAAATCCCAAGTTCTTTCATGGCAAATGATAATTCGCTCCTGGCAACATCCCAGTTGCAGCGATGCTGATGCCGAAATCGGTGTCCAAAATCCGAGCTTGCGGCGAAAAAAAAAGCTAGCAGGCCACACATGCCTACGAAATAGCCGAAATGATGGGGCAACTTGCAATAAAAAGCAGCAAGTAAAAATGTATGCATGAAAAATAGCCGAAATGATGGGGCAACTCGCAATAAAAAGCAGCGAGTAAAAATAAAACAAATAGCCGAAATGATTGGGCACCGCGAAAAATAGCCGAAATGATTGGGCAATCGCGACCTTCGCGATATAAAAAGCTGAAATGATAGAGCATCGCGGAAAGAATAAAAGAAATGGTGGAAAAATGAAACCTTTTTGCCCTACAGGTGATGCTACATCAATCCCTGTATGCAATCCAGGGGCGCAAACAAAGAAGGAGTCGTACTCCTCCCCCAGGTTTCATCATGAGAGGAAGCCAAATCTCGACGGTTCACAAATAACCTGGAGATCATCTCGACGCAGCAGACACAACATCAAGCGAAATGGAACAGCGGCAACCCCCAGTTCCATGGATCGGTGATATACGTATCACCAAGAGTCAAACCCCCATTCCGTGAAATGCGGATACAATCGATAAAATTCCTGGTTACGTGGAACGCGGATAATGTCACTCTTTGACCCCGTGGAAAACGTCCAGAGCGGATCCTGGTCCTCGCAGAGCATGGCAGTGAACCCGTGCAAAGCATCCAGAGCGGAGCCTAGTCCTCGCCTAACGCGGCAGTGAACCCGTGTGAAGCATCTAGTGCAAAATTCCTGGTCACGTGGAACGCGGATAATGTCACTCTTTGACCCCGTGGAAAACGTCCAGAGCGGATCCTGGTCCTCGCAGAGCATGGCAGTGAACCCGTGCAAAGCATCCAGAGCGGAGCCTAGTCCTCGCCTAACGCGGCAGTGAACCCGTGTGAAGCATCTAGTGCAAAATTCCTAGTCACGTGGAACGCGGATAATGTCACTCTTTGACCCCGTGGAAAACGTCCAGAGCGGATCCTGGTCCTCGCAGAGCATGGCAGTGAACCCGTGCGAAGCATCCAGAGCGGAGCCTAGTCCTCGCCTAACGCGGCAGTGAACCCGTGTGAAGCATCTAGTGCAAATTCCTGGTCACGTGGAACGCGGATAATGTCATTCTTTGACCCCGTGGAAAACGTCCAGAGCGGATCCTGGTCCTCGCAGAGCATGGTAGTGAACCCGTGCGAAGCATCCAGAGCGGAGCCTAGTCCTCGCCTAACGCGGCAGTGAACCCGTGTGAAGCATCTAGTGCAAAATTCTTGGTCACGTGGAACGCGGATAATGTCACTCTTTGACCCCGTGGAAAACGTCCAGAGCGGATCCTGGTCCTCGCAGAGCATGGAAGTGAACCCGTGCGAAGCATCCAGAGCGGAGCCTAGTCCTCGCCTAACGCGGCAGTGAACCCGTGTGAAGCATCTAGTGCAAATTCCTGGTCACGTGGAACGCGGATAATGTCATTCTTTGACCCCGTGGAAAACGTCCAGAGCGGATCCTGGTCCTCGCAGAGCATGGTAGTGAACCCGTGCGAAGCATCCAGAGCGGAGCCTAGTCCTCGCCTAACGCGGCAGTGAACCCGTGTGAAGCATCTAGTGCAAAATTTTTGGTTACGTGGAACGCGGATGATGTCACTCTTTGACCCCGTGGAAAACATCCAGAGCGGAGCCTGGTCCTCGCCGAGCACGGCAGTGAACCCGTGTAAAGCATCCAGAGCAAATACCGGACTGTGGAGTCCTTAAAATCCACAGACTATGACGTCCTTAACCTCGACCGTGATGTCTTAAAACTAACGATCAACCACCCCGATTCCCTACAGATTTTGCCTTGGTTTAAGGGTACATCTCTTCACTCCTTTGATGCCTGGCGTTGTAATTCCTCAACATCTTCAAAGAGGTGACGGGTCCCTGCAACCAAACACCGGACTGTGGAGTCCCTAAATCCACGGACTATGAGGTCCTTAACCTTGACCGTGACGTCTTTAAACTATGATACCTTGAGAGATCCCTGACTCCGTGAAACACGGATAAGGGTGATCACATCCGGCACTTGCAGGCCCTCACGACCTGTAAGGAAGAAAAACTCTCTTGTGAGATCCTTACGACTCTCAAGGGAAAACCCGCTTAAGGATCCTCACGATCTTTAAGAAGAACTCACACCTATGGGATCCTCTCGACCTGTAGGGAGAAAAACTCTTTATGAGACCCTCGTGGCTCGTAAAAAGCAAAAGTCTTAGGGAGCAGATCTTGACCCTGAGTCCCGAGCCATTGCTGTCCTGCAAGGAAGAATATCCACAGAATACATTCAATGAAAAGGAGACACACCATTTAGAAGAAAAATGTATCTTTTATTCATAAACCAAAATGAGGACAAAGTACAATTTATGAAAGAAACCAAAAGAAAATACTCTCATCCATGAATATGTACAAAAAGGAAGGAAAAGATACGAATGTCTCAAGCCGGCGGGCGATTCAGCAGCTTGGTCAGCTCATCCTGCTTTTGCTGAGCCACGGCTTCATGACGCAAAATCTCCAGAAGACGAGCCTCCGCTTGAGCTTGCTGAGCCTGATACGAAGCGAGCCGGGCTTCAAGCTCTTTCTCAGTGGCCTTATGAGCCTCAACCCTCTCACGAGTGAACGTGGCAGCTTTGTCGAGAGCCACCACCTCTTTGATGGACTCCTGAAGCACCCGCCAGAGTTCATACGCTTTGTTGGCCCTGGCTGTGAGATTGGCTTGAAGCTCGCTCAGCGCCTTGGAGGCTAACTTCCTTTCCGAGAACTTGCGACCGAGCCTCTTCTCACATGACGTCATGTTGGCCGCGCACCGTGCTATCAACCCTCGTAACTCCGCCTTTGCAGCCACGGCCTCCGAGGAAAGGCGAGAACACTCGAGAGTGTGTAGGCAAGCCTCCACTCGCCGGCAGAACTCCACCCAGACTCGCACCACCTCTTCGCTGTGGTAGGTGGCAAGAAAAGGAAGAGAACCGTTAGCCTCGGCAGCGAATGCTTCAGCCGTGGTCGTGCTGCTAGCACGAAGCTCCTCGATCAGAGACGATAAGGAGACGAGGCTTAATTGGGCCAAGCGTTCTGAAGCCCGCAAGGCATAAGGGCCGGGTGGCATCACGATGCGCGACTCCAACGCCGTGGAGACTGGCAGAGCTGTTCAAATTTAAAAGACGTCAACAAAATTCTTAAGTAAGGAGCGAGTGAGAGTGCAATGAAATGTCACTCACCGACAGTCGTGCAAGTAGGAGCTGAAGGCTCCCCTGGCCCTTCGAGAATCTCGACCTCATCATCGGCTTCCAGAACTGCAGAGAACGACAATGTCAGTACAAAAATAATAATAATAATAATAATAATAATAATAATAATAATAATAATAATAATAATAATAATAATAATAATAATAACGACGATGCTGTGAGAAGGGATGGACGACACCAACCTTGCCCAGACGAGAGGACAATGCGCTGAGGGGAGATCGCCTGCGGAGCTTCCATCTCCAATAAACGCTGAAATGACTGTCGAGGCGACAGATCCGCGATCGTGGCCGCCAAACCGCGCAATTCTGAGAAAGATAAAAGAGTTCAGACTATGAAGGGGTTGCTAAATTAAAACGCGGAGGGATACCTTCAACACTCCTCCCATTCTGAGCCGGGGGGATAGCAGCTTCAATGGTTTCCGCCGTGACCTCAGGCTCCAACAAAGGGAGAGTAGTCCCGACTACCTCGCTCCCAGCCTTTGGGCCGCCCTCAGTAAGAGTCATTGGGGCGGCGGCCTCCAAAGGAGCTTCCCCCAGAGGGGCAAGCACTCCCTGGTCAAGAACCGCCGCTGGAAGTTCCACCGTGAGAGGAGCAGCCTCGTCAGCCCCCTCCACATCCAACAAGGCTTCATTGGGAATTTCGGCGGGCTTTAGCTTTAATAGGCCCGTAGGAAGCTCCCCCAGCGTCGAAGATTCTGCATGATTCAAATAAGAATAATGATGTATATGCACAGGCATAAATAATCGGAGAGACTACAAAGGAAGCACAACGTACCTATACGCAAAGAAGCCCTCAATATGGCTTCTTCAAGCCGCTGCTCCTTCTCAAGGAGGTGGGCTCGCCGAGGTTCAAGCGTAGACTCATGACCGCCGGTCCACAAAGATAGTGCATCAGCTGCGTCTTCTGAGGCGGCCTGCTTCAAAGCCCTTTCCCCCCATTCCTCCAAAGGGCCGATAAATCGCCGCCGAATCCACGAAGGGTCTTCGTAGAAAATTACAGCGGGGTAAGACTTCTTCGGAACCTTGGCGTTATGAGACGCGTCTTTTGAGCACCGTATGGCCTCGGCCAACTGTGCAGCCTCCTCATCAGCCGAACTCGAGAAGAGAAGTCCAGCGTCTGACCCTTGCAGGGCCAATGGTTCGTCTTCAGGGATAGGCTCAGACTCCACCACAGAATCAAGCGGGGCTGTAGCCACTTTCTTCCGCCGTTTAGACCCAGAGCCGGTCGCTGAGGATGACCGCTTCCTCCCTCGCGAAGCCTTATGGCGGCGCTGGCCCACATCGCCCTCAGCACCCTCATCCCTGTTACTCTCGCTCGGTGCCACAACCGAGGACGACATCGCCATTGTCGACACCACGGGGGGCGGCGCCGCCACCGGCAGGGGTTCTACCACCGGAGCCCGTTTACCCCGTGAGCGAGAACCCAAAGGCATACCAGCTATCGGAGTAAGGTCTACCCCGGACTCCCCTGGAATGAGCGCGGTGCCAATCTCCCTCAAAGGAAAGCGGACTGGAACCCTCAGTCGTAACTCAGCCCCAGGAGCCAGAGGAGGGACATCGTGGCCAAGAAGCACCCTCCTTTCCTCGAGAATGATTGGGCTGACCCGATGAAGATACCAACCCGTAAACGCGCCCACGCATCGAGGCATGTACTCGGCTTCAGGGACCATGAAATAAGAGCCGGTATTCAGCCTCATGAAATGATGAGCGGCATCGCGAACAGCATCGAGCGAAGGGATCGGGCCCGCTATAAAAGCCTCGAAAGGAACGCCCTGGTCGTATCCGAGCTGTCGGGCAAATCGATGCGGATTGTACCGCATGAAAAGAGCCGCACTGTCCTGGCGAAACACCAAGTAACCCGGTCTGATTGCATACAAATGCGTGGCCTCCCGGGGCTTCAGAGAAGGTGCGTTGTCTTTCGACTGGTCCCAGAGTTGTTGGACGGGACCCGAAGGAGTAGACAAGACCCGATCAGTAAAAACCAACCCGCCAGCGGTGGCATGAGGAGAAATTAGCACCCGAATAGCCCCGAACTGAGTCGGGTCGGCGGCAGAAGCATCCACTAGCCGCATAAGTCGTGGAAAGGGGTAGGCATCGTAAAATGAGGGCCTCTGATGCATGGCGAAAGCCCTCAATACATGCATTTCGATCCAGGACGTGAAATAATGAAGCGAAAAGTTTACCACATCCACGCCAGGCGTAGAGGTGTTAGCTGCGGTGCCCAATCCATTATAGAGGTGCGCCAAGGCCGGGATGCCGATGGCCAACCGCGTCCCCTCAGCAATACGATGAGCCGGGTAGATGACCGAGGCTCTCATGAAGCGGCGATGCATCGGGATAACAAACCAGCTAAGCCAGACACTGACAAACCCCACAAAGAATGTTTCCTCATCCATACCGGGTGCTGCAACGGACTCAAAAGACATCGGCGACACGATGGGAATATAATATTGTGGCAGGTCCGATTCAGCAGTCGGTAGCTTCTTCGGACCAAACCCAAAGGGGTCTCTGATGTTAGCAAACTTCGGAGCAGTCTTCGATATGATATCCTCACGAAGGAAGCAGGAAATGAAGCTCTTGAAAGTGACACCCTGCTCCTCGGACTCGGTGAATAATCGGTCGAAGATGCCTAGGGCCTTAATTAAACTGGGGCGCTTATGGCGAACAGCATTCTCAGCGGATAGGCCGTCAACCGGTGCAGACTCGGGCTCGAAGACATACTCGTCAGGAGGCAATAACTCCTCATACAGTGCGCCCCTGATTGGCAATCCCGAGATTTCATAAAATTCTGCAAGAGAGATCGAGACCTCACGATCTCCTAGAATGAAAGTGTTGGTGGGAAGATTCCATTGGTTCAAAAACGCCTTAACCCACCAGGCATGCGGGGACTTATAGTGGAATAGTGACGCGTATATGGCCTGATAAAGCCCGACTTTCTGCAACCGCGCACGATGGGCAGAAAGGATGTAGCGAGCCCAGAGAAGATAGCCCGTGGGATGCCGGGGAGTGAGCCCTATCTTATAAATTTGCCCCCACGGGTGGGCCTCACCCTGGCAGATACGCCGCCCTAAGATGTCTATGGCCGGAATCGGATGGTTCGGAATACCGGTTGTCGAAGGCTCAAGCCTCCCCGTTGGAGTCCAGTTGGGCATTTCCACAGCAAAAGCTGTCCTTGGAGGATCCATCGGTAAAAAGGGGAAAGTAGGCTCCGTTGGCACCGCGCAGAGAAAACTCCGACGACCCTGAATAATCTGACTATACCAAGACCCCCACTGAAGAAGGTTGGTGCAGTTCGGGTCATGAGCCCGAATCATCGCCATCGCTTCCTCATCAGACGGTGACTAAGGAAAAGCCGCCTCCGAGCGAGAAAAGGGAAAGCGTGGAGCAGAAGCCATCGCACCTGAAATCCAATAAAAGAAAACCGTTAAAAGGAAAGTCAGCGATATATATTCATGCATGAACACGAAGACTAGCGGGAGAAAGCAACAGCAAAGTTTCCTGGGACCATTGGCTACAAAACACATGGGCCCCACAGAATCCGGATGACGGCTCATTAATAATGAGACCAAACAGTTACAATAAAACAAAAGGGAATATCCTCATTTAATAAAAAATGATGGCCATGCACATTCCCCCAACAGGATCTGTCTCGGGCTCTACAGTGGATCCAATAAAATCAAAGGAATTGAATTCACACAAAAAGACATCATTACAAAGCCCCCATTGCATTAATTGCAGGAAGAACAACCTCGGGCCAAGAGACCCCAGGAAGCCTCTGTGTGAAGAAATCGAGTTCTTCGTTGGAATTAAATTCCTTATTAAGAAAAGGGAATTAAATTCCCAGAAACATTTTTGGATGGAATTAAATTCCATGGACCTGAAACGCCATCTCCCCAAGGATCGTCTAAACCCTAAAAGACCTACAGTTTGAAGGTTAAGCGGTTTCATGTTCTTATGGAAAATATGAAGAAAAAAGGGTAAAAACCCTTGTTTTGGATTTAAAATCCAGAGAAATGTGAAGGTCCATCGTTGTCCAAGAACATTACCTGAGGAAAAAGGATTCCTTTTGAACAGAGTTAAACTCTGAAGATTGTTTCAAGACAGAGAACTAAGCTCTGAAAGCGAGAATTAAATTCTCAAAGAAGAAGTTCTCAGAAAAAGAAGATGAACAAGGTGAAGGCTCTTATGAAGAGACAGAGGTATTTATAGAAGACAATGAAAACGTTTCGTCTCCCCAGATCCCTAGAGGAATCCAACGGTCACAAGAGGTGACAGCGTTGCACTCACGTGCAAACACGTGAGAACAATGCTGTGGGGGCATTTGTTTCCTGATTTAAAATCAGGAAAGCTTCTGGGAAAAGCTTCAGAAAGGGGTCACGTGTTGGCACGTGACACCTAAAAAAGCATCATCAAGTCAAGGTCAGTTTCCTGACTACGCTGAAGAAAATGGGCTTCAGAAAGAGTCACGTGTTCCCACGTGACCAGGGTCACGTGGCGACACGTGACATTTAAATGCAAGCGTCAAAGGCACACAAGTTCCCTGATCAAGTCAAGGAAAAGGCTTCAGAAGAGGTCACGTGCTTCCACGTGACCAGGGTCACGTGTTGGCACGTGACGTTCAAGACAGCAGACTCGTACTCCAGATGAACCAAGGAAAGAGAGTTCAAACAAGGGTCACGTGCTCACACGTGACCAGGGGTCACGTGGTAGCACGTGACGTTTAAGTAGCAATAAGAAGACAGAACGCAAAAGAAAGGAAAAGACTCATTCCAAAGGGGGTCACGTGCCCACACGTGACCATGAGTCACGTGGTCACACGTGACCGGCTTTCAAAGCCCATTGTGTTAACAGAATTAAATTCTGAAAGAAATTCAAATCTTTCCAAAGGAAAGCGGTTATCTGGAACCAATCGAATTAAAGATTCAGAGGTGATCTATCTATGGGAAAATCTCGGGTTTGGAAAGATTTCCCCTTTAAATCTAACCGAAATAATAAAGGGGTACCTTTGGATTAGAGATCCAATGGTGAATAAAATTCACCTAATAATCCAAAGGTCCAAAATAAATGATGAATGCAAATCAAATCTCTCATGAAGATTCGTCAAAAACTGATTGATTCGGCTGCTTCTCCTATAAATAGGAGCCAAGAGACACAGAGAAAGATATACATACGCAGAGAAGAAAAAAGAAAAGGAGGAGAGCTTTGATACTTTGAAAAGACTCGGATCTTCTGCAAAAACCCTAGGTAAGAAAGGGAAGGCCTTTTGAAAGAAAGAGAATTTAATTCTCAACAGAGTTTAACTCTGATAATGTAAAAACAGAAGAACATACTTCTTCTCTCTTTGATAGAGGATCTGCAAAGTGCACATCTCCCCTTAAGATTGAGAATTTAATTCTCAATGGGTTGAGATCCTGCCATGCAGATCCAAAACATAGAGAAGGAATGCAAGCACGAGAATTTAATTCTCACAGAACTATAGGAATTAATTCCTTTAAAATAAAAATAGGGCTTGACCCTATATCATGGGAATTTAATTCCTTCAGAACAAAAAAGAAACAGGGTTTAACCCCAATTAAAAAACCCAGTTCTGTTGAAACATCGGGAATTTAATTCCCTTAATCATAATTTAACAGAGGATGGAAGTTTAAACTCCTTAAAAACTTTTATTAGGGTTTAACCCTATTCAGCTCCTCACATATATGAGGAATTTAATTCCTACAGAAAATTCAGAGTTAAACTCTATTCCAGAATACAAAGTCTTCGAAAGGAAGTAGGAATTTAATTCCGCTGAAATTTACAGTTCGAGGAATTTAATTCCTGAAAAGAGATTAACAAAGCCTCTAAATAAAAATATATAGAGGCAGGGTCACGTGTCATCACGTGACCCCCCAAGAGGTCTACAGAGAGCCCCTTTGAGGCAGCACCCTACGTGACCCACGTGACCCTCGGCAGAAGCTCTAATACATAAGCATTTGAATGCCCATCACGTGATGGCACGTGATGCCCTGAAAGACACGATAATCTCATAATAAATGAAGGGAGGGCGCTCTCACGTGCTGCCACGTGACCCCTCTTGTCTTAGTGTTTAACACTAAATTGAAACTCTCGAACCCAGTGTTAAAACACTGTTGGGCCTTAGTGTTCAACACTAATCAAAAAGCTTTGTCTGCAGTGTTCAACACTGATCTGTTTTAGTGTTTAACACTAATTTGAAAAGCCTTGTTGCTGGTGTTTAACACCAACTATCTCTTAGTGTTAAACACTAACTTGTCAACCTCATTCCCAGTGTTCAACACTGACTGCTCTGTAGTGTATAACACTAGACTTTGGCCCAATTGGCCTAAATGGATAGAGGCAAAGCCTCTCCTGATTGGACTTAGCCCAAGATGGCCATAAGTCCTCAATTGGTGATTAACTGGTCCAATGGACTCATAACATAATTAATTCGTCTTGACCCCAAATTGGGACAAGGACTATTTAATCCACTCCGGTTCTAGGGTACATCTCTTCACTCCTTTGATACTTGGCATTGTAATCCCTCAATGTCTTCAAAGAGGTGACGGGTCCCGACGACCACACATTGATATGGACTGTGGGGTCCTTAAACTCCTGTCTAATGCAAATTCCTGGTTACGTGGAACGCGGATAATGTCACTCTTTGACCCCGTGGAAAACGTCCAGAGCGGAGCCTGGTCCTCGCCAAGCGCGGCAGTGAACCCGTGTGAAGCATCCAGAGCACATACCGGACTGTGGGGTCCTTAAACCCATGGACTACGACGTCCTTAACCTTGACCGAGATATCTTAAAACTAACAATGGACTGTGGGGTCCTTAAACCCATGGACTACGACGTCCTTAACCTTGATCGGGATGTCTTAAAACTAACAATGGACTGTGGGGTCCTTAAACCCATGGACTACGACGTCCTTAACCTGGACCGCAATGTCCTTAAACTACCCATGGACCGCAATGTCCTTAAACTACCCATGGACCGCAACGTCCTTAAACTAGAACAATAGAGCCCCGTATGCTCTTTTGTCGGATCTAAACGGTCCCGTTTAAGTTGATCTTAGCCTCAAAGATGGCTAACGTATCCTTAAACCTTCAAACAGAGTGGACTACGAATCCCCCCAATTAACTCTGGCTCAAGGGTACATCCCCGAACTCCTCTGACATCCGTCGTTGTAATCCCTCAACGTCGTCAGAGAGGTGACGGGTCCCGACGGCCATACATACGATGGACCACTATGTCCCTAAACTGGAACATTAGAGTCCAAACGCTCTTTTGTCGGATCTAAACGATCCCGTTAAGTTGATCTTAGTCACAAAGTTAGACTAACGTATCCTTAACAAGCGTTTGAGTTGATCTTAGCCTCAAGTATGGCCGACGTATCCTCAAACCAAACACCCCCAAACCCAAATCTAAGATAATACGGATTTGGACTAGTCCACGCCCTACGGGCGACGACATAACTCAGTCTTCGTAAACAATCCACGGGCAACAAAATACAAAACAAACACCCACGACACGAAGTGACCATCTGGAGAAGGAGAAAGTTGTTACCGCAATGCGGTAGCGTAATTAACTGCAGGGGCTTGCGCCTGCAGGGAAGAGCGTCCCCACAATCAAAAACCCCTCATTCGAGGGGGAATCTGACGAAGTCTGCTACATCGGATGCATCCGTCTAAACCTTCGATACATGGTGCCATAAATCAACTTGGCATCTTCGGAGAGGTGGACGGATAGCACCAATTAGAATCTGCCCCGAATCTCAGGCAAGACGTCCTGTCGTGCCGTCTTTCGGAGGGGAACACCACTCTGTGTTGCTTAGCTGAGATTCTGTGATGTTGCTTTATATCATGCCTGGGACAATTGTTATATATATCTATATATATACTAGTAAATGTTGTATATCTTTTGCACCTGCGCTAGTCCAGTCCCCGCTCTGTCATTAGTTAAGTAACCTAACGAGTGTTGATGGGACTCAGTGGCGAATGCGAATGGCATATACGTACATTATATTTTCGTTCTTTTCTGGTGTGATTAATTGATGGGACTGCGTTGATTTTGATCAATGCAAGGATAAAACAAACCTATATATGATGTTATTGGAACCAAGTTTTTAAAAACTGAAATTACAGACGTTTCCTTTTTCTTTGCACAGTGGTATTTGGTTATGAATATCCAGCACCTCATTCGACGAGGCAAGGGCCGAGATCCCTTCAGCGGGAGTGACCCCTTGAGTAAAAGTTGGCGTCAACGTAATAACTTTACTATAGTCGATTCTTTTTCTTTGCATCGTGGTATTGAGTTTGGAATATCCTGCACCTCATTCGACGAGGAAAGAGCCGAGATCCCTTCACAGGGAGTTGTTAGTGTATATGCCCTAGAGACCATTACTGTATCATACTAGTTTGTATATTACTTAATGGAAGCTTGGGATATTCACCTTGTATATACAATCTTGCTCAAAATAGTAGTATGCTACTTGGTTTGTTTCTACTTCAATGTGTACATGTGTTTATTTTATTATATCACCTATACGCATTAGTGGAGCCCTTAGGATCTTTGCTTGATTACCAGTGTTGTGATGGCAGTCACACTAGTGGGGGCTGGGTAATCTATAAGCACATTCTTATGCAGGTCCCTAGTCGCAGGACTATCGAGACAGGGCATCGATACTCCGGAGTAGACTAGCGCATGCGCTTCTCATCCCAGTGTGGGAGATGGTCTGTCCCACAGCCATCAGTACGTCGTACTGGAGATAGTATGCGGGTGCTCGTTAGGTTACGAGTACACTGGACAGGACTCGTCGGGAACTGACCGGTTGGTATTATACCTATCGTCAGTTATCAGTTCCCAGGTGACATGAGTACAGCTTAGTCCGCTGACTTGACACTATCACTTCGCCTCGAGTGTGTTCCCACTGTACTTTGATTACTACCCTACCACGGCTCAAAGGAGTCATGCAAACAGGTAGTAGTTGGGTGCAGTCCCGAAGCACTTGGAGGCAGTGACGGTTAGACAGGATTCGTCTCTCCCGGTATTGGGGGTTGACATCGCGCTGTGTCTAGGAGAGCCATTACACGAGTAGTCCCTGGCCAGGGCAAGCGGGATATACTGGTAGGCTTCCAGTGTTATCTCAGGGTGTATTGGGCTTCACTCCGACACGACATGTACCGCTATTAGGGGACTGACATTTACCGCCCCCTAGGCCCGCCATGCGATGTATCAGACGAACAGACCGGACTGTACGGAGATTGTCACATTCAGGCTCAGTAGGAGTTCAGATGGGTTTCACCTCGTCAGTCTTCTTGTCGGCATCTACCTGGGGACCGTTACACACAGCTAGTGCCGCTTGCGGTCTGTGGTTATACCCACTGCCAGCGTAGTGTCGAGTCTTTAGAGTCCCACACAGAAAGCTATTCGCCTTTAGGCAAATGAGTAGAGGTCGCATGGTTTTGCGACAGGTCGCATGGTTTTGCGACAGGGTTCAGTCACATCCGTGCACTTATGCATGTTTAGTGTCCGGACAGTTTACACTAGCGGGCTTTGGTTTAAGCCAGATCCTAGTGTACGTATTGGGATTGGTTTTATCCAGTTTGCATCCGTGTTCCTCGGAACGCGGATGCGGGTGTGTATGCACAGTTGACAGAGACAGAGGCAGAGGATTCTCATTAGGGTTGTTGACCGTTGACTATTGACTTTTTGCTCAACCCTAATGAGAATATGATATATGATTAACAATTATATTAATTAAGTATTATGGTGATATGGTTGTTGAGGGGTTGACTTTGTTGACTTGTTGACTTTGTTGACCGGTTGACTAGGCTTGACTAGTTGACCATCATAATAACAATATCTATCATTTCATGGCAAAGACTTTTGCTTGCTTGCTCTCTTGTGCAAAATGAGTGCATGAAATGATATGGCTATTGTTTCTTAAACCATCACATAATACTTGATTGCTATGATGTGTTATGATGGTTATGGATTATGAGAGCCAAATGAGAAAAGTCTTCTCTCATTCTATCATGCTCATTCTCTCTCTTGTTCTTGAGCTCTCATCTTCCTCCTCTTGCTCTCCCTCTCTTGAGTCTATGGTTCACTTGTCTCTTGAGTTGAGAACCAAGAACCATAGATAAAATCCCAAACAAACTCTTCTCTACTCACTCTAGTTCACAAGGTTTAGCAAACTGAATGAACTAGTTTCTTCAAAGTTCGAAGAAGGAGTCAAAGGTAGAAGCTTTCAGGTGGATCTATCTTCGGCGCAAGGAGACGACGGGGTGAAGCCGATCTGGACAACCATCGAGGCTTGAAGACGAAGGAGTTCAAGAAAGAAAGGTATAACCCCCTAACCGAGTAGTTAACAACTCCTAGTTAGGTTGTTAGTTAGATGTTTAACAAAGATCCGGTTTTGAGTCTATGTTACCGTCTCTAGAAAATTGTTTTTCACCAAATTCCGCATGCCCGAAAGTACCGGGAGAGGTAGCATGGACTTACAGTGGTATCAGAGCCTAGTTAAACTCTATCTAACATGTTAGCAAAGTAGCTAGAAGATCGATCAAAGAAAAAGTCCTGAAATGAACCCCGATATCATGCTTGCTGTCGAATTTTTCCTCTGGTCCAAAAATGATAAATCATACTTTAAAATTCGGCTCAGGGTTTTTATAACAAATTGACAAAATTTCGTCCACTGAACCGATCAAAGCGCCGCGGAAACGCGGCGGGAGCGTGCTCCCGCCGCGGTTCCGCGGCCGAGTTGACTCGGCGGTGGGAAATTTTGCTTGCAGTTTGTTCAGTGGGGTATTTTGGGAATTTTGGAATATGTCTTTTTAGCCCAGATTTTCCCGAACGAAATTTTTTTGTTTGGGGCCTGAAAATCTGTATTTTTGATCGAACTTCTAAAAGACTTAAGTTGACGGGTTTTTCTGTGATGTGATATTTTTATTGAACGTCTGCTAATCGCTATATGTCGATTAGTGGGGGTTATACAAATCTGTGATCTGTAATGTTATTGGAATGTGTATATGAATTCATTGGATTGTCGCGGGTGAATAGCCGGGGGTTGTGAGACGGGAGTTTTCTTTTCTTTCAATTCATGTAAATTTATAAATTGATGTAATAATTATTTGTATGGCCGCACAACCGGGTCGGGGTTGTAGCCGTCATTGTATAATTTCTTTTTACTGTTTTTGCTCCTAGGATAGACCCATGGAGGGGGTGCACAAACTACCGGGTATGCCGAAGTGCCTAGTGGCCTACTCACGGAGTTGAGGGAGGTTGCTTCGCTTCGGGTACTTGGCGGGTAGTTTGCCGCATCCGTAGGGGTCTTGGGTGGGGTATTGGCTATTCACCGCGACCGTGTAATCTGCTTTTCGTTACAGGCTCGTACGAATTGCGGATTCCTAGTATATCCAATGTGTTCATCTGTGATCTGAAATGGCTATCATTGCAGTATATCTATATATGATATTATTTAGGCGTTGCTTATGTTTTACAGCCGCGCTAGCCTAGCCCCCGCTCTGTCGTTAGTTAAGTAACCTAACGGGTAATGACGGGGCCCCGTGGCGAATGCGAATGGCATAAGTGTACGTCATATTTTGGTTGTTTTCTGCAATGGTAGGATTAAATGATGGGACGCATTAAAATAACTAATGCAAGAATATCACGCATTAAAAGAACTAATGCAAGAAAATAAACCAAGTTAAAATCGTTGGAACACTTTCGGAAAACCACTCGGTTCTTTTCAAAACTAACTTTTAAATACGGAGCTTGAGCCACACCTTTTAAAAGCTATCTCGTTCCATCGATTATATCAAGTTCACTACGTTAACGGTTTTGCCAAAACCATTCGTAGCCCTCCATCATTTCAGTTAAATATTCGGTAGTATTCAAGCTATGTATTTTGACCTCACGCCAAGGCATAGTGATTGGTAGCTGCCGGATATTTATTTGTTGCATAGATAGAATGCGTTGGTTTGGGACGGCCGTACTACCATTTTGGCCTACGTCAAGGGTAGGTACGGGTGGGTTCAAATTAACCTGGATAATGATGGGAAGAACTTGACATGTGACTTATGACATTTTGACCTCACGCCAAGGTCATAAGAGCATGGGGCAAAAATCCACATCGGGAGTTTTAAAAGAACTGAAACTTGCTAGTGTTGCATACCATTTGGAGTGTGATGATTCTGGTAGGATTCCTTCAGTTTCGTCACGCGATGATATTTGGATCCCGATCCTACTGTGAGTATATGCTACTCCTCGGGAAATTTCTCACTAAACGATCAATGCTATAAACCTAGTAGGTGTCTAGAAAGGTGTTAGCGAGGCTACGCCCCCAGGGAAAAGAGGTTATTTAATTAAAGAACTTCGCGAAAGCGTTGGAAAACCTCCCTCGAAGTACCAACACTGGCCTGGCTGAACGGTTAAGCAAGTATTGTACGGTGAGATTGATCCTGACTAATTCTTCCTTTTTGGTTTGAGGAGGGATTCGAGAAACAGTGGGAGCCATCCTGTTTAGACAAATTAAAAACCATTCTAAACTTGCAAGAGCATCATGCTGAGTGTTTCTTCTCTCTCCTAATTGCAGCGACCAATCGACATGACTGGACTTAAGTTACTCCTAGATAAAAACATACTGACAGGGCCAAACTACAAAGATTGGCTCAGGAATGTCAAGATGGCAATCACTTACGACAAGCTGGGGTATCTTCTTACCACCAAAGCTCCCCCTGTCCCAGGTCCCAAAACCAGCGTCGCGGATAAGGAAATCCGTAAGACCTGGGAACTGTTAGTTATATGTATGCCCTAGAGGCCATTACTGTACATAGGATGTATATTGTAGTGGATGCTGGGACGTATATAGGAAGGACTTTCTTGCTCGACATGATAGTATGCTATCTGGTTACACTTTACCTTAACGTGTATACTGATTGTCTCTCTGTTACATGTTGGTAAAGCCCTTAGGATATGTACTTGACTACCTGGACTATGATGCGGATCATACTAGTGGGGACATGGTAGTCCATAAGTACATCCTTCAAAGTCCCTAGTCGTGGGTGTATCGAGACAGGGCATCGATATACCAGAGTAGACTAGCGTATACCTTCTCGACCCATACAGATGGGCGATGGATGATCCCATATCCATTGGTGTTTGACATCAGAGGAGATATACGGGTGCTCAGTAGAGACTGGGTACACTGGACGGACTCGCCGAGAACTCCCAGATGGTATTATACCTCACGTCAGATGGCAGTTCTCTGGTGACACTGGTACAGAGTAGTCTGTTGACCCGAGATAGTCATAGAGTCTTGTGTGGTTCCCACTGTGCTTTGATTTCCATCTTACCACGTCCAAGAGGGCGTGCAAAACGGTGGTTTTTGGGTACAGTCCCGAGTCACATGGAGGCAATGAGCGATAGGAGGGGATTCTTCTCTCCCGGTATAGGGGGTTGATGTTGCGCTGTGTTCGATTGGCTATAACAGGAAATCCCTGGCCAGGGTTGCTGAGATTTACTGGTAAGTGTTACCAGTAGTTTCTCGAATTGTTATAGACCTCATATCGACACGACTTATCGAGCTATTGGGGTCTGACGTTTACCACCCCTAGGCGAGATATGCGACATACCAGACGATCAGACCGGACTGTACGGTAGTGTGACTGGTTGGATTCACTGGAGTGTGTGTGGGCTTGCTCGTCGATCTTCTGATCGCTCAATACCCGGGTGGCCGTTACGTTTAGCAGACCGCTTGCGGCTTGTGGGTGTTTGATATGATCATCACCTGCTGCCGGCGTATTGACGAGTCTTTAGAGTCCTACATAGAGGTTTCCTGGCTCAAGCGAAACGAAATAGGAGCGCATATGAGATATGTGCGGGACCGAGAATAATACCAGTATGTGATACTGTATTCGATTCTCGCGATGTGACATTGATCGGTTATATGTGATATAGCCGGGTTATCGGATCAAGTGTTGATTCGATAAGTTGTTACTAATGATACCAGTCGGTTATGTGCGACATGACCGGATCATTGAATCAAGTGTTGATTTAATGATTTAATGGATAATTATATATTTGATATATTACTTTGCATTAACTAGTATCGGTTCACTTTAAACGGATTTTCTCGCTCGCTTGTGCGCATTGCATATGCGATATGATTTTGTGCACTTGTTTGTATCATGTTTAATGATACATGCAAATTAGGGTTTGTGTAAAGAATTAAACCTTGGTTAAAGAAATGGTTAGGGTTTTTATTTGATTATTCATTTATTCATTTGTTTTTATTTTTGGAAAATATAAACATAAGATGAAATGGTGGCATTCTTTGTTTTATTCATGAAGATTCATAAAGTATTGACTATGTGACCATTTTGTCTCATGCTTAACCCTAACCATTCCTTTCAACCATGATTAATACTCTACACTTGACCATGGTTTAGTCATGATAAGATTTGATTATTCTTTTCTTTTTTGAATTAACTTATCATGCTTTATCATCTTCTTCTTCTTCTTCTTCAATGAAGAAACCTTCTCTTCATCAATGGTGAATTGATGAAATGAGTGAGAAATCCAATTCTAAAGTGAACCCACTTCCTATTTCTTCATCCTCTACCTCTTGCCAAGTAGTAGAGTGTGTTTCCTTCACAAGTTTTCATGGCTTGGTGATGGTGGAGCTTGATCTAGCGATGCCTCGACGTAGATCATCTTCGGCATGGACATCGACGACCTAGCTCGCTTATTCTTCGACGAAGCCGACGCTAGAGCCCGGGAGTTCACTTGGACAGCGAAGGGACTTCGTTGCGGAGCTATTGAGGTGGACCACCGGATCTACAAAGGTTGTATTTCCGTTTCCTTATAGTTAAATTGTTAACTAGCTTCTATTTCGCCTAGTTTTCTAGCCAACGATCCGTAGTTTAGGGTTTCTCGGCACGTTAAAATTTGAAATTGCCATGGTTGATGGCTTGTGAGACTACCTTAGAGTGCCTAGGAACCCTACAGGAACTAGACTGCGCGAAGGCCAAGTGTCTCATGCTTGCCTCTATGGACAATGAACATCAGAGGAGGCACGAGAATATGGACCTGGAATCCATATTTCTTCATACAAAAGAACTGTATGGAGAGCAATCTCGTATCGCAAGATACGAAGTGTCGAAGAAGTTATTTTCGGCAAGATTGGCCGTCGGATCATCGGTAGCGGAACACGTGCTTAAGATGATTGGCTACATTGAGGAGCTCGCGGACTTTGGGACCACGTTGGAGAATGAGCTCTATACGGACTTGATTCTCCAGTCCCTTCCTTCCACTTACGCCCAGTTCATACTGAACTTCAACTTACAAGAAAGGGAAGTTGAACTTTCAGAACTCCTCAACATGCTGAGGAGCGCAGAGGGCACCCTACAGAAAGGTAGGGAAACATCCACTTTGTTTGTAGGAGGATCTTCTACTTCTAGGTCCAAGGCGAAAGCCAAGGGAAAGAAGAAGAAAGCCCCTGCCAAACCAAGGGGCGGTGTTAGTAAAGTGGATACGAAGGGAAAGGCAAAAGCAACAAAGAAAGTGGGAAAGCTCGTGGATAAGGAAGAATGCTTCTATTGTCATAAGAAAGGACACTGGAAGAATGATTGCAGGGCTTGGAAAGCCAGGACACAGGAATTGAAGCAGGTTGCAGCTTCAGCTTCAGGTGTGTATGTTATTGAAAACTGTCTTTCAATAAACTCTACTTTCTGGGTATTGGATACCGGATCAGGATCTCATATCTGTAATTCTTTGCAGGCGTTGAGAAACCGTAAGGTTTTGAAAGCAGGTGACATGACCCTCAAAGTTGCAAACGGAGCTAGCATGGATGCTAAGGCCGTGGGGGACTATCACCTGGGAATGTCAGATGGACATGTTTTGGTTTTGCGTAATTGCTTTTTTGTACCCAACGCAACTTGTAATATCATTTCTGTATCTTTGGTTTCTAAAGAAGGTTATGAATTTGCGTTTGTAAGTAATGTTGTAAACATTCACCTTAATCAAGTTCTGATTGGGTCAGGTACATTAAGCAATGGTATATACGTATTAAACCAACCACAGATTTTCAATATCCAGAATACACACAAAAGAAAGTCTCCGGAAATAAATCAGACTTTCTTGTGGCATTGTAGACTGGGTCACATCAATGAGAGAAGGTTGACGAAGTTACATACAGAAGGATATTTGAATTCGTTCGAATATCAATCGTATGCCACTTGTCAATCCTGTCTCAAAGGAAAGATGACAAAGACTCCGTTCACTGGACACGGAGTAAGAGCGAGTGAGCTCTTAGGACTCGTACACAGCGACGTGTGCGGTCCAATGTATACACATGCGCGAAGCGGTTATTCTTACTTCATTACTTTTACGGATGACTTTTCAAGGTACGATTATGTCTTCTTAATGAAACATAAGTCCGAAGCCTTTGGAAAATTCCAGGAATATAAGAATGAAGTAGAAAAACAAACCGGCAAAAGTATCAAGATCCTAAGATCGGATCGAGGTGGTGAATACTTAAGTGCCGAGTTCCTGGACTATTTAAAAGAGAACGGAATTCTCTCTCAGCTTACTCCTCCATACACTCCGCAACATAATGGTGTATCGGAGAGACGGAACCGAACCCTATTGGATATGGTACGGTCCATGATGAGTAACGCTGAGTTACCGCGATCATTCTGGGGGTATGCGCTAGAATCAGCTGCATACTTTTATAACCGAGTTCCCACTAAGACTGTGCCTACCACACCTTATGAGTTATGGAGTGGGAAGAAACCCTATCTTCAATATCTGAAGATCTGGGGATGTCCAGCTTTTGTCAAAAAGCAGCATGCGGACAAACTCGAGGCACGCTCAGTACTGTGCAAGTTTGTGGGATACCCAAAGAACACCAGGGGGTATCTTTTCTACCACGCAGAGGAACAAAAAGTCCTTGTTTCTCGTAATGCCCACTTTCTAGAACACCAGTTCTTGGAAAAGGAAATTAGTGGGAGCGCAGTAGAGCTGGAAGAAATTCCAGAACCACAGACTATTACTGAAAGCTTAGTGGAACCAGAGGGTTCAAAAGAACAGGACATTCCTGCGCCGCTCCGCTCCGCAGGAGTAGTAGGCAGTCTCATCCGCCCGAGAGATACTGTGGTTTTCTCATAGATGGGGATAGAGAGGATTGCATCATAGATTATGATGAGTCTACTAACTTCCAGCAGGCCGTTCAGAGCGTTGACTCAGTAAAATGGCTGGATGCAATGCGGACCGAAATGGAGTCCATGTACACCAACAAGGTATGGACGTTGGACATTGCTCCAGACGGGGTAAAACCCGTAGGATGCAAGTGGATCTTCAAAAGGAAGATTGGTGTAGATGGACAGGTTGAGACCTATAAAGCTAGACTGGTTGCAAAGGGTTTTCGTCAAAGACCTGGTTTGGACTATGACGAAACCTTTTCTCCAGTAGCTATGCTGAAATCCATTCGGATCCTTCTTGCCATTGCTGCCTTCCACGATTATGAGATCTGGCAGATGGACGTAAAGACCGCTTTTTTAAATGGAAATTTAGAGGAGTGTGTCTATATGGACCAACCAGAGGGTTTCATTCAGAGTGGGAGCAGCGGAAAGGTGTGCAAGTTGCTTAAGTCCATCTATGGACTAAAGCAGGCATCGCGGAGTTGGAACATCTGTTTTGATGAGACGGTCAAGGAATTTGGCTTTATCAAAAATCCAGATGAACCATGCATCTATAGTAGATTTGTAGCGAGAACTGTAGTATTCCTCGTTTTGTACGTGGATGACATTCTCTTAATAGGAAATGACATTCCTATGCTACAATCTGTCAAGGGGTTCTTGTCACACAGGTTCTCCATGAAAGACCTGGGTGATGCCTCATACATCCTGGGGATCCGGATCCATCGTGATAGATCCAAGAGGATATTAGGACTTTCACAGTCCAGGTACATCGACACCATACTGAAGAGATTCAGTATGGAAGATTCCAAGCGCGGTAACCTACCGGCTTGTCACGGGATCACGCTCTCTAAAGAGATGTCTCCCAAGACTGATTTGGAGAGGGATCGCATGTCTATTATACCCTACGCTTCTGCGGTAGGCTCTATAATGTATGCGATGTTGTGTACCAGATCAGATGTAGCTTATGCACTGAGTGTGGTAAGCCGGTATCAGTCAAACCCTGGGGAGAAACACTGGATAGCGGTAAAGAACATTCTCAAGTACCTGAGAAGGACTAAGGAGATGTTCTTGGTGTATGGTGGAAAAGACCTCCAGATCGAGGCCTTTGCTGACTCCAGCTTCCAGAGTGACAAGGATGATTCCAAGTCCATGTCGGGTTTTGTCTTTACCCTCAATGGAGGGGCGGTGTGTTGGAAGAGTTCCAAACAGGAAACCGTTGCAGACTCGACAATGGAAGCGGAATACATCGCTGCATCTGATGCCGCAAAAGAAGCTGTCTGGATGAGGAAGTTCTTGAAAGAACTTCAGGTGGTTCCGTCCATTGTTGATCCAATACCTCTGTATTGCGACAACAACGGGACTATAGCTTTAGCGAAGGAACCCAGGTCCCATCAGAGATCCAGAAACATCTTGAGGCGGTATCACCTGATCAGGGAGATCGTGGATCGCCAGGAGATCGAGATTCAGAGGGTTGCTTCAGAAGATAACACTGCAGATCCATTCACCAAGGCCTTGTTAGTTATATGTATGCCCTAGAGGCCATTACTGTACATAGGATGTATATTGTAGTGGATGCTGGGACATATATAGGGAGGACTTTCTTGCTCGACATGATAGTATGCTATCTGGTTACCCTTTACCTTAACGTGTATGCTGATTGTCTCTCTGTTACATGTTGGTAAAGCCCTTAGGATTTGTACTTGACTACCTGGACTATGATGCGGATCATACTAGTGGGGACATGGTAGTCCATAAGTACATCCTTCAAAGTCCCTAGTCGTGGGTGTATCGAGACGGGGCATCGATATACCAGAGTAGACTAGCGTGTACCTTCTCGACCCATATAGATGGGCGATGGATGATCCCATATCCATCGGTGTTTGACATCAGAGATGATATACGGGTGCTCAGTAGAGACTGGGTACACTGGACGGACTCGCCGAGAACTCCCAGATGGTATTATACCTCACGTCAGATGGCAGTTCTCTGGTGACACTGGTACAGAGTAGTCTGTTGACCCGAGATCGTCATAGAGTCTTGTGTGGTTCCCACTGTGCTTTGATTTCCATCTTACCACGTCCAAGAGGGCGTGCAAAACGGTGGTTTTTGGGTACAGTCCCGAGTCACATGGAGGCAATGAGCGATAGGAGGGGATTCGTCTCTCCCGGTATAGGGGGTTGATGTTGCGCTGTGTTCGATTGGCTATAACAGGAAATCCCTGGCCAGGGTTGCTGAGATTTACTAGTAAGTGTTACCAGTAGTTTCTCGAACAGTTATAGACCTCATATCGACACGACTTATCGAGCTATTGGGGTCTGACGTTTACCACCCCTAGGCGAGATATGCGACATATCAGACGATCAGACCGGACTGTACGGTAGTGTTACTGGTCGGATTCACTGGAGTGTGAGCGGGCTTGCTCGTCGATCTTCAGATCGCTCAATACCCGGGTGGCCGTTACGTTTAGCAGACCGCTTGCGGCTTGTGGGTGTTTGATATGATCATCATCTACTGCCGGCGTATTGACGAGTCTTTAGAGTCCTACACAGAGGTTTCCTGGCTCAAGCGAAACGAAATAGGAGCGCATATGAGATATGTGCGGGACCGAGAATAATGCGTGTATGTGATACCGTATTCCATTCTCGCGATGAATGTATCGATTAGGTTATATGCGATATACCCTAGTTATCGAATCATGGATTGATTCGATAAGCCGATACATTGGATACTAGCCGGTTATATGCGACATGACCGGATCATTGAATCAAGTGTTGATTTAATGATTTAATGTATAATTATATATTTGATATATTACTTTGCATTAACTAGTATTGGTTCACTTTAAATGGATTTTCTCACTCGGGTGTGCGCATTACATATGCGATATGATTTTGTGCACTTGCTTGTATCATGTTTGATGATACATCCTTTTTGGTTAAGTGTAAAGTATTAAACCTTGGTTAATGAAATGGTTAGGGTTTCTTATTTGTTATTCATTTATCTTATTTAATTATCCATTTTATTTTTGATAAATGAATAAAAGAAATGAGAAAAGAATGGTGGCTTCTTTTGTTCTTTAGTTGAAGCTTCATGAAGCTTTGTTCAAGTCAACCATTCTTATCTCATCCTTAACCCTAACCATTCCCACTAACCATGGTTCATTCTCTACACTTGACTCTAGTTAAAATTATGATAAGAATTCATTTTCTTTTCTTTTTCTTTAACTTATCATATAAGCTTTCTTCTTCTTCTTCCTTGACTTCAAGAAGAAAAGCTTCATCTCCATCAATGGTGATTGATGCATATGAGTGAGAAATCCAATTCTAAAGTTAACCCACTTCCTATTTCTTCATCCTCTACCTCTTGCCAAGTAGTAGAGTGTGTTTACTTCACAAGTTTCTTGACTTGGTGAAGTCGGAGCTTGATTTAGCGATGCCTCGACGTAGATCATCTTCGGCATGGACATCGACGACCTAGCTTGCCCATTCTCCGACGAAGCCGACTCTAGAGCCCGGATTTGATTTGGACAGCGGAGACGACCTCGTTGCGGAGCCGTGGAGGTGGAGGACCGGATCTACAAAGGTTGTATTTCCGTATTCCCAATAGTTAAGTGTTAACTAGTTCTTGTTCGCCTAGACATCTAGTTATCGATCCGTAGTTTAGGGTTTGTAGGCACCATAATTTTTGAAATTACCATGGTTGATGGCTTGGGAGACCTCATTAGTGTGCCTAGGAACCCTACAGTGGTATCAGAGCCTAGCTAGAGCCTTAGGCGAAGTCTAGACGAAGTTTGAAGTCCGAACGAACACGAAACCCAAATACTTTAGAGCTCTCTGGACATTTTCATAAATCTGGGAATTTTTGATATTAAAAATGTCTAAAAAATTCAGCATAGAATTCTAAGAATTACTGTGTAAAACGTTTCCCTGAACTGTTCATTGTGCCGCGGAAGCGCGGCAGAAGCATGCCTTCTGCCGCTCTTCCGCGGCCACATGGTGACATCATCCCACTATTTTTGCACAGTAATACCTGATAAATTCTGGTGAGTTTTCTGGGTATTTTTAAATTTATTTAAGGGTTGAGTGCTCTGGAGTTATATTGGGAATCGATGAATTCGATTGGAATATCAAACTTTGTCTAAGTGTTTTTCCAGATAAATTTTAGAATATGTTAAAAAGTTCGACCGGATATAAATACCCAATTTTTCCCCTGTCGGGAAATTTCCAAGTGTTGGATTTTTCCGTAGTTTAACGACGTTCTAAGTAGTGCAAGTAACGCGATGGTCCCTCTAGAAGACACAAACCTTAACTCGATTATGTGACCGTTTTGAACTGCCCTTTGAACCTTCGGGTTTGGGGCAGTACGGCGTGCCACATGTGAGGCGTTGGCTTGACCCTTCTACGGCTGGACCGTTGGTACTGAGGTACGAACGGAATGTTGTTAGACTTATTTCATGTGTTGAGCTGTATCGGGAAAACTTGGGTGTTCGATTGTTCGATCGGAAAGTTTAACATTTTCTGTTTATCTGGAATGTGATACAATAATTGAAATTCACAATAAGTTATATGATAACTAAATGAATGTTATAAACATAGCAGTTTAGTCTCACTTGATCGGTTGCCACGGAATTTTGATGTGATCAAAAGTCCATCGCAATCACGTAGCGTACGCGGATACTCGCTGGGTAAACTTAATAGACAGCTTCACTCCATAGCCCCGACCAAGTGACTGTAGGAGAACCCCGTCGCCGAAAGCATCCGTCCGGGTGCTCGCGGCAGCGGTGTTCCGCCTTGGTGCACTTCGTCGACGGTATCGGGGGTGTGGCCGTCTACTGAAGTTTGCGACGAGCATTCGATCAGGGTGTCGGGAATCTTGTTGAATTGCCCGACTTGATATTGAAAAGTGTTTTCGATTTTGAGACTAAAATGCGGGGTTTATAATTGTTAGGCATGTGATGTCTAAGTAATTCATTTGGTCAGGCATGCGATGTCTGAGGTGATTGCGGATTCCAACTGTTGTAGTTTTACACTTTCTTTTCTGTGACCGTAAGTGTAATATGTGATATCGCCGGTTTCGTTGCTATATGTCAACGACAATTGGGATGCGCATATTTACTTACGTTGATGACATGTGATGTTATGTGTTGCTGGATATGTTATATTGGATCGTCGCGTTTGAATAGCCGGGGGTTTTTTATGTGAGATGAGTGTTTTTCATTTTCATTCATGTAAAAACTTGTATGTAATATTCTTTTATTAAGGGCGCTTCCAGGTTGCGGAAGTAGTCACCGTTTGTATATTATTTACTTTTCCGCACTAGGATAGACCCAAGGAGGAGGGCACAAGTAACCGGGTTCTGGAGTCCAGTGGGAGACCAACTCGAGGAGTCGAGTCCGGGTCTCCTAACTCCAGAATTGGTAGGGTTGCTTGCCGCTCTCGTAGGGGTCTAGGGGTGTGGGTTTGGCTATTCATCACGACCGTGGAATCCGTGTTTTATACTGGCTCGTATTGAAAACACGGACGTCCTAGTATATCCAATATTTCATATGATTCTTCTGCTGCGATATCTGTGATGTGATCATGTGATGTTCTGTGATAGATATAGTATATAGTATATATGATATATTATATAGACGTTACTTATGTTTTGCACTCGCGCTAGCCCTGCCCCGCTCTGTCGTTAGTTACCTAACCTAACGGTGCATGAGGGGACATCGAGGCGAATGCGGATGGCATAAGTGTACGTCGTATTTATCTGTGATGTTTAGGTACTTAAATGATGGGACTTCATTAATGTGATTAATGAAATAAAAGAAACCTAAGATGTTGTAGAATCGAATTTCAAAATAAAACAGGTAGCTACAGTTCTTGCTTTGCACAGCGGTATATGCGATATATCCTGCACCTTATTCGATGAGGAAAGGACCGAGATCCCTTCACCGGGAGTGACTCCTTTAGCAATAACTAGCAGATGCTACACACTCGGTTTGTCTTTTGATTGCTTTTAAGTGTTTTTGCTTTGCACAGTGATATATGTGATATATCCCGCACCTCATTCGACGAGGAAAGGACCGATGATCCCTTCACCGGGAGTGACTCCTTTAGCAAAACTAGAAAAGCCTCAAAAACACTCCATTTCAAAATTCATTCGATCCTACAACGATATCAAGTTCATTACGCAATAGGTTTTCAGAAAAACCTGTCGTAGCCCTCCGTCATTTCAGATAAGTTGTATATAGTATTCGTGCTGCATTTGTTGGCTTTCGTCAAGGTGCAGTGTGCGGTAGCTATATGCTGCTTATCTGCTAGCATATGATGCGATTGGATTAGGGTAGTCGTGCGGCTTTGTTGGCTTTCGTCAAGGGTCGTGCGGATGGGTTTAATTCGATCAAGAAATGTACGGGTTGAACTTGACTAGCGGGCTATGGTTTGTTGGCTTTCGTCAAGGTCATAGCACGTTAGGGGAAAAATATTATCGGGAATTTCAAGTGTTGAGATTTGCAATGAGATTGCATACCTTCTATGAGATAGTTGGATCCCGATACCCGCTGCGAGTAATTGTTACTCCTGGGAGAGTTTTATACATTACAATTAGCCGATCAAGTAGGTGTCTAGAAAGGTGTCAACGGGGTTACGCCTCTAGGAAAACGAGGTTTACATTAATTAGGTTCGTGCGAAAGCACGGGGGTCCTCCCTCAAAGTACCGACACTGGCCTGGCTGAAAGATTGGCGAACTTGTAGTGTGTAATTAATCCCGGCTAGTCTTTCCTTTTAGGGTTTGAAGGAAGATTTGATAAAAAGCAGTGGGAGCCATCCTGATTAGATAAAATAAAAACCAATCTATTCTTGACAGAGCGCACGCTGAGTGTTTTCTTCTCTCTCTCTCCAGGTAGCGACCATATCACGCCTTAATCAAGATAATAATACGGATTATTGACCGAACCCGCTTGTTATACTGAGCTGGGGAACGTTGGTCCCGCTCCAACTTATAATTGTTATAAGACAGAGCAGGAAATTGGGGAATACCAGATTTCCCGTGCCGCCCAAACGAAGAGAGTGCATGCCGATGCATCATCTTTGGGTGTGTTCGTTATACAGAACTGTTTCTCAGTATCCTCCGCGTCCTGGGTATGTGATACCAGATCAGGATCCCAGATATGTAATCTGTTACATAGGGCTACAGAAAGGTAGAGAACTGAGAACGGGTGATAAGTTTCATGAGGCAGAAAACGGGGCAAATGTTGCAGCCAAGTCTGTTGGTCACTGTCACCCTGTATTACCGATACATTGATTCTGAACGAATGTTGTTAGATACCGAACCTGATATACAAAATCATATCAGTCTCTTTATTAGTAAAGAAAGGATATAATTTTGTATTGAACATTTCCTATATCAAAAGTTGATCGGTTCAGGCACGTTATCTAAAAGCATTAATGTTCTAAATCAAACTACAGTTCTTAGTATACGGAACACACACAAGAGGAAGAGTTCAGAAATGAACGAATCCTTCTTAAGGTATTGTAGACTAGGTCAGATCAATGCGACCCGACTGGCTAGAGTTACATATAGATGTATATTTAAATCAGTTTGAATTTACATCTTGTGAAACTCGCCAGTCATGTCACAAAGATAAGATGACCATAGCTCCGTTTATTGGAAACAGAGAAAGAGTTAGTGAACTCTTGGGATGATACATGATGATGTATGTAAGGTCCCCTGTCTACACATGCCAGGACTGGTTCTTTGAACTTCATTACATTCTCTGATAATCTCTCAAGATTCAGACATATGTTCCTGTTGAAACATGAGTCCGAGCCTTTTTTAGATATTCACAGAATATAAGCGAGAAGTAGAGAACCAAAATAAGGGTATAAGTATTATGTCCTTTGATGCGATCAGGGAGGAGAATACTTGAGCACGAAATACCTGGACTATTCTAAAGGAGAATGAGATTCTCTCTCGGCATTACTCCTCCGTATAAACCATAGCACGATGGTATATCGGGGCGGAGCAATCACACCCTATATGATAAGGTGTGCTCTATGATGAGTACTACTGAGTTTCCTATTTCCTTTTTGGGAGTTATGCACTTGAGAAGCTGCATACCTATTGAATAGGGTTCCAATCAAATCAGTTGCCTACCGCTTCATATGTGATATGGAAAGGGAAGAGCCCATGTCTTAAGCTAGTTAAGATTTGGGGTTGTCCGGCCTATGTCTAAAAGCATAATCCGGACAAGCTCGAGGCAAGATCTGTAATGTAGAACTGGAATGGTTCCAGCTATACAAACAACAGCACATAATTCGATAGAACCAAAGGATTCAGTAGATTCCAACGAACCTCAGCCTCTCCGCCGATCTAGTAGGGTTCCTCACCCACCTGAGAGATACTTCGGTTTCTCTATGACAGTGGGAGCGAGGATTACATCATGAGATGATGACCCAACTAGTTTCGAGCAAGCCATCAAGAGTAAGACTCTGTAAGAATGGCTGGATGCTTAGCGATCTGAGATGGAATCCTTATACACCAACAAAGTATGGACTTTAGTTGCTATATCTGAAGGGTTAAATCCCCATCAGGAGCAAGTATATCTTGAGAGGATTACTTGGTGTACATGGAAAAGTTGAGACTTTCAAAGCTAGACTTGTTAAAGGTTTTCGTCATCGACCAGGCGTGGATAATGATGAAACCTTTTCCAATATCTATGCTTAAGTCCATCCAGATCCTACTTGCCACGGCTACATACCATGACTGCGATATCTGGTGGTTGAGTGTCTTGACTGCTTTTCTAAATGATGATTTAGAAGAGAACGTCTATAAATACACAGCCAGAGGGCTTCGTAGACAGTAGGAGCAGCGGAAACGTGTGCAAGATGCTTTATAGGATAAAGCAGGCATCGCGGAGTTGGAACATCTGTTTTGATGAAGTAGTCAAAGAAGTTGACATCATCAAAATGGTAGATGAACCTTGTATAAACAAGAAGGTAGTAGGGAGTATGGTGACGATCCTCGTAGAGTACGTGGATGACATACTCTTGATAAGAAAGGAGTTTCTTATGCTACGCTCGATCAATCTCCGCTTATCACAATGATTCTCCACTTAGGATCAAAATGATACCTACTAAATCCTGGGTTTTGGATCTATGAGATAGATCTAAATGGATGTTAGAATTCCCACTAGATGTAGTGAGACGGTATCAACCGATCCTGGGGAGAATCACTGGAAGGGTTCCAAGGTGATAAAGACGACTGAATGTCAGTCACAGGCATTGTCTATACCCTTGGTAAAGGGACGGTATGTTGGAAGAGTTCCAAGCTGGATACCGTGACATACTAGACGATAAAGGCAGGATACATCGCTACTTAAGATGCTACCAAAGAGGCTGTTTGGATGTATAATGGTTCATGAGATGAACTATGTTCCTACCATTGTGAGACAATGGAGTTGTGGCTTATGCCAAGGAACGCCGGTCCCATCAGTGATCCAGACATATTCTAAGGCAGTATCACTTGATCATGGAGATGGTTGATCTCCAGGGAGATCGAGGTTAGGAGAGTAGACTCAGAGGACAACACAGCGGATCCACTCACAAAGGCCTGTTCCAAGAGAGAGACTTTTATGGGATGGTTGAGTATGAGATACTACAACCACTGCTACAGATGGCCCTAGTGCAAGTGGGAGATTGTTAGTTATATGTATGCCCTAGAGGCCATTACTGTACATAGGATGTATATTGTAGTGGATGCTGGGACATATATAGGGAGGACTTTCTTGCTCGACATGATAGTATGCTATCTGGTTACCCTTTACCTTAACGTGTATGCTGATTGTCTCTCTGTTACATGTTGGTAAAGCCCTTAGGATTTGTACTTGACTACCTGGACTATGATGCGGATCATACTAGTGGGGACATGGTAGTCCATAAGTACATCCTTCAAAGTCCCTAGTCGTGGGTGTATCGAGACGGGGCATCGATATACCAGAGTAGACTAGCGTGTACCTTCTCGACCCATATAGATGGGCGATGGATGATCCCATATCCATCGGTGTTTGACATCAGAGATGATATACGGGTGCTCAGTAGAGACTGGGTACACTGGACGGACTCGCCGAGAACTCCCAGATGGTATTATACCTCACGTCAGATGGCAGTTCTCTGGTGATACTGGTACAGAGTAGTCTGTTGACCCGAGATCGTCATAGAGTCTTGTATGGTTCCCACTGTGCTTTGATTTCCATCTTACCACGTCCAAGAGGGCGTGCAAAATGGTGGTTTTTGGGTACAGTCCCGAGTCACATAGAGGCAATGAGCGATAGGAGGGGATTCGTCTCTCCCGGTATAGGGGGTTGATGTTGCGCTGTGTTCGATTGGCTATAACAGGAAATCCCTGGCCAGGGTTGCTGAGATTTACTAGTAAGTGTTACCAGTAGTTTCTCGAACAGTTATAGACCTCATATCGACACGACTTATCGAGCTATTGGGGTCTGACGTTTACCACCCCTAGGCGAGATATGCGACATATCAGACGATCAGACCGGACTGTACGGTAGTGTTACTGGTCGGATTCACTGGAGTGTGAGCGGGCTTGCTCGTCGATCTTCAGATCGCTCAATACCCGGGTGGCCGTTACGTTTAGCAGACCGCTTGCGGCTTGTGGGTGTTTGATATGATCATCATCTACTGCCGGCGTATTGACGAGTCTTTAGAGTCCTACACAGAGGTTTCCTGGCTCAAGCGAAACGAAATAGGAGCGCATATGAGATATGTGCGGGACCGAGAATAATGCGTGTATGTGATACCGTATTCCATTCTCGCGATGAATGTATCGATTAGGTTATATGCGATATACCCTAGTTATCGAATCATGGATTGATTCGATAAGCCGATACATTGGATACTAGCCGGTTATATGCGACATGACCGGATCATTGAATCAAGTGTTGATTTAATGATTTAATGTATAATTATATATTTGATATATTACTTTGCATTAACTAGTATTGGTTCACTTTAAATGGATTTTCTCACTCGGGTGTGCGCATTACATATGCGATATGATTTTGTGCACTTGCTTGTATCATGTTTGATGATACATCCTTTTTGGTTAAGTGTAAAGTATTAAACCTTGGTTAATGAAATGGTTAGGGTTTCTTATTTGTTATTCATTTATCTTATTTAATTATCCATTTTATTTTTGATAAATGAATAAAAGAAATGAGAAAAGAATGGTGGCTTCTTTTGTTCTTTAGTTGAAGCTTCATGAAGCTTTGTTCAAGTCAACCATTCTTATCTCATCCTTAACCCTAACCATTCCCACTAACCATGGTTCATTCTCTACACTTGACTCTAGTTAAAATTATGATAAGAATTCATTTTCTTTTCTTTTTCTTTAACTTATCATATAAGCTTTCTTCTTCTTCTTCCTTGACTTCTAGAAGAAAAGCTTCATCTCCATCAATGGTGATTGATGCATATGAGTGAGAAATCCAATTCTAAAGTTAACCCACTTCCTATTTCTTCATCCTCTACCTCTTGCCAAGTAGTAGAGTGTGTTTACTTCATAAGTTTCTTAACTTGGTGAAGTCGGAGCTTGATTTAGCGATGCCTCGACGTAGATCATCTTCGGCATGGACATCGACGACCTAGCTTGCCCATTCTCCGATGAAGCCGACTCTAGAGCCCGGATTTGATTTGGACAGCGGAGACGACCTCGTTGCGGAGCCGTGGAGGTGGAGGACCGGATCTACAATGGTTGTATTTCCGTATTCCCAATAGTTAAGTGTTAACTAGTTCTTGTTCGCCTAGACATCTAGTTATCGATCCGTAGTTTAGGGTTTGTAGGCACCATAATTTTTGAAATTACCATGGTTGATGGCTTGGGAGACCTCATTAGTGTGCCTAGGAACCCTACAGGCCTTGCCCCAGACTCAGTTCGAGCGGCTGATCGAGATGATAGGTCTTCGATACGCCAGTACATGGCCTTAGTGCAAGTGGGAGATTGTTAGTGTATATGCCCTAGAGGCCATTATTGTATCATATTAGTTTGTATATTACTTAATGGAAGCTTGGGATATTCACCTTGTATATACAATCTTGCTCAAAATAGTAGTATGCTACTTGGTTTGTTTTGTAAGGTTCCTAGGCACACTAATGAAGTCTTACAAGGCATCAAACATGGCTAATTCAAATTTTACGGGTGCCTACAAACCCTAATACGGATCGTTAACTAGATAAACTAGGCGATCCAAGCAAGTGAACGGAAATATAGCTAAAGGGAAGGGGCTACAACCTTTGTAGATCCGGTCCTCCACCTCCTAGGCTCCGCGATGAAGTCCCCTCGCTATCCAAATCGGATTCCGGACTCAAGCATCGGCTTCATCGGAGAAAAAGTGGGCTAGGTCATCGACGACGATGCCGAAGATGATCTACGTCGAGGCATCGCTAGATCAAGCTCCAACTTCACCAAGTCAAGAAAACTTGTGAAGGAAAAACCCTATACTACTTGGCAAGAGGTAGAGGATGAAGAAATAGGAGGTGGGTTCACTTTAGAATTGGATTTCTCACTTGTTTTGGCTAGTTGCCATTGATGGAGGCATGCTTCTTCTTGAAGAAGAAGAAGAAGAAGACGAAGATGAATATATGATAAGTTCCTCTTTAATTTGAGAAATAAATCAATACTTATCATGACTTCAACCATGGTTTAGTGTAGAGATTTAACTAAGGTTAGATGAGTGGTTAGGGTTAGAGAAGAGACAAGAATGGTGGACTTGTTCAAAGCTTCAAGAAGCTTCAAATAAAAACAAAAATAGCAACCATTCTTTTCTCCTTTTCTTTTCTAAATGAAATAAATAAATAGATAAATGAATAAGTAAAAGAAATGATACCCTAACCACTAACTAACCATGGTTTAATACTTTACACAAAACCAAGCTAGAATGTATCATCAAACATGATACAATCATATGCACCAAAATATATCACATATACAATGTGCAATACAAGTGAGTAAATCCAATTTAAGTGAACCTATACTAGTTAATGCAAAGTAATATATCAAATATATAATTATGCATTAAATCATTAAATCAACACTTGATTTAACGATCCGGTCATATCGCATATAACCGACTAATATCAATAGTAACAACTTATCGAATCAACACTTGATCCGATAACCCGGCTATATCGCATATAACCGATCAATGTTACAAATCACGAGAATCAAATACAGTATCATATACTGGTATTATTCTCGGTCCCGCACATATCTCATATGCGCTCTTATTTCGTTTCGCTTGAGCTAGGAAACTTTTGTGTAGGACTCTAAAGACTCGTCAATACGCCGGCAGCAGATGATGATCATATCAAACACCCATAAGCCGAAAGCGGTCTGCTAAACGTAACGGCCACCCGGGTATTGAGCGATCCGAAGATCGACGAGCAAGCCCGCTCACACTCCTGTGAATCCAACCAGTAACACTTACCGCACAGTCCGGTCTGTTTGTCTGATATGTCGCATATCTCGCCTAGGGGTGGTAAACGTCAGACCCCAGTAGCTCGATAAGTCATGCCGACTTGAGGTCCATAACATTCGTGAAACTACTGATAACTCTTACCAGTATATCACTGCAACCCTGGCTAGGGATTTCCTGTTATGGCCAGTCGTGCATAGCGCAACATCAACCCCCAATACCGGGAGAGACGAATCCCCTCCTATCGCTCATTGCCTCCATGTGAATCGGGACTGTACCCAAAAACCACCTGTTTGCATGACTCAGTAGAGCCGTGGTAGGGTGGAAATCAAAGCACAGTGGGAGACACACAAGACTCTATGACGATCTCGGGTCAACAGACTAAGCTGTACCAGTGTCACCAGAGAACTGCCATCTGACGTGAGGTATAATACCATCTGGGAGTTCTCGGCGAGTCCGTTCAGTGTACCCAGTCTCCACTGAGCACCCGCATACCATTTCTGATGTCAAACACCAATGGATATGGGATCATCCATCGCCCATCACATGGGTCGAGAAGATATACGCTAGTCTACTCTGGAATATTTTTGCCCCGTCTCGATATTCCCACGACTAGGAACAATGAAGGATGTACTTATTGACTACCCAGGCCCCACTAGTATGATCTGCATCATAGTCCTGGAAGTCGAGTACTCATCCTAAAGGCTTTATCAACATGTAATCAGAGAGACAGGAAGTATACATGTTAAGACAAAGAGCAACCAGATAGCGTACTATCATGTCGAGCAAGAAAGTCCTACCTATATATGTCCCAGCATCCACTACAATATACATCCAATGTACAGTAATGGCCTCTAGGGCATACATAACTAACAATCTCCCACTTGCACTAGGGCCATCTGTAGCAGTGGTTGTAGCATCTAATACTCAACCATCCCCTAAAAGTCTCTCTTTGGGAAAAGGCCTTCGTGAGTAGATCCGCCGTGTTGTCCTCTGAGTCTACTCTCCCAACCTCGATCACCCTGGAGATCAACTATCTCCATGATCAGGTGATGCTGCCTCAGAATATGTCTGGGTCACTGATGGGACCAGGGTTCCTTTAGCCAAAGCCATAGTTCCATTGTCACACAATGGTAGGAACCTAGTTCATCTTATGAACCAATATACACCCAAACTGCCTCTTTGGTAGTATCTTTAATAGCGATGTTACCAGCCTTTATCGTCTAGTTTGTCACGGTATCTAACTTGGAAATCTTCCAACATACCGTCCCTTTACTGAGGGTAAAGACAATGCCTGTGACTGACATTCAGTCGTCTTTATCACTCTGGAACCCTTCCAGTGATTCTCCCCAGGATCGATTGATACCATCTCGCTACAACTAGTGAGTATCCTAACATCCAATTAGATCTATCTCATAGATCCAAAGCTTAGGATTTAGTATGTATCACTTTGACCCTATATGGAAAATCATTGTGATAAGCGGAGATTGATCGAGCGTAGCATAGGAAACTCCTTCCCTAACAAGAGTATGTCATCCACGTACTCTACGAGGATCGTCACCATACTCCCTACTACCTTTTTGTTTATACAAGGTTCATCTACCATTTTGATGATGTCAACTTCTTTGACTAATCCATCAAAACAGATGTTCCAACTCCGCGATGCCTGCTTTATCGTATAAAGTATCTTGCACACGTTTCCGCTGCTCCCACTGTCTACGAGGCCCTCTGGCTGTGTACTTATAGATGCACTCTTCTAAAACATCATTTAGAAAAGTAGTCATGGCACCCAACCACCAGATATCGTAGTCATGGTATGTAGCCGTGGCAAGTAGGATCTGAATGGACTCAAGCATAGTCCCTAGAAAAGGTTTCATCATTATCCACACCTGGTTGATGACTAAAACCTTTAACAAGTCTAGCTTTGAAAGTCTCAACTTTTCCATCTACACCAAGTAATCTTCTCAAGATATACTTGCGCCTGATGGGGATTTAACCCTTCAGATATTGCAACCAAAGTCCATACTTTGTTGGTGTATATGGATTCCATCTCAGACCGCTAAGCATCCAGCCATTCTTACAGAGTCCCTACTCTTGATGGCCTGCTCGAATCTAGTTGGGTCATCATCTCATGATGCATTCCATGCTCCCACTGTCATCGAGAAACCAAGGTATCTCTCAGGTGGGTGAGGAACCCTACTAGATCGGCGGAGAGGCTGAGGTTCGTTGGAATCTACTGAATCCTTTGGTTCTACCAAATTATCTGCTGTAGTTTGCATAGCTGGAACCTTTCCAGATCTACATTACAGACCTTGCCTCGAGCCTGTCCGGATTTTTCTTTTAGACATAGGCCGGACAATCCCAAATCTTAACTAACTTAAGATATGGGCTCTTCCCTTTCCATATCACATATGAAGTGGTAGGCAGTGATTTGATTCGAACCTAATTCAATAGGTATGCAGCTTCTCAAGCGCATAACATCCAAAAGGAAATAGGTAACTCAGTAATACTCATCATAGAGCACACGATATCTAATATTGTGTGATTGCTCTGCCCTGATACACCGTTGTGCTGTGGTGTATTCAGAGGAGTAATACTGAGAGAGAATCTCATTTTCCTTTAGAATGGTCTAGGAATGCCATGCACAAGTATTCTCCTCCCTGATCTTATCATAGGACATAATACTTATACCCGTATTTTGGTTCTCTACTTCCTACTTATATTCTGTGAATACCTCAAAAGGTTTGGACTTATATTTCAACAGGAATATATGACTGAATCTTGAGAGATTATCAGAGAATATAATGAAGTATAAAGAACCAGTCCTGGCATGTGTAGACAGGAGACCTTACATACATCATTATGTATCAGTCCCAAGAGTTCATTAACTCTTTCTCTGCTTCCAGTAAACAGAGCTGGTGTCATTATATCTTTGTAACATGACTGGCAAGTTTCACAAGATGTAAATTCAAACTGATTTAAATATGCATCTAAATGTAACTTCAGCTAGTCGGGTCGCATTGATATGACCTAGTCTACAATACCTCAAGAAGAATTTGTTCATTTCTGAACTCTTCCTCTTGTGTGTGTTCAGTATACAAGGAACTGTAGTTTGATTTAGAACGTCAATGCTTTTAGATAACGTGCCTGAACCGATCAACTTTTGATATAGGAAATATTCAAAACATTATCCAACAATACAAAATTATATCATTTCTTTACTAATAAAGAGACTGATATGATTTTGTATATCAGGTTCGGTATCTAATAGCATTTGTTCAGAATCAATGTATTGGTAATACAGGGTGACAGTGACCAACAGACTTGGCTGCAACACTTGCCCCGTTTCCTGTCTCACGAAACTTATCACCCGTTCTCAGTTTTTTTTACCTTTTTGTAGCCCTATGTAACAGATTACATATCTGGGATCCTGATCCGGCATCATATACCCAGGATGCAGAGGATACCGAGAAACAGTTCTTTGTAATGAACACACCCGAAGGAGATGCATCATATGCACTTTCTTCGTTTGGGCGGCATAGGAATTCTGGTATTCCCCAATTTCCTGCTCTGTCTTATAACAATTATAAGTTGGAGCGGGACCAACGTTCCCCAGCTCAGTATAACAAGCGGGTTCGGTCAATACATCCATTTTATTATCTTGATTAAGGCGTGATATGGTCGCTACCAGGAGAGAGAGAGAAGAAAACACTCTGCGTGCGCTCTTGCAAGATCAGATTGGTTATATATTTTATCTAATCAGGATGGCTCCCACTGTTTTTTATCAAATCTTCCTTCAAACCTTAAAAGGAAAGACTAGCCGGGATTAATTACACTCTACAAGTTCGCCAGTCTTTCAGCCAGGCCAGTGTCGGTACTTTGAGGGAGGTTCCCCGTGCTTTCGCACGGACCTAATTACAGTAAACCTCGTTTTCCCAGAGGCGTAACCCCGTTGACACCTACTTGATCGGCTAATTGTAAAGTGCAAAACTCTCCCAGGAGTAACAATTACTCGCAGTGGGTATCGGGATCCAACTATCATATAGAAGGTATGCAATCTCATTGCAAATTTCAACACTTGAAACTCCCGATAAAGATTTTTACCCCTAGCACTTATGACCTTAACTATGGTCAACAAATCATAAGCACTAGTCAAGTTCTACCCGTCATTTCGTGATTAATTAGACCCACCCACATGACCCTTAACTAAGGTCAACAAAGTCACGCGACTGTCCTAACTAATCGCATCATATGCGGTGTAGGAAGACATCACTTAGCTACCGTACACTGTGCCTTGACTATGGTCAACAAACACAGCACGAATACTAAGTACTCTACTTCCTAAAATGACGGAGGGTTGCGAATGGTTTTTTGAGAAAACCTTTAACGCTTTGAACTTGATCTCGTTGCGGAATCAAATGGTTTTTAAATGGAATGTTTTTGAAACTTTTCTAGTTTTGCTAAAGGGGTCACTCCCGGTGAAGGGATCGTCGGCCCTTTCCTCGACGAATGAGGTGCGGGATATATAATATATATCACTGTGCAAAGCAGAAGCTATAGAAGCAATCAAAGGAAAAACCGAGTGTGTAGCATCTGCCAGTTATTGCTAAAGGAGTCACTCCCGGTGAAGGGATCTCGGTCCTTTCCTCATCGAATAAGGTGCAGGATGTTCTATAATGAACACCACGATGCAAAGTAAGAACTGTAGCTACCCGTTTTTATTTTGAAATTCGATTCCACAACATCAATTAGGTTTATTTTTTTTCATTAATCTCATTAATGAATATCCCATCATTTAAATCCACCTAAACATCACAGATAAATATAACGTACGTTTATGCCATCCGCATTCGCCTCGATGTCCCGTCTGCACCGTTAGGTTAGGTAACTAACGGCAGAGCGGGGCAGGGCTAGCGCGGGTGTAAAACATAAGCAACGTTTATATAATATATCATAGATACTATATATAATATCTGTCACAGAACATCACATGATCACAGATAAATCACAGCAGAAGATACATATGAAATATTGGATATACTAGGACGTCCGTGTTTTCAATACGAGCCGGTATAAAACACGGATTCCACGGTCGTGATTGTTAGTGTATATGCCCTAGAGGCCATTACTGTATCATACTAGCTTGTATATTACTTAATGGAAGCTTGGGATATTCACAGTTGTATATACAATCTTGCTCGAAATGGTAGTATGCTACTTGGTTTGTCTCTGCTTTAATATGTGCATGTGTTTCTTTTAGCATATTGCTGGTATACATATTAGTAGAGCCCTTAGGATCTTTGCTTGATTACCAGCGTTGTGATGGCGCTCGCACTCGTGGGAGCTGGGTAATCTATAAGCACATCCTTATACAGGTCCCTGGTCGTTGGACTATCGAGACAGGGCATCGATACTCCGGAGTAGACTAGTGTATGCGCTTCTCATCCCAGTGTGGGAGACGGTCTGTCCCACAGCCGTTAGTACGTCGTACTTGGGATAGTATGCGGGTGCTCGTTAGGTTACGAGTACACTGGACAGGACTCGTCGGGAACTGTTGGTTGGTAATATACCTATCGTCAGTTATCAGTTCCCAGGTGACATGAGTACAGCTTAGTCCGCTGACTTGACACTGTCACTTCGCCTCGAGTGTGTTCCCACTGCACTTTGATTACTACCCTACCACGGCTCAAAGGAGCTGTGCAAACAGGTAGTTTTTGGGTGCAGTCCCGAAGCACTTGGAGGCAGTGACGGTTAGACAGGATTCGTCTCTCCCGGTATTGGGGGTTGACATCGCGCTGTGTCTAGGAGAGCCATTACACGAGTAGTCCCTGGCCAGGGCAAGCGAGATATACTGGTAGGTTTCCAGTGTTATCTCAGGGTGTTCTGGGCTACACTCCGACACGACTTGTACCGCTATTAGGGGACTGACGTTCACCGCCCCTCTAGGCCCGCCATGCGATGTATCAGACGAACAGACCGGACTGTACGGAGACTGTCACATACAGGCTCAGTAGGAGTGCAGATGGGGTTCACCTCGTCAGTCTTCTTATCGACATCTACCTGGGGACCGTTACGTACAGCTAGTGCCGCTTGCGGTCTGTGGTTAAACCCACTGCCAGCGTAGTGTCGAGTCTTTAGAGTCCCACACAGAGAGCTATTCGCCTTTAGGCAAAACGAGTAGAGGTCGCATGGTTTTGCGACAGGGTTCGTTCGCATCCGCGCACTTGTGCACGTTTGCTGTCCGGACAGTTTATACTAGCGGGCTTTGGTTTAAGCCGGATCCTAGTATATGATTTGAGATTGGTTTTTCTCGTTGTGTTCGTGTTCCTCGGATCACGAATGCGGGTGCGTATGCACAGTTGCTTGAGATTGGGGGAGAGGACCTTGTTTAGGGTTAATGGCTTTTGTCATTTTATTAACCCTATTGTTTTTGTGTGGATTATTGTTAATTGATAATTAGCTTAATTATTGTGCATGGTTGTTGTTGACAATTTGACTTCATTGACTTGTTGACCATGTTGACAACTTGACCATAATCATTTCATTTGGAAGATGCTCTTTGATCTTTGCAAAAATTGAAATGATAATGGTCAAGTCATGATTTATCATGACAATTTTCAAGCTAATTATCTAATTAAAATTATCCTCACATATTAGTGAGAGTGGCTCACTATTATTTCATTTCTATCATATCTTTTCTCTCTCTTGCTCATCCTCTCCCTCAAGCTCTCTCCCTCTCATGTGTTGAGAAACAAAAAGCTTGAGAAAAACCCTCTCTTGATCTTCTCTTCTCACTTCTAGGGTTCAAGTCTTAGCATTTCTTGCACTCTAGTTACTCCTAGCTTGGAGTTGAAGCTAAAGGTGGTGGCTTTCGGGTGGATCCTTCTTTGACGGGAGAAGACAAGCAAGGTGATCCTTTTCTACCATACCTAGGAGCAAGGAGAGAAGGACTAAAGACCAAAGGTATAACCTTTCTACAACTTTGTTAGTTGTTAGTTTACTTTAGCTAGTTTTAGTTTAGCAAAGATCCTCACAAGCTTAGTCCATGTTGCCTAAGTCATTAAAAATCCGATTTTTATTATGTTTTCCGCCTCCCCGTAAGCACCGGGGTGGGCAACACGGACTTACAGTGGTATCAGAGCCTAACTAAACTCAAACTAGCTAGGTAGTAAAGTGTAGCGAAGTTTCGAAACCGAAAAATCCAAAAACCGAACTTTGAAAAACCCTAGTTTCTGTTGAAATATTTTCTGCTCAAAATAGAAAACTTTATATTTGTAAATTCATCTCAGGGTTTTTTAAAAACACCCACGAAAAACGAGACAGAGAATCATCCAAACCGCCGCGCTTCCGCCGCACGAGGTAGGCTCGTGCCGCGGAAGCGCCGCGGTTTGATGTCTTCACTGCATCGTTTTTCGTGCAGTGTCTTTCTGTATTGTTTTTGGGATTTTTAGGATATATATTATATGCCCAGATTTTCCAGAACTAAAATTTGCTTTTGCGGGCCTATAAATCCGTATTTTTCGGAACTTCACTACGCTTTAACTACATCGGTTATATCTGTAATGCTTGCATGTATTGAACGTCGGCTAATCGCTATAAGACGATTAGTCGGGGTTATACATGATCTGTGTTTGTTGTTGGTTTGTGGATATGAATGGATTGGATTGTCGCGGGTGAATAGCCGGGTTGGATGTGAGATGAGCGTTGTTTTTCTTTCATTCATTTGTAACATGTAAATTGATGTAATAATATTCTTTGTATGGCCGCACAACCGGGTCGGGGTTGTAGCCGTCATTGTATAATTCTTTTTACTGTTTTTGCTCCTAGGATAGACCCATGGAGGGGGTGCACAAACTACCGGGTACTCGAAGTGCCGAGTGGCCTACTCACGGTGGTGAGGGAGGTTGCTTCGCTTCGGGTGCTTGGCGGGTAGTTTGCCGCACCCGTAGGGGTCTTGGGTGGGGTATTGGCTATTCACCGCGACCGTGTAATCCGCTTTGCGTTGCAGGCTCGAACGCATTGCGGATTCCTAGTATATCCAATGTATTCATCTGTGATCTGTAATGTCTATCATTGCTATATATTTATATATAATAACTATTTAGGCGTTGCTTATGTTTTACAGCCGCGCTAGCCCAGCCCCCGCTCTGTCGTTAGTTAAGTAACCTAACGGGTGATGACGGGGCCCCGTGGCGAATGCGAATGGCATAAGCGTACGTCATATTTTGGTTGTTTTCTGCAATGGTAGGATTAAATGATGGGACGCATTAAAAGAACTAATGCAAGAAATAAACCAAGTAAAAGTCGATTGGAACACTTTGAAAACCACTCGGTTCTTTTCAAAACTAAACTTTTAAACGCGGAGCTTGAACCACTCCTTTTAAAAGCTATCTCGTTCCATCGATTATATCAAGTTCACTACGTTCACGGTTTCGCCAAAACCATCCGTAGCCCTCCATCATTTCGGTTAAATATTCGGTAGTATTCAAGCTATGTATTTTGACCTCACGCCAAGGCATAGTGATTGGTAGCTACCGGATATTTATCCGTTGCATAGATAGAATGCGTTGATTTGAGACAGTCGTACTGCCGTTTTGGCCTACGTCAAGGGTAGGTACGGGTGGGTTCAAATTAACCAGGATAATGATGGGAAGAACTTGACATGTGACTTATGACATTTTGACCTCACGCCAAGGTCATAAGAGCATGGGGCAAAAATCCACATCGGGAGTTTCATAAGTACTGAAACTTGCTAGCGTTGCATACCATTTGGAGTGTGATAATTCTGGTAGGATTCCTTCGGTTTTATCACGCGATGATATTTGGATCCCGATCCTACTGTGAGTATATGCTACTCCTCGGGAAAACTCTCACTTAACGATCAATGCTATAAACCTAGTAGGTGCCTAGAAAGGTGTTAGCGGGGCTACGCCCACAGGGAAAAGAGGTTACTTAATTAAGGAACTTCGCGAAAGCGTTGGAAAACCTCCCTCGAAGTACCGACACTGGCCTGGCTGAACGGTTAAGCAAGTATTGTACGGTGAGAATGATCCCGGCTAATCCTTTTCTTTATGGTTTGAGAAGGGATTCGAGAGACAGTGGGAGCCATCCAGTTTAGACAAACTAAAAACCACTCTAAACTTGCAAGAGCATCATGCTAAAGTGTTTCTTTTCTCTCTCCTAATTGCAGCGACCATTCAAGATGACCGGACTTAAGTTACTATTAGATAAAAACATATTGACAGGGCCAAACTACAAAGATTGGCTCAGGAATGTCAAGATGGCTATCACTTATGACAAGCTGGGGTATATACTTACCACCAAAGCTCCCCCTGTCCCAGGTCCCACCTCCAGCGTCGCGGATGTTGAAATCCGTAAGACATGGGAGATAGATTGCGCGAGGGCCAGATGCCTCGTGCTAGCCTCGATGGACAACGACCATCAGAGGAGGCACGAGAATATGGACCTAGAGTCCATATTTCTCCATACAAAAGAACTGTATGGAGAGCAGTCTCGTATCGCAAGATACGAAGTATCGAAGAAGCTCTTTTCGGCAAGGTTGGCCGTCGGATCATCGGTAGCGGACCACGTGCTTAAGATGATCGGCTACATAGAGGAGCTCGCGGACCTTGGGACCACGTTGGAGAATGAACTCTATACTGATCTGATTCTCCAGTCCCTTCCTTCCACTTACGCCCAGTTCATTCTTAACTTCAACATGCAAGGAAAGGAGGTTGAACTTGCCGAGCTTCTGAACATGTTGAGGACTGCTGAGGGCACCCTACAGAAGGGTAGGGAGACATCCACTTTGTTTGTAGGAGGATCTTCCTCTTCTAGGTCCAGGGCGAAAGCCAAGGGCAAGAAGAAGAAAGCCCCCGCCAAACCAAGAGGCGGTGTCGGTAAAGTGGATACGAAGGGAAAGGGTAAAGCAACAAAGGTAGCGGGGAAGCTGGTGGGGAAGGAAGAATGCTTCTATTGTCACAAAAGTGGCCACTGGAAACAAGATTGCAAGGCTTGGAAAGCCAGAACACAGGATTTGAAGCGAGTTGCAGCTTCAGCTTCAGGTGTGTATGTTATTGAAAACTGTCTATCAATAAACTCTACATCCTGGGTATTGGATACCGGATCAGGATCTCATATCTGTAATTCTTTGCAGGCGTTGAGAAAGCGTAGAGTTTTGAAGGCAGGTGACATGACCCTCAGAGTTGCGAACGGTGCTAGCATGGATGCAGAGGCCGTGGGGGACTATCACCTGGGATTATCAGATGGACACTTTTTGGTTTTGCGTAGTTGTTATTATGTACCAAATGCAACCTGTAATATCATTTCTGTATCTTTATTATCTAAAGAAGGTTATGAATTTGCATTTGTAAGTAATGTAGTGAACATTCACCTTAATCAAGTTTTGATTGGGTCAGGTACATTAAACAACGGTATTTACGTTTTAAACCAACCACAGGTTTTCAATATCCAGAATACACATAAAAGAAAGTCTCCAGATATTAATAAAACTTTCTTATGGCATTGTAGACTGGGTCACATCAACGAGAGAAGATTGACTAAGTTACATACTGAAGGATATTTAGATTCGTTCGAATATCAATCGTATGCAACTTGTCAATCCTGTCTCAAAGGAAAGATGACAAAGGCTCCGTTTTCTGGACACGGAGAAAGAGCGAGCGAGCTCTTGGGACTCGTACACAGCGACGTGTGCGGTCCAATGTCTACACATGCGCGAAGCGGTTTTTCTTACTTCATAACTTTTACGGATGATTTCTCAAGATTCGGACATGTCTTCTTAATGAAGCATAAATCCGAAGCTTTTGATAAGTTCCAGGAATATAAGAATGAAGTAGAAAAACAAACAGGCAAAAGTATCAAGATCCTAAGATCGGATCGAGGAGGAGAATACTTAAGTGCCGAATTCCTGAATTACTTAAAAGAGAATGGAATTCTCTCTCAGCTTACTCCTCCATACACTCCGCAACATAACGGTGTATCGGAGAGACGGAACCGAACCCTATTGGATATGGTACGGTCCATGATGAGTAACGCTGAGTTACCGCGATCATTCTGGGGATATGCGCTAGAAACAGCTGCATATCTTTTGAACCGTGTTCCCACTAAGACTGTGCCTACCACACCATATGAGTTATGGAGTGGGAAGAAACCCTATCTTCAATACTTGAAGATTTGGGGATGTCCAGCTTATGTCAAAAAGCAGCATGTGGACAAGCTCGAGGCACGTTCAGTACTGTGCAAGTTTGTGGGATACCCAAAGAACTCCAGGGGGTATCTTTTCTATTACGCAGAGGAACAAAAAGTCCTTGTTTCTCGCAATGCCCACTTTCTAGAACATCAGTTCATAGAAAAAGAAATAAGTGGGAGCGCAATAGAACTGGAAGAAATTCCAGAACCACAAACTACTACTGAAAGTTTAGTGGAACCAGAAGGTTCAAAAGAACAGGACATTCCTATGCCACTCCGCAGGAGTAGTAGGCAGTCTCATCCGCCCGAGAGATACTACGGTTTTCTCATTGACGGGGATAGAGAAGACTGCATCCTGGATTGTGATGAGCCTACTAGCTTCCAGCAAGCCATTCAGAGCGTCGACTCGGTAAAATGGCTGGATGCAATGCGGACCGAGATGGAGTCCATGTACACCAACAAGGTATGGACGTTGGACATTGCTCCAGACGGGGTAAAACCCGTAGGATGCAAGTGGATCTTCAAAAGGAAGATTGGTGTAGATGGGCAGGTTGAGACCTATAAAGCTAGACTGGTAGTAAAGGGTTTTCGTCAGCGACCTGGTTTGGACTATGACGAAACCTTTTCTCCAGTAGCTATGCTGAAATCCATTCGGATCCTTCTTGCCATTGCTGCTTTCCACGATTATGAGATTTGGCAGATGGACGTAAAGACAGCTTTTCTAAATGGTCATTTAGAAGAGTGTGTCTATATGGATCAGCCAGAGGGTTTCATTCAGGGTGGGAGCAGCGGAAAGGTGTGCAAGTTGCTCAAGTCCATTTATGGACTCAAGCAGGCATCGCGGAGTTGGAACATCTGTTTTGATGAGACGGTCAAAGAATTTGGCTTTATCAAAAATCCAGATGAACCATGCATCTATTGTAGATTTGTAGCGAGAACTGTAGTATTCCTCGTTTTATACGTGGATGACATTCTCTTAATAGGAAATGACATTCCTATGCTACAATCTGTCAAGGGGTTCTTGTCACACAGGTTCTCCATGAAAGACCTGGGTGATGCCTCCTACATTCTGGGTATCCGGATCTACCGTGACAGATCCAAGAGGATATTAGGACTCTCGCAGTCCAGGTACATCGACACCATACTGAAGAGATTCAGTATGGAAGATTCCAAGCGCGGTAATCTACCGGCTTGTCACGGGATCACCCTCTCAAAAGAGATGTCTCCCAAGACTGATTTGGAGAGGGATCGCATGTCTATTATACCCTACGCTTCTGCGGTAGGCTCTATAATGTATGCGATGTTGTGTACCAGACCAGATGTGGCTTATGCACTGAGTGTAGTAAGCAGGTATCAGTCAAACCCTGGGGAGAAACATTGGATAGCAGTAAAGAACATTCTCAAGTACCTGAGAAGGACTAAGGAGATGTTCTTGGTGTATGGCGGAAAAGACCTGCAGATTGAGGCCTTTGCTGACTCCAGCTTCCAGAGTGACAAGGATGATTCCAAGTCCATGTCGGGTTTTGTCTTTACCCTCAATGGAGGGGCGGTGTGTTGGAAGAGCTCCAAGCAGGAAACCGTTGCTGACTCGACTATGGAAGCGGAATACATCGCTGCATCTGATGCCGCAAAAGAAGCTGTCTGGATGAGGAAGTTCTTGAAAGAACTTCAGGTGGTTCCGTCCATTGTTGACCCAATACCTCTGTATTGCGACAACAACGGGGCTATAGCTTTAGCGAAGGAACCCAGGTCCCATCAAAAATCCAGACACATCTTAAGGCGGTATCACCTGATCAGGGAGATCGTGGATCGCCAGGAGATCGAGGTCCGGAGAGTTGCATCAGAGGATAACACAGCAGATCCATTCACCAAGGCCTTGCCCCAGACTCAGTTCGAGCGGCTGATCGAGATGATAGGTCTTCGATACGCCAGTACATGGCCTTAGTGCAAGTGGGAGATTGTTAGTGTATATGCCCTAGAGGCCATTACTGTATCATACTAGCTTGTATATTACTTAATGGAAGCTTGGGATATTCACAGTTGTATATACAATCTTGCTCGAAATGGTAGTATGCTACTTGGTTTGTCTCTGCTTTAATATGTGCATGTGTTTCTTTTAGCATATTGCTGGTATACATATTAGTAGAGCCCTTAGGATCTTTGCTTGATTACCAGCGTTGTGATGGCGCTCGCACTCGTGGGAGCTGGGTAATCTATAAGCACATCCTTATACAGGTCCCTGGTCGTTGGACTATCGAGACAGGGCATCGATACTCCGGAGTAGACTAGCGTATGCGCTTCTCATCCCAGTGTGGGAGACGGTCTGTCCCACAGCCGTTAGTACGTCGTACTTGGGATAGTATGCGGGTGCTCGTTAGGTTACGAGTACACTGGACAGGACTCGTCGGGAACTGTTGGTTGGTAATATACCTATCGTCAGTTATCAGTTCCCAGGTGACATGAGTACAGCTTAGTCCGCTGACTTGACACTGTCACTTCGCCTCGAGTGTGTTCCCACTGCACTTTGATTACTACCCTACCACGGCTCAAAGGAGCTGTGCAAACAGGTAGTTTTTGGGTGCAGTCCCGAAGCACTTGGAGGCAGTGACGGTTAGACAGGATTCGTCTCTCCCGGTATTGGGGGTTGACATCGCGCTGTGTCTAGGAGAGCCATTACACGAGTAGTCCCTGGCCAGGGCAAGCGAGATATACTGGTAGGTTTCCAGTGTTATCTCAGGGTGTTCTGGGCTACACTCCGACACGACTTGTACCGCTATTAGGGGACTGACGTTCACCGCCCCCCTAGGCCCGCCATGCGATGTATCAGACGAACAGACCGGACTGTACGGAGACTGTCACATACAGGCTCAGTAGGAGTGCAGATGGGGTTCACCTCGTCAGTCTTCTTATCGACATCTACCTGGGGACCGTTACGTACAGCTAGTGCCGCTTGCGGTCTGTGGTTAAACCCACTGCCAGCGTAGTGTCGAGTCTTTAGAGTCCCACACAGAGAGCTATTCGCCTTTAGGCAAAACGAGTAGAGGTCGCATGGTTTTGCGACAGGGTTCGTTCGCATCCGCGCACTTGTGCACGTTTGCTGTCCGGACAGTTTATACTAGCGGGCTTTGGTTTAAGCCGGATCCTAGTATATGATTTGAGATTGGTTTTTCTCGTTGTGTTCGTGTTCCTCGGATCACGAATGCGGGTGCGTATGCACAGTTGCTTGAGATTGGGGGAGAGGACCTTGTTTAGGGTTAATGGCTTTTGTCATTTTATTAACCCTATTGTTTTTGTGTGGATTATTGTTAATTGATAATTAGCTTAATTATTGTGCATGGTTGTTGTTGACAATTTGACTTCATTGACTTGTTGACCATGTTGACAACTTGACCATAATCATTTCATTTGGAAGATGCTCTTTGATCTTTGCAAAAATTGAAATGATAATGGTCAAGTCATGATTTATCATGACAATTTTCAAGCTAATTATCTAATTAAAATTATCCTCACATATTAGTGAGAGTGGCTCACTATTATTTCATTTCTATCATATCTTTTCTCTCTCTTGCTCATCCTCTCCCTCAAGCTCTCTCCCTCTCATGTGTTGAGAAACAAAAAGCTTGAGAAAAACCCTCTCTTGATCTTCTCTTCTCACTTCTAGGGTTCAAGTCTTAGCATTTCTTGCACTCTAGTTACTCCTAGCTTGGAGTTGAAGCTAAAGGTGGTGGCTTTCGGGTGGATCCTTCTTTGACGGGAGAAGACAAGCAATGTGATCCTTTTCTACCATACCTAGGAGCAAGGAGAGAAGGACTAAAGACCAAAGGTATAACCTTTCTACAACTTTGTTAGTTGTTAGTTTACTTTAGCTAGTTTTAGTTTAGCAAAGATCCTCACAAGCTTAGTCCATGTTGCCTAAGTCATTAAAAATCCGATTTTTATTATGTTTTCCGCCTCCCCGTAAGCACCGGGGTGGGCAACACGGACTTACAGTGATGAATAGCCAATACCACACCCCTAGACCCCTACGAGAGCGGCAAGCAACCCTACCAATTCTAGAGTTAGGAGACCCGGACTCGACTCCTCGAGTTGGTCTCCCACTGGACTCCAGAACCCGGTTACTTGTGCTCCCCTCCTTGGGTCTATCCTAATGCGGAAAAATAAATAATATACAAATGGTGACAACATCCGCAACCTGGAAGTGCCCTAATAAAAGAATATTGCATACAAGTTCTTACATGAATGAAAATGAAAAACACTCATCTCACATAAAAACCCCCCGGCTATTCAAACACGACGATCCAATATAACATATCCAGCAACACATAACATCACATGTCATCAACGTAAGTAAATATACGCATCCCAATTGTCGTTGACATACAGCAACGAAACCGGCGATATCACATATTACACTTACGGTCATAGAAAAGAAAGTGTAAAAGTACAACAGTTGGAATCCACAACCACCTCAGACATCGCATGCCTGACCAAATGAATTCTTTAGACATCGCATGCCTAACAATTATAAACCCCGCATTTTAGTCTCATTATCGAAAACACTTTTCAATATCAAGTCGGGCAATTCAACAAGATTCCCGACATCCTGATCGAATGCTCGTCGCAAACTTCAGTAGACGGCCGCACCTCTAATACCGTCGACGAAGTGCACCAAGGCGGAACACCGCTACCGCGAGCACCCGAACGGATGCTTTCGGCGACGGGGTTCTCCTACAGTCACTTGGTCGGGGCTATGGAGTGAGGCTGTCTATTAAGTTTACCCGGCGAGTATCCGCGTACGCTACGTGATTGCGACGGACTTTTGATCACATCAAAATTCCGTGGCAACCGATCAATTGAGACTAAACTGCTATGTTTATAACATTCATTCAGTTATCTCATAACTTCTTGTGAATTCCAATTGTTGTATCACATTCCGGATAAGATAGAAAATGTTAAACTTTCCGATCGAACAATCGAACACCTAAGTTTTCCCGATACAGCTCAACACATGAAATAAGTCTAACAGCATTCAGTTTGTGCCTCAGTACCAACGGTCCAGCCGTAGAAGGGTCAAGCCAACGCCTCACATGTGGCACGCCGTACTGCCCCAAACCCGAAGGTTCAAAGGGCAGTTCAAGACGGTCACATAATCGAGTTAAGGTTTGTTGTCTTCTAGAGGGACCATCGCGTTACTTGCACTACTTAGAACGTCGTTAAACTACGGAAAAATCCAACAATTGGAAATTTCCCGGCAGGGGAAAAAGTGGGTATTTATATCCGGTCGAACTTTTTAACATATTCTAAAAATTACCCGGAAAAACACCCAGACAAAATTAGACAATCCGATCGAAACACCGAGTCCCTAATACAACCTAGAAAATTCAATTCTTGAAAAATTATTAAAAATTCCCAGGAAAACCATCACTGCATACTAGGAATTACTATGCACAATTCATTAAACAAGGAGACATTATGGCCGCGGAACCGCCGCATAAGCCATGCTTATGCGGCGGAACCGCGGCTCTTTGATGGATTCAGGAGCTCGAATTTCACAGTAACTCTTAGATCTGCCTGCTGATTTTTCTGCATATTTTTAATCTGGAAAAAACCACGATTTTCAAAATTGTCAAGAGAGCAATATTAGGGTTACGGTTTCGGTTCGATCGGATTTCTAACTCCGTCTACGCATCGCCTAAGGCTCTAGCTAGGCTCTGATACCACTGTAGGGTTCCTAGGCACACTAATGAAGTCTCACAAGGCATCAAACATGGCTAATTCAAATTTTACGGGTGCCTACAAACCCTAATACGGATCGTTAACTAGATAAACTAGGCGATGCAAGCAAGTGAACGGAAATATAGCTAAAGGGAAGGGGCTACAACCTTTGTAGATCCGGTCCTCCACCTCCTAGTCTCCGCGATGAAGTCCTCTCGCTGTCCAAATCGGATTCCGGACTCAAGCATCGGCTTCATCGGAGAAAAAGCGGGCTAGGTCATCGACGACGATGCCGAAGATGATCTACGTCGAGGCATCGCTAGATCAAGCTCAAACTTCACCAAGTCAAGAAAACTTGTGAAGGAAACACCCTATACTACTTGGCAAGAGGTAGAGGATGAAGAAATAGGAGGTGGGTTCACTTTAGAATTGGATTTCTCACTTGTTTTGGCTAGTTGCCATTGATGGAGGCATGCTTCTTCTTGAAGAAGAAGAAGAAGAAGAAGATGAAGATGAATATATGATAAGTTCCTCTTTAATTTGAGAAATAAATCAATACTTATCATGACTTCAACCATGGTTTAGTGTAGAGATTTAACTAAGGTTAGATGAGTGGTTAGGGTTAGAGAAGAGACAAGAATGGTGGACTTGTTCAAAGCTTCAAGAAGCTTCAAATAAAAACAAAAATAGCAACCATTCTTTTCTCCTTTTCTTTTCTAAATGAAATAAATAAATAGATAAATGAATAAGTAAAAGAAATGATACCCTAACCACTAACTAACCATGGTTTAATACATTACACAAAACCAAGCTAGAATGTATCATCAAACATGATACAATCATATGCACCAAAATATATCACATATACAATGTGCAATACAAGTGAGTAAATCCAATTTAAGTGAACCTATACTAGTTAATGCAAAGTAATATATCAAATATATAATTATGCATTAAATCATTAAATCAACACTTGATTTAACGATCCGGTCATATCGCATATAACCGACTAATATCAATAGTAACAACTTATCGAATCAACACTTGATCCGATAACCCGGCTATATCGCATATAACCGATCAATGTTACAAATCGCGAGAATCAAATACAGTATCATATACTGGTATTATTCTCGGTCCCGCACATATCTCATATGCGCTCCTATTTCGTTTCGCTTGAGCTAGGAAACCTCTGTGTAGGACTCTAAAGACTCGTCAATACGCCGGCAGCAGATGATGATCATATCAAACACCCACAAGCCGCAAGCGGTCTGCTAAACGTAACGGCCACCCGGGTATTGAGCGATCAGAAGATCGATGAGCAAGCCCGCTCACACTCCTGTGAATCCAACCAGTAACACTTACCGCACAGTCCGGTCTGTTTGTCTGATATGTCGCATATCTCGCCTAGGGGTGGTAAACGTCAGACCCCAGTAGCTCGATAAGTCATGCCGACTTGAGGTCCATAACATTCGTGAAACTACTGATAACTCTTACCAGTATATCACTGCAACCCTGGCCAGGGATTTCCTGTTATGGCCAGTCGTGCATAGCGCAACATCAACCCCCAATACCGGGAGAGACGAATCCCCTCCTATCGCTCATTGCCTCCATGTGAATCGGGACTGTACCCAAAAACCACCTGTTTGCACGACTCAGTAAAGCCGTGGTAGGGTGGAAATCAAAGCACAGTGGGAGACACACAAGACTCTATGACGATCTCGGGTCAACAGACTAAGCTGTACCAGTGTCACCAGAGAACTGCCATCTGACGTGAGGTATAATACCATCTGGGAGTTCTCGACGAGTCCGTTCAGTGTACCCCGTCTCCACTGAGCACCCGCATACCATTTCTGATGTCAAACACCAATGGATATGGGATCATCCATCGCCCATCACATGGGTCGAGAAGATATACGCTAGTCTACTCTGGAATATCGATGCCCCGTCTCGATATTCCCATGACTAGGAACAATGAAGGATGTACTCATTGACTACCCAGGCCCTACTAGTATGATCTGCATCATAGTCCTGGAAGTCGAGTACTCATCCTAAGGGCTTTATCAACATGTAATCAGAGAGACAGGAAGTATACATGTTAAGACAAAGAGCAACCAGATAGCGTACTATCATGTCGAACAAGAAAGTCCTACCTATATATGTCCCAGCATCCACTACAATATACATCCAATGTACAGTAATGGCCTCTAGGGCATACATATAACTAACATGTTTCTACTTCAATGTGTACATGTGTTTATTTTATTATATCTCCTATACGCATTAGTGGAGCCCTTAGGATCTTTGCTTGATTACCAGCGTTGTGATGGCAGTCACACTAGTGGGGGCTGGGTAATCTATAAGCACATCCTTATGCAGGTCCCTAGTCGCAGGACTATCGAGACAGGGCATCGATACTCCGGAGTAGACTAGCGCATGCGCTTCTCATCCCAGTGTGGGAGATGGTCTGTCCCACAGCCATCAGTACGTCGTACTGGAGATAGTATGCGGGTGCTCGTTAGGTTACGAGTACACTGGACAGGACTCGTCGGGAACTGACCGGTTGGTATTATACCTATCGTCAGTTATCAGTTCCCAGGTGACATGAGTACAGCTTAGTCCGCTGACTTGACACTATCACTTCGCCTCGAGTGTGTTCCCACTGTACTTTGATTACTACCCTACCACAACTCAAAGGAGTCATGCAAATAGGTAGTAGTTGGGTGCAGTCCCGAAGCACTTGGAGGCAGTGACGGTTAGACAGGATTCGTCTCTCCCGGTATTGGGGGTTGACATCGCACTGTGTCTAGGAGAGCCATTACACGAGTAGTCCCTGGCCAGGGCAAGCGGAATATACTGGTAGGCTTCCAGTGTTATCTCAGGGTGTATTGGGCTTCACTCCGACACGACTTGTACCGCTATTAGGGGACTGACATTTACCACCCCCTAGGCCCGCCATGCGATGTATCAGACGAACAGACCGGACTGTACGGAGATTGTCACATTCAGGCTCAGTAGGAGTTCAGATGGGTTTCACCTCGTCAGTCTTCTTGTCGGCATCTACCTGGGGACCGTTACGCACAGCTAGTGCCGCTTGCGGTCAGTGGTTATACCCACTGCCAGCGTAGTGTCGAGTTTTTAGAGTCCCATACAGAAAGCTATTCGCTTTTAGGCAAATGAGTAGAGGTCGCATGGTTTTGCGACAGGTCGCATGGTTTTGCGACAGGGTTCAGTCACATCCGTGCACTTGTGCACGTTTAGTGTCCGGACAGTTTACACTAGCGGGCTTTGGTTTAAGCCAGATCCTAGTGTACGTATTGGGATTGGTTTTATCCAGTTTGCATCTGTGTTCCTCGGAACGCGGATGCGGGTGTGTATGCACAGTTGACGGAGAGACAGAGGCAGAGGATTCTCATTAGGGTTGTTGACCGTTGACCGTTGACTATTGACTTTTTGCTCAACCCTAATGAGAATATGATATATGATTAACAATTATATTAATTAAGTATTATGGTGACATGGTTGTTGAGGGGTTGACTTTGTTGACTTGTTGACTTTGTTGACCGGTTGACTAGGCTTGACTAGTTGACCATCATGATAACAATAGCTATCATTTCATGGCAAAGACTTTTGCTTGCTTGCTCTCTTGTGCAAAATGAGTGCATGAAATGATATGGCTATTGTTGCTTAAACCATCACATAATACTTGATTGCTATGATGTGTTATGATGGTTATGGATTATGAGAGCCAAATGAGAAAAGTCTTCTCTCATTCTATCATGCTCATTCTCTCTCTTGTTCTTGAGCTCTCATCTTCCTCCTCTTGCTCTCCCTCTCTTGAGTCTATGGTTCACTTGTCTCATGAGTTGAGAACCAAGAACCATAGATAAAATCCCAAACAAACTCTTCTCTACTCACTCTAGTTCATAAGGTTTAGCAAACCGAGTGAACTAGTTTCTTCAAAGTTCGAAGAAGGAGCCAAAGGTAGAAGCTTTCAGGTGGATCTATCTTCGGCGCAAGGAGACGACGGGGTGAAGCCGATCCGGACAACCATCGAGGCTTGAAGATGAAGGAGTTCAAGAAAGAAAGGTATAACCCCCTAACCGAGTAGTTAACAACTCCTAGTTAGGTTGTTAGTTAGATGTTTAACAAAGATCCGGTTTTGAGTCCATGTTACCACCTCTAGAAAATTGTTTTTCACCAAATTCCGCATGCCCGAAAGTACCGGGAGATGTAGCATGGACTTACAGGAGTGACCTCTTTAGAAAAAGTTTTCACCATTATATATTTGTAAAAGCACTCGGTTCCTTCAATGATATCGAGTTCATTACGTTAAAGGTTTTTCGCCAAAAACCAGCCGTAGCCCTCCATCATTTCTTACAAGTATTGCTTAGTATTCGTGCTGCGTTTGTTGACTGTGTCAAGGGCTCGTACGGGTGGGTTTAATGCAATCCTGGATAATGACGAGTTGAACTTGAGTAGGACTCTTTGATTTGTTGACCGTGTCAAGGTCACTTGGGTCCTGATTGATTTGTTTTAGTGTTGTAGTTAACCGCAATCAGAACGGTGTCGCGCGTTGCTAGACCGAGGTGAGTACGGGTCGTCCTCAGGGAAACGTTGAATCTTTTAATCTTATTTTAGACGTGTTGAAAAAGAGGAAAAATAGAGGAATAAAGAATAGTGGAAATAGTTTCTAGATCTACGTTAAACACGGATGCAAAATATAGATCTAGATTAACTACGGATGTAAGTTTAATATTAAAAGGGGGCTTGTAGGGTTCATTGGGATTTAGTTGTTATGGATGATTAATTAAAGATTACTCTTTTTTTTATCCTTTAACAGATTTAAAACTAGAACGACAGTGATGCATATAGATCAGGGTTTCTGGAGGGAAAAAGGGTTCCCACTCTTAACCCCTATCTCGACATGGAACTCCGTTCATATCTAGCCTTTACCAAAACAATAGTTAATCTAATCTCTAATCATGGTCGCGATTATCAGTGAATTGATACCACGCCCAATTAGGATGTTAACCATTCTTTTGATAAAGTTTATATACTTTATAGGATTTAAAAAGAGTTTAAAGATCTTCATCATCCATTAACCTACCCTAATCCCACGAACCCTAACAAGCAGAGAATTACTCGCTCATTTTTGGAGAAGAAGAGATGGAGAGAGAAATCATATTAAAAACTACAAAGAGATAGAATAAGAAAACTACTACCTTTATTAATCAACAAAAATCATTTACACTTTGTTCTCTTAGAAAATGATTACAAAATGCTAGTTTGCTTCTCGATCTCTTCTAAGGAGGTAGATGAACAGTTGATGATCTGTCTGGATGTGTGAGCCTATCGTGGACTTCGTGATCTCTTCAGCTTGATGATTTTTCCAAGAGGCTCTCGGTCCTTATTTATAGTCATAGAGCCAGAACCCTAGTTTTCTAATATGGTAACTAATTGTTAGGATCCCAACCAAAAAGATCCAGAATCCTAACTCTTCAGATGTGCGGTGGAACCACGACCAATAGGTGGGTTTGGCCGCGGATCCGCCGCCTTATGGTGGGATCATGGGATCTAATTTCTTTGGCTTCATATCTGTATCACTTGTTGATCTTTTGAATATCTAGACTTTGAAAATCTTTTCTACGTTTCTGCCAGAATTGGTTTCTTTAATTTACTTGAATATCTTCGGCAGATTTGATCTCGCCAACTCGGATTTCCTTGATTTCAGTCATGATATAATTCCTGCACAATTATCTCAATAAATGATATTAGTAGAATTTATTTTTATTGAGATATTATCTTAACCATTTGTCATGATATTTTAGTTTTAAGAGAATTGGTCAAAGATATTTAATAAAGTAAGCATATTAAAATAGTCCAAATATTATATGAATATTATATGCTTACATTTTTCCTTCATAATGTTAATTATAATATATAAACACATGAAAATAGTATTTTTACGGATAAACCCTTATATGTGTTATATTTATAATAAACATCTTTTATTATATATAAATAGTAAGGAAAATGTCATATTAAAAGTGCAGTTTTATCAACTGAACAAATACACCCAAACTTAACTTTGATCGTCCCGAGAAAACTAGTTTTTCAAGAGAAGGAGAAAAAGAAAAAGAAAAAACTATGTAGTACACTTTTGTAGGCAACACGATTGCACTGACCACGTGCAACAAGCCATTAAACCTCTAGGTGTCCCTAGTAGGAGGAGTGTTGTCTCCTGAGGGATTTCGGCGGATTACAGCCACAAAATCCTATAATAAAAGAAAGATGGTGGAAGTTACATATAAAGATAAGAACTTATAAAAGAAAAAAACTTGAAAATAAGTGTTTCCAACTATACTAGCTTTTCTGTTGCTATGAGCCCTATTTTAATGGACATGAGAAAATGTTAGAAATCACATCATCCTTCAATAAAACATCGCCTTTAGTCTTCCTCCCTATCTTCTTCCAAACATTGATCATATACCCCTACGTGTGTGTAAAAGACATCCATACACTTAGAGAATTCAATTCAAGCTATCATACTCTTGTCCATCTTCCAAAGTACTTTATAGTTGGTAAATATTTTCGATAAAATTGCTCACACATTCTTCATGCGACCGTCAATACTTCTTGAGGTACTAACAGACCGATTACAAAATGTGCTCGCGTATTAAAACGTAATTTCTCGACTTGCGCACCTAAGGCTTAGCAGTGGATCCCAAAGCAGTTGGTCTAAGGAACTAGGTGATAAAGCACCCTCGCTATATTTTTTTGTGCCGCCTTGGTAATTACAAAACCAGTGTTCATTTTTTTTCCACCACTTATATTTTTTTCCTTCATACTAAGGATTTTAGACAAGTGCATTTCAAGGTATCCTCTATTATCCTAAGTCTCAAGATGTGTGTTATTTCCCCCAATCAGAGCAAAGCTCTGTTGAAAATTCAAATTTTGAAATGAGGCAACGCTTCAGATGCAGCGCCAAGTGCGCTGCGCCCTAAGCAGCGCATCACGTGCAAAGTGTTGGAGATAGTGCCCTCAGAGTCAATTATTGGATCACAGGCACGTGATTGCAATGATTGAGGGGAGGACCTGTCCCAGTAGGACAATCTTACTTAAGATGATAGTATGCTATCTGGTTTATCTTTATCACCGTGTACTGCTTTAGGTGACCTTACGAGTCACTATTGCACGTCGATAGAGCCCCTAGGATTCTTGCTTGACTACCAGCAGTATGAGGGCGATCATATACGTGAGAGCTGGAGTCTATAAGCACATCCTTAAATGGTCCCTAGTCGTGGGAGTTTCGAGACAGGGCATCGATTCTCCAGAGTAGACTAGTGTATACAGTCGAGACCCCGACGAGGGGCGGTGGCCGGTCTTACAAGCCACTGGTGTCAGTTGGTTCACCTAAGATGTATACAGGTACTCATTGGGTTATGAGTACACCGGACAGGACTCGCCGGGAACCTGCTAGTTGGTATTATACCTGACGTCAGATAGCAGTTTCCTGGTGACATGTGTACAGGTTAGTTCATGTTAGTTATATGTATGCCCTAGAGGCCATTACTATACATAGGATGTATATTGTAGTGGATGCTTGGACATATATAGGGAGGACTTTCTCGCTCGACATGATAGTATGCTATCTGGTTGATCTTTACCTTAACGTGTACACTGGGTGTCTCTCTGTTACATGTTGGTAAAGCCCCTAGGATGTGTACTTGACTACCTGGACTATGATGCAGATCATACTAGTGGGGACAGATAGTCTATAAGTACATCCTTCAAAGTCCCTAGTCGTGGGTATATCGAGACGGGGCATCGATATACCAGAGTAGACTAGTGTATACCTTCTCGACCCATACAGATGGGCGATGGATGATCCCATATCCATTGGTGTTTGACATCAGAGATGATATACGGGTGCTCAGTGGAGACTGGGTACACTGGACGGACTCGCCGAGAACTCCCAGATGGTATTATACCTTACGTCAGATGGCAGTTCTCTGGTGACACTGGTACAGAGTAGTCTGTTGACCCGAGATCGTCATAGAGTCTTGTGTGGTTCCCACTGTGCTTTGAGTTCCACCTTACCACGTCCAAGAGGGCGTGCAAAACGGTGGTTTTTGGGTACAGTCCCAAGTCACATGGAGGCAATGAGCGATAGGAGGGGATTCGTCTCTCCCGCTATAGGGAGTTGATGTTGCGCTGTGTTCGATTGGCTATAACCGGAAATCCTTGGCCAGGGTTGCTGAGATTTACTGGTAAGTGTTACCAGTAGTTTCTCGAACTGTTATAGACCTCATATCGACACGACTTATCGAGCTATTGGGGTCTGACGTTTACCACCCCTAGGCGAGATATGCGACAGATCAGACGATCAGACCGGACTGTACGGTAAGTGTTACTGGTTGGATTCACAGGAGTGTGAGCGTGCTTGCTTGTCGATCTTCTGATCGCTCAATACCCGGGTGGCCGTTACGTTTAGCAGACCGCTTGCGGCTTGTGGGTGTTTGATATGATCATCACCTGCTGCCGGCGTATTGACGAGTCTTTAGAGTCCTACACAGAGGTTTCCTGGCTCAAGCGAAACGAAATAGGAGCGCATATGAGATATGTGCGGGACCGAGAATAATGCGTGTATGTGATACCGTATTCTATTCTCGCGATGAATGTATCGAATGGTTATATGCGATATAACCTAGTTATCGAATCGAGGGTTGATTCGATAAGCCGATACATTGGATACTAGTCGGTTATATGCGATATGACCGGATCATTGAATCAAGTGTTGATTTAATGATTTAATGCATAATTATATATTTGATATATTACTTTGCATTAACTAGTATTGGTTCACTTTAAATGGATTTTCTCACTTGGATGTACAAGTTGTATATGTGATATACTTTTTGTGCAAATGGTTGTATCATGTTTGATGATGCATGAAGGCTAGGTTTTGTGTAAAGAGTTAAACCTTGGTTAAGTAAATGGTTAGGGTTTATATTGTTGGAGATAGTGCCCTCAGAGTCAATTATTAGGTCACAGGTACGTGATTGCAATGATTGAGGGAGGACCTATCCCGGTAGGACAGTCTTACTCGAGATGATAGTATGCTATCTGGTTTGCCTTTATCATCGTGTACTATTTTAAGTGACATGACACGTCGCTATTACACGTTGATAGAGCCCCTAGGATTCTTGCTTGACCACCAGCAGTATGAGGGCGATCATATAAGTGGGAGCTGGGGGTCTACAAGCTTATCCTTAAAAGGTCCCTGGTCGTGGGAGTTTCAAGACTGGGCATCGATACTCCATTAGTAGACTAGTGTATACAGTCGAGACCCCGACGAGGGGCGGTGGCCGGTCTCACAAGCCACTGGTGTCAGTTGGATCACCTAAGATGTATACAGGTGCTCATTGGGTTATGAGTACACCGGACAGGACTCGCCGGGAACATGCTAGTTGGTCATATACCAGACGTCAGATGGCAGTTCCCTGGTGACATGTGTGCAGGTTAGTTCATCGACCTGGGGATCGTCATTTGTCTCGTGTGAGTTCCCACTGTACTTTGATTACTACCCTACCACGGCTCAAAGGAGTCGTGCAAACAGGTTTTAGTTGGGTACAGTCCCGAGCCACATGGAGGCAGTGAGCGTATCTTCAGGGGTTCGTCACTCCCGGTATTGGGGGTGAGGTCGTGCTGTGTCTAGGAGAGCCATTACACAAAGTCCTTGGCCAAGGTAAGGAGATTTACTGGTAGGTATTCCAGTAGTATCTCAGGGTGTTCTGGGCTACACTCCGACACGACTTGTACCGCTTTTGGGGGTCTGACTTTTACCAACCCCCTAGACCCGCCATGCGATACTCATAGACGAACGGACCGGACTGCACGGATATTGTCACTGACAGGCTCAGTAGGGTGTCAGGATGAGTTCGCTCATCGACGTCCCTTTTAGTCAATAGATGGTGGCCCGTTACGTATTGGCTTATACCTCTGACGGGCTAGTGGTTAAATCCACAGCCATAGTATTGACGAGTCTTTAGAGTCCACCACACTTTCAGTTACTCAGCTTTCGGGCGAAACGCTGTAGAGGCCGTATGGAGATATGGCAAGGTCCGATCAGATACGTGCGGTATTGCACGGATCAGGATCAGACAGTTTTGTACTAGTGGCCGTATAGTTATATGGCAGGGTTTGATCTGATACGTGCGGTATTGCACGGATCAGGATCGAACGGATTTAACTAGCCGGCTTTGGCTTAAGCTGGTCTTAGTTTAGTACAGTGTAGATTTTGTCTCATTGCATTTGTATCCGGACGGAATACAGATGCGGGTGTGTATGCACAGTATTGGGGTTTTCCTGTAATTTATTACGGGACCAGTTTTCTGGAGTTGCCAGTTTGCATTCCGTTCCGGCCGGTTTTCCTTTGTTCTTTCCCGGCCGGACTTTTTCGATGGAGGGGGTTATTTGCAGTTTTGCAAATAACACTTTGTGGGGGGGTTTCTTGCTATTGTATTGATTATGATGGCTTTCATATCTTGCACCATTGACTTGCTTTTTATTGTGATTGAAAGGGTATGGGTTGAATAGTAGAACAAGCATGGTTCATGTTTGTTTGTGGTCACCTCTTGACTTCTCCTACACTCACCTCCCTTCTAGCTTGATATGGTTATTCCTCCACCCTTTATTCTCACTTGATGAATAAGTCTTTCATGGTTGTGAGAAGAAGAAGAGAGAGCTTCATTTCATGAGAGTTTTCTTTCTTGATCTAGTTTTCATGCTAGAAAAATGCAAGCACCATTTTTCTAATCCTTGTTTCCTCCATCATCCTCATTGGCAACAACATAACCCCAAAGAGACAAGCATCTTCTACACTACATTCTACAGCATATCTTGAGCATGTCGAGTTGCCGGCTTCATGCTCGAGTTGCCTCGGTATTGAGGCGGGAGCCCGTAAAAGACGAAGGCGATGTGGTGCCCTTTTCCGGCGAGGAGGCGACGATGTGGACGGAGATCCCGCGAGGAGATCGGAGTGGAGATGAAGACCGGAGGACTTGGATCGTCGGTATATCTCCATTCCCATTCTTGTAGATAGCTTAGACTAGTTAATGGTCCGATCCGGTTAAAGTGCGCGGTGGTGCCGGTTTGCAAAGTCCGCAAAATTTAAGTTTATCACCGCTTCCGCATTCCGGCGTCGGATTGACGGCCGGGGCGCCGCCGTGCACTTACAGTGGTATCAAAGCCTCCCCATTGACTTAGTCTAGCTTTGTGTAATGTGTTTGCATATCCGATCGATCAAAAAGTTCCAAAACTGCATTTTACCCACGACAGTTTCTGTTGAAATTTTTCAGTCTCCAAAAATTTTTCAGGTTGTAAAATATTGATGTACGAGAAAATATAAGAGTTCTGTAAAAATTCGACGATGTAACGCTACAGTGTGAGCGCGGAACCGCCGCGGAAACACCATACTTGCCGCCCTTCCGCGGTGCACTGTGCACGTCACATCACCAAATTTTTACAGATGCCTTCTGGGTTTATTTCAGGGGTTTTGGAACATTAAAATTGGGCCCATATTTTCTGTAACTGCTACAGTTTTGTTTTGGGGCCCACTTGTTAATATTCGATCGGTCGGATATTTTAAACACATTTTTCACAGTACTTACATTATATCTGCGACCGTGAATGTCACTCGATCGGTAAATCCGGTCTAACTGCTATAGCCCGGTTAGACGGATTTGCGAACGTGACTTTCACGTTGATGTTCTGTTTTTGCTGTGATGTTGCGGATCGGTCGTGGGGGATAGCCTGGGTGCAATGCTAGTACAGTTGTGGTTGTATTATGTACATTTGATATTGCGGGGCGAGCGTCCGACATGTGGACTGCCGTCACTGCCTGTTTGTATTATTATTTTGGGGCACGACCTGGTTGCGGTCGATGTACCCGGTGTATGTATATTTTACTTTCTGTACTAGGATTGCCCCGCGGAGGGGTGCACGGATAGCCGGGTTCTAGAGGGCAACAAGTCCGCATCTCATGGCATTGAGAGGGAGGGGGCTTCACTCTAGGATTGGCGGGCTATTCGCCGCACTCGTAGGGGGTACAGGTTTGACCCAGGAGGGGTGCCCAAGTTGCCGGATTCCGTGAAGTGCTGGGTGGTCCATTCACGGCGCTGAAAGGGGCTACCTCGCTTCAGGTTTTGGCGGGTGACTTGCCGCGCCCGTAGGGGTCTAGGATTTCATTGCACAGGCTATCCACACGACCAGGGGAACGTCGGGTTTCAGCGGCTCTGTGAAACCCGGGGATCCCAGATATCTGTATTGTTCTGTGATGCTGTACATTTCTGTGATGTTGCATTTTATTCACGCCTTGAGCGAATATAATATATTGGTATATATATTAGTAGATGTTGTATATGTTTTGCATCCGCGCTAGTCCAGTCCCCGCTCTGTCGTTAGTAAGCTAACCTAACGGGTAATGACGGGACCCAGTGGCGAATGCGGATGGCATATAAGTACATCAGTATATTTTCGTTCTTTTTGGTGTGATCAATTGATGGGACTGCGTTGATTCGGATCAATGCAAGTTAAAAACAAACCTAATCTGATGTTGTTGGAACACTTTTTCAAAAGCTGTTATTGCAAGGACGTTTACTTTTGTTTTGCATCGTGGTATTCATTTAGAATATCCTGCTCCTCAGTCGACGAGGCAAGGGCCGAGATCCCTTCACCGGGAGTGACCCCTTGGACAGAAGTTTGCGTCAGGGCATTAACTTCACTATAGCCGATTACTTTTGCTTTGCATCGTGGTATTCATTTGGAATATCCTGCACCTCATTCTACGGGGAAAGAGCCGAGATCCCTTCACCGGGAGTGACCTCTTTAGCAACGGTTTTCGTCACTATATTTTTAAAAGCTATTCGTTCCTTCGACGATATCAAGTTCATTACGTTAAAGGTTTTCGCCAGAAACCATTCGTAGCCCTCCGTCGTTTCATATGGGTAGTCAATAGTATTCAAGCTGTGTATGTTGGCCAAAGTCAAGGCACAGTGTTTGGTAGCTGTTGGTTATTCATATGCAGCATAGATAGATGCGTTGGTTTGGGACAGTCGTGCTGCCATTTTGGCCAAAGTCAAGGGTATGTACGGGTGGATTCAAATTAACCTGGAGAATGACGGGTAGAACTTGACATGTGACTTATGATATGTTGGCCAAAGTCAAGGTCATAAGAGCATGGGGCAGAAATTACATCGGGAGTTTCAAAAGAACTGAAACTTGCCAGATATGCGCATACCTTCTGGAGTGTGATACCGTGAGCGGATTCCGTCACGTTATCATGTGATGAGAGTTGGATCCCGATTCCCACTGATGAGTTAGTTTACTCCTCGGGTGACCCCGACTAATTCTTCTTTCAGGTTTGGAGGAGAATTTGAGGTACAGTGGGAGGATTCCAGATTAGATAAATTGGTGACCATTCTGATCTAGGTTAGAGTGCACGCTGAGTGTTTCTTTTCTCTCTCTCTCTCTGGCAGCGACCATTGACCCGACCCTAAGACCATGACTCAGTGACCAAGTTGACCGAACCTTCTTAAACACTGGCTTTTGGATTGTCAGAGTTGCGGACCTCATTGCCACTCCTACTTTTACCCTTTTCTCCGGGACACCCCGTATTGCTACGAACGTCCACTTCCATTGGACAAAACCATCGTATGGTTAGATACGAACTCGAAGGAATTCGAGGATGGTTTCCGGTTCTGGAGAAAACGGATAGGATTATTCAGTTGTCTTTTCCTTTTACCCTCTCTCAGGTTACGAGTACTCCTTGGTTTAGGGGTAGTACACCTATTACGCAAATTGGATTGTCTTCTTCCAAACCTTAGGCTGGTGCCGACCGGTAGGGAATGAAGAAAACCAATTAGCATAACGATGGTGTGCAGAAGGTATTAAGTTCAGACAAAGCAAGGGATTAGTAAGAGGGCAAAGTAAATTGCAACAGATATTCACGACCAAACCAAATATTTCGTTACCACTCCCACATCACCTTTGTATTTCTCCAGGACACTCCGTATCACTACGAAGATCCACAGTTTATTGGATACTCCATCGTATGCTTATATACGAACTCGAAAGGAATTTGTTCCAGTTCGGGGATGGATCCTGGTTCAGGAGAAATAGGAATAAAGTACATTCAGGTGTCTTTTATCTTCACCTTCTCTCGTGTTGCGAGTGTTCCTAGGATTAGGACAGTACACCCATTATGCTTATTGGATAGTCTTCTTCCAAACCATAGGCTGGTGCCGAACGGTAGGGAAGGAAGAAAACCATTTGGCCTAAGGGGTGTGCAGAAGGTAAAGACTAAAGACATATGAAGGGATTTGGAAAGGTGGCAAAGAATTATACGGTTACAGTCGTGAATCTGGAAGAGGCATTACTAGGAATACCAGGATACCCCATCGGAACATTTCAATGTTTCAGTTTCACTGTGTACTGTTAAAGGAAAACTGATTTCCCAATTAGATACTTACTCCAGGGTATGTATTTACCAGGTACGATTCTCACATCTGTATGGTTTTACAGATGATGAGTGGGAGTAAGTTATTGGGAATTGGGTGATCATCCTCATTATATCGGGATTCGTTGTAATCGGTGATATTTGAGGAAATCACCTGGGCTGTTTGCCGGTCGGCAAATATTTGGTTTTGAATATCCGCAGTTATGCACCAATTTCAAATTGATATATCTGTACGTCTATTTTCATAGAGTGAGATATACCTTTCTGAAATTATGTCTATGACATTTACCTATATCAGTGGATGGTTAGGTAAGGAGCATTAAACAGCGGTGTAATTCTTCATAACCATAAGTACAGTTTTCAACCTACGACACACAGTGAATGAGTTATCAGACTCAAGGGACTTATACAGAGAATTGTATGTTGTCCAGGGTCCATCAGGACAGAGGGGTTGGTCCTCATACTATATTCTGTTTACTTTTAACTTCTCTAGTTCTTAGACATGTGTTTCGTAGAAACACAGGGTCTAAGTTTTGAGGAGTTATAGGTATTTGAATAGAGTAGAGAACCAGGTGTAACAAGTATCGGGATTCTTCAAAGTGATCGAAGAAGTAGATACTTGTGTATGGTATTCAGTTGATAGTAATGATAAAGAGATCTTGCTTCTCTTTCAGGTTACTCATAATTGGAAGTATTCCTAAGTTGAGTAACGCTGATCGGCCTCCTTCCATTTAGTTGACATGCGCTGGGAACAGCTGCATGATTTGAATCTGGTTCAATTAAATCAGTGCCTCTGGTCCTATATTGGAAATAGAACAGTTCGTATCTTAACGATGTTAAGGTACGGGGAGTTGTCCGGATTATGCTTAAAACCAGACTCTGGATAACTCAAGGCACGTTTCTGTAATGGCTGTTTGTGGGTTGACCCAGGCTATGACGCGGGTTGATTTTCTACCATCTGGATGAACAATAGCAATATTGTTCTAGACTCGCCACAGTTTTATTAAAAATGGATTTTTTCCAGAAAACAGTAGTGGGAGTATGGTAGAACTGGAAGTGATTCCAGAACCACAAACGATTACTGAAGATTTGATAAGGAACCTAAAGATTCAATCTGGATTGACATTCCATTGGCCACTCCGCAAATAAGGTGGGTAACTTCAGGCACCCGAGAGGCACTACGGTAGCCTCAAGGACGGTGACAGGGAAGTTCTTGTTTACCCACAATTACCATTGCTGTTGTTCCAGGTTGCGAGACCCGGCGGGAGGATGAGTATAGCGTCGTTCTAAACCAGTTTTAGAAGTGTGCGTCTATATGACTCTGCCAAAGGGTTGTCATAGTCAGTGGGAGCAGCGGAAGCATTGGTGGACAGGTTGCTTCTGTCTATTTATAGACTAGAGCAGATGTAGCGGAGATAGATCATCTATTTCTGACGTGACAGTCATGGGTTTGACTTCATCAGAATAGGGGATGGATCTGTTGAGAAGGTAGTAGGGTGTGATATCCTGGTATTTGGATGATATACACAGAGTAGGAAAAGAAACTCCTACACTACGATCGGTTATACTTTGGTCGTCACACAGTTGTTTCTCCACAAAGGAAATGGATTTTATATCAGACATACTGGTTACTAGATCTATGGTTTTAGATCTGGATTTGGGTGGTTTCCCAATCAGGGTACTTGACAGCATTCTAAGAGTATTTAGGATGGACGACTCCTGGCACGGTAGTGTACCTGCAGGTAATGGAGTCACCCTCTCCAAAGGTGTCTTACAGACTAAAGGGGAGAGGGACGGGCATGATTGGCAGATCACTTGCTCAGGCAATTGAGTCAATCGTGAGATGTCAAGTACCACACCAGATGTTGTTCTTGCACTAGATGCAATAAGTTGACATTAATCCAATCCTGGAGAAACAGTCGGAAGCAGTTTTAGAACATAAGTGGATGTTCTATGGATATGATAACGACAGCCTCATTCAGGAGACAGTTATCATTCCAGGCTTCCAAGGTGACATGGACGACAAGGAGGTTGTCAGAGTTATAGTTTTCCTTCTGATGAGGGGCAGTATTTTGGACAGGTGGTCCAAGGCAATACTGAGGGAGGCATGGCACGCAGGATACTGATTAAGTTCAGTTGACGATACAGTCTAAGAAGTTTGGATTTGGAGTTCATTTATGAGCTCGGTCCCATCAGACATCCAGACAGTCTAAGACAGGTATTGCTCTTTTCGGGAGATGGTTTTCTCCGCGAACTTGAGATATAGAGAGACATAGAAAGAAACAACTAAGCGGATCCACTCACTGAGGCTATTCCTCGAACGCAATAGTTCCGCAAACGAGCTTTGTGAGACTGACTAGTAGAGGAGTTGGGTGTTCGGTATCACACGGGCTGTGAGTATGCGACATCGCAATAATTAGCCTTGAGTGCAAGTGGGAGATTGTTGGAGATAGTGCCCTCAGAGTCAATTATTAGGTCACAGGTACGTGATTGCAATGATTGAGGGAGGACCTATCCCGGTAGGACAGTCTTACTCGAGATGATAGTATGCTATCTGGTTTGCCTTTATCATCGTGTACTGTTTTAAGTGACATGACACGTTGCTATTACACGTTGATAGAGCCCCTAGGATTCTTGCTTGACCACCAGCAGTATGAGGGCGATCATATAAGTGGGAGCTGGGGGTCTACAAGCTTATCCTTAAAAGGTCCCTGGTCGTGGGAGTTTCGAGACTGGGCATCGATACTCCATTAGTAGACTAGTGTATACAGTCGAGACCCCGACGAGGGGCGGTGGCCGGTCTCACAAGCCACTGGTGTCAGTTGGATCACCTAAGATGTATACAGGTGCTCATTGGGTTATGAGTACACCGGACAGGACTCGCCGGGAACATGCTAGTTGGTCATATACCAGACGTCAGATGGCAGTTCCCTGGTGACATGTGTGCAGGTTAGTTCATCGACCTGGGGATCGTCATTTGTCTCGTGTGAGTTCCCACTGTACTTTGATTACTACCCTACCACGGCTCAAAGGAGTCGTGCAAACAGGTTTTAGTTGGGTACAGTCCCGAGCCACATGGAGGCAGTGAGCGTATCTTCAGGGGTTCGTCTCTCCCGGTATTGGGGGTGAGGTCGTGCTGTGTCTAGGAGAGCCATTACACAAAGTCCTTGGCCAAGGCAAGGAGATTTACTGGTAGGTATTCCAGTAGTATCTCAGGGTGTTCTGGGCTACACTCCGACACGACTTGTACCGCTTTTGGGGGTCTGACTTTTACCAACCCCCTAGGCCCGCCATGCGATACTCATAGACGAACGGACCGGACTGCACGGATATTGTCACTGACAGGCTCAGTAGGGTGTCAGGATGAGTTCGCTCATCGACGTCCCTTTTAGTCAATAGATGGTGGCCCGTTACGTATTGGCTTATACCTCTGACGGGCTAGTGGTTAAATCCACAGCCATAGTATTGACGAGTCTTTAGAGTCCACCACACTTTCAGTTACTCAGCTTTCGGGCGAAACGCTGTAGAGGCCGTATGGAGATATGGCAAGGTCCGATCAGATACGTGCGGTATTGCACGGATCAGGATCAGACAGTTTTGTACTAGTGGCCGTATAGTTATATGGCAGGGTTTGATCTGATACGTGCGGTATTGCACGGATCAGGATCGAACGGATTTAACTAGCCGGCTTTGGCTTAAGCTGGTCTTAGTTTAGTACAGTGTAGATTTTGTCTCATTGCATTTGTATCCGGACGGAATACAGATGCGGGTGTGTATGCACAGTATTGGGGTTTTCCTGTAATTTATTACGGGACCAGTTTTCTGGAGTTGCCAGTTTGCATTCCGTTCCGGCCGGTTTTCCTTTGTTCTTTCCCGGCCGGACTTTTTCGATGGAGGGGGTTATTTGCAATTTTGCAAATAACACTTTGTGGGGGGGTTTCTTGCAATTGTATTGATTATGATGGCTTTCATATCTTGCACCATTGACTTGCTTTTTATTGTGATTGAAAGGGTATGGGTTGAATAGTAGAACAAGCATGGTTCATGTTTGTTTGTGGTCACCTCTTGACTTCTCCTACACTCACCTCCCTTCTAGCTTGATATGGTTATTCCTCCATCCTTTATTCTCACTTGATGAATAAGTCTTTCATGGTTGTGAGAAGAAGAAGAGAGAGCTTCATTTCATGAGAGTTTTCTTTCTTGATCTAGTTTTCATGCTAGAAAAATGCAAGCACCATTTTTCTAATCCTTGTTTCCTCCATCATCCTCATTGGCAACAACATAACCCCAAAGAGACAAGCATCTTCTACACTACATTCTACAGCATATCTTGAGCATGTCGAGTTGCCGGCTTCATGCTCGAGTTGCCTCGGTATTGAGGCGGGAGCCCGTAAAAGACGAAGGCGATGTGGTGCCCTTTTCCGGCGAGGAGGCGACGATGTGGACGGAGATCCCGCGAGGAGATCGGAGTGGAGATGAAGACCGGAGGACTTGGATCGTCGGTATATCTCCATTCCCATTCTTGTAGATAGCTTAGACTAGTTAATGGTCCGATCCGGTTAAAGTGCGCGGTGGTGCCGGTTTGCAAAGTCCGCAAAATTTAAGTTTATCACCGCTTCCGCATTCCGGCGTCGGATTGACGGCCGGGGCGCCGCCGTGCACTTACATATATTTATTTATTCATTCATTTATCTTTTTATTTATTGGAAAAGATAAAGGAATAATACAAAATGGTTGCTTTCAATGGAGAAGCTTGTTGAAGCTTCATGAATGTTTTGACCAAAGTAACCATTTTGTCTTCATCTCCTTAACCCTAACCATTCCTTTAACCTTGGTCAATTCTCTACACATAACTATAGTTAATATTATGATAAGTATTCCTTTTCTTTTCTTTTCTAATTAACTTATCATAATTTTTTCATCTTCTTCTTCTTCTTCTTCTTCACATGAAGAAGCTAGACTTCATCAATGGTGACTTGATGAAATGAGTGAGAAATCCAATTCTAAAGTGAACCCACTTCCTATTTCTTCATCCTTTACCTTTTTCCAAGTAGTATAGGGTGTTTCCTTCACAAGTTTTCATGGCTTGGTGAAGGTGGAGCTTGATCTTGTGATGCCTCGACGTAGATCATCTTCGGCAGCGTAGTCGATGACCTAGCCCGTCCATTCTCCGATGAAGCCGATAGTAGAGTCCAAGATTCGACTTGTAAAGTGAGGGGACTTCATCGCGGAGCTATGGAGGTGGAGAACCGGATCTACAAAGGTTGTATTTCCGTTTACTTTTCAGTTAACTAGTTAACTAGTTTTCGTTTTCGCCTAAAATATCTAGCCAACGATCCGTATTAGAGTTTCTCGGCACTTGTAAAATTTGAAAATGGCATGGTTAATGCCTTGTGAGACCTCATTAGTGTGCCTAGGAACCCTACAGTGGTATCAGAGCCTAGCTAGAGCCTTAGGCGATACGTAGACGGAGTTTGAAGTCCGATCGACCCGAAACCCTAATCCGATTCATGCTCTCTGTACATTTTTGTAAAATGTGGATTTTTCAATATTAAAAATATGCAGAAAAATAAGCAGGAGTTTATAAGAATTACTGTGAAGTTCGACAAGCTAATCCCATCATACCGCCAAGGTTCCGCGGCATGAGTTTGGCTTATGCGGCGGTTCCGCGGCCGTACTATCTCCATTTCCATTTTTTCCTGCACAGTAATTCTTAATTCTAAATGTTATATTTTCTGGGTATTTTTATTGTTACTACACAGTTGAGTTTTCTGGGGTCGTTTTGGGAACTCGGTTTTTCGATCGGATTGTCTAATTCTGTCTATGTGTTTTTACGGATATTTTAGAATATGTTAAAAAGTTCGACCGGATATAAATACCCACCTTTTCCCCTGTCGGGAAATTTCCAAGTGTTGGATTTTTCCGTGGTTTAAAGACGTTCTAAGTAGTGCAAGTAACGCGATGGACCCTCTAGAAGACAACAAACCATAACTCGATTATGTGACCGTCTTGAACTGCCCTTTGAACCTTCGGGTTTGGGGCAGTACGGCGTGCCACATGTGAGGCGTTGGCTTGACCCTTCTACGGCTGGACCGTTGGCACTGAGGTGCGAACTGAATGTTTTTAGACTTGTTTCATGTGTTGATCTGTTTTGGGAAAACTTGGGTGTTCGATTGTTCGATCGGAAAATTTAACATTTTCTATTTATCTGGAATGGGATACAATAATTGGAATTCACAAGTAGTAATGAGATAACTGAATGAATGTTATAAACATAGCAGTTTAGTCTCACTTGATTGGTTTCCACGGAATTTTGATGTGATCAAAAGTCCGTCGCAATCACGTAGCGTACGCGGATACTCGCCGGGTAAACTTGATAGACAGCCTCACTCCATAGCCCTGACCAAGTGACTGTAGGAGAACCCCGTCGCCGAAAGCATCAGTTCGGGTGCTCGCGGTAGCGGTGTTCCGCCTTGGTGCACTTCGTCGACGGTATCGGGGGTGCGGCCGCCTACTAAAGTTTGCGACGAGCATTCGATCAGGATGTCGGGAATCTTGTTGAATTGCCCGACTTGATATTGAAAAGAGTTTTCGATAATGAGACTAAAATGCGGGGTTTATAATTGTTAGGCATGCGATGTCTTAGGAATTCATTTGATTAGGCATGCGATGTCTATGGAGGTTGCGGATTCCAACTGTTGTAGTTTTACACTTTCTTTTCTTTGACCATAAGTGTAATATGAGATATCGCCGGTTTCGTTGCTATATGTCAACGACAATTGGGATGCGCATATTTACTTACGTTGATGACATGTGATGTTATGTGTTGCTGGATATGTTATATTGGATCGTCGTGTTTGAATAGCCGGGGGGTTTTTATGTGAGATGAGTGTTTTTCATTTTCATTCATGTAAAAACTTGTATGTAATATTCTTTTATTGGGGCACTTCCAGGTTGCGGAAGATGTCACCTTTCCGCACTAGGATAGACCCAAGGAGGGGAGCACAAGTAACCGGGTTCTGGAGTCCAGTGGGAGACCAACTCGTGGAGTCGAGTCCGGGTCTCCTAACTCTAGAATTGGTAGGGTTGCTTGCCGCTCTCGTAGGGGTCTACGGGTGTGGGTTTGGCTATTCATCATGACCGTGGAATCCGTGTTTTATACTGGCTCGTATTGAAAACACGGACGTCCTAGTATATCCAATATTTCATATGATTCTTCTGCTGCGATATCTGTGATGTGATAATGTGATGTTCTGTGATAGATACAGTATATAGTATATATGATATATTATATAGACGTTACTTATGTTTTACACCCGCGCTAGCCCTGCCCCGCTCTGCCGTTAGTTACCTAACCTAACGGTGCACGAGGGGACATCGAGGCGAATGCGGATGGCATAAGTGTACGTCGTATTTATCTGTGATGTTTAGGTACTTAAATGATGGGACTTCATTAATGTGATTAATGAAATAAAAGAAACCTAAGATGTTGTAGAATCGAATTTCAAAATAAAACAGGTAGCTACAGTTCTTGCGTTGCACAGCGGTATATGTGATATATCCTGCACCTTATTCGATGAGGAAAGAACCGAGATCCCTTCACCGGGAGTGACTCCTTTAGCAATAACTGGCAGATGCTACACACTCGGTTTTTCTTTTGATTGCTTTTAAGAGTTTTTGCTTTGCACAGTGATATATATGATATATCCCGCACCTCATTCGACGAGGAAAGTGTAAGCCCGCGGGGGCGCCCCGGCCGTCGATCCGACGCCGGAAACGCGGAAAACAAAAACTTTGCGAACTTTGCAAAACGGCACCACCGCGGACTTTTTACCCGGATCGGGCCATTAACCTAGCTAGCTAGCAAAATAGAAAAGAGTAGAGATGCTATACCAAGCGATCCGTGTCCTTCGGTCTTCGTCTCCACTCCGATCTCCCGCGGAATCTCCGTCACCTCCTCGCTCGTCGGAAAGGGCACCACGTAGCCGGAATCTTTTACGGGCTCCCGCCTCTTGACCGAGGCAAATCGGGCACGAAGTTGGCTAGCCGACGCGTCCAAGACTTGCTATAGAATAGTGTAGAAGCTTGTCTCTTTTGGGGTTCTTGAAGTTGCCTTGATGGAAGGATGTGAGGAGGAGAAGAAAGCAACTAAAGAAAAATGTGCTTTTCAATTTTGGTCGCATGAAAATGATATGAAACATTTTTCCTCACTCAAAATGAAATCCCCTCTCCTCCCCTCTCTAGTGGCCGGCCCCCCATCTCAAGAATGAGATTGGAGAGAGAAAAAGAATGGCACCTCTTTTTGTATAGAATAATAGAATGGAAAAACAATATCTTAAAGAAAATGGTCACAACCATTTCCTTTCACAAACCATCAAATGAAAAGCCATCAAATGGACAAGAATGGAATATCATCATGAAGCAAGTCTCATCATAATCCATAAATGCAAGAAAACCCTCCACTAAATGTTAATTGCAAACTTGCAATTAACACCCTCCAACAAGAAAGTCCGACCGAGAAGGAATGAAGGAAAACCGGCCGGAACGGAATGCAAACTGGCAACTCCAGAAAACCGATCCCGTAATAAATTACAGGAAAACCCCGCTACTGCAAATACATGCCCGCATTTGTATTCCCACTGAACACAAATGCAAAGAGACAAAACTACACTATCTAAAACTAGAATCCGGCTTAAGCCAAAGCCGGCTAGTAAAATCTGTCCGATCACGATCCGTGCAATACCGCACGTATCTGATCGAACCCTGCCATATCTCCATACGGCCTCTACAGCGTTTCGCCCGAAACCTGAGTAACTGAGTGTGGTGGACTCTAAAGACTCTTCAATACCTTGGCTGTGGATTTAACCACTAGCACGTCAGAGGTATAAGCCATACGTGACGGGCCACCAGCTATTGACCAAAAGGGACGTCGATGAGCGAACTCATCCTGACACCCTACTGAGCCTGTCAGTGACAATATCCGTACAGTCCGGTCCGTTCGTCTATGAGCATCGCATGGCGGGCCTAGGGGGTTGGTAAAAGTCAGACCCCCAAAAGCGGTACAAGTCGTGTCGGAGTGTAGCCCAGAACACCCTGAGATACTACTGGAATACCTACCAGCAAATCTCCTGCCTTGGCCAAGGACTTTTCATGTTCTGGCTCTCCTAGACACAGCACGACCTCACCCCCAATACCGGGAGAGACGAACCCCTGCAGATCCGCTCACTGCCTCCATGTGGCTCGGGACTGTACCCAACTAAAACCTGTTTGCACGACTCCTTTGAGCCGTGGTAGGGTAGTAATCAAAGTACAGTGGGAACTCACACGAGACAAATGACGATCCCAGGTCGATGAACTAACCTGTACACATGTCACCTGGGAACTGCTATCTGACGTCTGGTATATCCCAACTAGCAGGTTCCCGGCGAGTCCTGTCCGGTGTACTCATAACCCAATGAGCACCTGTATACATCTTAGGCGAACCAACTGACACCAGTGGCTTGTGAGACCGGCCACCGCCCCTCGTCGGGGTCTCGACTGTATACACTAGTCTACTCTGGAGAAACGATGCCCTGTCTCGAATCTCCCACGACTAGGGACCATTTAAGGATGTGCTTATAGACCCCAGCTCCCACTTATATGATCGCCCTCATACTGCTGGATGTCAAGCAAGAATCCTAGGGGCTTTATCAACGTGTAATAGCGACTCGAAAGGTCACCTAAAGCAGTACACGATGATAAAGATAAACCAGATAGCATACTATCATCTCGAGTAAGACTGTCCTACCGGGATAGGTCCTCCCCTCAATCATTGCAATCACGTGCCTGTGATCCAATAATTGACTCTGAGGGCACTATCTCCAACAATCTCCCACTTGCACTCAAGGCTAATTATTGCGATGTCGCATACTCACAGCCCGTGTGATACCGAACACCCAACTCCTCTACTAGTTAGTCTCACAAAGCTCGTTTGCGAAACTATTGCGTTCGAGGAATAGCCTCAGTGAGTGGATCCGCTTTGATGTTTCTTTCTATGTCTCTCTATATCTCATATTCGCAGAGAAAACCATCTCCCGAAATAAGCAATACCTGTCTTAGAATGTCTGGATGTCTGATGGGACCTAGCTCATAAGTGAACTCCAAATCCAAACTTCTTAGACTGTATCGTCAACTGAACTTAATCAGTATCCTGCGCCATACCTTCCCTCTGTATCCACCTGGACCACCTGTCCAAAATACTGCCCCTCGTCAGAGGGAAAACTATAACTCTGACAGCCACTCTGCCATCCAGGTCACCTTGGAAGCCTGGAATGATAACTGTCTACCGAAGAAGACTGCCGTTATCATATCCCTAGAACATCCACTTATGTTCTAAAACTGCTTCCGACTGTTTCTCCAGGATTGGATTAATATCAACTTATTGCACCTACTGCAAGAACAACATCTGGTGTGGTACTTGACATCTCATGATTGACTCAGTTGCCTAAGCAAGTGATCTGTCAATCATGCGTGTCCCTCTCCCCTTTAGTCTGTAAGACACCTTTAGAGAGGGTGACTCCATTACCTGCAGGTACACTACCGTGCCAGGAGTCGTCCATTCTAAATACTCATAGAATGCGGTCAAAGTACCCAGATTGGGAAACCACCCAAATCTAGATCTAAAACCATAAATCTAGTAACCAGAATGTCTGATATAATATCCAAGTCCTATGTGGAGAAACCACCGTGTGACGACCAAAGTATAACCGATCGTAGTATAGGAATATCACTTCCTACTCTGTGTATGTCATCAAACACCAGGACATCACACCCTACTACCTTCTTAACAGATCCATCCCTTATTCTGATGAAGTCAAACCTCTGACTGTCACATCAGAAATAGATGATCTATCTCCGCTATATCTGCTTAAGTCTATAAATAGACATAAGCCTGATATCCACCAATGCTTCCGCTGCTCCCACTGACTACGACAACCCTCTGGCAGAGTCATATACACGTACGCTTCTAAAGCAAGTTTAGAACGACGCTATACTCATCCTTCCGCCGGGTCTCGCAGCCTGGACCAATAGCAATGGCAATTGTGGGTAAACAAGAACCTCCCTGCCACCGTCCTTGAGCATACCGAAGTACCTCTCGGGTGCCTGAGGTTACCCACATATCTGCGGAGTGGCCAATGGAATGTCAAACCAGATTGAATCTTTAGGTTCTTATCAAATCTTCAGTAATCGTTTACGGTTCTGGAATCACTTCCAGTTCTACCATACTCCCACTACTGTTTTTCTGAAAAATCCATTTTTGATAAAACTGTGGCGAGTCAAGAACAATATCTCTATTGATCTTCCAGATGGTAGAAAGTCAACCCTCGTCATAGCCCGGGTCAACCCACAAACAGCCATTACTGAAACATGCCTTGAGTTGTCCAGAGTCTGGTTTTAAGCATAAGCCGGACAACTCCGTGTATCTTAACAACGTCAAGATATGAACTGTTCTATATCCAAGAAACAGAGGCACTGATTTAATTGAACCAGATTCAAATCATGCAGCTGTCTCCAGTGCATGTCAATTAAATGGAAGAGAGGCCGATCAGCGTCACTCAACTTAGGAGTACTTCCAATTATGAGTAACCTGAAAGTGAAGCTAGTTCTCTTAACCACTACTATCAACTGAATACCATGTATAAGTATCTACATCTTCGATCACTTTGAAGAATCCCGATACTTGCAACACCTGGTTCTCTACTTTATTCCTATACCTATAACTTCTCAAAACTTGGACCCTGTGTTTCTACGAAACACCTGTCTAAGAACTAGAGAAGTCATAAGTAAGCAGAATACAGTCCGAGGACCAACCCCTCTGTCCTAGTGGGCACTGGACAATATACAATACTCTGTATAAGTCCCCTGAGTCGAGTGACTCAATCACTGTGTGTCGTAGGTTGAAAACTGTACTTTTGGTTAAGAAGAATCACACCGTTGTTCAATGCTCCTTACCTAACCATATCTGGTATAGGTAAATGTCATAGACATAATTTCAAAAAGGTATGTCTCACTCTATAAAAATAGACGTACAGATATATCAATTTGAAATTGGTGCACAACAACGGATATTCAAAACCAAATATTTGCCGACCGGCAAACAACCCAGGTGGCTTCCTCAAATATCACCAATTCCAACGAATCCCGATATAATGAGGATGGTCACCTAATTCCCAATAACTTACTCCCACTCATCATCTGTAAAACCATACAGATGTGAGAATCCTACCTGGTAAATACATACCCTGGAGCAAGTGCCTAATTGGGAAATCAGTTTTCATTTAACAGTACACAGTGAAACTGAAACATTGAGATGTTTCGATGGGGTATCCTGGTATTCTTAGTAATGCCTCTTCCATTATCCAGATTCACAACTATAACTGTATAATTCTTTGCTACCTCTCCAAATCCCTTTATATGTCTTTAGTCATTACCTTCTGTACACCCAATTAGGCCAAATGGTTTTCTTCCTTCCCTACCGTTCGGCACCAGCCTATGGTTTGGAAGAAGACTATCCAATAAGCATAATGGGTGTACTGTCCTAGTCCTAGGAGCACTCGCAATGCGAGAGAAGGTGAGGATAAAAGACAACCGAATGAACTTAATTCATAGGTGATTTAGGATTGACAAAGAAGTACATGGTTTGGTCGCGAATAGCAGTCGCAATTTTCTTTGCCCTCTTACTAATCCCTTGCTTTGTCTGAACTTAATACCTTCTGTACACCGTTTAGGCTAATTGGCTTTCTTCATTCCCTACCGTTCGGCACCAGCCTAAGGTTTGGAAGAAGACTATCCAATTTGCATAATAGGTGTACTATCTCCTAAACCAAGGAGTACTCGCAACCTGAGAGAAGGTAAAAGGTAAAGACAACTGAATAGTCCTATTCGTTTTCTCCAGAACCGGAAACCATCCTCGAATTCCTTCGAGTTCGTATATAACCGTACGATGGTTTTGTCCAATGGAAGTGGACGTTCGTAGTAATACATGGTGTCCTCGAGGAAAGGGTAAAAGTAGGAGTGGCAAAGAGGTCTGCAACTCTGACAATCCAAAAGCCAGTGTTAAGTAGGTTCGGTCAACTTGGTCACTGAGTCATAGTCTAGGGTCGGGTCAATGGTCGCTGCCAGAGAGAGAGAAAAGAAACACTCAGCGTGCACTCTAACCTAGATCAGAATGGTTACCAATTTATCTAATCTGGAAACCTCCCACTGTAACGTCAAATTCTTCCCCAAACCTAAAAGAAGAATTAGCCGGGATAACCCGAGGAGTAAACCAACTCATCAGTGGGAATCGGGATCCAACTCTCATCGCATGATAACGTGACGGAATCCGCTCACGTTATCACACTCCAGAAGGTATGCGCATATCTGGCAAGTTTCAGTACTTTTGAAACTCCCGATGTGGATTTTTGCCCCATGCTCTTATGACCTTGACTTTGGCCAACATATCATAAGTCACATGTCAAGTTCTACCCGTCATTTTCCTGGTTAATTTGAACCCACCCGTACATACCCTTGACTTTGGCCAAAATGGCAGTACGACTGTCCCAAACCAACGCATCTATCTATGCTGCATATGGATACCCAACAGCTACCAAACACTGTGCCTTGACTTTGGCCAACATACACAGCTTGAATACTATTGACCATCCATACGAAAAGACGGAGGGCTACGAATGGTTTCTGGCGAAAACCTTTAACGTAATGAACTTGATATCGTTGAAGGAACGGATAGCTTTTAAAAATATAGTGACGACAACCTTTGCTAAAGAGGTCACTCCCGGTGAAGGGATCTCGGCTCTTTCCCCGTAGAATGGGGTGCAGGATATTCCAACTGAATACCACGGTGCAAAGCAAAAGTAATCGGCTATAGTGAAGTTACTGCCCTGACGCAAACTTCTGTCCAAGGGGTCACTCCCGGTGAAGGGATCTCGGCCCTTGCCTCGTCGACTGAGGAGCAGGATATTCCAACTGAATACCACTGTGCAAAACAAAAGAGAACGCCCTTGCAATAACAGCTTTTTGAAAAAGTGTTCCAACAACATCAGAATAGGTTTGTTTATCTTGCATTGATCCGAATCAATGCAGTCCCATCAATTGATCACACCATAAAGAACGAAAATATACTGATGTACGTATATGCCATCCGCATTCGCCACTGGGTCCCGTCATCACCCGTTAGGTTAGCTAACTAACGACAGAGCGGGGACTGGACTAGCGCGGATGAAAAACATATACAACATCTACTAGTATATATATAATATATAATTTTCGCTCAAGGCGTGATAAACAATGCAGCAGCACAGAAAAGTACAGCAATACAGATAAATACAGATATCTGGGATCCCCGGGTTTCACAGAGCCGCTACTGAAACCCGACGTTCCCCTGGTCGTGTGGATAGCCTGTGCAATGAAATCCTAGACCCCTACGGGCGCGGCAAGTTACCCGCCAAAACCTGAAGCGAGGCAGCCCCCTTCAGCAACGTGAATGGACCACCCAGCACTTCACGGAATCCGGTAACTTGGGCACCCCACCTGGGTCAACCCTATACCCCCTACGAGTGCGGCGAATAGCCCGCCAATTCTAGAGTGAAGCCCCCTCCGTCTCAATGCCATGAGATGCGGGCTTGTTGCCCTCCAGAACCCGGCTACCCGTGCACCCCTCCGCGGGGTAATCCTAGTACAGAAAGTAAAATATACATACAACGGGTACATCGACCGCAACCAGGTCGTGCCCCAAAAGAATAATACAAACAGGCAGTGACGGCAGTCCATATGTCGAACGCTCGCCCCGCAATATCAAATGTACATAATACAACAAAACTGTACTACCACTGCAACCAGGCTATCCCCCACGACCGATCCGCAACAACACAGTACAATCACAGAACATCAACGTGAAAGTCACGTTCGCAAATCCGTCTAACTGGGCTATAGCAGTTAGACGGGATTTACCGATCAAGTGACATTCACGGTCGCTGATATAATGTAAAAACTGTGAACTGGCATGTTTAAAATATCCGATCGAACAAATTTTATCAAGTGGGCCCCAAGCAGTACTGTAGCACTTACATAAAATCTGGGCCCAAAAATAATATCCCAAAACCCCTATTTCCAAGTATAAGACTTACTGGGAAATTTTAGTGCAATGTTCACATATTCCCACCGCTGAACCGCGGCCAAACCAGGGGTTTGGCCGCGTTTCCGCGGCCGTACTAAGAGATCGTTGCACCAAATTTTACCAGATGTCTTAGAATTTCATGCTTGTGTTTCTGCAGTGACCTGAAAAATTTTTGGAGCTTGAAAAAATTTCGACAGAAACATATGCATGGAAAATACGGATTTTGGGGATTTTGTTCGATCGGGTTTTAAACACACTAGACCATGCTAGGCTAAGTTAATGGCGTGGCTCTGATACCATTGTAAGCCCGCGGGGGCGCCCCGGCCGTCGATCCGACGCCGGAAACGCGGAAAACAAAAACTTTGCGAACTTTGCAAAACGGCACCACCGCGGACTTTTTACCCGGATCGGGCCATTAACCTAGCTAGCTAGCAAAATAGAAAAGAGTAGAGATGCTATACCAAGCGATCCGTGTCCTTCGGTCTTCGTCTCCACTCCGATCTCCCGCGGAATCTCCGTCACCTCCTCGCTCGTCGGAAAGGGCACCACGTAGCCGGAATCTTTTACGGGCTCCCGCCTCTTGACCGAGGCAACTCGGGCGCGAAGTTGGCTAGCCGACGCGTCCAAGACTTGCTATAGAATAGTGTAGAAGCTTGTCTCTTTTGGGGTTCTTGAAGTTGCCTTGATGGAAGGATGTGAGGAGGAGAAGAAAGCAACTAAAGAAAAATGTGCTTTTCAATTTTGGTCGCATGAAAATGATATGAAACATTTTTCCTCACTCAAAATGAAATCCCCTCTCCTCCCCTCTCTAGTGGCCGGCCCCCCATCTCAAGAATGAGATTGGAGAGAGAAAAAGAATGGCACCTCTTTTTGTATAGAATAATAGAATGAAAAAACAATATCTTAAAGAAAATGGTCACAACCATTTCCTTTCACAAACCATCAAATGAAAAGCCATCAAATGGACAAGAATGGAATATCATCATGAAGCAAGTCTCATCATAATCCATAAATGCAAGAAAACCCTCCACTAAATGTTAATTGCAAACTTGCAATTAACACCCTCCAACAAGAAAGTCCGACCGAGAAGGAATGAAGGAAAACCGGCCGGAACGGAATGCAAACTGGCAACTCCAGAAAACCGATCCCGTAATAAATTACAGGAAAACCCCGCTACTGCAAATACATGCCCGCATTTGTATTCCCACTGAACACAAATGCAAAGAGACAAAACTACACTATCTAAAACTAGAATCCGGCTTAAGCCAAAGCCGGCTAGTAAAATCTGTCCGATCACGATCCGTGCAATACCGCACGTATCTGATCGAACCCTGCCATATCTCCATACGGCCTCTACAGCGTTTCGCCCGAAACCTGAGTAACTGAGTGTGGTGGACTCTAAAGACTCGTCAATACCTTGGCTGTGGATTTAACCACTAGCACGTCAGAGGTATAAGCCATACGTGACGGGCCACCAGCTATTGACCAAAAGGGACGTCGATGAGCGAACTCATCCTGACACCCTACTGAGCCTGTCAGTGACAATATCCGTACAGTCCGGTCCGTTCGTCTATGAGCATCGCATGGCGGGCCTAGGGGGTTGGTAAAAGTCAGACCCCCAAAAGCGGTACAAGTCGTGTCGGAGTGTAGCCCAGAACACCCTGAGATACTACTGGAATACCTACCAGCAAATCTCCTGCCTTGGCCAAGGACTTTTCATGTTCTGGCTCTCCTAGACACAGCACGACCTCACCCCCAATACCGGGAGAGACGAACCCCTGCAGATCCGCTCACTGCCTCCATGTGGCTCGGGAATGTACCCAACTAAAACCTGTTTGCACGACTCCTTTGAGCCGTGGTAGGGTAGTAATCAAAGTACAGTGGGAACTCACACGAGACAAATGACTATCCCAGGTCGATGAACTAACCTGTACACATGTCACCTGGGAACTGCTATCTGACGTCTGGTATATCCCAACTAGCAGGTTCCCGGCGAGTCCTGTCCGGTGTACTCATAACCCAATGAGCACCTGTATACATCTTAGGCGAACCAACTGACACCAGTGGCTTGTGAGACCGGCCACCGCCCCTCGTCGGGGTCTCGACTGTATACACTAGTCTACTCTGGAGAAACGATGCCCTGTCTCGAATCTCCCACGACTAGGGACCATTTAAGGATGTGCTTATAGACCCCAGCTCCCACTTATATGATCGCCCTCATACTGCTGGATGTCAAGCAAGAATCCTAGGGGCTTTATCAACGTGTAATAGCGACTCGAAAGGTCACCTAAAGCAGTACACGATGATAAAGATAAACCAGATAGCATACTATCATCTCGAGTAAGACTGTCCTACCGGGATAGGTCCTCCCCTCAATCATTGCAATCATGTGCCTGTGATCCAATAATTGACTCTGAGGGCACTATCTCCAACAATCTCCCACTTGCACTCAAGGCTAATTATTTCGATGTCGCATACTCACAGCCCGTGTGATGGACGGGCTAGGTCATCGATGTCCATGCCGAAGATGATCTACGTCGAGGCATCGCTAAATCAAGCTCCGACTTCACCAAGTCAAGAAACTTGTGAAGAAAACACACTCTACTACTTGGCAAGAGGTAGAGGATGAAGAAATAAGAAGTGGGTAGACTTTAGAATTGGATTTCTCACTCTAATTCATCAATCACCATTGATGAGGTAAGCTTTCTTCTTGAAGTGAAGAAGAAGAAGATGATGAAAGTTATGATAAGTTATTCCAAAAATGGAAAAATAAAAAGAATGTTTATCATAATCTAACCATGGTAATGTGTAGAGAATTAACCAAAGTTAGTTGAATGGTTAGGGTTAAGAATGAGATAAGAATGGTGGACTTTGGTCAAAGCTTCATGAAGCTTCAACTAAACTAGAAATAAAGCCACCATTCTTTCTCTTTATTCTTATTTATTTCAAAATGAATAAATGAAATAAATAAATGAGAAAATGAAATGAAACCCTAACCACTTAAGTAACCATGGTTTAATTCTTTACACAAACCCAAACTAGCATGTATCATCAAACATGATACAATCTTGTGTACAAAAGTATATCACATATACAATGTGCACAAAAAGTGAGAAAATCCATTTAAAGTGAACCAATACTAGTTAATGCAAAGTAATATATCAAATATATAATTATGCATTAAATCATTAAATCAACACTTGATTCAATGATCCGGTCATGTCGCATACAACCGACTAGTATACAATGTATCGGCTTATCGAATCAATCCTTGATTCGATAACTAGGTTATATCGCATACAACCATTCGACACATTCATCGCGAGAATGAAATACGGTATCACATACACGCATTATTCTCGGTCCCACACATATCTCATATGCGCTCCTATTTCGTTTCGCTTGAGCCAGGAAACCTCTGTGTAGGACTCTAAAGACTCGTCAATACGCCGGCAGCAGATGATGATCATATCAAGCACCCACAAGCCGCAAGCAGTCTGCTAAACGTAACGGCCACCCGGGTATTGAGCGATCTGAAGATCGACGAGCAAGCCCGCTCACACTCCAGTGAATCCAACCAGTAACACTACCGTACAGTCCGGTTTGATCGTCTGATATGTCGCATATCTCGCCTAGGGGTGGTAAACGTCAGACCCCAATAGCTCGATAAGTCGTGTCGATATGAGGTCTATAACTATTCGAGAAACTACTGGTAACACTTACCAGTAAATCTCAGCAACCCTGGCCAGGGATTTCCTGTTATAGCCAATCGAACACAGCGCAACATCAACTCCCTATACCGGGAGAGACGAATCCCCTCCTATCGCTCATTGCCTCCATGTGACTCGGGACTGTACCCAAAAACCACCGTTTTGCACGCCCTCTTGGACGTGGTAAGATGGAAATCAAAGCACAGTGGGAACCACACAAGACTCTATGACGATCTCGGGTCAACAGACTACTCTGTACCAGTGTCACCAGAGAACTGCCATCTGACGTGAGGTATAATACCATCTGGGAGTTCTCGGCGAGTCCGTCCAGTGTACCCAGTCTCTACTGAGCACCCGTATATCATCTCTGATGTCAAACACCAATGGATATGGGATCATCCATCGCCCATCTGTATGGGTCGAGAAGGTATACGCTAGTCTACTCTGGTATATCGATGCCCCGTCTCGATACACCCACGACTAGGGACTTTGAAGGATGTACTTATAGACTATCTGTCCCCACTAGTATGATCTGCATCATAGTCTAGGTAGTCAAGTACACATCCTAAGGGCTTTACCAACATGTAACAGAGAGACAATCAATGTACACGTTAAGGTAAAGAGTAACCAGATAGCATACTATCATGTCGAGCAAGAAAGTCCTCCCTATATATTTCCCAGCATCCACTACAATATACATCCTATGTATAGTAATGGCCTCTAGGGCATACATATAACTAACATGGTGAAAGTGGAGCTTGATCTTATGATGCCTCGACGTAGATCATCTTCGGCAGCGTAGTCGATGACCTAGCCCGTCCATTCTCCGATGAAGCCGATACTAGAGTCCAAGATTCGACTTGTACAGCGAGAGGACTTCATCGCGGAGCTATGGAGGTGGAGAACCGGATCTACAAAGGTTGTATTTCCGTTTACTTTTCAGTTAACTAGTTAACTAGTTTTCGTTTTCGCCGAAAATATCTAGCCAACGATCCGTATTAGAGTTTCTCGGCACTTGTAAAATTTTAAAATGGCATGGTTGATGCCTTGTGAGACCTCATTAGTGTGCCTAGGAACCCTACAGTTCATCGACCTGAGATCGTCATTTATCTCGTGTGAGTTCCCACTGTGCTTTGATTACTACCCTACCACGGCTCAAAGGAGTCGTGCAAACAGGTTTTAGTTGGGTACAGTCCCGAGCTACATGGAGGCAGTGAGCGGATCTGCAGGGGTTCGTCTCTCCCGGTATTGGGGGTGAGGTCGCGCTGTGTCTAGGAGAGCCAGAACATGAAAATTCCTTGGTCAAGGCAGGAGATTTGCTGGTAGGTATTCCAGTAGTATCTCAGGGTGTTCTGGGCTACACTCCGACACGACTTGTACCGCTATTGGGGGTCTGACTTTTACCAACCCCCTAGGCCCGCCATGCGATGCTCATAGACGAACGGACCGGACTGTATGGATATTGTCACTGACAGGCTCAGTAGGGTGTCAGGATGAGTTCGCTCATCGACGTCCCTTTTGGTCAATAGCTGGTGGCCCGTTATGTATTGGCTGATACCTCTGACGTGCTAGTGGTTAAATCCACAGCCATAGTATTGACGAGTCTTTAGAGTCCACCACTCACAGTTACTCAGGTTTCGGGCGAAACGCTGTAGAGGCCGTATGGAGATATGGCAGGGTTCTATCAGATACGTGCGGTATTGCACGGATCGTGATCGGACGGTTTTTACTAGCCGGTTTTGGCTTAAGCCGGATCCTAGTATTAGATAGTGTAGTTTTGTCTCTTTGCATTTGTGTTCAGTGGGAATACAAATGCGGGCATGTATATGCAGTAGTGGGGTTTTCCTGTAATTTATTACGGGATCAGTTTTCTGAAGTTGCCAGTTTGCATTCCGTTCCGGCCGGTGTTTCTTTGTTCCTTCGCGGCCGGAGTTTCGATGGAGAGGGTGTTATTTGCAGTTTGCAAATAACATTTTGTGAGGGGCTTTCTTGCATTTGTGGCTATATGATGAGACTAGCATCATGATGAGATTCTTTTATGGTCTTTTCCTTGGCTTTTCTTGTGATGGTTTTGTGAAAAGTTTTAGATGAGAAATGAGTGTGACCTTTTGATAATTATCTTTTTCTTTTCTCCGTGATAATTTTTGATTCCTTTTTATCTCCACCTTGGAGGATAAGGCCGGCCACTAGATTAGAGGAGAGAGGGTAAGTTCATTTTGAATGAGGGAAAACTTTGTTCATTTCATTTTTCCTTGCTACACAATTCATGTACCTCTCTCCAAAGTTTTTTCTTGATCCCTCCAAACATGGCAACTTCCATAAGCCTCAAAGAGACAAGTTTCTACACTAGTCTACAGCAAACCTTGGACGCGTCGGCTAGCCAACTTCGCGCCCGAGTTGCCTCGATCCAGAGGTGGGAACCCGTAAAAGACTTTGGCGATGTGGTGCCCGGTTCGACGAGGAGGTGACGGACGAAGTATCCGCGGGAGATCGGAGTGGAGACAAAGACCGAAGGACACGGATCGCTTGGTATACTTCTCTACCCGTATTTTACTTTGCTAGTTGCTAGGTTAATGGCCCGATCCGGGTGAAAAGTGTGCGGTGGTGCCGGTTTGCTAGTTTGCAAAGTTTTTGTTTCCGCGTATCCGGCATCGGATCGACGGCCGGGGCGCCCCCGTGGACTTACACAAAGCACATGGGCGCTAGCGCTGGGTGCGCTGCGCTCTAAGCAGCACACCATGTATGCTCTAGCGCTAGGTGCGCTGCGCTCTAAGGAGCGCACCACGTGTCAAGCACGGGTACGCTAGCGCAATGTACTCTGCCCTTTAAGCAGCGCACCACGTGTAAAGCACGGGTGCGCTAGCGCAGGAACTAAAAGCTCCCCACCGTTAGATCAAAGATCTAATAATAATAAATCATTAATTAATCAGAATTAAATTCTGTTAAGGAAGGATTCCTCAAAATCTTTCCAAATAACAAGTGTGTGCTCTGTAAATCAGAGCACCGTTGGATCAATGATCCAATGGTAAATAAGAATTACCAAAAGACAGAATAAATTCTGTATGGAAAGATTTATCAATCTTGTGAAAAACAAGAAGATTGCCTTCTGTAAAACAGAAGCCCTAGGATCAAAGATCCAATGGTGGGGAAACATCCCCAAATCAACCAGAGAAAGATCTCTTTATCTGATTCAACAAATCAGCCTACCCTATATAAAGGCCCCTAGACTTCAAGTCTCGATATACAGAGATATACAAAAAGAGAGAGAAAACCCTCTCCAAAAAACTTAGAGAAATTCAAAGAGCAAGCTCTTGCAAGAAGGTTTTTCTTCAAGGTAAGAATGAATGATGATGAACATAAAGATGAAATCATCTCATGATTAAGAAAGAAGAATTCATTTCTTTAAAAAAATCATAGATCTACAAAGACAAAAGGTCTTTCAAAAAGAGATCAAAAGATCTCATCATAAAATAAAAAGAAGAACTTACTTCTCACAGATCATAGATCTATAAGACTGAAGTCTTTCTCAAAGAGATCATGAACATCTCATTATAAAAAGGAGGGGAGAATAATTTGTAAGTCTACGGTAGCGCCCCGGCCGTCAATCCGAGGCCAAATGCGGAAACAAAAAATTTTTAGGAAACCGGCGCTATCGTAGTCTTTCACCCGGATCGAACCATTAACGCTAAACTAGATAACTATTAAGAAGTGAGAGTGGCTATACCGATCGATCCGTGTCCTTCGGTCTTTGTCCACCAACCCAAGCTCCTCACGATATCTCCAATCTCCGGTCTCCTCGTCGGAAGGGCACCACATCAATGAGTCTTTTTACGGGCTCCCGCTTGATCCAAAGCAACTCGAATATGAAGTTTACTAGCCGACATGTCCAAGGTGACGTAGAGAATGTGTGTGATAACTTTGTCTCTTGACACTTTAGGATTCTCAACACATGCGATGGTTAGAGTGGAGGTAGAAGATGATGCCATTAATAGAGATAGTGAGCTCAAGAAGAAAGAGGAAGAAGAAGAACTCTTTCTTTTTCTTATGTGTTAAAATGATAATGAGAGTGAGCTAAAAAATTATCAACACAAGAGCAAACCTCAAGCCATATGGCTGCCCTCTCTCTTTCCTCTTATCATTTCAACACATAAATCAATCCAAAATGTGACATATGCACAAATAAAGAGACCATGAGTCATCACTTGTGTATGTGTCACAATTAATGCTCCTAATCATGACTTTGAGCTCACAATTTCCATTTGCAAACATTAATCCAAATGTTTGCAACAATAAAAGTGAATGGCATCTACTAAAGTAAACTCATGACGGATCACAAGTATACCCATCACCTGTATATGTTGGATATATGTATGCCATAGAGGCCATTATATGATAGTGGATGTATCTATACATGTATATATATTCAGTTTGCATTCTTGCTCGACATGATAGTATGCTATCTGGTTCTTCTTTATCTGACATGTTTATTTGATCATGCTTCTATTCACTCATACATGCTGATAAAGCCCTGAGGATATCGGCTTGACTACTCTGATTATGATGGAGATCATACTAGTGGGACAACTGTAGTCTATAAGCATATCCTGGAACGTCCCTAGTCGTAGGTATATCGAGACGGGGCATTGATATACCAGAGTAGACTAGCGTATATGATACTAGACCCATACGATGGGCGATGGATGTTCCCACATTCATCGATGTTTGACATCAAGATCATATACGGGTGCTCAGTGGTGACTGGGTACACTGGACGGACTCACCGAGAACTCCTATATGGAATTATATCTATCGTCGGATAGCAGTTCTCAGGTGACACTGGTACAGGTTAGTCTGTAGACCCGAGATCGTCATGGAGTCTTGTGTGTTCTCCCACTGCACTTTGATTGCCACCCTACCACGGCTCTACTGAGTCGTGCAAACAGGTGGCCGTTGGGTACAGTCCCGAGACATACGAAGACGATGAGCGATAGGAGGGGTTTCGTCTCTCCCGGTATTGGGAGTTGATGCTGTGCAGTGCCCGACTGGTTATAACAGCAAGTCTCTGGCCAGGGCTGCTGAGATTTGCTGATAAGTGTTATCAGTAGTTTCTCGATCTGTTATAGACCATTCACCGACACGACTTATTGAGTTATTGGGGTCGACGTGACCATCCCTAGGCTTGATATGCAGCATATCTGACGAAGAGACCGGACTGTACGGTAGTGTAGCCGGATGGCTCGACGGGAGTTGTAGCAGGTTCGCTTGTTGTCTTCTGATCGCTCAATACTCGGGTGGCCGTTACGTTTAGCTAACCGCTTGCGGCTTGAGGGTACTTGATATGATCATTACCCTCTGCCGGCGTATTGACGAGTCTTAGAGTCCTACAGAGGAGTTACTCAGTCCAGGCGAAACGTTGTGGTGCGCATATGCGATATGCGCATGCACCCGATTGAAATGTGTGTATATGATACCGAACATTGATCGGGTGAACTGCTTTTGGTGGGGTCATATGAGATATGACCGGATTGATAAATCAAGTGTTGATTTATCATTTAACCATTAGTTTTCTCACTTAAAACCTTTCTAGGGTTTGATGGATGTATGCATGCATGCATGTGTTTCTTTCTTCTTTTCTAGTTTCATGCACATGTAGATGTGCATACATGTACACATACATACATCAAACCATCATGGTTGATTATATATGGAAATGGTGGCAATATAAGCCTCACACCATAGATTAAACAATGGATAATTATTTAATTTTGGTTTTAAAGTAAAATGAAAAAGGAAAGGATAAACATTCTTGCTTCTACATTCTTCTTCTAACCTAACCTATCTCAACTACCACTAACCAAGGGTTATCCTTCTCTTTATCATTCAAAACCCAAGTTAAATTAACTATCTATGATTTAATCATGGTTGGAGTTAAGAAGAAAATAAATATATATAGTGATATATATTTCTTTTTCTTTTTAACTCAAGGTTATTTTCATATACCTCTTGTTCATTTTAGCCACCATCTTCATCCTCCTTCATCTCTTTCTCTCTAGTCTTTTCTAGTGAGCTAAATACAACAAAAGAAAGGTTTTTGAAGTGAGAAACCTAACCACAACATCATTCTATACAAGCTTAGCCGCTTTGTTTAGAGTGTTCTCTTCGGTTTGTCGAAGTTGCGAGCTTGGACGGAGTGCTCCGTGGTGGATCGTCGTGGACGCAAGGGAACTTTGAGAGGACCTCGACTCAACACCCAAGACACCAAGGAGTCTAGCAAAGGGGAGCTACAAAGGTTGTAGCCTTCAAACCCTAATCTTTTCTAGCTTAAAGTTTAATAACCCTAATTTTCTAGGATCGATCCACTTGCATGTTAGTTTAGCACCTCAAAAATTATAACTTTGGGTCATGTGATGCTTCAAAACACTTCATAGGGTGCTATACTAACCTTACATTGGTATCAGAGACGACCTAGAACATTAGGCGACGTTTTTACGAAGTGAAAACCCCGATCGGACAAAAATACGATATTATGGGATGCTCTCTGGAAATTTTCTAAATTTTGACATTTTGCAGAATTAAAAATATGTAAAAAATAAAGCAGGGAAAATTAAGGATTACGGCAGAAAAATTATACCGTGAACAGTGTTTCTTACCGCGGAAACGCGGCCTAAGCTTGCTTAGGCCGCGGTTCCGCGGCCTTGTATGTGAATTGGTGGATAAGTTTTCTTCAGTAATTCTTGGTTCTGCATGTATAATTTTTTGGGTATTTTTAAACTGAATAAAGTTTTGAAAAATTCTGGAGATGTTTTTGGATTCGTCGATCCGATCGGGACTTTCATTTCGTAGCTTTTCCGGGTAAATTAGAAAGTATTGAAGTGTTTGAACGAGTATCATTTACTCACTATTCACGGGGTTTAAATAGTTTGGAAATACGTGCAAGTCTTTTTGCGGTGGTCCCTCTAGAAGACAACAAACCTTAACTCGATTATGTGACCGTCTCGAACTACCCTTTGAACACTAGGGTTTGGGGCAGTACGGCGTGCCACATGTGAGGCGTTGGCTTGACCTTTCTACGGCTGGACCGCCGCTACTGTGTCACACTCCATATTTTTTTGAACCCTGCTCAAGTGTTGAGCTTTAGTGAATCTTGGGTGCTTGATTGTTCGTTCGAAAACTTTAATACTGTCTGTTTGTCTGGAATGTGATACAATATGTGGAATTCATATGGTTTAGGCATGAAATACGAAATATGTGATATTTCGCATTTATGATGTCTAAAGAGAATCTGGATTCCAAATATTGTAGTTTTACACTTTCTTTTCTGTGACCGTAAGTGTAGTATGTTAGATATCACCGGTTTCGTTGCTATACATCAACGACAATCGGGGTACGCATACTTACTTACGTTGATGATATGTGATATTATGTGTTGCTGAGATATAATGTGCAGGATTGTCGCGATCGAATAGCCGGGGGGTTTTTGTGAGATGAGAGTTTTATATTTTCATTCATGTAAATTCAAATGTAATGTAATATTCTTTTATTTGGGGCACTTCCAGGTTGCGGTTGTGTCACCAGTGTTGTATATTATTTACTTTTCCGCATTAGGATGGACCCAAGGAGGAGAGCACAGGTGACCGGGTTCTGGGGTTCAGTGGGAGGCCATCTCGAGGAGTCGAGACCGGGTCTCCTAAACTCCAGGAATGGTAGGGTCACTTGCCGCTCTCATAGGGGTCCAGGGTGTGGGCGTGGCTATTCATCGCGACTGTGGAATCCGTATTTTCTATTCTGGCTAAATACTAAATACGGACGTCTTAGTATATCCCACGTTATATCTATATTTCTGCTGCCTGTGTTCTGTGATATCTGAGACGAATGACATATTATATATATGATATATAGTAGACGTTGCTTATGTTTTACACCCGCGCTAGTCCCGTCCCGGTATGCCGTTAGTTAAGTAACCTAACGGTGCATAACGGAACATTGCGGCAAATGCGGATAGCATAAGCGTACGTGTTATTTTTGTTTCTTTTCTGTGATTGGCTTAAGGACTTAAATGATGGGATTACATTGATGTGATTAATGTAAAGAAAATAAACCTAAAAGATGTTGTAGAATCGGATTTAAAAACTACTCGGCTATTTACGAAAAAGCTATATTTCAAAAATGCGGAGCTTAAGCCACTCCTTTTGAAAACCTTTTGATTCTACAACGATATCAAGCTCAAAGCGTTAAAGATTTTCTTAAAAATCATCCGCAACCCTCCGTCATTTTAGGAAGTAGAGTACTTAGTATTCGTGCTACGTTTGTTGACCTTAGCCAAGGCATAGTGTACGGTAGCTAAGTGATGTATTCCTACAAACGCATATGATGCAGATTAATTAGGACGGGCATATGACTTTGTTGACCTTAGCCAAGGGTCATGTGAACGGGTCTAATTAATCAAGAAATGACGGGTTGAGCTTGACTAATGCTCGTGATTTGTTGACCTTAGCCAAGGTCACGAGTATTAGAGGTAAAAACCACATCGGGAATTTCAAGTGTTGAAATTTGCAATGAGATTGCATACCTTCCATATGATGGTTGGATCCCGATCCCACTGTGGGCAATAGTTGCTCCTAGGAGAGTTTACAATTTACAATTAGCTAACTCATTAGGTGTCTAGAAAGGTGTTAACGGGGCTCCGCCTCTGGGAAAACGAGGTTTACTCTAATTAGGTCCGTGCGAAAGCACGGGGAACCTCCCTCAAAGTACCGACGCTGGCCTGGCTGAACGGTTAGCGAAGTTGTAGACTGTAATTAATCCTGGCTAGTTTTTCTTTTTAAGGTTTGAAAGAAAAACTTGATAAAAAGCAGTGGGAAACATCGATTAGACAAGATAATAAACCAATCTAATCTATGCAAGAGCTTTCGCTGAGTGTATTCTTTTCTCTCTCGTAATGGCAGATACCAATGACTGGACTTAAGCTTCTACTAGATAAAAACAAACTGAATGGGACCAACTATAAAGACTGGCTAAGGAATCTGAAGATCGCCTTGACTTATGATAAAGTATCATATGTCCTCACGGCTTCAGCCCCGCCCGTCCCAGGTCCAAAATCCTCAGTTGCGGACGTTGAAGTCCGCAAGACATGGGACGCTGACTGTGCCACGGCCACATGCCTCGCGCTTGCATCGATGGACAATACACATCAAAAGCAGCACGAGGACATGGATATTCACGGTATATTGCTCCATACAAAGGAGTTGTATGGGGAGCAATCCCGCGTATTACGATACGAAGCATCAAGGAAACTGTTTCAGATGCGAATGGCCCCTGGCACACCAGTAGGAGACCATGTATTGAAGATGATAGCTCTTATAGAAGAGCTTGAGGACCTGGGATGGACAATGGACAATGAACAATATATAGATATTATTCTGCAATCCCTCCCCTCCACCTTTGCTCAGTTCATAGTGAACTTCAACATGCACAGCATGGAGAAGGATCTCCCTGAACTCCTTAACATGTTAAGGAGTGCAGAGAGCACTATGAAGTCAGTTCGAACTCCCGTTATGACTATTGGATAGTCTTCTTCTTCTCGCCCGAAAGCTAAACCCAAGGGAAAGAAAAAGAAGAAACCCACTAATCCTAAAGGCGGAGTTCAAAAGGTGAAGGGAAAGGGAAAGTCCAAGGCTGGAGACTCGGGGAAGGGCGAATGTTTTCATTGCCACAAGACAGGACATTGGAAGCGCAATTGCAAAGAGTACTTAAGTCTCAAGAAGAAGCATTGTGATGCTTCTGCTTCAGGTGCGTTTGTGACTGAAAACTGTTTTTCTATAAACTCTGCTTCCTGGGTATTGGATACCGGTTCAGGTTCTCACATTTGCAATTCTATGCAGGGGCTGAGAAATAGCAAGGTTTTGAGGACAGGTGACCATACTCTCCGCGTTGGAAATGGTTCCAATGTACATACAGTCGCAGTGGGAGAGTATCACTTGGGGTTGCCTTCTGGATGTATTTTGGTTTTAAATCCATGTTATTTTGTACCAACTATGCTATGTAATATAATATCCGTTTCTTTGTTGGACAATGAAGGGTATAATTTTGTATTGCAAAACAATGTTATGAACATTCACCTGAATCAAATGTTGGTTGGGTATGGTACACTTAATAACGGAATATATGTCCTAAATCAACACACAGTTTTCAGTATACAACACACTAATAAAAGAAAACTTTCAGAATTAAATGAAGCTTTTCTTTGGCACTGTAGACTTGGTCATATTAACGAAATAAGACTAAACAAGTTACACAAAGATGGATATTTAAATCCTTTTGAATATAAATCTTATGCGACTTGCCAGTCTTGTATCAAGGGTAAAATGACCAAAACTCCGTTTACCGGACATGGAGAAAGAGCTACTCAGCTCCTGGGCCTCATACATAGTGATGTATGTGGGCCTATGTCTACACAGGCTAGAGGCGGTTTTTCATACTTCATTACATTCACTGATGATTTCTCAAGATTCGGTCATGTATTTTTATTAAAGCACAAGTCCGACGCTTTCGAGAAATTCATTGAATATAAACAAGAAGTAGAAAAACAAACCGGCTTGAGTATTAAGATGCTTCGATCAGATCGAGGTGGAGAGTATCTCAGTACAGAATTTGCAAACTTCCTAAAAGAGAATGGGATTCTCTCTCAGCTCACTCCTCCTTACACACCACAGCACAACGGTGTGTCAGAACGACGGAATAGGACCCTATTAGATATGGTCCGGTCCATGATGAGTGACACTGAGTTACCAGTCTCGTTTTGGGGGCATGCATTGGAGACTGCAGCGTTTCTACTAAACAGGGTTCCAACCAAAGCCGTGTCTACCACGCCATATGAGATATGGCATGGGAAGAGACCATCTCTTAAGAGAATTAAGATTTGGGGTTGCCCGGCCTATGTTAAAAAGCAGAATCCGGACAAACTCGAGACACGGTCAGTCATGTGTAACTTTGTAGGATATCCAAAGAATTCTTATGGATATCTGTTCTACCACAAAGAGGAACAAAAAGTGTTTGTTTCTCAACATGCCACATTCTTGGAAAAAGAGTTTTTCACAGATAAAGATGATGGCAAAGTGGTGGATCTAGAAGAGGTTCTAGAGACACAAACTACAAATGACGATTTGGTTGAACCGACTGTTGCAGCAGAAACTGAAGAACCTCGGCCACTCCGTAGGTCTGGTAGGACTTCTCGCCCACCGGAGAGGTACTACGGTTTCCTCATTGATGGTGACAGAGAAGACTGTATCATGGAAGATGATGATCCTACCAGTTTTCAGCAAGCTATCACGAGTGGTGACTCTGTGAAGTGGCTGGATGCCATGAGATCCGAAATGGAGTCTATGTACACCAACAAAGTATGGACTTTGGACGTTGTACCCCCTGGGGTAAAACCTGTAGGGTGCAAATGGATCTTTAAAAGAAAGATTGGTGTGGATGGGCAGGTAGAGACCTATAAGGCAAGACTTGTGGCGAAAGGTTTTCGTCAAAGACCAGGTTTGGACTATGACGAAACTTTTTCGCCCATAGCCATGCTTAAATCCATTCAGATCCTACTTGCTATTGCTGCTCACTATGACTATGAAATCTGGCAGATGGACGTTAAAACAGCATTTCTAAATGGAGATTTAGAAGAATGCGTTTATATGGATCAGCCAGAGGGCTTCATTGACAGTGGGAGCAGCGAGAAAGCATGTAGATTGCTTAAATCCATATATGGGTTAAAGCAGGCATCTCGGAGTTGGAACATCTGTTTCGATGATGTTATCAAAGAGTTTGATTTCATCAAAAATCCAGATGAACCTTGCGTTTATAGGAAGGCTGTAGGAAGAGCTGTCACATTCCTCGTATTGTACGTTGATGACATTCTTCTGATAGGAAATGATATTCCTATGCTACAGTCGGTCAAATCATTCTTATCACTGAGGTTCTCCATGAAGGACCTGGGTGATGCCACATACATCCTGGGCATAAGGATCTATAGGGATAGATCCAAAAAGTTATTGGGACTGTCCCAAACCAGGTACATCAACACCATCCTAAAGAGGTTTAGTATGGAAGACTCCAAGCGGGGTGCCTTACCCGCTTGCCATGGAGTCACTCTCTCCAAGGATTCTTGTCCAAAGACCGATGAAGAGAGAGCTCGCATGAGCATTATACCTTATGCTTCGGCAGTAGGATCTATAATGTATGCGATGTTATGTACACGCCCAGATGTAGCTTATGCACTTAGTGTTGTAAGCAGGTATCAATCCAACCCAGGGGAGAACCGCTGGACAGCTGTGAAGAACATTCTTAAGTACTTACGAAGGACTAAAGAATTGTTCTTGGTGTATGGTAATAAAGATCTCCAAATGGAGGCCTTTACCGATTCGAGCTTCCAGAGCGATAAGGATGACAGCAAATCTATCTCAGGGTTTGTATTTACCCTCAATGGAGGGGCGGTAAGTTGGAAGAGTTCCAAACAAGATACCGTTGCAGACTCTACGATGGAAGCTGAGTACATTGCTGCAAATGATGCCGCCAAGGAAGCCGTCTGGATGAAGAAGTTCGTCTCGGAGCTAGGAGTAGTTCCAACCATTATTGATCCAATACCTTTGTATTGTGACAATAATGGGGCGATGGCGTTAGCCAAGGAGCCCAGATCCCATCAACGGTCCAGACACATCCTGAGGCGCTTTCATTTGATCCGGGAGATTGTAGATCGCCGCGAGATCGAGATTAAGAGAGTAGACACAAAGAACAACGCCGCGGATCCATTCACCAAGGCCCTCCCTCAGCCGCAGCATGAGCGACTTTTTGAGATGTTGGGTATGAGATACGCCAATAACTGGCCTTAGTGCAAGTGGGAGATTGTTGGATATATGTATGCCCTAGAGGCCATTATGTGATAGTGGATGTATCTATACATGTATATATATTCAGTTTGCATTCTTGCTCGACATGATAGTATGCTATCTGGTTCTTCTTTATCTGACATGTTTATTTGATCATGCTTCTATTCACTCATACATGCTGATAAAGCCCTGAGGATATCGGCTTGACTACTCTGATTATGATGGAGATCATACTAGTGGGACATCTGTAGTCTATAAGCATACCCTGGAACGTCCCTAGTCGTAGGTATATCGAGACGGGGCATTGATATACCAGAGTAGACTAGCGTATATGATACTAGACCCATACGATGGGCGATGGATGTTCCCACATTCATCGATGTTTGACATCAAGATCATATACGGGTGCTCAGTGGTGACTGGGTACACTGGACGGACTCACCGAGAACTCCTATATGGAATTATATCTATCGTCGGATAGCAGTTCTCAGGTGACACTGGTACAGGTTAGTCTGTAGACCCGAGATCGTCATGGAGTCTTGTGTGTTCTCCCACTGCACTTTGATTGCCACCCTACCACGGCTCTACTGAGTCGTGCAAACAGGTGGCCGTTGGGTACAGTCCCGAGACACACGAAGACGATGAGCGATAGGAGGGGTTTCGTCTCTCCCGGTATTGGGAGTTGATGCTGTGCAGTGCCCGACTGGTTATAACAGCAAGTCCCTGGCCAGGGCTGCTGAGATTTGCTGATAAGTGTTATCAGTAGTTTCTCGATCTGTTATAGACCATTCACCGACACGACTTATTGAGTTATTGGGGTCGACGTGACCATCCCTAGGCTTGATATGCAGCATATCTGACGAAGAGACCGGAATGTACGGTAGTGTTGCCGGATGGCTCGACGGGAGTTGTAGCAGGTTCGCTTGTTGTCTTCTGATCGCTCAATACCCGGGTGGCCGTTACGTTTAGCTGACCGCTTGCGGCTTGAGGGTACTTGATATGATCATTACCCTCTGCCGGCGTATTGACGAGTCTTAGAGTCCCACAGAGGAGTTACTCAGTCCAGGCGAAATGTTGTGGTGCGCATATGCGATATGCGCATGCACCCGATTGAAATGTGCGTATATGATACCGAACATTGATCGGGTGAACTGCTTTTGGTGGGGTCATATGAGATATGACCGGATTGATAAATCAAGTGTTGATTTATCATTTAACCATTAGTTTTCTCACTTAAAACCTTTCTAGGGTTTGATGGATGTATGCATGCATGCATGTGTTTCTTTCTTCTTTTCTAGTTTCATGCACATGTAGATGCGCATACATGTACACATACATACATCAAACCATCATGGTTCATTATATATGGAAATGGTGGCAATATAAGCCTCACACCATAGATTAAACAATGGATAATTATTTAATTTTGGTTTTAAAGTAAAATGAAAAAGGAAATGATAAACATTCTTTCTTCTACATTCTTCTTCTAACCTAACCTATCTCAACTACCACTAACCAAGGGTTATCCTTCTCTTTATCATTCAAAACCCAAGTTAAATTAACTATCTATGATTTAATCATGGTTGGAGTTAAGAAGAAAATAAATATATATAGTGATATATATTTCTTTTTCTTTTTAACTCAAGGTTATTTTCATATACCTCTTGTTCATTTTAGCCACCATCTTCATCCTCCTTCATCTCTTTCTCTCTAATCTTTTCTAGTGAGCTAAATACAACAAAAGAAAGGTTTTTGAAGTGAGAAACCTAACCACAACATCATTCTATACAAGCTTAGCCGCTTTGTTTAGAGTGTTCTCTTCGGTTTGTCGAAGTTGCGAGCTTGGACGGAGTGCTCCGTGGTGGATCGTCGTGGACGCAAGGGAACTTCGAGAGGACCTCGACTCAACACCCAAGACACCAAGGAGGCTAGCAAAGGGGAGCTACAAAGGTTGTAGCCTTCAAACCCTAATCTTTTCTAGCTTAAAGTTTAATAACCCTAATTTTCTAGGATCGATCCACTTGCATGTTAGTTTAGCACCTCAAAAATTATAACTTTGGGTCATGTGATGCTTCAAAACACTTCATAGGGTGCTATACTAACCTTACAGTATATACATACCTGCATCCGCATTCCAACTGAATGCGAATGCAATGAGACTAAAGTAATCCAACAAATCTAATACTAGGATCCGGCTTAAACCAAAGCCCACTAGTATGATCCGTCCGATCATGGTCTGTGCACTACTACATGTATATGATCGAACCCTGCCATAATATCATACGGCCTCTACAACGTTTCGCCCGAAACTTGAGAAACTGTCTTGGGGGACTCTAAAAACTCGTCAATACTTTGGCTGTTGATTTAACCACTAGCACGTCAGTGGTACTAGCCGTACGTAACGGGCTACCAGGTATTGACCAAAAGGGAGGTCGATGAGCGAACTCATCCTGACACCCTATTGAGCCTATCAGTGACAATATCCATACAGTCCGGTCCGTTCGTCTATGTGCATCACATGTTGGGCCTAGGGGGTTGGTAAAAGTCAGACCCCCAAAAACGGTACAAGTCGTGTCGGAGTGTAGCCCAGAACACCCTGAGATATTAATGGAATACCTACCAGTAAATCTCCTACCTTGGCCAAGGACTTCGTGTCATGGCTCTCCTAGACACAGCGCGATCTCACCCCCAATACCAGGAGAGACGAAACCCCTGCCGATCCGCTCACCGCCTCCATGTGGCTCGGGCTTGTACCCAACTAAAACCTGTTTGCAGGACTCCTTTGAGCCGTGGTAGGGTAGTAATCAAAGCATAGTGGGAACTCACACGAGACAAATGACGATCTCAGGTCGTTGAACTAACCTGTACACATGCCACCAGGGAACTGCTATCTGACGTCAGGTATAATACTAACTAGCATGTTCCCGGCGAGTCCTGTCCGGTGTACTCATAACCCAATGAGCACCTGTATACATCTTAGGTGAACCAACTGACACCAATGGCTTGTGAGACCGGCCACCGCCCCTCGTCAGGGTCTTGACTGTATACACTAGTCTACTAATGGAGTATCGATGCCCAGTCTCGAAACTCCCACGACCAGGGACCACTTTAAGGATGTGCTTATAGACTACACAACTCTCACGTATATGATTGCCATCATACTGCTGGTAGTCAAGTAAGAATCCTAAGGGCTACATCAATGTGTAATAGTGATCTGCAAGGTCACCTAAAGCATGTACATGATGATACAGATAATTGTTAGTGTATATGCCCTAGAGGCCATTACTGTATCATACTAGTATGTATATTACTTGATGGAAGCTTGGGATATTCACCTTGTATTTACAATCTTGCTCAAAATAGTAGTATGCTACTTGGTTTGTTTCTGCTTTAATGTGTGCATGTGTTTCTTTTAGCATATCGCCTTTACACATTAGTGGAGCCCTTAGGATCTTTGCTTGATTACTAGCATTGTGATGGCAGTCACACTCGTGGGGGCTGGGTAATCCATAAGCACATCCTTATGCAGGTCCCTAGTCGCAGGACTATCGAGACAGGGCATCGATACTCCGGAGTAGACTAGCGTATGCGCTTCTTATCCCAGCTTGGGAGACGGTCTGTCCCACAGCCGTCAGTACATCGTACTTAAGATAGTATGCGGGTGCTTGTTAGGTTACGAGCACACTGGACAGGACTCGTCGGGAACTGTTGGTTGGTATTATACCTATCGTCAGTTATCAGTTCCCAGGTGACATGAGTACAGCTTAGTCCGTTGACTTGACACTGTCACTTCGCCTCGAGTGTGTTCCCACTGCACTTTGATTGCTACCCTACCACGGCTCAAAGGAGTCGTGCAAACAGGTAGTTTTTGGGTGCAGTCCAGAAGCACTTGGAGGCAGTGACAGTTAGACAGGATTCATCTCTCTCGGTATTGGGGGTTGATATGGCGCTGTGTCTAGGAGAGCCATTACACAAAGTCCCTGGCCAGGGCAAGCGAGATAGACTGGTAGGTTTCCAGTGTTATCTCAGGATGTTCTGGGCTACACTCCGGCACGACTTATACCGCTAGTAGGGGACTGACGTTTATCGCCCCCTAGGCCTGCCATGTGATGTTCTTAGACGAACAGACCGGACTGTACGGAGACTGTCACATTCAGGCTCAGTAGGAGTTCAGATGGGTTTACCTCGTTAGTCTTCTTATCGGCATCTACCTGGGGACCGTTACATACAGCTAGTGCCGCTTGCGGTCTGTGGTTAAACCCACTGCCAGCGTAGTGTCGAGTCTTTAGAGTCCCACACACAGGGTTATTCGCCTTTAGGCAAAATGAGTAGATGTCGCATGGTTTTGCGACAGGGTTCGTTCACATCCGCGCACTTGTGCACGTTTGGTGTCCGGACAGCTTATACTAGCAGGCTTTGGTTTAAGTCAGATCCTAGTATATGATTTGGGATTGGTTTTATCTTATTGTATTCGTGTACCTTGGAACACGGATACGGGTGTGTATGCACAGTTGACTGAGACAGAGGCAGAGGATTTTCATTAGGGTTAATGACCGTTGTCATTTTCTTAACCCTAATGTTTATGTGTGGAATATGATTTATTAATATTAGTTAATTATAATTGTGTATGGTTAGGGTTGTTGATCATTTGACTATACATGACTTGTTGACCTAGGTTGACAAGTTGACCATCATCATTTCATATGAAAGATGCTCTTTGATCCTTGCAAAAGCATTTAATGTGAAATGATAATGGTCATTTCTTGATTAACCATCACAATTATCTTTAGCTAATTATTTATTTATCATAATTCACATATATGTGAGAAGGTTGGTTTATTCTTCTCACTTTATCATTTTCATTCTTTCTCCTCCTCTTCCTCTCTCTCTAGCTCTCCCCTCTCATGAGTTGAGAACCATTTGAGCTTGAGATAAATCCTTTAAAATTACTCTCTACTCTTTCTAAGGTTTTAGGTTTAGCACACCAAGCACCTTAGTTACTTCTAGTTTGAGGTTGGAGCCAAAGGTTGAGACCCTCGGGTGGATCTTTCTTCGGCAAGAGAAGGCGACAAGGAGAACCCGTTCTTTCACTCAAAGGAGAAAGAAGAGAAGGACTTGAAGACCTAGGCATAACCCCCTTTCCGAGTAGCTAACTCTTTTAGCTTGTTAGTTAGTTTTGTTTAGCAAAGATCCCTCCTTTAGCATAGTCCATGTTGCCTAGTGTTGTAAAAATCCGATTTTTCATAACGTTTCCGCCTCCCCGCAAGCACCGGGTGGGCAACGTGGACTTACTGTGGTATCAGAGCCTAGCTAAACACAAACTAACTAGTTAGCAAAGTATTTAGAACTTCGATCGGAAAAAATCGCAAAACACTTTTCAAAAACCCTAAGTTTCTGTCTATTTTTATTTCTGCTCTAAAAATAATAAATCATACATGAAAAATTGGCTCAGGGTTTTCTAAAGACACCCACCAAAAACGATCCACTGAACCGGTCAAAGCGCCGTGGTTCCGCGGCAAGAACATGCTTATTGCCGCGGATTCGCGGCCGAGTTGACTCGGCCGTGGACCGAGTTTGGTGTAGTGTACTTAGTTGGAGGTTTTGGGATTTTTAATATAGTTTGTTTCTACCCAGATTTTCCAGAGAACAAGTTAGTTTTTGGGGTGGTCACAAATCCGTATTTTGATCGAATTTCTTTACACTTTGGCTAATGGGTTATATCTGTGATGTGATATATGTATTAAACGTCTACTAATCGCTATACGTCGATTAGTGGGGGTTATACATATCTGTGATCTGTAATGTTGATGGTTTGTGTATATGAATTCATTGGATTGTCGCGGATGAATAGCCGAGGGATTGTGATATGAGAGTTTTCTTATAGTTTCAATTCTTGTAATATGTAAATTGATGTAATATTATTTGTATGGACGCACAACCGGGTCGGGGTTGTAGCCGTCATTGTATAATTTCTTTTACTGTTTTTGCTCCTAGGATAGACCCAAGATGGGGTGCACAAACTACCGGGTACCTCGAAGTGCCGAGTGGCCTACTCATGTTGTTGAGGGAGGTTGCTTCACTTCGGATACTTGGCGGGTAGTTTGCCGCACCCGTAGGGGTTTAGGGTGGGGTTTGGCTATTCTTCGCGACCGTGTAATCCGCTCTTCGTTACAGGCTCGTATGAAATGCGGATTCCTAGTATATCCAATGTGTTCATCTGTGATCTGGAATGGCTATCATTGCATGTGACGAATGTTTATATATATCTATATGATATCTATTTAGGCGTTGCTTATGTTTTGCATCCGCGCTAGTCCAGCCTCCGCTCTGTCGTTAGTTAAGTAACCTAACGGGTGATGACGGGACCCCGTGGCGAATGCGGATGGTATAAGCGTACATCATATTTTCGTTGTTTTCTGCAATGGTAGGATTAAATGATGGGACGCATTGGAATTAATGCAAGAAAAAAAATAAACCAAGTAAAAGTCGTTGGAACACTTTGAAAACCACTCGGTTCTTTTCAAAACCAACTTTTAAATGCGGAGCTTGAACCACTCCTTTTGAAAGCTATCTCGTTCCATCGATAATATCAAGTTCACTACGTTCACGGTTTCGCCTAAACCATTCGTAGCCCTCCGTCGTTTCACATGAATGGTCAATAAGTATTCAAGCTATGTTTGTTGGCCAAAGTCAAGGCATAGTGATTGGTAGCTATTGGGTATTCATGTGCAGCATAGATAGATGTGTTGGTTTGGGGCAGTTGTTCTATCTTCTAGACACCTACCTGGAGAATGACGGGTAGAACTTGACATGTGACTTATGATTTGTTGGCCAAAGTCAAGGTCATAAGAGCATGGGGCAAAAATCCACATCGGGAGTTTCAAAAGAAACTGAAACTTGCTAGCGCTGCATACCATTTGGAGTGTGATGATTCTGGTAGGATTCCTTCAGTTTTGTCACGCGATGATATTTGGATCCCGATCCTACTGTGTAGCGTTTTGAAAATCGTTTCGGTGAAATTTCGGAAAATCGGTAATATAAGGGGGTTTTCTGTAAAAAGTCAAAATACAAATATCTTATTATAAAAATTAAATATACATATTCTAGCTATGTAATTGCTAGTATTTGGTGTTTATTGAGTCACTGGTGAAATTTCAAATTTTCTGAAGTTTTTTTCCGAAATTAATTATTTTAATATTATTTTAAGTCGTCACTAATACATTTAATTAGGAAAACTTACAAATTGGAATGAGTTGAAATAAATTTTATGCAACATAAAACATTAAATAAAATTTTATCATGTGGTTTTTGAAATGAAATCGTTTGCCAAAACGGTTTAGAAAATATCGAAGAAAAAGGCTTTTTTCGGTGAAATTAGTGTTAATGGGAATTGGGGTATAGCATTTATCTTTTTCCTAACCCACACACCCACACCTCACCCTCTCCCCATGTGGCCGGCCCCACCATGACAGCCCTCTCTCTCCCTCTCCCTCCAATCACCTCACATTTCAAAAGAAAAGAAAAGAAAAGAAAAGAAAATGAAAGAAAGTCAAAAGGGGGGTGGACTTTGCCTTTTTCTCCCCACTTTCTCTATCTCACTCTCTCTCCTCCCCCACTCCCCCATCCTGGCCGAATTCCTGCTGCAAAACAGCCCTCTTTTCCCCCATTTTCCCATCTTTTTGCTTCCAAAAATTCATCAAATACCCATCAAAAAAATCCCAAAATCTAAATCTAGTTCTTACCCATTTTTGTGTAGCCTTAGATGCATGGATTGTGGTGAAAGGAGAGCATTTTGAGAGACTAGATTGCAAGTTTGATCCATGGTTCATGAGGTATAAATCTTGGCTTTTTGTTTAATTTGTTGCTAATACTTTAGTCTAGCTTAATTATAAGTTTAATGGTGGTTTAATTGTGTGTTTGAAAGTTCAAGAAAAGAACTTGAATGCAAGTGAGGGTTTGTGAAATTCAAGAGAAGGAATTGAATCATGTTAGGGTTTTATGTTATGAGATTATGCTTGTGTGATGTTTTGACATACTAATGGTTGCTAAATCAAATTAAGTTGCTAGGTTGCATTTTTGTTGATTTAAATTGTGACAATTACGCTAATTTGCTAACTAGGTTTTGTAAACTATGAATATAATTAAGAGAAAAATCTAAATATGTTTTTCATGACTTCATTAACATTTTAAAGTGTAGTTTAATATTTTAGATCATGCAAATCCAAGCTAGTTTGTTGCATGTGCGTTTTGCTATAAAATGGTCGAAATTACTTAATTGTTGCAAACTAGGTTTTTGGGTTTAATGAAATTGATGAGAGTAAATTATGGAAATGATTTATATGACTTATTTAAGATATTTAATAAGTATATTGGACGCTATATTCATTTAAACGTCGAGTTTTGTACTAAAACGGGTAATTTTTGCTTGCTAGATTTTCTGAAAAATGGCTTCTAGTGAATTTGGGGTTTTTGTGAATTTTAACCTATTCTATATTTAAATTAGTATTCGTGAATGTGCAAATGAGTGTACTTGGGTTTTTTTCTCGATGGTCGGGCGTTTGCACGCCGACGTCGAGGGTTTTTGGGTTGGTTTGTGAAAGCAACCATAGGTTTTGACTTATGTGGGATTCGTGTGTCGTTTCGGTCATGAGTTGGATTTTAATGCGATACGATGCGTTGTGATATGTAGGTACCCCCATGTGGACTTCGAGACGACAAGCAAGCGCGTGGCGACGTCGGCACCGGCGAGCGAGGACCAGGTGAGTAGAATTATATCTACGGGGAGAAGTCGGGTGGATGGCGTATAACACCCCCGCAGTCCGTAGTGTAGCTCATATATATAAGTTTATATAGGTGTTTTATGATACGAGAATGTTCATTCATGTTATGTTTATGAGTTCATGGAGTACTTTTGGGTTAGTTGCGAAACCCTAGAGTAGTTGTTATACCCACATACGCACACACAGACTTGCATACTTTACTTTCTTGTGCGCAGATTGGGATGTGTATATATGTATATATGCGTGGGTATGGGACTATGCATATGTATATTCATATACGCATGCATGGATAATGAGGATAGTACTTGGGATTTAAGATGAGTCGATGAGATTTGATTGAGGCTGTGAGATCGGTGATATAGCAGGGTTCGTATTTGAGATACGACACGACGTTGTAGCGGGTCCTTGACGTAGTGTTTCACACACGTCCATGCATACTTAGGCGGTATCAGTATTGTACTAGACGTAGATCAGTACCCCGATCATGATATTTGATAAAGAGGATACCAGGTGAATAGTATGATGAATGTGATATTGACCCGTACCCAGATTTGGGGATGTCGTACGACGGATTTACGTACGAGCTATATTTTGATGATTGATCCGCACTCTTGACTTAGAATGTCTGGTTATAGATATGGTATCGGATATGATATTATTGAGGCGGGATCACCGACTAATATATATATACAGGTATGTATATGTATCGACTCAGATGTTAGGCGGTTTCCTTACCTGCAGCCCAGCTTGTTAACTTAGTCCTTTAGTTTAGTTTAGTTGTTAGATTAGATTCGATTCTTACCTATTTCAAAAACTAACGAATCGTGGGTATTTTAAAAGACAGCCCAAGGGATCCTACGGATATTTCAAAAGACGTATCTTTTCATAAAAACACCGTAGCCCCTATTTTCAAAACCCCATGATTCGTGTTATTTCAAAAGGCACCATTTGTAGGATTTATATTAGGGTAATGCAGATTAGTTATCGTTGTGTTTAGTATTTAGCTCCCGCTCATTATTACTGTTCGCTCCGCATCGCATACTTATATTATAATTTCTTATTGCATTGTTGGTATCATACTGTTAGGACACCAGCACCATTACCGATGATGCGTATGTACCACGTACACTTGCTTGCCGGCTCACACACCTCTTCATCGGTAATTGCCATGTCACGTACACCTTAGAAAATATTATTTCTTGACATAGCATGTTAGCTAATAGTTTAGACATGATATTAGTGTACTTGCCTTATATGTTAGTTTAGACATTGTAGTTATTACCTGCTACTTCATGCATACTGTTATTTATTGTTATGCCGCATTCATGGATTCTCATGCATATATTCACTTTTTACGTGCTATTGAGGTTTTGGATTCGGATTTCCATGAGATTTTCTGGATTTGGGGAAAAACCGCAAAACATATACAAACTTCTTCTTTCTCTTTTTAAATAAAAAGCGCGGTTTTTCCCATGATGTATGAGTCGTCCACCATGAGTTTGCTGATGGATTTCGAGACCCGATTCTAGGAGTTGGATGAACCGTTTCGGGTACATGGTGGACCCGGTAAGGTACCCCGGGGCAAGAAGCTCGTGGTGATGACGATGAGCCTGGCAGGGGGAGACTACCTACCGGTGATATTATCTGACGCGTCGGATATCCGGATGATACCGCCGTGGTCTTGAGATGGATGGTAGGGGCCGGTCTGGACTGACGGCGCCCTAGATATTGAGATTGAGACATTGAGATTTCGAGATATTGAGGTACTGAGATTTGATGATACAGGCCAGTCCGGATAGCCGGAGCCTGAGATTTTGAGATATTGAGATTTATGTTTTGTGTCGATGATAGACACTGTTGATGCTGATTTCATTATGATACCTCATTTTAAAAATACAAAGGAAATCTCACTAAATTATGAAAACAGTTTCTTCATTTACATATATTCTGTTTTCATGCATTCATACCTCATTCATATGATATATTGCTACCTGAAGCACTAACACGGGCATATGAGATTTCACTCGGGTTAGATATTACCCTAGCCATTATTATAGGCTGCATGTTATACATATATTTGAGGATATATTATGATCATTGACCTAGGTTGCGTTATTTATGCGATTTCTGTGCGTAGATGTTTTTCTATTCACGAGTTGGCAACTCACCCCCGTTGTGCCCCAGTTTCTTGCAGGTTTGCCGTACAGCTTTCATTACGGCTTTGCGGGCATACTTTCGTTCGGGTGATTTGCTAGTAGGTTGGTTTATTTGTATCGTACCCATCATTACATCTTGTATATTATTATTCAATTGTATCTAGAAGTTCCATCAACCAAACATGTATTTATTCTTTGAGATAGAGACCAGTGATGTTATTCTTTTGACCTTAGAGTCGCGCGTTTTATTTCTTGTAGTTTTGAGTTTCCTTTTGAGTTTTTGATCCTCGCCGTTGGCGTTGTATATTATATTGCTTGTGTGGTTATGACCGTCGTTTGACGAAGAGCTAGCTCCCGCTTGGGGATGCCTTTTATTGATTTCGTATACTATTCATGTTGTATCCCGTTTTGGAGCCAATATTTACAAAGGAGACTCTGCCGAAATTTTCAGGAAATATTGATGTTTTTTTTAAAACCTCATAATTCGGCTTATGCTATAAAAATTACTTGTTTAAATTGGTTTTCCTTCACTCTACTACTTTTCTTGGTTTGCATTTATGGGTTTTCGGCTTACTTAGATTACGTACGCCTCGAGACGTTCGTAGTTTAAGTGCCGGTCACATTCCGTACTTTCGGGACGTGACATACTGTGAGTATATGCTACTCTTCCGGAACTTTCTCACTTAACGATCAATGCTATAAACCAAGTAGGTGTCTAGAAAGGTGTTAGCGGGGCTACGCCCACAGGGAAAAGAGATTACTTAATTAAGGAACTTCGCGAAAGCGTTGGAAAACCTCCCTTGAAGTACCGACACTGGCCTGGCTGAACGGTTAAGCAAGTATTGTACAGTGAGATTGATCCTGACTAATTCTTCCTTTATGGTTTGAGGAGGGATTCGAGAGACTGTGGGAGCCATCCTGTTTAGACAAATTAAAAACCACTCTAAACTTGCAAGAGCATTATGCTAAAGTGTTTCTTCTCTCTCTCCTAATTGCAGCGACCAATTATCATGACCGGACTTAACTTACTTCTAGATAAAAACATATTGACAGGGTCAAACTACAAAGATTGGCTCAGGAATGTCAAAATGGTAATCACTTATGACAAGTTGGGGTACCTTCTTACTACCAAAGCTCCCCCTGTCCCAGGTCCCAAAACCAGCGTCGCGGATAGGGAAATCCGTAAGACCTGGAAAATTGACTGCGCGAAGGCCAAGTGCCTCGTGCTTGCCTCTATGGACAATGAACATCAGAGGAGGCATGAGAATATGGACCTCGAATCCATATTTCTCCATACAAAAGAATTGTATGGAGAGCAATCCCGTATCGCCAGATACGAAGTGTCGAAGAAGCTGTTTTCGGCGAGATTGGTCGTCGGATCATCGGTAGCGGAACACGTGCTTAAGATGATTGGCTACATAGAGGAGCTCGCGGACCTTGGGACCACGTTGGAGAATGAGCTCTATACGGACTTGATTCTCCAGTCCCTTCCTTCCACTTACACCCAGTTCATCCTGAATTTCAACTTGCAAGAAAAGGAAGTTGAACTTTCAGAGCTCTTCAACATGCTGAGAAGTGCAGAGGGCACCCCACAGAAAGGTAGGGAAACATCCACTTTTTTTGTAGGAGGATCTTCCTCTTCTAGGTCTAGGGTGAAAGCCAAGGAAAAGAAGAAGAAAACCCCCGCTAAACTAAAGGGCGGTGTTAGTAAGGTGGATACGAAGGGAAAGGCAAAAGCAACAAAGGTAGCGGGGAAGCTTATGGATAAGGAAGAATGCTTTTACTGTCACAAGAGTGGACACTGGAAGAAAGATTGCAGGGCTTGGAAGGCCAGAACACAGGATTTGAAGCAAGTTGCGGTTTCAGCTTCAGGTGTGTATGTTATTGAAAACTGTCTATCAATAAACTCTAAGTTCTGGGTATTGGATACCGGATCAGGATCTCATATCTGTAATTCTTTGCAGGCATTGAGAAAGCGTAGGTTTTTTAAGGCAGGTGACATGACCCTCAAAGTTGCAAACGGAGCTAGCATGGATGCTGAGGCCGTGGGGGACTATCACCTCGGAATGTCAGATGGACATGTTTTGGTTTTACGTAATTGCTTTTTTGTACCCAATGCAACTTGTAATATCATTTCTGTATCTTTAATTTCTAAAGAAGGTTATGAATTTGCGTTTGTAAGTAATGTTGTAAACATTCACCTTAATCAAGTTCTAATTGGGTCAGGTACATTAAGCAATGGTATATACGTATTAAACCAACCACAGATTTTCAATGTCCAGAACACACACAAAAGAAAGTCTCCGGAAACAAATCAGACTTTCTTATGGCATTGTAGACTGGGTCACATCAATGAGAGAAGGTTGACGAAGTTACATACAGAAGGATATTTTGATCCGTTCGAATATCAATCATATGCAACTTGTCAATTCTGTCTCAAAGGAAAGATGACAAAGACTCCGTTCACTGGACACGGAGTAAGAGCGAGCGAGATCTTAGGACTCGTACACAGCGACGTGTGCGCTCTAATGTCTACGCATGCACGAAGCAGTTATTCTTACTTCATTACTTTTACGGATGACTTTTCAAGGTACGGATCTGTTTTCTTAATGAAACATAAATCCGAAGCCTTTGGAAAATTCCAGGAATATAAGAATGAAGTAGAAAAACAAACAGGCAAAAGTATCAAGACACTGAGATCTGATCGAGGTGGTGAATACTTGAGTGCCGAGTTCCTGGATTACTTAAAAGAGAATGGAATTCTCTCTCAGCTTACTCCTCCATACACTCTGCAACATAACGGTGTATCGGAGAGACGGAACCGAACCCTATTGGATATAGTACGGTCCATGATGAGTAACACTGAGTTACCACGATTATTCTGGGGATATGCACTAGAATCAGCTGCATACCTTTTGAACCGAGTTCCAACTAAGACTGTGCCTACTACACCATATCAGATGTGGTGTAGGAAGAGACCCTATCTTAATCACATTAAGACATGGGGATGTCCGGCTTTTGTCAAAAAGCAGCATGCGGACAAGCTCGAGGCACTCTCAGTACAGTGCAAGTTTGTGGGATATCCAAAGAACTCCAAGAGATATTTCTTCTATTGCGAAGAGGAACAAAAGGTTTTTTTTTCTCGTCATGCCCACTTCTTGGAAACTGAGTTTTTGGAAAATCAGATAAGTGGGAGCGCAGTAGAACTGGAAGAAATTCTAGAACCACGAGCTATTACCGAAAGATTAGTAGAACCAGAGGGTTCGAAAGATCAGGACATTCCTACGCCGCTCCGCAGAAGTAGTAGGCAGTCTCATCCGCCCGAGAGATACTACGGTTTTCTTATAGACGGGGATAGAGAGGATTGCATCATTGATAGTGATGAGCCGACTAGCTTCCAGCAGGCCATTCAGAGCGTTGACTCGGTAAAATGGCTGGGTGCAATGCGGACCGAAATGGAGTCCATGTACACTAACAAAGTATGGACGTTGGACGTTGCTCCAGATGGGGTAAAACCCGTAGGATGCAAGTGGATCTTCAAAAGGAAGATTGGTGTAGATGGACAGGTTGAGACCTATAAAGCTAGACTTGTTGCAAAGGGTTTCCGTCAAAGACCTGGCTTGGACTATGATGAAACCTTTTCTCCTGTGGCTATGCTGAAATCCATTCGGATCCTTCTTACCATTGCTGCCTTCCACGATTATGAGATCTGGCATATGGACATAAAGACCGCTTTTCTAAATGGAAATTTAGAGGAGTGTGTCTATATGGACCAGCCAGAGGGTTTCATTCAGAGTGGGAGCAGCAGAAAGGTGTGCAAGTTGTTTAAGTCCATCTATGGACTAAAGCAGGCATCGCGGAGTTGGAACATCTGTTTTGATGAGACGGTCAAAGAATTTGGCTTTATCAAAAATCCAGATGAACTATGCATCTATAGTAGATTTGTAGCAAGAACTGTAGTATTCCTCGTTTTATACGTGGATGACATTCTCTTGATAGGAAATGACAATCCTATGCTACAATCTGTCAAAGGGTTCTTGTCACACAGGTTCTCCATGAAAGACCTGGGTGATGCCTCTTACATTCTGAGGATCTGGATCTATCGTGACAGATCCAAGAGGATATTAGGACTTTCACAGTCCAGGTACATCGACACCATACCGAAAAAATTCAGTATGGAAGATTCCAAGCGCGGTAATCTACCGGCTTGTCACGGGATCACCCTCTCCAAGGAGATGTCTCCCAAGACTAATTTGGAAAGGGATCACATGTCTATTATACCTTACGCTTCTGCGGTAGGCTCTATAATGTATGCGATGTTGTGCACCAGACCAGATGTAGCTTATGCACTGAGTGTGGTAAGCCGGTATCAGTCAAACCCTGGGGAGAAACACTGGATAGCGGTAAAGAACATTCTCAAGTACCTGAGAAGGACTAAGGAGATGTTCTTGGTGTATGGTGGAAAGGACTTCCAGATCGAGGCCTTTGCTGACTCCAGCTTCCAGAGTGACAAGGATGATTCCAAGTCCATGTCGGGTTATGTCTTTACCCTCTATGGAGGGGCGGTGTGTTAGAAGAGTTCCAAACAGGAAACCGTTGCTGACTCGACGATGGAAGCGGAATATATCGCTGCTGCAGATGCCGCAAAAGAAGCCGTCTGGATAAGGAAGTTCTTGACAGAACTTCAGGTGGTTCCGTCCATTGTTGATCCAATACCTCTGTATTGCGACAACAATGGGGCTATAGCTTAAGCGAAGGAACCCAGGTCCCATCAGAAGTCCAGACACATCTTGAGGCGGTATCACCTGATCGGGGAGATCGTGGGTCGCCAGGAGATCGAGGTTCGGAGAGTTGCTACGGAAGATAACACTGCTGATCCATTCACGAAGGCCTTACCCCAGACTCAGTTCGAGCGGCTGATCGAGATGATAGGTCTTCGATACGCCAGTACATGGGCTTAGTGCAAGTGGGAGATTGTTAGTGTATATGCCCTAGAGGCCATTACCGTATCATACTAGTATGTATATTACTTGATGGAAGCTTGGGATATTCACCTTGTATTGATAATCTTGCTCAAAATAGTAGTATGCTACTTGGTTTGTTTCTGCTTTAATGTGTGCATGTGTTTCTTTTAGCATATCGCCTTTACACATTAGTGGAGCCCTTAGGATCTTTGCTTGATTACCAACGTTGTGATGGCAGTCACACTCGTGGAGGCTGGGTAATCCATAAGCACATCATTATGCAGGTCCCTAGTCGCAGGACTATTGAGACAGGGCATCAATACTCCGGAGTAGACTAGCGTATGTGCTTCTTATCCCAGCTTGGGAGACGGTCTGTCCCACAGCCGTCAGTACGTCGTACTTGAGATAGTATGCGGGTGCTCGTTAGGTTACGAGTACACTGGACAGGACTCGTCGGGAACTGTTGGTTGGTATTATACCTATCGTCAGTTATCAGTTCCCAGGTAACATGAGTACAACTTAGTCCGTTGACTTGAAACTGTCACTTCGCCTCGAGTGTGTTGCCACTGCACTTTGATTGCTACCCTACCACGGCTCAAAGGAGTCGTGCAAACAGGTAGTTTTTGGGTGCAGTCCCGAAGCACTTGGAGGCAGTGACGGTTAGACAGGATTCGTCTCTTCCGGTATTGGGGGTTGATATGGCGCTGTGTCTAGGAGAGCCATTACACAAAGTCCCTGGCCAGGGCAAGCGAGATAGACTGGTAGGTTTCCAGCGTTATCTCAAGGTGTTCTGGGCTACACTCCGGCACGACTTGTACCGCTAGTAGGGGACTGACGTTTACCGCCCCTCTAGACCCGCCATGCGATGTTCTTAGACGAACAGACCGGACTGTACGGAGACTGTCACATTCAGGCTCAGTAGGAGTTCAGATGGGTTTACCTCGTCAGTCTTCTTATCGGCATCTACCTGGGGACCGTTACGTACAGCTAGTGCCGCTTGCGGTCTGTGGTTAAACCCACTGCCAGCGTAGTGTCGAGTCTTTAGAGTCCCACACACAGGGTTATTCGCCTTTAGGCAAAATGAGTAGAGGTCGCATGGTTTTGCGACGGGTTCGTTCATATCCGCGCACTTGTGCACGTTTGGTGTCCGGACAGCTTATACTAGCAGGTTTTGGTTTAAGCCGGATCCTAGTATATGATTTGGGATTGGTTTTATCTCATTGTATTCGTGTTCCTCGGAACACGGATACGGGTGTGTATGCACAGTTGACTGAGACAGAGGCAGAGGATTTTCATTAGGGTTAATGACCGTTGTCATTTTCTTAACTGTAACATTTCGAAATAATAAAAATATTATTTTCGGGAAATTTATAATTTAATATTATTTTATTGAATATTTTAATAATTCGGTATAATTAAATACAAATAAATGGAGTAAAATTTGGAAAAATTATGGAAAATCTTAAAATAGGGTAATTTAGAGGTTTATGCCACTTTTAAGCTGTTTTGATTAGTTATATGCTAATTTAGTGCTAATCGCGATTAAAAATCGCTAATCGGGTTTTCGGGCAATTTTGTGTAAAACATGCACATATCATTTCCTACACTTGTATTGCATTTTTCTTGCCATGGTTTTATTTTGGGGTTCACTATTTGAGTGAGAAGGAATTTGAAGGAAAAGAAAAGAAAGGAAAAAGGTAAAGGATTATAATATGGTGGTAGGTGGATGAGAGAGAGAAAAGAGAGGGGGTAGCTTTGACTTAGCCATTTCCCTTCACTTCCGCAACTCAATTTCTCTCTCCCTCTTCCCTTTCAGCTGCTGATGCTGCCCCTCATCTCCCTCCCCTCTTCATTAGCCCCAAATCACCATGAAAACTACACCAACACCCCATCTTCATTTCACAAAAAATGTGCACAAGCTCGAGATCTACACATAGGACCATGAAAGAAAAGATTTTGGCCACTAGGGGCAACTCAAGAAAATTCTTGAGTTGCCAAATGAGGTATTTACTGAACCCTTAGCTTAGTTTTATTATTACTTATAACCCATGTTTAGTTTAGAACCGATATTGTGTGTTTTTGTGGATTGGAGAAAACCTAGTTAGGGTTTGAAGGAATTTTGGATTGTAATGTGAATTTGAGCTCAGTTGAGGTTAGATAAATACCCTAGTGCATGAATAGAGACCCCAACCTGAGAGTTGAAACCCGAAATACGGATTTAGAAATCGATATCGGAAAAGTTATGAAATCTGGGAAGCTTTTATGAGATCTGCTGTCACGACCCGAAAGTACGGAACGTGACTGGCACTTAGATTACGAGACGTCTAAAGGCGTACCGTAACCTAAGTTAGCCAAAGCCCAGAAATCTAACCCAAAAGCAAAAGAGAGTGAAGGAAAACCTTAAATGAAAACGGTTTTGAAATCAATTAAGTTGCATAGAATCCAAAAAAAGAACATCAAAAATTTCTGAAAATTTCGGCAGAGTCTCCCCTGTATTTTCTATCCCCCAAAATGGGTACAACAAGATAATAAACCTGTAAACATAAAAATGGCATCCCCAAGCGGGAGCTAGCTCTTCGCCCAAGGCGGATCACAACCACATGCAATATAATAGTAATATCAAGAGAAGAACATAAAAGAGATGCAAATACCAGAAAACACACGTCGGCTCAAGTGAGCTCGACCCAAAAGAAACCACAAATATACAAGTCTCTCAGTCTTATCACTAGGTCGCATATACAATACATGTGGTAGATGGAGAATACTAGATACAATGATAAAGCAAAAAGAAATAAAGTATACTCGCAACCCACCTACGGGCGATGTCGCGAGTCTGAGCAAAAGGAACTGATGACAAGATAGCCTGCCGCTATAAGACTGACGGGTCCGACCTGCAAGACACTGTGGCACAACGGGGGTGAGTTGCCAGCTCGTGAGTAAATATAACATCTAATAAGGCAATCGTAAGAATGCACGCAATGCACCACAACATGCATGTCCATATGTGCTATGATATCTCTAGTATGCATGCACAGGTATGCAATGTCATTAATAAGTCTTTAAGTGTTTTAACTGCTAAGGTTATTGAATTCTTAACTTTAGAACATGAATATCTGTATAATAGCTAAATATCATCAAGAAATCATCTGAAAACCCATGTCAAGCATCGACACCAAAAAGGAATCATATCTGTCTCAATATCGGGCTCCGTCAGTCCGGATCGGCCCATATCATAAATCTCACGACAACGGTCGGTATCCTCCGGATATCCGCCGCGCCAGACATCACCGGTAGGTAGTCTTCCCCTGCCAGGCTCATCGTCTACAACTCGATCTTCTTGCCCCGGGGTACCAGACCGGGCCTACCATGTACCCGAGACGGTTCATCCACTCCTCGAATCGGGTCTCAAAATCCAACAGAAAACATGAAAACTCATGGTGGACGACACATACATCACGAGAAAACCGCAACTTTGTTTTGAAAATGATAAATATAAGGTTTTGTTAAATTCTTGCGGTTTTCCCCAAGAATCCAGAAATCGCAGAAAACTGAAATCCTCAAGAAAATCATAATGTCCACATGTTATATATATGATAAATGTCTATGATATCAATGTGTATGATGTGAATTTTGGCTAGAGTTCTATGTAAATATGATGATGATGCGAGATATGTGCATGCGATGCAGTTTCATATATCAAGTATGAATTGCAGGTGACGATATTAAGATAAACAGGTTCTATCGTGCACGTGGCATGTCAATTACCAAAGGCGTGTGTGTCACATGAATAGTGTGCGTGCTACAGATGCCAATGGTAATTGTGTTCGTGTCCTACAAAGTGATATCGCATAAGTATGGATGAATGTCCATGCAATCTAATATACTGTTCGTTATAAGGGTATGCAGTGTACATGAATGGATAAGCTAGCTAACTAACAATATGAATCTTGCAAGGGATAAGGAAATCCTAACTAGGGGGGGCGTCTCGCGCCATTCAGACGATTCCCCCATAGATGAATACATCTACTCACCTGAAATCCCCGCTAATCTGATCCGGCCACCGCTTTGCCTTTTCGCACCGTATCCGAAGTTTCCCTGACCGATCCTATATTTGCACAATACCAAGCATAAGATTACAAAACCTAACACAACACAAGTCACAACATACAATTATCCACGCTCTCAAATTAGTCGTAGCATGCACTCAGTGCGCGGAAAAACGCACGAAAATCGCAATCCTTTCACTAAAATCGTCATTTCGGGGAAATCGACAAAACTACAACCCGACTAGACGAAACCCCGCGTTCGCGCATTCTAATAATCCTATACGAAGCTAATAATATTGCTAACCTAACGCAAATTGAACGTCTATTTTCTACAAAAACCTAGTAAGCGATTTTCTTACCGATTTGATACGAACATCGAAATTTGTCGATTTAGCAAGCATATAATTTCACCATTAACCATTCTAATCAATTAGATAACCATCCCTAACATAATCCAACCATTATGCTACAAACCCTAATTTTTAAAAATCAAAACCTTCTCTTGATTTTTCATGAACAAGGATTTACACTAAATTAATACTTTAAACATCTAATTTAGCATAAGCAAACTACCAATTTGCAACTAGTTTAGGATTTTCACCTCTCAAGCTTGAACCCTAGCTTGATCAAGTCACCAAGAAGCCTCCTTTCATCAAGCTTTTGAACTAATTTGGTTGAGGAGAGAGTGGATTAAGGTTTAGTGTTGAATTGAGAATGAAATTTGTGAATTTTCAATGGATTTTTGATAGCAAAATGAAGCAAAATGAAATGAGAGGTGAGGGGATTTCCTGCAGTTTTGGTCGGCCAGCAGGTTAAGGGGGATGTGTGGGATTTTTGGGAGAAGTTTCTAGGTCTACAAACCCATCATGTTATTATTTAATGCTTTCATTTCAACCTTTTTCCAAAAAAAACCCTTTTTAAGCCATTTTTTTCATAATTTTCCCACCAAAAATCTAAAAGTTTGCAAGACATGATATAATTTTATTAACACCATATTTTAGCTTATAAAGACTCCTAATTAAGAAATTTACCTAATTAAATTTGTATTTATCCCTAATTAAATGTATTTAAAAAGGCTTAAAATAATAAAAAAATAATTAATTACGAAAAAAAATTTATTTAACTAGATAATTATAAGTGACATTTTAGTGACAAAATTATAGTAATATCTTACCTAAATTTTGTATAATTAGGTCTACAATGAAAATTATCAATTTTGACTTTTTACGGAAAAAGCCGAAAAATTGGCCGATTACCGAAAAACTGCCTAAACGATTTTCGAAGGGTTACAATCTTCCCCCCTTAAAGAAATTCGGTCCCCGAATTTAGAATTTAACTACGCGTACCTTCAAAAAGATGGGGATATCTCTTCCTCATCTCGACCTCGGTCTCCCAGGTGACCTCCTCGCTGTTCGGGCCACGCCAAAGAACATTGACAGACGGTATGACCTTCGACCTCAATTTCTTTACCTGCCGATCCAAGATGACAACCGGCTGCTCGGTGAAAGAAAGATCACGCTCTAACTGGATCGTCTGGTGCTGAATCGCCTGGGAAGGATCATGAAGGTACTTGCGGAGCATCGAGACATGGAATACGGGGTGAACATCGGGGAAGCTGGGCGGAAGAGCTAACCGATAAGCGACTGGACCAACACGCTCTAGGATATCGAAAGAACCAACATATCTAGGACTCAGCTTCCCTTTCCGCCCAAATCTCATCACACCCTTCATCGGAGAGACCTTCAGGAAAACATGATCGCCAACAGCGAACTCGAGTCGGCGACGGCGCCTGTCAGCATATGATTTCTGCCTGCTCTGTGCCGCTCTCATCCTGTCCCGAATCAGCTGTATCTTCTCGGTCGTCTCCTGTACGATCTGAGGCCCCAAAATATAGCTTTCCCTAAGCTCTTTCCAACATACTGGCGATCGACATCTCCTCCCATATAAAGCCTCAAAAGGTGCCATCTGAATCGTCTCCTGGAAGCTATTATTGTAGGAAAACTCGATCAAAAGCAAATGACGATCCCAGCTACCATCGAAATCTAAAACACAAGCTCTGAGCATGTCCTCAAGAGTCTGAATAGTACGCTCCGACTGACCGTCAGTCTGCGGATGAAAGGCTGTGCTAAAACTCAATCGGGTGCCCAAAGCTTCCTGGAGTTTCTGCCACAATCGGCTGGTGAACTGGGTGCCACGGTCGGACACGATGCAAGTCGGAACACCATGCAGTCGCACTATCTCATCAATATAAACGTGGGCGTACTGAGAAAATCCAAAAGTAGTCTTCACTGGCAGAAAGTGAGCCGCTTTCGTCAGTCGATCCACAATCACCCAAATAGAGTCATACCCTCGACTGGTCCTGGGTAGACCCACAACGAAGTCCATGGATACCTGCTCCCACTTCCACTCAGGGATGGGCAAAGGCTGTAACTCGCCGGCTGGCCTCTGGTGCTCGGCCTTGACTTGCTGACAAGTCAGGCATCTCGACACAAAGTCTGTAATATCCTTCCTCATCCCGTCCCACCAGTAAACCTCTTTCAAATCACGGTACATCTTGGTGGAACCTGGATGCACACTGTATACGGATCTATGTGCCTCCTCGAGAATATCACGCCTCAGTCCCTCTGAATCTGGCACACACAGTCGAGTCCCAAATCGAAGTATCCCCTGATCATCAATCACGAACTCAGAAACTCTGCCCTGCCGAATCTGCTCAATAATCTCTAAGATACGGGCATCGCCGGACTGTGCCTCGCGGATACGGTCAAGTAACTGTGGGCGTGCTCTGAAATGGGCCAGCTGTCCCCCTGTAGGAGTAAACTCGAACTGCACTCTGCTATCACATAAAACCTGCCAATCCGCCGTTGACTGCATCTGTACTGCGCTCAAACAAGATAAGCTACCTCCGGGCCTCCTACTCAAAGCATCTGCCACCACATTCGCCTTGCCCGGATGGTATAAAATCACGCAGTCATAATCCTTCACCAACTCCATCCAACGGCGCTGTCTCAGGTTCAGATCTCGCTGCTGGAAGATATATTTCAAACTCTTGTGGTCAGTGAATATCTGGCACGACTCACCGTATAGGTAATGTCTCCAGATCTTGAGTGCAAACACCACTGCAGCCATCTCTAAATCATGGGTGGGGTAGTTCTGCTCGTGTTTCCTCAGCTGCCGAGAAGCATACGCGATAACTCTGTCGTGCTGCATCAACACACATCCCAGCCCCACTCTAGAAGCATCACAATATACCACGAACCCGCCTGATCCTGAAGGCAATGCTAACACTGGTGCAGTAGTCAGACGAGTCTTCAACTGCTGGAAGCTATCCTCACATGCCTGGGTCCAATCAAAAGAAACCCCCTTCCGGGTCAACCCGGTCAACGGTGCAGCAATGCGGGAGAAATCCTGGACAAAACGTCGATAATAGCCGGCCAGACCTAGAAAACTGCGAACCTCTGTGACTGATACCGGTCTAGGCCAACATTGAACTGCCTCGATCTTCTTCGGGTCCACGCAAATACCATCTCTCGTCACCACATGACCCAAGAAGTCGACACTGTCTAGCCATAATGCGCACTTGGAGAATTTGGCGAACAGCTGATGCTCCCTCAAAGTCTGCAATGTGATACGTAAGTGCTGCTCATGCTCCTCCCGGCTCCGAGAATAAACCAAGATGTCGTCAATGAACACAATGATGAACTGATCGAGATACGGCCTGAACACGCGGTTCATCAAATCCATAAAACCTGCCGGGGCATTGGTGAGCCCGAACGACATCACCAAGAACTCGTAGTGACCATAACGAGTACGGAAGGCGGTCTTCAGAATATCCTCCTTCCGAACCCGCAACTGGTGATAACCTGACCGTAAATCAACCTTCGAGAAAAACCCTGCACCCTGGAGCTGATCAAATAAGTCATCAATGCGGGGTAGGGGATACCTGTTCCGCACAGTAACCCGGTTCAGCTGACGATAATCAATACATAAGCGCATACTTCCGTCCTTCTTCTTAACAAACAGGACGGGAGCACCCCAAGGTGACACACTCGGTCGGATAAGCCCTTTGTCCAGCAAGTCCTGTAACTAATTCTTTAGCTCTCTCAGCTCCGCCGGGGCCATCCGATAAGGAGGTATAGAAATAGGCCCCGTGCCAGGGATCAAGTCAATACAGAACTCAATCTCGCGCTCTGGTGGCAGACCAGGCAGCTCGTCAGGGAATACATCAGGAAACTCTCTCACAACAGGGACCTAGCCCAACAGAACCTCTGTGGAGCGAGTATCACAAATATAGGCTAAGAATCCCTGACACCCTTTCCTTAAGAGCTGACCAGCGCGAAGAGATGAAATCAAGCTGGGAAGGGTAGCGCTACGATCTTCCTGAATAATAAGAACCGGCTCACCAGGAAAACTGAATCTGACTGCTTTTTCACGGCAGTCCACGGATGCATAACAGGTGGCTAGCCAATCCATACCAAGAAGAACGTCAAAGTCTAGCATATCGAGGAGAATCAAATCAACTGAAGAATCTCTCTCCCCGATATGAACGGAACACGATCGGTACACAAAACGGGCAACAAAAGACTCGCCTACCGGGATAATAACGACAAGCGGCTGATCTAACGGAGAAGACTCTCGGCCCAACCTCGGTGCAAAATACGTGGATACATAAGAATGTGTGGAGCCTGGATCAAATAATACCCGTGCATCAAAAGAACATACTGGCAGAGTACCTGTCACGACGGCATTGGATGCCTGTGCATCCTGAGGAGTCAATGCGAACACTCGGGCCTATCCACCACTAATAGCTGGCTGTGCTCTGCCTCTACCTCGGCCTCTGCCTCTACCTCTGTCGCCTCGTCCTCTCTGAACCGGACCGCCACGCCCAGGGCCTCTAGAAGCATCTGGCTGGCGTGAAACATCATCAGGAGTAGGAAGTAAAGCTCTCTGCGAAGGTGGTGAAGGTGGTAAAGTCACATGCGGGACTGTCGCCGCACCCGGACGTCCCATGGTACAGTCTCTGACACGGTGATACTGACTCCCGCACCGAAAACATCCTGGAGACGACTGCTGGGTCTGTGGATATGAACCAAATAACTGACCTCGTCTCAATCCTCTGCCTCCGCCATCTCCCGGAAATAATCTATCACGATGTCTGCCCATCTGCCGCTGAGCTGGCGTATCAGTACGGATCCTCTTCGGCCCAGAAGCGACCGGAGTCTCAGAAATACGCTCCTCCAAAAGTAAGGCTGCATCCATCGCGGCTGCGTATGTATCAAAGTGCTGGGTGCCGATGGCAAGGAATAGCTGTGTATCAAGCCCTCGCACAAACCTCTTTATTCTCTTCTCTTCTGTGTCGACTAGGTACGGAGCATATCGAGACAACTGGGTAAACTGTATATCATACTCCGACACTGTCATCCCAGGAGTCTTGCACAAAGACTCAAAACTACGGGCTCGAGCATCTCGGACACTCTCCGGAAGAAAACGGGCAAGAAATGCAGCTGTAAACTCATCCCAGGTCATAGAAGACAGACCTGCAGCTCGGCCTCTCTCTACTAAGTCGTACCATGTCTGGGCAAGACCCTCCAGACGAAAACTCGCAAACTCCACCAATCTATCATCAGAACACCTCAACGAACGGCAAATCCGAGCCATCCTATCCAGAAATGCCTGTGGGTCCTCTGTCGCATCTGTACCGGTAAAAGCTGGAGGTCTCAATCTCATGAACTCCTGTAGTGAAACAGGGATAGTCTCCGTAGTAGCAGCAGGAGTGACCATCTGTGCAGCAGGTACGATCGTGGTCTGTGCGGTGGAAGGAACGTCCTCGGATCTCTGTGCCCGGCTGGACTCAACTAAAGATCCCATCATCTGCCGCAACTCTTGCATGCCGGCCTCTAATCTGGCAATACGGTCAGGATAAGGCGGATCAGTATGACCCTGAGGGGTAGGTGTATCCTCCCGCTCGATCCTCGCCTCAGACGGGCCCGCCCGAATCTCATCCCTAGCGGCAGCCCGCTGAGCTCTCATAGTCTTTGGCGGCATCGAAGCTGGAATAAGAAACAGGACCGATAAGGACATTGCAATTGAATCAAGGAATGCAAGGAATCAAGAAAGGAAATACAAGCAATTATGTCCTAAGGTTACTTAGGCGGAGTACCGTATCGTAAGTATGCCGCGGATCATACCCACGCTAGGCCACTCTGCTTAAGTCACCTACTCCATCTACCAAGGTCGTCCTACACTCAGAAAGGTAAAACCTACGCTCTGATACCAACTTTGTCATGACCCGAAAGTACGGAACGTGACTGGCACTTAGATTACGAGACGTCTAAAGGCGTACCGTAACCTAAGTTAGCCAAAGCCCAGAAATCTAACCCAAAAGCAAAAGAGAGTGAAGGAAAACCTTAAATGAAAACGGTTTTGAAATCAATTAAGTTGCATAGAATCCAAAAAAAGAACATCAAAAATTTCTGAAAATTTCGGCAGAGTCTCCCCTGTATTTTCTATCCCCCAAAATGGGTACAACAAGATAATAAACCTGTAAACATAAAAATGGCATCCCCAAGCGGGAGCTAGCTCTTCGCCCAAGGCGGATCACAACCACATGCAATATAATAGTAATATCAAGAGAAGAACATAAAAGAGATGCAAATACCAGAAAACACACGTCGGTTCAAGTGAGCTCGACCCAAAAGAAACCACAAATATACAAGTCTCTCAGTCTTATCACTAGGTCGCATATACAATACAAGTGGTAGATGGAGAATACTAGATACAATGATAAAGCAAAAAGAAATAAAGTATACTCGCAACCCACCTATGGGCGATGTCGCGAGTCTGAGCAAAAGGAACTGATGACAAGATAGCCCGCCGCTGCAAGACTGACGGGTCCGACCTGCAAGACACTGTGGCACAACGGGGGTGAGTTGCCAGCTCGTGAGTAAATATAACATCTAATAAGGCAATCGTAAGAATGCACGCAATGCACCACAACATGCATGTCCATATGTGCTATGATATCTCTAGTATGCATGCACAGGTATGCAATGTCATTATTAAGTCTTTAAGTGTTTTAACTGCTAAGGTTATTGAATTCTTAACTTTAGAACATGAATATCTGTATAATAGCTAAATATCATCAAGAAATCATCTGAAAACCCGTGTCAAGCATCGACACCAAAAAGGAATCATATCTGTCTCAATATCGGGCTCCGTCAGTCCGGATCGGCCCATATCATAAATCTCACGACAACGGTCGGTATCCTCCGGATATCCGCCGCGCCAGACATCACCGGTAGGTAGTCTTCCCCTGCCAGGCTCATCGTCTACAACTCGATTTTCTTGCCCCGGGGTACCATACCGGGCCTACCATGTACCCGAGACGGTTCATCCACTCCTCGAATCGGGTCTCGAAATCCAACAGAAAACATGAAAACTCATGGTGGACGACACATACATCACGAGAAAACCGCAACTTTGTTTTGAAAATGATAAATATAAGGTTTTGTTAAATTCTTGCGGTTTTCCCCAAAAATCCAGAAATCGCAGAAAACTGAAATCCTCAAGAAAATCATAATGTCCACATGTTATATATATGATAAATGTCTATGATATCAATGTATATGGTGTGAATTTTGGCTAGAGTTCTATGTAAATATGATGATGATGCGAGATATGTGCATGCGATGCAGTTTCATATATCAAGTATGAATTGCAGGTGACGATATTAAGATAAACAGGTTCTATCGTGCACGTGGCATGTCAATTACCAAAGGCGTGTGTGTCACATGAATAGTGCGCGTGCTACAGATGCCAATGGTAATGGTGTTCGTGTCCTACAAAGTGATATCGCATAAGTATGGATGAATGTCCATGCAATCTAATATACTGTTCGTTATAAGGGTATGCAGTGTACATGAATGGATAAGCTAACTAACAATATGAATCTTGCAAGGGATAAGGAAATCATAACTAGGGGGGGCGTCTCGCACCATTCAGACGATTCCCCCATAGATGAATACATCTACTCACCTGAAATCCCCGCTAATCTGATCCGGCCACCGCTTTGCCTTTTCGCGCCGTATCCGAAGTTTCCCCGACCGATCCTATATTTGCACAATACCAAGAATAAGATTACAAAACCTAACACAACACAAGTCACAACATACAATTATCCACGCTCTCAAATTAATCGTAGCATGCACTCAGTGCGCGGAAAAACGCACGAAAATCGCAATCCTTTCACTAAAATCGTCATTTCGGGGAAATTGACAAAACTACAACCCGACTAGACGAAACCCCGCGTTCGCGCATTCTAATAATCCTATACGAAGCTAATAATATTGCTAACCTAACATAAATTGAACGCATTCTATTTTCTACAAAAACCTAGTAAGCGATTTTCTTACCGATTTGATACGAACATCGAAATTTGTCGATTTAGCAAGCATATAATTTCACCATTAACCATTCTAATCAATTAGATAACCATCCCTAACATAATCCAACCATTATGCTACAAACCCTAATTTTTAAAAATCAAAACCTTCTCTTGATTTTTCATGAACAAGGATTTACACTAAATTAATACTTTAAACATCTAATTTAGCATAAGCAAACTACCAATTTGCAACTAGTTTAGGATTTTCACCTCTCAAGCTTGAACCCTAGCTTGATCAAGTCACCAAGAAGCCTCCTTTCATCAAGCTTTTGAACTAATTTGGTTGAGGAGAGAGTGGATTAAGGTTTAGTGTTGAATTGAGAATGAAATTTGTGAATTTTCAATGGATTTTTGATAGCAAAATGAAGCAAAATGAAATGAGAGGTGAGGGGATTTCCTGCAGTTTTGGTCAGACAGCAGGTTGAGGGGGATGTGTGTGATTTTTGGGAGAAGTTTCTAGGTCTACAAACCCATCATGTTATTATTTAATGCTTTCATTTCAACCTTTTTCCAAAAAAAACCCCTTTTTAAGCCATTTTTTTTCATAATTTTCCCACCAAAATTCTAAAAGTTTGCAAGACAAGATATAATTTTATTAACACAATATTTTAGCTTATAAAGACTCCTAATTAAGAAATTTACCTAATTAAATTTGTATTTATCCCTAATTAAATGTATTTAAAAAGGCTTAAAATAATAAAAAAATAATTAATTACGAATTTTTTTTTATTTAACTAGATAATTATAAGTGACATTTTAGAGACAAAATTATAGTAATATCTTACCTAAATTTTGTATAATTAGGTCTACAATGAAAATTATCAATTTTGACTTTTTACGGAAAAAGCCGAAAAATTGGCCGATTACCGAAAAACTGCCTAAACGATTTTCGAAGGGTTACATCTGCTATCACCTGAGACATCCTAAAATAAAATTGAATGGACTGTGACATGTGCAGGCACCCAGGAAACTACCACCAAGACCCTAGCCCCTAACTCCATGACCCGGCCGCCAATTAATTCCCTCTGGCCGCAAATTGCGGCCAGACCTGCACCAATTTGGGTCGTTTTGGTTCTACTGCTCCTACATCTGTAGTTTAGGCCCCTGGCATGTATAGATTTGTCTAATTTGACCTAAGGTGAAATCTGGAGCCTATTTCCTTAATTGCTGTTTTGGATTCGTGTTTCCGTATTCCGTATTTTTAATTCTGAATTTATGTATTGTGTTTTACCTCGACCATTTGGCGTTTATACGATGATATCGAGGGTTGTTGATGGGTTTGGAAGCCGTTGTCCATAGGTTTTAACCTATAGATCTTAGCGTATCGTTTTGAGATTCGTATGCCGTTTTAGTTCGGAATTGGTTTTGATACGCATTTGCGATACGTTAATGTATAGGTACCCCATGAAGACTTCGGGACAACAAGCAAACGCGTAGTGACGTCGACAATGAAGACGTAAGGTGAGTAGATTATATCTACAGGGGTAAGTCGGGGGATGACGTATAGCACCCCCGCAGTCCGTAGTTGATATACTATATATGATAGTTATAGTGTGTCATGGATACTGTGTTAGGTGTTTTATGGATAGTTTAGGCTTAGAAGTAAACTAGTGTAGTTCATAGCCACAACCCTAGAATAGGTTTACACCCATACGCACAACCTTGCATATTCACTATACTTACACTGTGTTAATGATGATATTGGATGACTTTGGAGATGAGTCGATGATATTGGGCTTGGTGCCGTGAGATCGGTGATTTGATATGATTCATATTTGGGATACGATATGTGATTCTTAGCGGGCCTTTGGGCATGTGTTTTACCCCCCGCATTCATAATTATATAGATGGTATCGATTTGTACTAGACTTAGATTCAGTATCCCAGATTATGTGTTATGATGATAAGAATACCAGGTACTTGATGAGATAATGTGATATTGATCCGTACCCAGCTATTGGGATGCCGTACGACGATTTACCGTACGAGCTTTATATTGATGATAGATCCGCACTCATGACTTGAGGATTGTCATATGATATACTGTATTGTACGCGATACTATTGAGGCGGGATCACTGACTATTATATGTATATATATTTATATTGACTTAGATTTAGGTGGATTCCATACCCCTCCCGGTTGACTTGATACTTAGATCTGTGGTCTGCATAATAGATGTTAGACTAGACCCAAGTCATACCTATTACAAAAACCCCGATTTGTCTTATTTCAAATGGCAAGCTGCATTATTATTCATTTACCATTTATTCTACGGCTCGCATTGCATTGCATGCTCATATGTTATTGATTCATATTCTTTGTGCATATGCCTTTACATAGTTGCATGCTTATATTAGTGTTCTTGTTGCATGTATTATAATTCATGGATTTCGCACTGTGATATGGTTGCATATGATGATTCTGGATTGTTTTACTCCTGCGTATTGTGGTATGGGATGCTGAAATATATATGTATACCCATAGAGTATATATATATTAGTGGTATGGGACGCTGATATATATATACGCATACTTAATATATCATCATGATGATCTATGCAAATTTACATATGCATTATGTGAGAGGATCCTATGTGCTCGGAGCTTATGAGCTCGATGTGAGAGGAGCCTATGTGCTCGGAGCCTATGAGCTCGATGTGAGAGGAGCCTATGTGCTCGGAGCCTATGAGCTCGATGTGAGAGGAGCCTATGAGCTCGATGTGAGAGGAGCCTATGTGCTCGGAGTCTATGAGCTCGATTTGAGAGGAGCCTATGTGCTCGGGGCCTTTATGGTCGATGGTATATTATATCTCCCCTACCCCACATTTATTGTATATGCATTGCATCACATATTAGTAGTACCTGATAGAGTACCTTCATGAATGCTGCATACATGTCGGATACATGATATATGGGTTTCACTTGATATTGAGATATATAGTTTGTGTCAATACTCCCCGTTGATTTTCTGATGATTTCATTCACGATATCTCCTATTTTCATTTTACCGCATACATACACCATATTTATTATATATTGTTACGTGAGGCACTGGCACGAGTACTTGGCACTACACTTATGTTCAGATATTACACTGCCACTTTACTATGCTTCAAACTTATTCATTTGAGGTTTATATTATATCTGATCGTTTTGACTTAGGTTTATGTCATGCTTCCAATTTCTTCTTGTAGATATTTTCTATTCACGAGTTGGCAACTCACCCCCGTTGTGCCACAGTTCTTGCAGGTTTTGCCGTACAGGTTCCATAGCGGCATTTCCGGCACATTGCTTCCTTTGCGGGTGATTTGCTTGGTAGGTGGGTTCTTCGCGTCAGAACCATCCTTGTATATGTATTATTCCTTGTATCTAGAAATTCCATCAACCAAAACTTGTATATTGTTTCAGACTCAGAAACTAGTGATGTATTATTTCGACCTTAGAGTCGCGCTTATTAGTGTTAAGGTTTTCATGTTACTGTGAGTTTCTTTTGAGTTTGATCCTCGCCTTTCGGCGTTGTATATTATATTGCTTGTGTGGGTTGTGCTCTTTGTTTATGCGTAGTAAGTGTTAGATAAAATGCCTCAAGGGAAAATAATTTACAAGATATGTTTCTTTACTCTTAAAATGGTTTTAGATTTCTGGGCTTTTGGCTTACTTGGACCAGATGGAGTCCTATAGACTTCATATGATTCAAGGGCCAGTCACGTGCTCTTTCGGGGCGTGAAAAAATTGGTATCAGAGCGCTAGGTTAACCTTGGTTCGAGTCTAAGTTTGACTATGTGGAGCCTAGGGCGTCTATATATATACGGAACTTAGGCTTGACCTTACGGAACTTAGACTTAGTCGAGGGGGTATTAGACCCGAACTTTCGTCGTGTAGGATGACCCTTGGTTGATGGAACAGTTGACTAAAGTAGAGTGACGTACCGTGGGTATGTTCCGCGGCATACTTACGATACGCTACTCCGCTTAAGGAACCTTAGGATGCATATATTTTCGAGATCAGTGATGCTCTTCATATCCATGATTATATATCTATTTGAGATCCTCGATTCTATTAGTTTCATGATCATACCTTCATTGATGCTGTTCCTTCTTTTGATCATGTATCCACTCTAGATCTGTTGTTCTCTTTCTTGTCATTGATCTGCTCGCTTCAATACTCGATTGAGGTTCTTGTCGCCATTGTTTGAGCGCAGTTGGGCTGCTGCTAGGGTTACGATCAGGGCGAGCTCGTCTGGTACGAGGGCCGACCGTTGTGTTTTCTGGTGACATGGGAACGTCTCGAGTTAGTACTGGTGATTGTGACCTCTAGTGGAGGCGAGTGCTTGGTTTTACACCGGATGATCGGACCATTGTTAGAGCTGTCAGTTGAGAGAGGACTGTTGATGTATAGCATACCTCAGAGTGTATGATGTTGCCTACCGTGCAAACAGATGGACCAGCTGTTGCTGAGATTGATAGGATGTCACTTCCGGAGCTTACGAGCTGAGATCGCCGGAGCTTCCAGGCAGATATGAGACAGATGATAGCTTGTCTACCCGATTTAAGAGACGAAGGTGATCCGTCCGATTTATGCGCCAGAGCAGGCCCAGTCGAGTTGAAGATTTCCCGTATGGAGAGTCTTACTCAGATCTAGAGCAGACCAATTTAGAGATGACCGCCAGTGTATCGCCTTTCCTGGAGGATTGAGGTGCTGTTCAGCGTACAGGCGAAGGAGCCAGTTGTTGCTGCGAACAACGAGATGTTGCCCCGGATGTTGGAGCTATTGCGGTACGAGTTGTACTATGAGATGATAGAAGGTCGTTAGTCATCGAGGACGAGTAATTAGGACATGTGGATTGTTCGCCTACCCCGATGCGAGGTCATCAGATAGAATGATTCCAGCTAGAGGCGACTTCGTGCAGGTTCGTTGAGAGTCGATTGAGACGATCGAATGTCAGGAGCCCATTTTCCAAGTTTAAAGTATTCGGAAAGACATGCAGGTGATTCTATGGACCCTCTAGAAGAATGAAACCCTAACTCGACTTAATGACCGTGTGGAAGCCTTTGAACCTTAGGGTTTGCGGAAGTTCCACGGCGCCATTAGTGAGGCTTGGGTTTGCCCTTCTACGGCTGGACCACTGATGCTGTGGTATGTATTCGATACTATTAAACTGAACCCAAGATGTTGATCTCTTGGGGGATTATGAGGGTCTGACGATTCGGTCGGATGATTCGACATCATTCGGATATCATATGATGGGACACACTGCTGGGGAGACTCCAGATATGAGGATAGCCGTTAGAGCGCAGTCCGTGCAGCCACGATGAGACGAGTCCAAATCAGTCGACATTGAAGCAGAGTGAAGTAAAGAGTTCGCAAGAGATTTCGACGCGATGACGTCCCACTCCGCTGACATCAGAGATGCGATACGCACGCAGAGGCATTGTATATGGATATACCTTCCAGAAGGAGTTGCGACGAGTATGCAGCCACTCCGGAATAAGAATTTGCTTCAGTAATGGATGATGACTTCCGGGCAATTCGGCAGGAATGAGATTTTAGAGAGACCTCGACAGGACCTTTCTGGAATACTATACGAGAAGACCTAGACCCAGGAGTGGTCATATTGCGCACACCCAGCAGGCCAGAGTTCGGCATCGTCGACGAGGTAGTTGACCAGGTTCGGATAAAGGACCTTACCCAGATGCGTTGCGAGTTGATCGAGGACGGACGAGTATTGAGTATTCATCCGATGGTTGGGACGTGTTCCCGAGGACCTGTTCGGCCAGACATCTTCTACAGAATGATGAAGTTACAGAGCACGCGATTTCGAGTCCGTGCGAGAGACTTCGGATTGGCCGTGGCTGAGAACAGTGAAGTGCGTAGATAACATGGCGTGACGTCATAGTGGACAACGATAGAGACAAGTGGAACCAGAAGTTCATGTGAGACGCTGACGAGCTGTCGTTACTTCCCGTCGAGACTAGAGACCTGATATACTTACAGAGGCGTTGGGATGCGACCAATTTCTGAGAAAATGCTGTGCTGAGGACACAGATGTCCATCGAGCGAGAAAAGAGATATGCAAAAGTACCAGCCTCCGTACAGACCTGCATAGGCAAGATCGGAAGAGACCTTGAGCGGGATTCCTTCTAGGACACTGCTGCCATGATATTTGCACCCAGGATCGGATGTGTAATGTGTATTCAGAGGACCAGAAGCCGATGCCAGTGACATGATGCTTTACAAGTGGTCGTGGGGATTGACCGAGAGATGACAAGAGAAGTGCCAGAACGGAATCGTCCCCGTTAGCACACCTGACAGGGCCGATGAGCCGATTGATTGGAAATTGGTAATCCGCAGAGGAGATAAGGACCCATAGACAGAAGACACCAGACCGTGAGCAAGAGGCAAGTAGATATCTCGCGCTGCTAGCATTGGATGCACCCTTAGTGTTTTGAGATACGATTTTGGTGCACACCAGATGCACTAAATCGGGTTTCCTTGTGCATGTCAGATGCACCTGGTTTTGCTGTCAGGCACACACGTTGCCTATGACAGATGTTGTGAGCACACCCGTTGCACCTGTATGGTACTTATGTGGATTTTGTTTTCCGTGCGCACCTGACGCACGGGGTATTCTTATATACGCCTTAGGATTGATGTTTGTGGAGCCCCGACAATTTGAATTTTTGCTGAAATGTTTTAGTACTTGGGGGCTTAAATTTAAATTCGGGGACCGAATTTATTTAAGGGGGGTAGATTGTAACATTTCGAAATAATAAAAATATTATTTTTGGGAAATTTATAATTTAATATTATTTTATTGAATATTTTAATAATTCGGTATAATTAAATACAAATAAATGGAGTAAAATTTGGAAAAATTATAGAAAATCTTAAAATAGGGTAATTTAGAGGTTTATGCCACTTTTAAGCTGTTTTGATTAGTTATATGCTAATTTAGTGCTAATCGCGATTAAATATCGCTAATCGGGTTTTCGGGCAATTTTGTGTAAAACATGCACATATCATTTCCTGCACTTGTGTTGCATTTTTCTTGCCATGGTTTTATTTTGGGGTTCACTATTTGAGTGAGAAGGAATTTGAGGAAAAAGAAAAGAAAGGAAAAAGGTAAAGGATTATAATATGGTGGTAGGTGGATGAGAGAGAGAAAAGAGAGGGGGTAGCTTTGACTTAGTCATTTCCCTTCACTTCCTCAACTCACTTTCTCTCTCCTTCTTCCCCTTCAGCTGCTGCTGCTGCCCCTCATCTCCCTCCCCTCTTCATCAGCCCCAAATCACCATGAAAACTACACCAACACCCCATCTTCATTTCACAAAAAATGTGCACAAGCTCGAGATCTACACATAGGACCATGAAAGCAAAGATTTTGGCCACTAGGGGCAACTCAAGAAAATTCTTGAGTTGCCAAATGAGGTATTTACTGAACCCTTAGCATAGTTTTAGTATTACTTATACCCCATGTTTAGTTTAGAACCGATATTATGTGTTTTTGTGGATTGGAGAAAACCTAGTTAGGGTTTGAGGGAATTTTGGGTTGTAATGTGAATTTGAGCTCAGTTGAGGTTAGATAAATACCCTAGTGCATGAATTGAGACCCCAACCTGAGAGTTGAAACCCGAAATACGGATTTAGAAACCGATATCGGAAAAGTTATGAAATCTGGGAAGATTTTATGAGATCTGCTATCACCCGAGACATCCTAGAATAAAATTGAATGGACAGTGGCATGTGCAGGCACCCAGGAAGCTACCACCAAGACCCTAGCCCCTAACTCCATGACCCGGCCGCCAATTAATTCCCTCTGGCCGCAAATTGCGGCCAGACCTGCACCAATTTGGGTCGTTTTGGTTCTACTGCTCCTACATCTGTAGTTTAGGCCCCTGGCATGTATAGATTTGTCTAATTTGACCTAAGGTGAAATCTGGAGCCTATTTCCTTAATTGCTGTTTTGGATTCGTGTTTCCGTATTCCGTATTTTTAATTCTGAATTTGTGTATTGTGTTTTAACTCGACTATTTGGCGTTTATACGATGATATCGAGGGTTGTTGATGGGTTTGGAAGCCGTTGTCCATAGGTTCTAACCTATAGATCTTAGCGTATCGTTTTGAGATTCGTATGCCGTTTTAGTTCGGAATTGGTTTTGATACGCATTTGCGATACGTTAATGTGTAGGTACCCCATGAAGTCTTCGGGACGACAAGCAAACGCGTGGTGACATCGACAATGAAGACGCAAGGTGAGTAGATTATATCTACAGGGGGAAGTCGGGGGATGACGTATAGCATCCCCGCAGTCCGTAGTTGATATACTATATATGATAGTTATAGTGTGTCATGGATACTGTGTTAGGTGTTTTATGGATAGTTTAGGCTTAGAAGTAAACTAGTGTAGTTCATAGCTACGAACCCTAGAATAGGTTTACACCCACATGCACACCCTTGCATATTCACTATACTTACACTGTGTTGATGATGATATTGGATGACTTTGGAGATGAGTCGATGATATTGGGCTTGGTGTCGTGAGATCGGTGATTTGATATGATTCGTATTTGGGATACGATATGTGATTCTTAGCGGGCCTTTGGGCATGTGTTTTACCCCCCGCATTCATAATTATATAGATGGTATCGATTTGTACTAGATTTAGATTCAGTATCCCAGATTATGTGTTATGATGATAAGAATACCAGGTACTTGATGAGATAATGTGATATTGACCCGTACCCAGTTATTGGGATGCCGTACGACGATTTACCGTACGAGTTTTATATTGATGATAGATCCGCACTCATGACTTGAGGATTGTCATATGATATACTGTATTGTACGTGATACTATTGAGGCAGGATCACTGACTATTATATGTATATATATTTATATCGACTTAGATTTAGGTGGATTCCATACCCCTCCCGGTTGACTTGATACTTAGATATGTGGTTTGCATAATAGATGTTAGACTAGACCCAAGTCATATCTATTACAAAAACCCCGATTTCTCTTATTTCAAATGGCAAGCTGCATTATTATTCATTTACCATTTATTCTACGGCTCGCATTGCATTGCATGCTCATATGTTATTGATTCATATTCCTTGTGCATATGCCTTTACATAGTTGCATGCTTTTATTAGTGTTCTTGTTGCATGTATTATAATTCATGGATTTCGCACTGTGATATGGTTGCATATGATGATTCTGGATTGTTTTACTCCTGCGTATATATATCAGTGGTATGGGATGCTGAAATATATATGTATACCCATAGAGTATATATATATTAGTGGTATGGGACGCTGATATATATATACGCATACTTAATATATCATCATGATGATCTATGCAAATTTACATATGCATTATGTGAGAGGATCCTATGTGCTCGGAGCCTATGAGCTCGATGTGAGAGGAGCCTATGTGCTCGGAGCCTATGAGCTCGATTTGAAAGGAGCCTATGTGCTCGGGGCCTTTATGGTCGATGGTATATTACATCTCCCCTACCCCACATTTATTGTATATGCATTCCATTACATATTAGTAGTACCTGATAGAGTACCTTCATGAATGCTGCATACATGTCGGATACATGATATATGGGTTTCACTTGATATTGAGATATATAGTTTGTGTCAATGCTCCACGTTGATTTTCTGATGATTTCATTCACGATATCTCCTATTTTCATTTTACCGCATACATACATCATATTTATGATATATTGTTCCGTGAGGCACTGGCACGAGTACTTGGCACTACACTTATGTTCAGATATTGCACTGCCACTTTACTATGCTTCAAACTTATTCATTTGAGGTTTATATTATATCTGATCGTTTTGACTTAGGTTTATGTCATGCTTCCAATTTCCGCTTGTAGATATTTTCTATTCACGAGTTGGCAACTCACCCCCGTTGTGCCACAGTTCTTGCAGGTTTTGCCGTACAGGTTCCATAGCGGCATTTCCGGCACATTGCTTCCTTTGCGGGTGATTTGCTTGGTAGGTGGGTTCTTTGCATCAGAACCACCCTTGTATATGTATTATTCCTTGTATCTAGAAATTCCATCAACCAAAACTTGTATATTGTTTCAGACTCAGACACTAGTGATGTATTATTTCGACCTTAGAGTCGCGCTTAGTAGTGTTAAGGTTTTCATGTTACTGTGAGTTTCTTTTGAGTTTGATCCTCGCCTTTCAGCGTTGTATATTATATTGCTTGTGTGGGTTGTGCTCTTTGTTTATGCATAGTAAGTGTTAGATAAAATGCCTCAAGGGAAAATAATTTACAAGATATGTTTCTTTACTCTTAAAATGGTTTTAGATTTCTGGGCTTTTGGCTTACTTGGATCAGATGGAGTCCTATAGACTTCATATGGTTCAAGGGCCAGTCACGTGCTCTTTCGGGTCGTGACATTAACCCTAATGTTTATGTATGAAATATGATTTATTAATATTAGTTAATTATAATTGTGTATGGTTAGGGTTGTTGACCATTTGATTATACTTGACTTGTTGACCTAGGTTGACAAGTTGACCATCATTATTTCATATGAAAGATGCTCTTTGATCCTTGCAAAAGCATTTAATGTGAAATGATAATGGCCATTTCTTGATTAACCATCATAATTATGTTTAGCTAATTATTTATTTATCATAATTCACATATATGTGAGAAGGTTGGTTTATTCTTCTCACTTTATCATTTTTATTCTCTCTCCTCCTCTTCCTCTCTCTCTAGCTCTCCCCTCTCATGAGTTGAGAACCATTTGAGCTTGAGATTGTAGGGTTCCTAGGCACTCTTGTGAAGGTTCAAAAGGCATCAAACATGCCCGGATTAAATTTTAGACGTGCCGAACAACCCAAAGCCGGGATCTTTGCTAGATTATTAGGGTTTAACATGCAAGAAGATAACTTTTATCTAAGTGTGAGGGATTACAACCTTTGTAGTCCGCTCCTTCACTTCACAAGCTCCGAGTAGAAGTCCCTTTGCCACGATCCACGATCTCCCGGACTCATGAGAGGCTCCACGACTCGAACGATCCATGCTAGCTCGAAGTATTCCAAATCTCCGATGATCTACCTTGAAGTTGCTACGACTCAAGCTTTCTCACTCTTATAAGATGAACACACTAATCTCAAGGGCTAGATGAGATGAGGATGAGAGAGTAGTAATTTTGCTTTCTTTTTATATCATTTTCTCATATTTTATCATCACTTTAGGATTTTCAAGAGAGCTTCTTCAAGAGAGAAGAAGAAGAAGATAATGGAAATGATAATGATAATCCTTTTTCTTTTGTGATGAATAGAAATAAAACATATGATTGATATATAACCATGGTCAAGGATGTATGGCTAAGAATAAGTAGAGAAACAACTAGAGTTAGGGTTTGGTTAAGTTAAAAATGTGTCATCACAAAATATCTTAACCATGACAAAAGAATAAAGCTTCTAGAAGGAACTTGAAGCATCTAACCCTAATCAAACCCTAACCTCAATTAATCATCCTTAAACATGTTTAACAATTAATCATATCATGTCACAATAATATATATCACATATATATTATATATTTGCAACAAAAGAAAATAATACAATTAACATATATCGCATATATATCAATGTATCATCCACTGAGAAAATGAAATAATAAAGCAAGCCAATATTAGTTAATATAATAATATATCATATATATATTATTATATATTAAATCATCGAATCAACACTTGATCCGGCGATCCGGCTATATCGAATATAACCGACTAATATATCATGTACCGATTCATCGAATCAACGCTTGATCCGATGTCCCGGTTCATATCTAAATATCGCGAGAAAATAATTCGGTATCCCATATCGCATTATTCTCGTTCCTGCGCATATCACATATGTGCCACTACTCCGTTTCGCCTGAGCCAAGAAACCTCTGTGTAGGACTCTAAAGAATCGTCAATACGCCGGTAGCAGGTGATGATCATATCAAACACCCACAAGCTGCAAGCGGTCAGCTAAACGTAACAGCCACCCAGGTATTGAGCGATCAGAAGATCAACAAGCTAGCCTGTGCGTTCTCTTGTGAATCCGATCAGTAACACTCCCGTACAGTCCGGTCTGTTCGTCTGATATGTCGCATATCAAGTCTAGGGGTGGTATACGTCAGACCCCAGTAACCGATAAGTCGTGTCGATGTGTGGCTCATAACGGGTCGAGAAACTACTAGTAACACTTACCAGTAAATCTCTATATCAGCCCTGGCCAGGGACTTCCAGTTATAGCCAATCGAACACAGCACAACATCAACTCCCTATACCGGGAGAGATGAATCCCCTCCTATCGCTCATTGCCTCCATGTGATTCGGGACTGTACCCAAAAGCCACCGTTTTGCACGCCCTCTTGGACGTGGTAAGGTGGAAATCAAAGCACAGTGGGAATCACACAAGACTCTATGACGATCTCGGGTCTACAGACTACCCTGTACCAGTGTCACCGGAGAACTGCCGTTTGACGTGTGGTATATCACCATCTGGGAGTTCTCGGCGAGTCCGTCCAGTGTACCCAGTCTCCACTGAGCACCCGTACACCATCTCTGATGTCAAACACCGATGGATATGGGATCATCCATCGCCCATCATATGGGTCAAGATGCGTATACGCTAGTCTACTCTGGTGTATCGATGCCCTGTCTCGATATACCCTCGACTAGGAACAGTTATAGGATGTACTCATCGACTACCGCGGCCCCACTAGTATGATCTCATCATAGTCCCGGTAGTCGAGTACATGTCCTAAGGGCTTTATCAACATGTGAGAGTAAAACAGTAAACCAATACAAGTCAACATGTTAAGATAAAGTGAAACCAAATAGCATACTATCATGACGAGCAAGAAAGTCATCTCTATATATAACCAAGCATCCATTATAATATACATCATATGTACAACAATGGCCTCTAGGGCATATACATAACTAACAATCTCCCACTTGCACTAAGGCCAGCTGCTGTAGTATCGCATACCCAGCATCCCGAATAATCTCTCAAACTGTATCTGGGGAATAGTCTTCGTGAATTGATCCGCAGTGTTGTCCTTCGTATCTACTCTCCTGACCTCGATCTCCCGGCGATCAACTATCTCCCTGATCAGGTGATACCGCCTCAGAATATGTATGGACTTTTGATGGGATCTGGATTCCTTGGCCAATGCCACAGCTCCATTGTTATCACAATACAGAGGTATTGGATGCTCAATGGATGGAACCACACCAAGTTCACTAATGAACTTCTTGATCCAGACAGCTTCTTTGGCAGCATCGTTGGCAGCGATGTATTCAGCCTCCATCGTTGAGTCTGCAACGGTATCCTGTTTGGAACTCTTCCAACATACCGCCCCTCCATTGAGGGTAAAGACAAAACCCGAATGCGACTTAGAGTCGTCCTTATCACTTTGGAAGCTGGAATCGGTAAAGGACTCCACCTGGAGTTCTCCATTACCATACACCAAGAACATCTCTTTAGTACTTCGCAAGTACTTGAGAATGTTCTTCACAGCTGTCCAATGACTCTCTCCAGGATCTGCTTGATACCGACTCACTACACTTAGTGAGTATGCTACATCGGGTCTGGTACATAGCATTGCATACATGATAGAGCCTACTGCCGAAGCATAGGGTATCCCTTGCATGCGAGCTCTCTCCAAATCAGTCTTGGGAGACATCTCTTTGGAGAGAGTGAGTCCAGAGATCGCGGGTTGGTTCCCACGCTTGGATTCTTCCATACTAAACCTCTTTAGTATGGTGTCAATGTACCTGGATTGGGATAATTCCAGTATCCGTTTAGATCTATCTCTATAGATCATGATTCCCAATATGCAGGAGGCATCACCTAGATCTTTCATTGAGAATCTCTGTGATAAGAAGAGCTTGACTGATTGCAGCATAGGAATATCATTTCCTATCAAGAGTATGTCATCCATGTACATACGAGGAAGACAACCTTACCCTCTGCTACCTTCTTATAGATACAAGGTTCATCTATATTTTTGATGAAGTCAAACTCTTTGACTACAACATCAAAATAGATGTTCCAACTCCGCGATGCTTGCTTTAACCCATAAATGGATTTAAGCAGCTTGCACACCTTTCCGCTGCTCCCACTATCTACGAAGCCCTCTGGCTGAGTCATGTACACGCTCTCTTCTAAATCACCGTTTAGAAAGGCGGTCTTAACATCCATTTGCCAGATTTCGTAGTCATGGTATGCAGCAATGGCAAGTAAGATCCGGATGGACTTAAGCATAGCCACTGGAGAAAAGGTTTCGTCATAGTCCACACCTGGTCTTTGACGAAAACCTTTTGCTACAAGTCTAGCTTTGAAAGTCTCAACTTTTCCATCTACACCAAATTTCTTTTTAAAGATCCACTTGCTCCCAATGGGTTTTATCCCTTCAGGAGCATTTTCCAAAGTCCATACTTTGTTGGTGTACATGGATTCCATCTCAGATCGCATTGCATCCAGCCATTTCACAGAGTCACCACTCGTGATGGCCTGCTCGAAACTAGTCGGGTCATCATCATCCATGATGCAATCTTCGCTTCCACCATCTATGAGAAAACCGTAGTATCTCTCAGGTGGACGAGAAACCCTACTAGATCGGCGGAGAGGCTGGGGTTCGTCGGGTACTACTGAATCCTCTGGTTCCACTAAATCATCTGTTGTAGTTTGTTCTGCTGGAACCTCTTCCAGTTCTACCTCAATGCCACTAATCTGTTTCATAAGAAAACCTTTTTCTAAGAAAGTGGCATGTCGAGAAACAAACACCTTTTGTTCCTCGGGGTGGTAGAAGATATACCCTTGTGAATTTTTGGGATATCCTACAAACTTACATAAGACTGATCTTGCCTCGAGTTTGTCCGGATTTTGTCTTTTGACATAGGCTGGACAACCCCATATCTTAACATACTTAAGAGATGGTCTCTTCCCTTTCCATATCTCATACGGAGTGGTAGGCACTGATTTAGTAGGAACCATATTCAATAGATGTATGGCTGTCTCAAGCGCATACCCCCAGAAGGAAATAGGTAACTCAGCCTCGCTCATCATAGAGCGTACCATATGTAATAGGGTGCGATTCCTCCGCTCAGATACACCGTTGTGCTGTGGTGTATAAGGAGGAGTAAGCTGAGAGAGAATCCCATTCTCTTTTAGATAATCTAAAAACTCACCGCTTAAGTATTCACCTCCTCGATCAGATCGAAGAATCTTAATACTTTTGCCCGTTTGGTTCTCTACTTCGTGCTTATATTCTCTGAATTTCTCAAAAGCTTCAGACTTGTGTTTTAACAGGAACACATGTCCGTATCTAGAGAGATCGTCAGTGAATGTAATGAAGTAGGAAGAACCGTTCCTAGCATGCGTAGACATGGGACCGCATACATCACTATGTATCAGTCCTAAGAGTTCAGTAACTCTTTCTCCGTGTCCACTAAACGGAGCTTTGGTCATTTTTCCTTTGAGACATGAATGGCAAGTATCATAAGATGATAATTCGAACGGATTCAAATAACCATCCTTATGTAACTTAGCCAGTCGTGTCGCATTGATATGACCAAGTCTACAATGCCACAAGTAGGATTCGTTCATATCCGAACTTTTCCTCTTGTGTGTGTTTTGTATATTCAGGACTGTATTCTGATTTAGAATGAATATGCCATTATGTAACGAGCCTGATGCAATCAACTTTTGATCTAGGAATATGTTCATAACATTATCCTGTACTACAAAATTATATCCTTCTTTACTTAATAAAGAAACTGATATAATGTTGCACATCATGTTCGGTATATAATAACACTCATTCAGAATCAGTGTATTACGACTTGGTAATACAAGATGATATTCGCCAACTGCTTTGGCTACAATACTTGCACCGTTCCCTACTTGAACGGAATGATCACCTTTTCCCAGTTCTCTACTTTTACGTAGCCCATGTAACTGTTTACATATATGGGATCCTGATCCGGTATCTAATACCCAGGACGTAGGGTGAACTGAGAAACAGTTCTCAATAACTAACACACCCGAAGAAGATGCATCAACATGTATGTTCTTTTGGGCGGCGTGAGAATCCAGATATTCTTCTATTTCCTGTTCAGTCTTATAACTCTTATCAGAAAGAACGGGTCCAACATTCCCTAGCTCAGTACAATAATTGGGTTCAGTCAATACATCCATATTATTATCTTGATTATGGCATGACATGGTCGCTACCTGGAGAGAGAGAGAAGAAAACACTTTAGCGTATGCTCTTGCAAGATTAGATTGGTTATTATCTTATCTAATCAGGATGTCTCCCACTGTTTTTATCAAATCTACCTTAAAACCCTAAAAGGTGAGATTAGCCGGGATTAATTACACCCTACAACTTCGTCAATCTTTCAGCCAGATCAGTGTCGGTACTTTGAGGGAGGTTCCCCGTGCTCTCGCACGGACCTAATTAATGTAAACCTCGTTTTCCCAGAGGCGTAACCCCGTTAACACTTTTCTAGACACCTACTTGATCGGCTAATTGTCTTGTGTAAAACTCTCCCAGGAGTAACTCTTACTCGCAGTGGGTATCGGGATCCAACTATCTCATAGGAGGTATGCAATCTCATTGCAAATTTCAACACTTGAAATTCCCGATAATGTTTTTACCCCTAGTTCTATGACCTTGACGAATGCCAAACAACCCATAGTCCACTAGTCAAGTTCAACCCGTACATTTCTTGATTGAATTAAACCCACCCGCACGACCCTTGACGAATGCCAAACAACGCCGTACGAATACCCTAATCCAATCTACATCATATGCATAAGCAGATAAGTACTAGTTAGCTACCGTACACTACGCCTTGACGAATGCCAAACTACCGTAGCACGAATACTAAGTAGCACTTATCTGAAATGACGGAGGGCTACGCAGGTTTTTCAGAAAACCCCGAGCGTAATGAACTTGATATCGTCGTAGAATCGAGTGAAGTTTTTCAAAAGGAGTGTTTTTGAGGCTTTTCTTAGTTTCGCTAAAGGGGTCACTCCCGGTGAAGGGATCGTCGGCCCTTTCCTCATCGAATAAGGTGCAGGATATATCATATATATACCGCTGTGCAAAGCAAAACATTTAAAGCAATCAAAAGACAAACCGCATTTTGTAGCATCTGCCAGTTTTGCTAAAGGAGTCACTCCCGGTGAAGGGATCTCGGTCCTTTCCTCATCGAATAAGGTGCAGGATATATCGTATATATCACTGTGCAAAGCAAAACTGTAGCTACTCCTTTTATAAAGTTTTGATTCTACAACATCTTTAGGTTTCTTTTCTTTTATTAATCTCATTAATAAAAATCCCATCAGCTTATGCTTCCTAAGCATCACAGAAGAAACGAAAGCAGTAATATTTATATATCAGCATATATATATAGTATAAGCATTCGTCTCAGGCAGTAATATGATCTCATCACAGAACATTGCAGCAGAAGAACATATATGAAATATTGGATATACTAGGACGTCCGTGTTTTTAATACGAGCCTGTATAAAACACGGATTCCACGGTCGCGACGAATAGCCAAACCCACATCCCAAGACCCCTACGAGAGCGGCAAGTAACACTGCCAATTCTAGGGTTAGGAGACCCGGTCTCGACTCCTCGAGATGGCCTCCCACTGGACCCTAGAACCCGGTTACTTGTGCTCCCCTCCTTGGGTCTACCTAATGCGGAAAAGTAAATAATATACACTGGTGACAGCAACCGCAACCTGGAAGTGCCCCAAATAAAAGAATATTACATTACAAATGAATTTTACATGAATGAAAATAAAAACCCTCATCTCACATAAAAAACCCCGGCTATTCAGAACGCGACGATCCAATATAACATATCACAGCAACACATAATATCTCATATCATCAACGTAAGTAAATATGCGCATCCCAATTGTCGTTGAATCATATAGCAACGAAACCGGCGATATCACATATTACACATACGGTCACAGAAAAGAAAGTGTAAAACTACAATATTTGGAATCCACAATCACTTTAGACATCGTAAATCCGAAATATCACATACTCCGCATTTCATGCCTAACTCTATGAATTCCACATATTGTATCACATTCCAGATAAATCGACAGTATTAAACTTTTCGAACAGATAATCAAACACCCAAAATTTCCCAAAGTGCTCAACTCTTGAGCGGAGTTCAAATAATCCCAGAATATGTCAAATTACCAGTGATCCAGCCGTAGAAGGGTCAAGCCAACGCCTCACATGTGGCACGCCGTACTGCCCCAAACCCGAAGGTTCAAAAGGCAGTTCAAGATGGTCACATAATCGAGTTAAGGTTTGTTGTCTTCTAAAGGGTCCACCGCTTAACTTGTACAATTTTTCCGAAAGATTTAAACCCGACTAAATTTCAACACTTGAAAGTTTGCCGTACCGGGAAACAGTAAGTTAATGATATCCGTTCAAATAGTTTAACAGTTTCTAAATATCCGGAAAGAAATACGAATTTAAAATTTCCGATCGAGTCTACTATTACAAAACAAACCCCAGAATTTTAAACACCTGGAACAGATTAAAAATACCCAGAATAGTCATCAAGTACCAACGGTCATTACCATAAAATCCACGTGTCATGATCTCATCAATCCACCGCGGAACCGCCGCGAAAGGCTTGCTTTCGCCGCGGTTCCGCCGTCGTTTAATCGAATTAGGGGCTCGGGTTTTATGGTAATTCTTAGAATTCCCTGCTGATTTTTTTACATATTTTTAATTCTGAAAAATCCCAAAATTTAAAAAATTTCCAGAGAGGGGTCAAGTTTCGTCGTTTCGGGTTCGATCGGAGTTTTAACTTCGTAAACACATCGCCTAATGCTCTAACCTGGCTCTGATACCACTGTAGGGTTCCTAGGCACTCTTGTGAAGGGTCAAAAGGCATCAAACATGCCCGGATTAAATTTTAGGCGTGCCGAACAACCCAAAGCCGGGATCTTTGCTAGATTATTAGGGTTTAACATGCAAGAAGATAACTTTTATCTAAGTGTGAGGGATTACAACCTTTGTAGTCCGCTCCTTCACTTCACAAGCTCCGAGTAGAAGTCCCTTTGCCACGATCCACGATCTCCCGGACTCATGAGAGGCTCCACAACTCGAACGATCCATGCTAGCTCGAAGTATTCCAAATCTCCGATGATCTACCTTGAAGTTGCTACGACTCAAGCTTTCTCACTCTTATGAGATGAACACACTAATCTCAAGGGCTAGATGAGATGAGGATGAGAGAGTAGTAATTTTGCTTTCTTTTTATATCATTTTCTCATATTTTATCATCACTTTAGGATTTTCAAGAGAGCTTCTTCAAGAGAGAAGAAGAAGAAGATAATGGAAATGATAATGATAATCCTTTTTCTTTTGTGATGAACAGAAATAAAACATATGATTGATATATAACCATGGTCAAGGATGTATGGCTAAGAATAAGTAGAGAAACAACTAGAGTTAGGGTTTGGTTAAGTTAAAAATGTGTCATCACAAAATATCTTAACCATGACAAAAGAATAAAGCTTCTAGAAGGAACTTGAAGCATCTAACCCTAATCAAACCCTAACCTCAATTAATCATCCTTAAACATGTTTAAAAATTAATCATATCATGTCACAATAATATATATCACATATATATTATATATTTGCAACAAAAGAAAATAATACAATTAACATATATCCCATATATATCAATGTATCATCCACTGAGAAAATGAAATAATAAAGCAAGCCAATATTAGTTAATATAATAATATATCATATATATATTATTATATATTAAATCATCGAATCAACACTTGATCCGGCGATCCGGCTATATCGAATATAACCGACTAATATATCATGTACCGATTCATCGAATCAACGCTTGATCCGATGTTCCGGTTCATATCTAAATATCGCGAGAAAATAATACGGTATCCCATATCGCATTATTCTCGTTCCTGCGCATATCACATATGTGCCACTACTCCGTTTCTCCTGAGCCAAGAAACCTCTGTGTAGGACTCTAAAGAATCGTCAATACGCCGGTAGCAGGTGATGATCATATCAAACACCCACAAGCTGCAAGCGGTCAGCTAAACGTAACAGCCACCCAGATATTGAGCGATCAGAAGATCAACAAGCTAGCCTGTGCGTTCTCCTGTGAATCCGATCAGTAACACTCCCATACAGTCCGGTCTGTTCGTCTGATATGTCGCATATCAAGTCTAGGGGTGGTATACGTCAGACCCCAGTAACCGATAAGTCGTGTCGATGTGTGGCTCATAACGGGTCGAGAAACTACTAGTAACACTTACCAGTAAATCTCTATATCAGCCCTGGCCAGGGACTTCCAGTTATAGCCAATCGAACACAGCACAACATCAACTCCCTATACTGGGAGAGATGAATCCCCTCCTATCGCTCATTGCCTCCATGTGATTCGGGACTGTACCCAAAAGCCACCGTTTTGCACGCCCTCTTGGACGTGGTAAGGTGGAAATCAAAGCACAGTGGGAATCACACAAGACTCTATGACGATCTCGGGTCTACAGACTACCCTGTACCAGTGTCACCGGAGAACTGCCATCTGACGTGTGGTATATCACCATCTGGGAGTTCTCGGCGAGTCCGTCCAGTGTACCCAGTCTCCACTGTGCACCCGTACACCATCTCTGATGTCAAACACCGATGGATATGGGATCATCCATCGCCCATCATATGGGTCAAGATGCGTATACGCTAGTCTATTCTGGTGTATCGATGCCCTGTCTCGATATACCCTCGACTAGGAACAGTTATAGGATGTACTCATCGACTACTGCGGCCCCACTAGTATGATCTCATCATAGTCCCGGTAGTCGAGTACATGTCCTAAGGGCTTTATCAACATGTGAGAGTAAAACAGTAAACCAATACAAGTCAACATGTTAAGATAAAGTGAAACCAAATAGCATACTATCATGACGAGCAAGAAAGTCATCTCTATATATAACCAAGCATCCATTATAATATACATCATATGTACAACAATGGCCTCTAGGGCATATACATAACTAACAGAGATAAATCCTTTAAAATTACTCTCTACTCTTTCTAAGGTTCTAGGTTTAGCACACCAAGCACCTTAGTTTCTTCTAGTTTGAGGTTGGAGCCAAAGGTTGAGGCCCTCGGGTGGATCTTTCTTCGGCAAGAGAAGGCGACAAGGAGAACCCGTTCTTTTACTCAAAGGAGCAAGAAGAGAAGGACTTGAAGACCTAGGCATAACCCCCTTTCCGAGTAGCTAACTCTTTTAGCTTGTTAGTTAGTTTTGTTTAGCAAAGATCCCTCCTTTAGCATAGTCCATGTTGCCTAGTGTTGTAAAAATCCGATTTTTCATAACGTTTCCGCCTCCCCGCAAGCACCGGGGTGGGCAACGTGGACTTACAATAAACCAGATATCATACTATCATCTTGAGTAAGACTGTCCTACCGGCATAGGTCCTCCCTCAATCATTGCAATCACGTGCCTGCGATCCAATAATTGACTTTGAGGGCACTATATCCAACAATCTCCCACTTGCACTCAAGGCTAATTATTGCGATGTCGCATACTCACAACCCGTGTGATACCGAACACCCAACTCCTCTACTGATCAGTCTCACAAAGCCCGTTTGTGAAACTATTGCGTTCGAGGAATAGCCTCAGTGAGTGGATCCGTCCTGATGTTTCTTTCTATGTCTTTCTTTATCTCAAGTTTGCAGAGAAAGCCATCTCCCGAAATGAGCAATACCTATCTTAGAATATGTCTGGATATCTGATGGGACTTAGTTCATAAATGAACTCCAAATCCAAAATTCTTAGACTGTATCGTCAACTGAACTTAATCAGTATCGTGCGCCATGCCTCTCTCAGTATCCGCTTGGACCACCTGTCTAAACTATTGCCCCTCGTCAGAGGGAAAACTATAACTCTGACAGTCATTCTGTCATCTAGGTCACCTTGGAAGCCTGGAATGATAACCGTCTCCCGAATGAGGCTGTCGTTATCATATCCCTAGAACATCCACTTATGTTCTAAAACTGCTTCTGAACGTTTCTCCAGGATAGGATTAATATCAACTTATTGCATCTAGTGCAAAAACAACAACTGGTGTGGTACTTGACTTCTTATGATTGACTCAATTGCCTAAGCAAGTGATATGTCAATCATGTACATCCCTCTCCCCTTTAGTTTGTAAGACACCTTTAGAGAGGGTGACTCCACCACCTCCAGGTATACTACCGTGCCATGATTTGTCCATTCTAAAACACATGTAGAATGCTGTCTAAGTACCCTGATTGGGAAACTACCCAAATCTAGATCTAAAACCATAGATCTAGTAACCAGAATGTCTGATATTATATCTATATCCTATGTGGAGAAACCACTGTGTGACAACCAAAGTATAACCGATCGTAGTATAGGAATTTCACTTCCTACTTTGTGTATGTCATCCAAATACCAGGACATCATACCTTACTACCTTCTTAACAGATCCATCCCCTATTCTGATGAAGTCAAACCCATGACTGTCACATTAAAAATAGATGATCTTTCTCCGCTATATCTGCTTTAGTCCATAGACATAAGCTACTTGTCCACTTTTCTTCCGCTGCTCCCACTGACTACGACAACCCTCTGGCAGAGTCATATATACGTGCACTTCTAAAGCTAGTTTAGAACGATGCTATACACATTCTCCTGCCGGGTCTCATAGCCTAGAACAACAGTGGTGTCATGTCTGGGGAAACAAGAACCTCCCTTTCACCGTCCTTGAAGCTACCGGAGTACCTCTCGGGTGCCTGAGGTTACCCACCATATTTGCGGAGTGGCTAATGGAATGTCAAAACTGATTGAATCTTTAGGTTCTTATCAAATTTCCAGTAATCGTTTGTGGTTCTGGAATCACTTCCAGTTCTACCTTACTCGCACTACTGTTTTTTGAAAAAAATCCATTTTTATCAAAACTGTGGCGAGTCAAGAACAATATCACTATTGATCTTCCAGATGGTAGAAAGTCAACCCTCGTCATAGCCCGGGTCAACCCACAAACAGCCATTACAGAAACGTGCCTTGAGTTATCCAGAGTCTGGTTTTAAGAATAAGCCGGACAACTCCATATACCTTAACATCGTTAAGATATGATCCATTCTATATACAATATAGAAACTGAGGCACTGATTTAATTGGAACCAGATTCAAATTATGCAGCTGTCTCCAGTGCATGTCAACTAAATGGAAGGAGGCCGATCATCATTACTTAACTTAGGAATGCATCCAGATACGAGTAAGCTGAAAGAGAAACAAGTTTCTCAAAACCATTACTATCAACTGAATACCGAATACAAGTATCTGCATCTTCGATCACCTTGAAGAATCCTGATACTTGCAATACCTGGTTCTTTAACTTATTCATATACCTTCAACTTCTCAAAACTTAGACCTTGCATTTCTACGAAACACTTGTCTAAAACTAGAGAAGTCAAAAGTAAACATAATATAGTACGAGGACCAACCCCTCTGTCCTAATGGACACTGGACAACATACAATACTATGTATAAGTCCCCTGAGTCTAATAACTCATTCCCTGTGTGTCGTAGGTTGAAAACTGTACTTATGGTTAAGAAGAATTACACCGCTGTTGAATTCTCATTACCTAACTATCAACTGATATAGGTAAATGTCATGGACATAATTTCAAAAGGTTATATCTCACTTTATAAAAATAAACGTACAGATATATCAGTTTGAAATTGGTGCATAACAACGGATATTCAAAACCAAATATTTGCTGTCCGGCAAAAACCCAGGCGATTTCCTCAAATATCACCAATTACAACGAATCCCGATATAATGAGGATGATCACCTAATTCCCAATAACTTACTCCCACTCATCATCTGTAAAACCATACAGATGTGAGAATCAAACCTGGTAAATACATACCCTGGAGCAAGGGCTAATTGGGAAATCAGTTTTCTTTTAACAATATACAGTGAAACTGAAACATGTAAATGTTTCGAAGGGGTATCCGGGTATTCTTATTAATGCCTCTTCCATTATCAGATTCACAACTGTAACCGTATATTTCTTTGCCATCTCTCCAAATCCCTTTATATGTCTTTAGTCATTACTTTCTGTACACCACCTTTAGGCCAAATGGTTTTCTTCCTTCCCTACCGTTTGGCACCAGCCTATGGTTTGGAAGAAGACTATCCAATAAACATAATGGGCGTACTCTCCTAATCCTAGGAGCGCTCGCAACGCGAGAGAAGGTAAAGATAAAAGACAACTGAATAAACCTTATTCCTATTTCTCTTGAACCAGAATCCATCCCCAAACTGGAACAAGTTCCTTCGAGTTTGTATATAACTATATGATGGATTATCCAAATAACTGTGGATCTTCGTAGTGATACGGGGTGTTCTGGAGAAATACAAAGGTGAAGTAGGAGTGGCGATGAAATACTTGGTTTGGTCGTGAATAGCAGTCGCAATTTACTTTACCCTCTTTCTGATCCCTTTACTTGTCTTTACTTATTATCTTCTATACACCTTACTTAGGCCAATCAGTTTTCTTCATTCCCTACCTTTCGGCACCTGCCTATGGTTGGGATGAAGACTATCTAATTAGCGTAATCGGTGTACCGTCCAATCCAAGGAGCACTCGCAACCAAATGGAAGGTAAAAGGAAAAGACAACTAAATAGTCCTATTCATTTTCTACAGAACCGGAAACCATTCTCGAATCTGGAACAAGTTCCTTCGAGTTCATATATAACCATACGATGGTTTTATCCAATGGAAGTGGACGTTCATATTGATACGAAATGTTCCAGAGAAAAAGGGTAAAAGTAGGAGTGGCAATGAGGTATGTAACTCAGACAATCCAAAAGCCAGTGTTTTAAGAAGGTTCGGTTAATCTTGGTCACTGAGTCATAGTCTAGGGTCGAGCCATGGTCGCTGCCAAAGAGAGAGAGAGAAAAGAAACACTCTGCGTGCACTCTAACCTAGATCAGAATGGTTGTCAATTTATCTAATCAGGAAACCTCCTACTGTAACCTCAAATTCTCCTCCAAATCTAAAAGAAGAATTAATCGGGATCACCCGAGGAGTAAACCAACTCATCAGTGGGAATCGGGATCCAACTATCATCGCATGATAACGCGATGGAATCCACTCACGTTATCATACTCCAGAAGGTATGCGCATATCTGGCAAGTTTCAGTTTCTTTAGAAACCCCCGATGTGATTTTTACCCCATGCTCTTATGACCTTGACTAAGGCCAACAAATCATAAGTCACATGTCAAGTTCTACCCTTCATTGTCCAGGTTAATTTGCACCCACCCATACAAGCCCTTGACTAGGGCCAACAAGGCTGTACGACTGTCCCAAACCAATGCATCTATCTATGCAACAGAAAAGTAACAAATAGCTACCATACACTATGCCTTGACTAAGGCCAATAAATATAGCATGAATACTAAGTGCTACCCATCTGAAATGACGGAAGGCTACGAATGGTTTTTGGCGAAAAATCTTTAACGTAATGAACTTGATATCGTTGAAGGAACGGGATAGCTTTTTATAAATATAGTGGCGAAAAACTTTGCTAAAGAGGTCACTCCCGGTGAAGGGATCTCGGCTCTTTCCCCGTAGAATGAGGTGTAGGATATTCCAAATGAATACCACGATGCAAAGCAAAAAGTAATCAGCTATAGGGAAGTTATTGCCCTGAGGCAAACTTCTTCCTAAGGGGTCACTCCCTGTGAAGGGATCTCGGCCCTTGCCTCGTCGACTGAGGTGCTGGATATTCATAACCGAATACCACTGTGCAAAACAAAAGAGAACGTCTTTATAATAACAGCTTTTTGAAAAATTGTTCCAACAAATCAAACAGGTTTGTTTAGCTTGCATTGATTTGAATCAACGCAGTCCCATCAATTAATCACACCACAAAAGAACGAAAATAAGATGTACGTATATTCCATCCGCATTCGCCACTGGGTCCCGTCATCACCCGTTAGGTTAGTTAACTAACGACAGAGCAGAGACTGGACTAGCGCGGGTGTAAAACATATACAACATCTACTAGTATCTATATAGCAATATATAATAATCGCTCCAGGCGTGATTGTAAGTCTACGGTAGCGCCCCGGCAGTCTGTCCGAGGCCAAAATGCGGAAACGAAAAACTTTTCTTAAACTAGAAACAGGCGCTATCGTATACTTTTTCCCGGATCGAACCATTAACCTACAACTAGCAACTAGAGAAAGGGTTGGAAAGGCTATACCGATCAATCCGTGTCCTTCGGTCTTTGGCCACCATCCCAAGCTCCTCGCGGCAACTCCGGTCTCGATCTCCTCATCGGAAAAGGCACCACATCTACGAGTCTTTTTACGGGCTCCCGCTTCATCTGAAGCAACTCGGGCACGAAGTGTGCTAGCCGACGTGTCCAAGGCGTTGTAGAGAATGTTTGTGATCACTTTGTCTCTTGCATCCATTGATTTGGATGGAGGTTAGAGGTGTTGCCATTAATGGAGATAATGAGCTAGAGGAAGAAGAAGAAGAAGAAGCTTTCTTTTCTTTTGTTGTTGTATGATAAAAATGAGAGAGTGTTCTAAAAATACAAGACCAACCTCACTCATATGGCAGCTCCTCTCTCTCTCTTCTTATCATATTAAACAAATCAAGCTCATAATGTGACACATGCACAAAGAAAGAGACCATGAGTCACCACTTGTGCATGTGTCACAATAAATGCTCCAAATGATGATTTCTAGCTCACAATTTCCATTTGTAAACATTAACCCAAATGTTTACAACAGTTAAAAGATACGGCAACATCTAAAGTAAACTTGTAACGGATCACAAGGATAACCCTCACCTGTATATACATACCTGCATCCGCATTCCGATTGAATGCGAATGCGATGAGACTAAACTAATCCAACAAATCTAATACTAGGATCCGGCTTAAACCAAAGCCCATTAGTATGATCCGTCCGATCATGATCCGTGCAATACCGCACGTATATGATCGAACCCTGCCATATATCATACGGCCTCTACAACGTTTCGCCCGAAACTTGAGAAACTGTCTGTGGGGGACTCTAAAGACTCGTCAATATTTTGGCCGTGGATTTAACCACTAGCACGTCAGAGGTATTAGCCGTACGTAACGGGCTACCAGGTATTGACCAAAAGAGAGGTCGATGAGCGAACTCTTCCTGACACCCTACTGAGCCTGTCAGTGACAATATCCATACAGTCCGGTCCGTTCGTCTATGAGCATCGCATGTCGGGCCTAGGGGGTTGGTAAAAGCCAGACCCCCAAAAGCGGTACAAGTCGTGTCGGAGTGTAGCCCAGAACACCCTGAGATACTACTGGAATACCTACCAGTAAATCTCCTGCCTTGGCCAAGGACTTCGTGTAATGGCTCTCCTAGACACAGCGCGATCTCACCCACAATACCGGGAGAGTCAAAACCCCTGCCGATTCGCTCACTGCCTCCATGTGGCTCGGGACTGTGCCCAACTAAAACCTGTTTGCACGACTCCTTTGAGCCGTGGTAGGGTAGTAATCAAAGCACAGTGGGAACTCACACGAGACAAATGATGATCTCAGGTCGATGAACTAACTTGTACACATGTCACCAGGGAACTGCTATCAGACATCAGGTATAATACCAACTAGCATGTTCCCGGCGAGTCCTGTCCGGTGTACTCATAACCTAATGAGCATCTGTATACATCTTAGGTGATCCAACTGACACCAATGGCTTGTGAAACCGGCCACCGCCCCTCGTCGGGGTCTCGACTGTATACACTAGTTTACTAATAGAGTATCGATGCCCAGTCTCGAAACTCCCATGACCAGGGATCACTTTAAGGATGTGCTTATAGACTACCCAACTCTCACGTATATGATCACCATCATACTGCTGGTAGTCAAGCAAGAATCCTAAGGGCTCTATCAACGTGTAACAGCGACATGTAAGGTCACCTAAAGCAGTACACGATGATAAAGATAAACCATGGTACCATACTATTCTCCATCAATGTGTAATAGTGAACCACAATGTCACCTAAAGCATGTACACGATGATAAAGATAAACCATGGTACCATACTATTCTCCATCCTGACTAAGATTGTCCTACCGGCATAGGTCCTCCCTCAATCATTGTAATCATGTGCATGCGATCCAATAATTGACTCTGAGGGCACTATATCCAACAATCTCCCACTTGCACTCAAGGCTAATTATTGCGATGTCGCATACTCACAGCCCGTGTGATACCGAACACCCAACTCCTCTACTGATCAGTCTTACAAAGCCCGTTTGTGAAACTACTGCGTTCGAGGAATAGCCTCAGTTAGTGGATCCGCTCTGATGTTTCTTTCTGTGTCTCTCTTTATCTCAAGTTTGCGGAGAAAGCCATCTCCCGAAATTAGCAATACCTGTCTTAGAATATGTCTGGATATCTGATGGGACTTAGCTCATAAATGAACTTCAAATCCAAACTTCTTAGACTGTATCAACAACTGAACTTAATCAGTATCCTGCGCCATGCCTCCCTCAGTATCCCCTTGGACCATCTGTCCAAAATACTGCCCCTCGTCAGAGGGAAAACTATAACTCTAACAGCCACTCTGTCATCCAGGTCATCTTGGAAGCCTGGAATGATAACCTTCTCCCGAAGGAGGCTGTCATTATCATATCCCCAGAACATCAATTTATGTTCTAAAACCGCTTCCGATCGTTTCTCCAGGATTGGATTAATATCAACTTATTGCATCTCGTGCAAAAACAACATCTGGTGTGGTACTTGACATCTCATGATCAACTCAATTGCCTAAGCAAGTGATCTGCCAATCATGCACATCTCTCTCCCTTTTAGTCTGTAAGAAACCTTTAGAGAGGGCGACTCCATCACCTGCAGGTGTACTACCGTGCCAGGAGTCGTCCATTCCAAAACACCTTTAGAATGTTGTCTAAGTATCCAGATTGGAAAACTACCCAAATCTAAATCTAAAACCATAGATCTAGTAGCCAGAATGTCTGATATAATATCCAAGTCCAATGCGGAGAAACCACTGTGTGACAACCAAAGTATAACCGACCGTAGTATAGGAATTTCACTTCCTACTCTGTGTATGTCATCCAAATACCAGGACATCACACCCTACTACCTTCTTAACAGATCTATCTCCTATTCTGACGAAGTCAAACCTATGACTGTCACATTAGAAATAGATGATCTATCTCCGCTATTTCCGCTTTAGTCCATAAATAGACATAAGCTTCTTGTCCACTATGCTTCCGCTGCTTCCACTGACTACGATAACCCTCTGGCAGAGTCATATACACGTACACTTCTAAAGCTAGTCTAGAACGACGCTATACTCATCCTCCTTCCGGGTCTCACAGTCTGGAATAACAGCAATGGCAAGTCTGGGGAAAAAAGAACCTCCCTGTCACCGTCCTTGAGGCTACCAGAGTATCTCTCGGGTGCCTGAGGTTACCCACCATATCTGCGGAGTGGCCAAAGGAATGTCAAACCAGATTGAATCTTTAGGTTCTTATCAAATTTTCAGTAATCGTTTGCGGTTCTGGAATCACTTCCAGTTCTACCATACTCCCACTTCTGTTTTCTGAAAAAATCCATTTTTATTAAAACTGTGGCGAGTCAAGAACAATGTCACCATTGATCATCCAGATGGTAGAAAATCAACCCTCGTCATAGCCCGGGTCGACCCATAAATAGCCATTACAGAAACGTGCCTTGAGTTATCCAGAGTCTGGTTTTAAGTATAAGCCGGACAACTCCCCATACCTTAACAATGTTAAGATATGAACTATTCTATATCCAATATAGAAAAAGAGGCACTAATTTAATTGGAACCAGATTCAAATCATGCAACTGTCTCCAGTGCATGTCAACTAAATGGAAGTAGGCCGATCAGCGTTACTCAACTTAGGAATGCATCCAGACATGAGTAACCTGAAAGAGAAACAAGTTTCTCAAAACCATTACTATCAACTGAATACTATACACAAGTATCTACATCTTCGATCACCTTGAAGAATCCCGATACTTGCAATACCTGGTTCTCGACTTTATTCTTATACCTATAACTTCTCAAAACTTGGACCTTATGTTTCTACGAAACGGTTGTCTAAAAACTAGAGAAGTCATAAGTAAACCGAATATAGTATGAGGACCAACCCCTCTGTCCTAATGGACACTGGACAACATACAATACTCTGTATAAGTCCTTTGAGTCTAACAACTCATTCTCTGTGTGTCGTAGCTTGAAAACCGTACTTATGGTTAAGAAGAATTACACCGCTGTTTAATGCTCCCTACCTAACCATCCACTGATATAGGTAAATGTCATAGACATAATTTCAAAAAGTTATATCTCACTTTATAAAAATAAACATACAGATATATCAATTTGAAATTGGTGCATTACAACGAATATTCAAAACCAAATATTTGTTATCCGGCAAACAACCCAGGTGATTTCCTCACATATCACCAATTACAACGAATCCCGATATAATGAGGATGATCACCCAATTCCCAATAACTTACTCCCACTCATCATCTGTAAAACTATACAGATATGAGAATTATACCTGGTAAATACATACCCTGGAGCAAGGACTAATTGGGAAATCAGTTTTCTATTAACAATACACAGTGAAACTGAAACATGAATATGTTTCGAAGGGGTAACCGGGTATTCCTAGTAATGAATCTTCCAATATCAGATTCACAACTATAACCGTATATTTCTATTGCCATCTCTCCAAATCCCTTTATATGTCTTTAGTCATTACCTTCTGCACACCATCGTTAGGCTAAATGGTTTTCTCCCTTCCCTACCGTTCGGCACCAGCCTATGGTTTGGAAGAAGACTATCCAATAAGCGTAATAGGTGTACTGTCCTAATTCTAGGAGCACTCGCAACGCGAGAGAAGGTAAAGATAAAAGACAACCTTATCCCTATTTCTCCTGAACCAGAATCCATCCCCGAACTGGAACAAGTCCCTTCGAGTTCATATATAACCATACGATGGAGTATCCAAATAACTGTGGATCTTCGTAGTGATACGGAGTGTCCTGGAGAAATACAAAGGTGAAGTAGGAGTGGCAATGAAATACTTGCTTTGGTCGTGAATAGCAGTCGCAATTTACTTTGCCGTCTTACTAATCCCTTTATTTGTCTTAACATATTACCTTCTGTACACCATCGTTAGGCTAATTGGTTTTCTTTGTTCCCCACCGTTCGGCACCTGCCTATGGTTTGGAAGAAGACTATCCAATAAGCGTAATAGGTGTACTGTCCTTATCCAAGGAGCACTCGCAACCCGAGAGAAGGTAAAAGGAAAAGACAACTGAATAGTCCTATTCGTTTCTCCAGAACCGGAAACCATCCTCGAATCTGGAACAAGTTCCTTCGAGTTCGTATATAACCATACGATGGTTTTATCCAATGGAAGTGGATGTTCATAGTAATACGGGGTGTTCTGGAGAAAAGGGTAAAAGTAGGAGTGGCAATGAGGTATGCAACTCTAACAATCCAAAACCCAGTGTTTTAAGAAGGTTCGGTTAACTTGGTCACTGAGTCATAGTCAAGGGTCGGGTCATGGTCGCTGCTAAAGAGAGAGAGAAAAGAAACACTCAGCATGCACTCTAATCTAGATCAGAATGTTTATCAAATTATCTAATCAGGAAACCTCCCACTGTAACCTCAAATTCTCCTCCAAACCTGAAAGAAGAATTAGTCGGGATCACCCGAGGAGTAAACCAACTCATCAGTGGGAATCGGGATCCAACTATCATCGCATGATAACGTGATGGAATCCACTCACGTTATCACACTCCAGAAGGTATGCGCATATCTGGCAAGTTTCAGTTTCTTTAGAAACTCCTGATGTGATTTTTACCCCATGCTCTTATGACCTTGACGAAGGCCAACATATCATAAGTCACATGTTAAGTTCTATCCGTCATTATCCAGGTTAATTTGAACCCACCCGTACATACTCTTGACGAAGGCCAAAATAGTAGTACAACTATCCCAAACTAACGCATCTATCTATGCAGCAGAAAAGTAACAAATAGCTACCATACACTATGCCTTGACGAAGGCCAACATACATAGCATGAATACTAAGTGCTACCTTTCTGAAATGACGGAGGGATACCAATGATTTTTGGCGAAAAACCTTTAACGTAATGAACTTGATATCGTTGAAAGAACCGGATAGCTTTTTATAAAAATATAGTGGCGAAAACCTTTGCTATAAAGGTCACTCCCGATGAAGGATCTCGGCTCTTTCTCCGTAGAATGAGGTGCAGGATATTCCAACTGAATATCACGATGCAAAGCAAAAAGTAATCAGCTATAGTGAAGTTATTACCCTGACGCAAACATCTGTCCAAGGGGTCACTCCCGGTGAAGGGATCTCGGCCCTTGCCTCGTCGACTGAGGTGCTGGATATTCATAACCGAATACCACTGTGCAAAACAAAAGAGAACGTCCTTGCAATAATAGTTTTTTTTTGAAAAATGTTCCAACAACATCAGAATAGGTTTGTTTAGCTTGCATTGATCCGAATCAACGTAGTCCCATCAATTGATTACACCAATAAAGAACGAAAATACGATGTACGTATATTCCATCCGCATTCGCCACTGGGTCCCGTCATCACCCGTTAGGTTACTTAACTAACGACAGAGAGGGGACTGGACTAGCGCGGGTGTAAAACATATACAACATCTACTAGTATATATATCAATATATAATATTCGCTCAAGGCGTGATAAAATGCAACATCACAGAAATGTAATAAGCATCACAGAACAATACAGATAATCTGGGATCCCCGGGTTTCATAGAGTCGCTACTGAAACCCGACGTTCCCCTGGTCCGGTGGATAGCCTGTGCAATGAAATCCTAGACCCCTACGGGCGCGGCAAGTTACCCGCCAAAACCTGAAGCGAGGCAGCCCCCTTCAACAAAGTGAATGGACCACCCAGCACTTCACGGAATCCGGTAACTTGGGCATGTTAGTTATATGTATGCCCTAGAGGCCATTACTATGTAAGTCCGCGTTGCGACCCCCGGTTCTTACGGGGACGCGGAAACGGTATAAAAATCAAATTTTTAGCGCATGGGGAAACATGGACTAACAAAGTCGGGATCTTTTCCTAAACTAAAGCTAGCAAACAAGCTAAAGAGAGTTAGCTACTCGGAAAGATGGTTATACCTAAACTTGAACTCCTTCTTCTTGAAACCTTGTAGAGGTTGATGGTTCTCTTCTTGTCGCCTTCTTCCGTCGAAGATGGATCCACCTGAGGGTTCAACCTTCGGGCTCTTTCTCGAACTTTGAGTGAACTAGAATCTCCGGCTTGCTAAACCCTTGATCCTAGAGTGAGTAGAGAGTGTCTAAGGGGTGCTTTTCTTTTAAGGAGAGGGATTCTCAACACATGAGAAGGATTCTCCTTAGGCTAGAGGAAGAAGAAGATGAAGTGAGGAGAGAGAAGCTAAATGATAGAATGAACTCTTTTCTTTTGCAACCATAACTAAAAGAAAAGGAATTATCTAATTAATAATAATAAATCAAAAATGAAATAGTTGATGGTTGTATTTGGAATGACCACTATAATAACTTTCAATAAATGAGTGTAAGCAAGAATCAAGGAGAATCCTTGCAAAGCATGATGGTGGTCAACATTCAACCATGGTCAACAAGTCAACCATGGTCAACAAGTCAACAAAATCAACCATAACAATATTTTATTTAATTACTATTATTAATTGATATTTCATAAATCTATTAGGGTTTGGAAAATGACGACTGTCGGCTGTGCATACGCACCCGTTCCGAAACCCTAATGAAATACCTCATCCTCCGCCTCAAGCAACTGTGCATACACACCTGCATTCTCGTTCCGAGGAACAAGAATACCGAGATATAAAAGCAACCCCCAAAACATATACCAGTATCTGGCTCAAACCAGAGCCCGCTGGCAATATCCGTCCGGACTCCAAATGTGCATAAGTGCGCGGATGAGAACGAACCCTGTCGCAAAACCATGCGACCTCTACTCTGTTTTGCCCAGAGGCGAATACCCTCTGTGTGGGACTCTAAAGACTCGACACTACGCTGGCAGTGGGTTTAACCACAGACCGCAAGCGGCACTAGCTGTGCGTAACGGTCCCCAGGTAGATGCCGACAAGAAGGCTGACGAGGTGAACCCCATCTGAACTCCTACTGAATCTGAATGTGACATTCTCCGTACAGTCCGGTCTGTTCGTCTGATACATCGCATGTCGGACCTAGGGGGAGGTAAAACGTCAGTCCCCCAATAGCGGTACAAGTCGTGTCGGAGTGAAGCCCAAAACACCCTGAGATAACACTGGAAGCCTACCAGTATATCTCGCTTGCCCTGGCCAGGGACTACTCGTGTAATGGCTCTCCTAGACACAGCGCAATGTCAACCCCCAATACCGGGAGAGACGAATCCTGTCTAACCGTCACTGTCTCCAAGTGCTTCGGGACTGCACCCAACCACTACCTGTTTGCACGACTCCTTTGAGCCGTGGTAGGGTAGTGATCAAAGTGCAGTGGGAACACACTTGAGGCGAAGTGCCAGTGTCAAGTCAGCGGACTAAGCTGTACTCATGTCACCTGGGAACTGATAACTGACGATAGGTATAATACCAACCTGTCAGTTCCCGACGAGTCCTGTCCAGTGTACTCGTAACCTAACGAGCACCCGTATACTATCTCCAGTACGACGTACTGATGGCTGTGGGACAGACCATCTCCCACACTGGGATGAGAAGCCCATACGCTAGTCTACTCCGGAGTATCGATGCCCTGTCTCGATAGTCCTGCGACTAGGGACCTGTATAAGGATGTGCTTATAGATTACCCAGCCCCCACTAGTGTGACTGCCATCACAACGGTGGTAATCAAGCAAAGATCCTAAGGGCTCCACTAATGCGTATAGGTGATATCGCAAAATAAACACATGTACACATTGAAGTAGAAACAAACCAAGTAGCATACTACTATATTGAGCAAGATTGTTTATACAAGGTGAATATCCCAAACTTCCATTAAGTAATATACAAACTAGTATGATACAGTAATGGCCTCTAGGGCATATACACTAACAATCTCCCACTTGCACTAAGGCCATGTACTGGCGTATCGAAGACCTATCATCTCGATCAGCCGCTCGAACTGAGTCTGGGGTAGGGCCTTGGTGAATGGATCTGCAGTGTTTTCTTCTGAAGCAACCCTCCGAACCTCGATCTCCTTGCGATCCACGATCTCCCTGATCAGGTGATACCGCCTCAAGATGTGCCTGGATCTCTGATGGGACCTGGGTTCCTTCGCTAAAGCTATAGCCCCGTTGTTGTCGCAATACAGAGGTATTGGGTCAACAATGGATGGAACCACCTGAAGTTCTTTCAAGAACTTCCTTATCCAGACAGCTTCTTTTGCGGCATCAGATGCAGCGATGTATTCCGCTTCCATAGTCGAGTCTGCAACGGTTTCCTGTTTGGAACTCTTCCAACACACCGCCCCTCCATTGAGGGTAAAGACAAAACCCGACATGGACTTGGAATCATCCTTGTCACTCTGGAAGCTGGAGTCAGCAAAGGCCTCGATCTGGAGGTCTTTTCCGCCGTACACCAAGAACATCTCCCTAGTCCTTCTCAGGTACTTGAGAATGTTCTTTACTGCTATCCAGTGTTTCTCCCCAGGGTTTGACTGATACCGGCTTACTACACTCAGTGCATAAGCTACATCCGGTCTGGTACACAACATCGCATACATTATAGAGCCTACCGCAGAAGCGTAGGGTATAATAGACATGCGATCCCTCTCCAAATCAGTCTTGGGAGACATCTCTTTAGAGAGGGTGATCCCGTGACAAGTCGGTAGGTTACCGCGCTTGGAATCTTCCATACTGAATCTTTTCAGTATAGTGTCGATGTACCTGGACTGTGAAAGTCCTAATATCCTCTTGGATCTATCACGATGGATCCGGATCCCCAGGATGTAAGAGGCATCACCCAGGTCTTTCATGGAGAACCTGTGTGACAAGAAACCTTTGACAGATTGTAGCATAGGAATGTCATTTCCTATTAAGAGAATGTCATCCACGTATAAAACAAGGAATACTACAGTTCTCGCTACAAATCTACTATAGATGCATGGTTCATCTGGATTTTTGATAAAGTCAAATTCCTTGACCGTCTCATCAAAACAGATGTTCCAACTCCGCGATGCCTGCTTTAGTCCATAGATGGACTTAAGCAACTTGCACACCTTTCCGCTGCTCCCACTCTGAATGAAACCCTCTGGCTGATCCATATAGACACACTCCTCTAAATTTCCATTTAGAAAAGCGGTTTTTATGTCCATCTGCCAAATCTCATAATCGTGGAAGGCAGCAATGGCAAGAAGGATCCGAATGGATTTCAGCATAGCCACTGGAGAAAAGGTTTCGTCATAGTCCAAGCCAGGTCTTTGACGGAAACCCTTTGCTACAAGTCTAGCTTTATAGGTCTCAACCTGTCCATCTACACCAATCTTCCTTTTGAAGATCCACTTGCATCCTACGGGTTTTACCCCGTCTGGAGCAATGTCCAACGTCCATACTTTGTTGGTGTACATGGACTCCATTTCGGTCCGCATTGCATCCAGCCATTTTACTGAGTCAACGCTCTGAACGGCTTGCTGGAAGCTAGTAGGCTCATCATAATCTATGATGCAATCCTCTCTATCCCCGTCTATGAGAAAACCGTAGTATCTCTCGGGCGGATGAGACTGCCTACTACTCCTGCGGAGCGGCGTAGGAATGTCCTGTTCATTTGAACCCTCTGGTTCCACTAAGCTTTCAGTAATAGTCTGTGGTTCTGGAATTTCTTCCAGTTCTACCGCGCTCCCACATAATTCTTTTTCTAAGAACTGGTGTTCTAGAAAGTGGGCATTGTTGGAGATAGTTCCCTCAGAGTCAATTATTGGATCACAGGCACGTGATTGCGATGATTGAGGGAGGACCTATCCCGGTAAGACAGTCTTACTTGAGATGATAGTATACTATCTGGTTTACCTTTATCATCGTGTACTGCTTTAGGTGACCTGACAGGTCGCTATTGCACGTTGATAGAGCCCCTAGGATTCTTGCTTGACGACCAGCAGTATGAGGGCGATCATATACGTGAGAGCTGGGGTCTATAAGCATATCCTTAAATGGTCCCTAGTCGTGTGAGTTTCGAGACAGGGCATCGATACTCCAGAGTAGACTAGTGTATACAGTCGAGACCCCGACGAGGGGCGGTGGCCGGTCTCACAAGCCACTGGTGTCAGTTGGTTCGCCTAAGATGTATACAGGTGCTCATTGGGTTATGAGTACACCGGACAGGACTCGCCGGGAACATGCTAGTTGATCTTATACCTGACGTCAGATAGCAGTTCCCAGGTGAAATGTGTACAGGTTAGTTCATCGACCTGGGGATCGTCATTTGTCTCGTGTGAGTTCCCACTGTGCTTTGATTACTACCCTACCACGGCTCAAAGGAGTCGTGCAAACAGGTTTTAGTTGGGTACAGTCCCGAGCCACATGGAGGCAGTGAGCGGATCTTCGGGGGTTCGTCTCTCCCGGTATTGGGGGTGAGGTCGCGCTGTGTCTAGGAGAGCCATTACACGAAGTCCTTGGCCAAGGCAGGAGATTTACTGGTAGGTATTCCAGTAGTATCTCAGGGTGTTCTGGGCTACACTCCGACACGACTTGTACCGCTTTTGGGGGTCTGACTTTTACCCACCCCCTAGGCCCGACATGCGATGCTCATAGACGAACGGACCGGACTGTACGGATATTGTCACTGACAGGCTCAGTAGGGTGTCAGGATGAGTTCGCTCATCGACGTCCCTTTTAGTCAATAGCTGGTGGCCCGTTACGTATTGGCTTATACCTCTGACGTGCTAGTGGTTAAATCCACAGCCATAGTATTGACGAGTCTTTAGAGTCCACCACACATTCAGTTACTCAGCTTTCGGGTGAAACGCTGTAGAGGTCGTATGGAGATATGGCACGGTTCGATCAGATACGTGCGGTATTGCACGGATCAGGATTGAACGGATATTACTAGCCGGCTTTGGTTTAAGCCGGATCCTAGTTTAGTACAGTGTAGATTTTGTCTCATTGCATTTGTGTCCGGACGGAATACAGATGCGGGTGTGTATGCACAGTATCGGGGTTTTCCTGTAATTTATTACGGGACCAGTTTTCTGGAGTTGCCAGTTTGCATTCCGTTCCGGCCGGTTTTCCTTTGTTCTTTCCCGGCTGGACTTTTCCGATGGAGGGGGTTATTTGCAAGTTTGCAAATAACACATTGTGGAGGGGTTTATTGCAAAAGGCTTGATTATGAAATCTTCTTTGCTATTCATGCATTTATTATGATAAGAGAGGGTATGGGTTTTGGATGTGAATTTGTGATGGATAAGTAAGTATGGCCGGCCACTGTTTTGGGTATGGAGTGAGGATTATTTTGGTGGAAATTTTCTTTCATGCTTAATTGGTGGACCCCCCCATTTGTGCTTTGCAGTGAAGGGTTTTAATTGTTTTGTTGCATGGTTTTGATTAATTAAATTCAACCACATTCCTTTTCCAGTGAGCACTAGAATGATTATTAATGTGTGCATTCTACCCACTTGGAATTTTCTTCCAATGAGCTCATTTTTAGTTGGCTGGCCGAGCTCAACTTTGAGATTGCATGCTCTTTTTCTCTTAGCATCCATCCATGAAAAATTCTTGTGCAAAATTCCTCCAAAATTGGCAACCTCTTAAACCCCAAAGAGACAAGTTTCTACATTATTCTACAGCAAATCTTGGGCGTGTCGGCTAGCCAACTTCGCGCCCGAGTTGCCTCGGTATTGATGTGGGAGCCCGTAAAAGATACAGGCGATGTGGTGCCCTTCCGGCAAGGAGGCGACGACCGGAGGATCCGCGGGAGATCGGGACGACGACGAGAAGACCGGAGGACTCGGATCACTCGGTATATCTCTAACCCGTCTTATAGTTAGCTAGATCTAGTTTAATGGCCCGATCCGGGGTTTAGTGCGCGGTGGTGCCGGTTTGCTAAGTCCGCAAAATTAAAGTCTATCACCGTTTCCGCATTTGGTCGTCGGATTGACGACCGGGGCGCCACCGTGCACTTACAGTGGTATCAGAGCCTCGCCATTAACTTCGTCTAGCTTCGTTTGATGTGTTTGCATTTCCGATCGACCAAAATTCCAAAACTTGCATTTTTGTTCACATCAGTTTTCTGTCGAATTTTTTCGGTCTCTAAAAATTTTTCAGGTTATAGAAAATTGATGTACTAGAAGTTCTAAGAGTTCTGGGAAAATTCGAGACATTGATCCTTCAGGAGGAGCGCGGAATTGCGGCAAAACCCCCTTTGTTGCCGCGGTTCCGCCGCAGGTTAGAATGGTCAATGTGTCAAACTTCTCCAGTGGGCTTCTGGGCTAAATTTAGGGGTTTTGGAATATTAAAATTGGGCCCAGATTTTCTGTGAGTGCTACAGTATTGCTTGGGGGCCCACTTGTTAATTTTTGATCGATCGGATATTTTAAACACATTATTTCACAGTATTTACATTATATCTGCGACCGTGAATGTCACTCGATCGGTAAATCCGGTCTAACTGCTATAGCCCGGTTAGACGGATTTGCGAACGTGACTTTCATGTTGATGTTCTGTGTTTTGCTGTGATGTTGCGGATCGGTCGTGGGGGATAGCCTGGATGCAATGCTAGTACAGTTTTGTTGTATTATGTACATTTGATATTGCGGGGCGAGCGTCCGACATGTGGACTGCCGTCACTGCCTGTTTGTATTATTCTTTTGGGGCACGACCTGGTTGCGGTCGATGTACCCGTTGTATGTATATTTTACTTTCTGTACTAGGATTGCCCCGCGGAGGGGTGCACGGATAGCCGGGTTCTAGAAGGCAACAAGCTCGCATCTCATGGCATTGGGACGGAGGGGGCTTCACCCCAGGATTGGCTGGCTATTCGCCGCACTCGTAGGGGGTATAGGATTTCATTGCACAGGCTATCCACACGACCAGGGGAACGTCGGGTTTCAGCAGTGGCTCTGTGAAACCCGGGGATCCCAGATATCTGTATTGTTCTGTGATGCTGTACATTTCTGTGATGTTGCATTTTATTCACGTCTTGAGCGAAATATAATATATTGGTATATATATTAGTAGATGTTGTATATGTTTTACATCCGCGCTAGTCCAGTCCCCGCTCTGTCGTTAGTTAGCTAACCTAACGGGTAATGACGGGACCCAGTGGCGAATGCGGATGGCATATACATACGTCAGTATATTTTCGTTCTTTGTGGTGTGATCAACTGATGGGACTGCGTTGATTCGGATCAATGCAAGTTAAAACAAACCTATTCTGATATTGTTGGAACACTTTTCAAAAAGCTGTTATTGCAAGGACGTTCATTTTTGTTTTGCACAGTGATATTCGGTTATGAATATCCAGCACCTCAGTCGACGAGGCAAGGGCCGAGATCCCTTCACCGGGAGTGACCCCTTGGACAGAAGTTTGCGTCAGGGCTTTAACTTCACTATAGCCGATTACTTTTGCTTTGCATCGTGGTGTTCATTTGGAATATCCTGCACCCCATTCTACGGGGAAAGAGCCGAGATCCCTTCACCGGGAGTGACCTCTTTAGTAAAGGTTTTCGTCACTATATTTTCTAAAAAGCTATCCGTTCCTTCAACGATATCAAGTTCATTACGTTAAAGGTTTTCGCCAGAAACCATTCGTAGCCCTCCGTCGTTTCATATGGATAGTCAATAGTATTCAAGCTGTGTATGTTGGCCAAAGTCAAGGCACAGTGTTTGGTAGCTATTGGGTATTCATATGCAGCATAGATAGATGCGTTGGTTTGGGACAGCCGTACTGCCATTTTGGCCAAAGTCAAGGGTATGTACGGGTGGACTCAAATTAACCTGGAGAATGACGGGTTGAACTTGACATGTGACTTATGATATGTTGGCCAAAGTCAAGGTCATAAGAGCATGGGGTAAAAATCACATCGGGAGTTTCAAAAGAACTGAAACTTGCCAGTTATGCGCATACCTTCTGGAGTGTGACATCGTGAGCGGATTCCGTCACGTTATCATGCGATGATAGTTGGATCCCGATTCCCACTGATGAGTTGGTTTACTCCTCGGATGACCCCGACTAATTCTTCTTTCAGGTTTGGACGAGAATTTGAGGTACAGTGGGAGGTTTCCAGATTAGATAAATTGGTAACCATTCTGATCTTGGTTAGAGTGCACGCTGAGTGTTTCTTTTCTCTCTCTCTTTGGCAGCGACCATTGACCCAACCCTTAGACTTTGACTCAGTGACCAAGTTGACCGAACCTTCTTAACACAGGCTTTTGGATTGTCAGAGTTGCAGACCTCATTGCCACTCCTACTTTTACCCTTTTCTCCGGGACACCCCGTATTACTACGAACGTCCACTTCCATTGGACAAAACCATCGTATGGTTAGATACGAACTCGAAGGAATTCGAGGATGGTTTCCGGTTCTGGAGAAAATGGATAGGATTATTCAGTTGTCTTTTCCCTTTTACCTTCTCTCAAGTTGTGAGTACTCCTTGGTTTAGGAGATAGTACACCTATTATGCAAATTGGATAGTCTTCTTCCAAACCTTAGGCTGGTGCCGACCGGTAGGGAATGAAGAAAACCAATTAGCCTAAACGGTGTGCAGAAGGTATTAAGATTAAGACAAAGCAAGGGATTAGTAAGAGGGCAAAGTAAATTGCGACTGATATTCACGACCAAACCAAGTATTTCTTCGCCAATCCTAAATCAATTTTTTATTTCTCCAGGACACTCCGTATCACTACGAAGATCCACAGTTTATTGGATACTCCATCGTATGGTTATATACGAACTTGAAAGGAACTTGTTCCAGTTCGGGGATGGATTCTGGTCCAGGAGAAATAGGAATAAGGTTTATTCAGTTGTCTTTTATCTTCACCTTCTCTCGCATTGCGAGTGCTCCTAGGATTAGGACAGTACACCCATTATGCTTATTGGATAGTCTTCTTCCAAGCCATAGGCTGGTGCCGAACGGCAGGGAAGGAAGAAAACCAATTGGCCTAAATGGGTGTGCAGAAGGTAATGACTAAAGACATATAAAGGGATTTGGAGAGGTGGCAAAGAATTATACGGTTATAGTTGTGAATCTGGATAATGGTAGAGGCATTACCAGTAATACCCAGATACCCCATCGAAACATTTCAATGTTTCAGTTTCACTGTGTACTGTTAAAAGATAACTGATTTCCCAATTAACACTTGCTCCAGGGTATGTATTTACCAGGTATGATTCTCAAATCTGTATGGTTTTACAGATGATGAGTGGGAGTAAGTTATTAGGAATTGGGTGATCATCCTTATTATATCGGGATTCGTTGTAATCGGTGATATTTGAGGAGATCACCTGGGCTGTTTGCCGGTCGGCAAATATTTGGTTTTGAATATCCGCTGTTGTGCACCAATTTCAAATTGATATATCTGTACGTCTATTTTCATAGAGTGAGATATACCTTTTGATATTATGTCGATGGCATTTACCTATATCAGTGGATGGTTAGGTAAGGAGCATTAAACAGCGGTGTAATTCTTCTTAACCATAAGTACAGTTTTCAACCTACGACACACAGTGAAAGAGTTGTTAGACTCGGCGGACTTATACAGAGTATTGTATGTTGTCCAGTGTCCATTAAGACAGAAGGGTTGGTCCTCATACTATATTCTGTTTACTTTTAACTTCTCTAGTTCTTAGACATGTGTTTCGTAGAAACACAGGGTCTAAGTTTTTGAGGAGTTATAGGTATTTGAATAGAGTAGAGAACCGAGTGTAGCAAGTATCGGGATTCTTCAAAGTGATCGAAGATGTAGATACTTGTGTATGGTATTCAATTGATAGTAATGATAAAGAGAAATTGCTTCTATTTCAGGTTACTCATAATTGGAAGCATTCCTAAGTTGAGTAACGCTGATCGGCCTCTCTCCATTTAGTTGACATGCACTGGAGACAGCTGCATGATTTGAATCTGGTTCAATTAAATCAGTGCCTCTGGTTCTATATTGGATATAGTACAGTTCATATCTTAACATTGTTAAGGTACGGGGAGTTGTCCGGCTTATGATTAAAACCAGACTCTGGATAACTCAAGGCACGTTTCTGTAATGGCTGTTTGTGGGTTGACCCAGGCTATGACGAGGGTTGACTTTCTACCATAAGAAAGATCAATAGTGATATTGTTCTTGACTCGCCACAGTTTTAATAAAAATGGATTTTTTCAAAAAACAGTAGTGGGAGTATGGTAGAACTGGAAGTGATTCCAGAACCGCAAACGATTACTGAAGATTTAATAAGGAACCTAAAGATTCAATCTGGTTTGACATTCCATTGGCCACTCCGCAGATAAGGTGGGTAACTTCAGGCACCCGAGAGGTACTCCGGTAGCCTCAAGGACGGTGACAGGGAAGTTCTTGTTTACCCACACTTGCCATTGTTGTTGTTCCAGGCTGCGAGACCCGGCAGGAGGATGAGCATAGCGTCGTTCTAAACTAGCTTTAGAAGTGCACGTCTATATGACTCTGCCAGAGGGTTGTCATAGTCAGTGGGAGCAGCGGAAGCATTGGTGGACATCAGGCTTATGTCTATTTATAGACTAAAGCAGATATAGCGAAGATAGATCATCTATTTCTGATGTGACAGTCATGGGTTTGACGTCATCAGAATAGGGGATGGATCTGTTGAGAAGGTAGTAGGGTGTGATGTCATGGTATTTGGATGACATACACAAAGTAGGAAGTGATATTCCTATACTACGATCGGTTATACTTTGGTCGTCACACAGTGTTTTCTCCACAAGGGACTTGGACACAATATCAAACATACTGGTTACTAGATCTATGGTTTTAGATCTAGATTTGGGTGGTTTCCCAATCAGGGTACTTAGACAGCATTCTAAGAGTATTTAGAATGGACGACTCCGGGCACGGTAGTGTACCTGCAGGTGATGGAGTCACCCTCTCTAAAGGTATCTTATAGACTAAAGTAGAGAGGGATGTGCATGATTGGCAGATCACTTGCTCAGGCAATTGAGTCAATCATGAGATGTCAAGTACCACACCAGATGTTGTTCTTGCACTAGATGCAACAAGTTGACATTGATCCAATCCTGGAGAAACAGTCGGAAGCAGTTTTAGAACATAAGTGGATGTTCTAGGGATATGATAACGACAGCCTCATTTGGGAGACAGTTATCATTCCAGGCTTCCAAGGTGACATGGACGACAAGGAGGTTGCCAGAGTTATAGTTTTCCTTCTGACGAGGGGCAGTATTTTGGACAGGTGGTCCAAGAAAATACTGAGGGTGGCATGGCGCAGGATACTGATTAAGTTCAGTTGACGATACAGTCTAAGAAGTTTGGATTTGGAGTTCATTTATGAGCTCGGTCCCATCAGACATCCAGACATTCTAAGACAGGTATTGCTCATTTCGGGAGATGGCTTTCTCCGCGAACTTGAGATATAGAGAGACATAGAAAGAAACTTCTAGGCGGATCCACTCACTGAGGCTATTCCTCGACCGCATTAGTTTCACAAACGGGCTTTGTGCGACTGACTAGTAGAGGAGTTGGGTGTTCGGTATCACACGGGCTGTGAGTATGCGACATCGCAATAATTAGCCTTGAGTGCAAGTGGGAGATTGTTGGAGATAGTGCCCTCAGAGTCAATTATTGGATCACAGGCACGTGATTGCGATGATTGAGGGAGGACCTATCCCGGTAAGACAGTCTTACTTGAGATGATAGTATGCTATCTGGTTTACCTTTATCATCGTGTACTGCTTTAGGTGACCTGACAGGTCGCTATTGCACGTTGATAGAGCCCCTAGGATTCTTGCTTGACGACCAGCAGTATGAGGGCGATCATATACGTGAGAGCTGGGGTCTATAAGCATATCCTTAAATGGTCCCTAGTCGTGTGAGTTTCGAGACAGGGCATCGATACTCCAGAGTAGACTAGTGTATACAGTCGAGACCCCGACGAGGGGCGGTGGCCGGTCTCACAAGCCACTGGTGTCAGTTGGTTCACCTAAGATGTATACAGGTGCTCAATGGGTTATGAGTACACCGGACAGGACTCGCCGGGAACATGCTAGTTGGTCTTATACCTGACGTCAGATAGCAGTTCCCAGGTGACATGTGTACAGGTTAGTTCATCGACCTGGGGATCGTCATTTGTCTCGTGTGAGTTCCCACTGTGCTTTGATTACTACCCTACCACGGCTCAAAGGAGTCATGCAAACAGGTTTTAGTTGGGTACAGTCCCGAGCCACATGGAGGCAGTAAGCGGATCTTCGGGGGTTCGTCTCTCCTGGTATTGGGGGTGAGGTCGCGCTGTGTCTAGGAGAGCCATTACACGAAGTCCTTGGCCAAGGCAGGAGATTTACTGGTAGGTATTCCAGTAGTATCTCAGGGTGTTCTGGGCTACACTCCGACACGACTTGTACCGCTTTTGGGGGTCTGACTTTTACCCACCCCCTAGGCCCGACATGCGATGCTCATAGACGAACGGACCGGACTGTACGGATATTGTCACTGACAGGCTCAGTAGGGTATCAGGATGAGTTCGCTCATCGACGTCCCTTTTAGTCAATAGCTGGTGGCCCGTTACGTATTGGCTTATACCTCTGACGTGCTAGTGGTTAAATCCACAGCCATAGTATTGACGAGTCTTTAGAGTCCACCACACATTCAGTTACTCAGCTTTCGGGCGAAACGCTGTAGAGGCCGTATGAAGATATGGCACGGTTCGATCAGATACGTGCGGTATTGCACGGATCAGGATCGAACGGATATTACTAGCCGGCTTTGGTTTAAGCCGGATCCTAGTTTAGTACAGTGTAGATTTTGTCTCATTGCATTTGTGTCCGGACGGAATACAGATGCGGGTGTGTATGCACAGTATCGGGGTTTTCCTGTAATTTATTACGGGACCAGTTTTCTGGAGTTGCCAGTTTGCATTCCGTTCCGGCCGGTTTTCCTTTGTTCTTTCCCGGCTGGACTTTTCCGATGGAGGGGGTTATTTGCAAGTTTGCAAATAACACATTGTGGAGGGGTTTATTGCAAAAGGCTTGATTATGAAATCTTCTTTGCTATTCATGCATTTATTATGATAAGAGAGGGTATGGGTTTTGGATGTGAATTTGTGATGGATAAGTAAGTATGGCCGGCCACTGTTTTGGGTATGGAGTGAGGATTATTTTGGTGGAAATTTTCTTTCATGCTTAATTGGTGGACCCCCCCATTTGTGCTTTGCAGTGAAGGGTTTTAATTGTTTTGTTGCATGGTTTTGATTAATTAAATTCAACCACATTCCTTTTCCAGTGAGCACTAGAATGATTATTAATGTGTGCATTCTACCCACTTGAAATTTTCTTCCAGTGAGCTCATTTTTAGTTGGCTGGCCGAGCTCAACTTTGAGATTGCATGCTCTTTTTCTCTTAGCATCCATCCATGAAAAATTCTTGTGCAAAATTCCTCCAAAAATGGCAACCTCTTAAACCCCAAAGAGACAAGTTTCTATATTATTCTACAGCAAATCTTGGGCGCGTCGGCTAGCCAACTTCGCGCCCGAGTTGCCTCGGTATTGAGGTGGGAGCCCGTAAAAGATACAGGCGATGTGGTGCCCTTCCGGCAAGGAGGCGACGACCGGAGGATCCGCGGGAGATCGGGACGACGACGAGAAGACCGGAGGACTCGGATCACTCGGTATATCTCTAACCCGTCTTGTAGTTAGCTAGATCTAGTTTAATGGCCCGATCCGGGGTTTAGTGCGCGGTGGTGCCGGTTTGCTAAGTCCGCAAAATTAAAGTCTATCACCGTTTCCGCATTTGGTCGTCGGATTGACGACCGGGGCGCCGCCGTGCACTTACAGGCATGACGAGAAACAAGAACTTTTTGTTCCTCCTCGTAGTAGAAGAGATATCCCATGGAATTCTTTGGATATCCCACAAACTTACACAGTACTGAGCGCGCCTCGAGCTTGTCCGCATGCTGCTTTTTAACAAAAGCTGGACTTTCCCAAGTCTTAATGTGACTGAGATGGGGTCTCTTCCCACACCACATCTCATAGGGTGTAGTAGGCACAGTCTTAGTAGGAACTCGGTTCAAAAGGTACGCAGCTGATTCTAGCGCATACCCCCAGAATGATCGCGGTAACTCAGCGTTACTCATCATGGACCGTACCATATCCAATAGGGTTCGGTTCCGTCTCTCCGATACACCGTTGTGTTGCGGAGTGTATGGAGAAGTAAGCTGAGAGAGAATTCCATTCTCTTTTAAGTAATTCAGGAACTCGGCACTTAAGTATTCTCCACCTCGATCCGATCTTAGAATCTTGATACTTTTGCCGGTCTGTTTTTCTACTTCATTCTTATATTCCTGGAACTTTTCAAAAGCTTCGGACTTATGTTTCATTACGAAGACATAACCGTATCTTGAAAAATCATCCGTAAAAGTAATGAAGTAAGAATAACCGCTTCGCGCATGTGTAGACATTGGACCGCACACATCGCTGTGTACGAGTCCCAAGAGCTCGCTCGCTCTTACTCCGTGTCCAGTGAACGGAGTCTTTGTCATCTTTCCTTTGAGACAGGATTGACAAGTGGCATATGATTGATATTCGAACGGATCCAAATATTCTTCTGTATGTAACTTAGTCAACCTTCTCTCATTGATGTGACCCAGTCTACAATGCCATAAGAAAGTCTGATTGATATCCGGAGACTTTCTTTTGTGTATATTCTGGACATTAAAAATCTGTGGTCGGTTCAATACGTATATACCATTGCTCAATGTACCTGACCCAATCAGAACTTGATTGAGGTGAATGTTTACAACATTACTTACAAACGCAAATTCATAACCTTCTTTAGAAACCAAAGATACAGAAATGATGTTACAAGTTGCGTTGGGTACAAAAAAGCAATTACGCAAAACCAAAACATGCCCATCTGACATTCCCAGGTGATAGTCCCCCACGGCTTTAGCATCCATGCTAGCTCCGTTCGCAACTCTGAGGGTCATGTCACCTGCCTTCAAAACCCTACGGTTTCTCAACGCCTGCAAAGAATTACAGATATGAGATCCTGATCCGGTATCCAATACCCAGGAAGTAGAGTTTATAGAAAGACAGTTTTCAATAACATACACACCTGAAGCTGAAGCCGCAACCTGCTTCAGTTCCTGTGCCCTGGCCTTCCAAGCCCTGCAATTCTTTTTCCAGTGTCCACTCTTATGACAATAGAAGCATTCTTCCTTTCCAACAAGCTTCCCCACAATCTTTGTTGCCCTTTCCTTTCCCTTCGTACCCACTTTACTAACACCGCCTCTTTGTTTGGCGGGGGCTTTCTTCCTCTTTCCCTTGGCTTTCGCCTTGGACCTAGAGGAAGAAGATCCTCCTACAAACAAAGCGGGTGTTTCCCTACCCTTCTGTAGGGTGCCCTCTGCGCTCCTCAGCATGTTGAGGAGTTCTGAAAGTTCAACTTCCTTTTCTTGTAAGTTGAAGTTCAGTATAAACTGGGCGTAAGTGGATGGAAGGGACTGGAGAATTAAATCTGTATAGAGTTCACTGTCCAACGTGGTCCCAAGTTCTGCGAGCTCCTCAGTGTAGCCAATCATCTTAAGTACGTGGTCCGCTACCGATGATCCGACGGCCAACTTTGTCGAAAATAACTTCTTCGACACTTCGTATCTTGCGATACGAGACTGCTCTCCATACAGTTCTTTTGTATGGAGAAATATGGACTCCAAGTCCATATTCTCGTGCCTCCTTTGGTGATCGTTGTCCATAGAGGAAAGCACGAGGCACCTGGCCTTCGCGCAATCAATCTCCCAAGTCTTACGGATTTCCTTATCCGCGACGCTGGAGGTGGGACCTGGGACGGGGGGAGCTTTGGTGGTAAGAAGATACCCCAGCTTGTCGTAAGTGATTGCCATTTTGACATTCCTGAGCCAATCTTTGTAGTTTGGCCCTGTCAGTATGTTTTTATCTAGAAGTAACTTAAGTCCAGTCATTTCGATTTGGTCGCTGCAGGGGGAGAGAAGAAACACTTAGCACGAAGCTCTTGCAAGTTTAGAATGGTTTTTAATTTGTCTAAACAGGATGGCTCCCACTGTCTCTCGAATCCCTCCTCAAACCACAAAGGAAGAATTAGCCGGGATCAATCCCACCGCACAATACTTGCTTAACCGTTCAGCCAGGCCAGTGTCGGTACTTTGAGGGAGGTTTTCCAATGCTTTCGCGAAGTTCCTTAATTTAAGAACCTCTTTTCCCTGGGGGCGTAGCCCCGCTAACACCTTTCTAGGCACCTACTAGGTTTATAGCATTGATCGTTTAGTGAGAAATTTCCCGAGGAGTAGCATATACTCACAGTAGGATCGGGATCCAAATATCATCGCGTGACGAAAATGAAGGAATCCTACCATAATCATCACACTCCAAATGGTATGCAAATCTAGCAAGTTTCAGTACTTATGAAACTCCCGATGTGGATTTTTGCCCCATGCTCTTATGACCTTGACTTTGGCCAAAATATCATAAGTCACATGTCAAGTTCTACCCGTCACATTCCAGGTTAATTTGGATCCATCCGTACATACCCTTGACTTTGGCCAAAATGGCAGCACGACTGTCCCAAACCAACGCATCTATCTATGCTACACATGAACACCCAATAGCTACCAATCACTATGCCTTGACTTTGGCCAAAATACACAGCTTGAATACTATTGCCTATTCATGCGAAACGACGGAGGGCTACGAATGGTTTTGGTAAAACCGTGAACGTAGTGAACTTGATATAATCGATGGAACGAGATAGCTTTTGGAAGGAGTGGCTCAAGCTCCGCATTTAAAAGTTAGTTTTGAAAAGAACCGAGTGGTTTTTTGAAAGTGTTCCAACGATTTTAACTTGGTTTATTATCTTGCATCAGTTCTTTTAATGCGTGATATTCTTGCATTAGTTCTTTTAATGCGTCCCATCATTTAATCCTACCATTGCAGAAAACAACCAAAATATGACGTACGCTTATGCCATTCGCATTCGCCACGGGGTCCCGTCATCACCCGTTAGGTTACTTAACTAACGACAGAGCGGGGGCTGGGCTAGCGCGGCTGTAAAACATAAGCAACGCCTAAATATAAAGCAATGATAGACATTACAGATCACAGATGAATACATTGGATATACTAGCAATTCGCAATCCGTTCGAGCCTGCAACGAAAAGCGGATTACACGGTCGCGGTGAATAGCAAATACCCCACCCAAGACCCCTACGGGTGCGGCAAACTACCCGCCAAGTACCCGGTAGTTTGAGCACCCCTCCATGGGTCTAGCCTAGGAGCAAAAACAGTAAAAAGAATTATACAATGACGGCTACAACCCCGACCCGGTTGTGCGGCCGTACAAATAATATTATTACATCAATTTACATTTACAAATGAATGAAAGAAAAATAAAAGCTCATCTCACATCCACCCCGGCTATTCACCCGCGACAGTCCAACACATTCATATACACATTCCAATATCAAACACAGATCACAGAGATGTATAACCCCGACAAATCGACTTATAGCGATTAGCCGACGTTCAATACATGCAAACATCACAGATATAACCATCATAGTCAAAGTGCAGTGAAGTTCGGAAAAAAATACGGAATTATAGGACCCCAAAAGTAAATTTCTGTTCTGGAAAATCTGGGCACATATAACATATTTGAAAAATCCCAAAACCCTACCAGAAGAACACTACACGAAACCCGATCACGAGAGGACCCCACACGGCGGCGGTTCCGCGGCAAATACCTACCTAATGCCGTGGAAACGCGGCTGTTTGAAGGAATCAGGGGATCGTTTTTCTTGTGTGTTCACACAAAACCCTGAGACGATTTTAGGTGTATAACAAATCTTGTTTTGACCAGAAAAATTTTTAACAGAAACTAGGGTTTTGTAAAAGTTTGGATTTTGGATTTTTTCGGTTCCGAACTTCGTTACACTTCACTACCAAGCTAGTTTATGTTTAGTTAGGCTCTGATACCACTGTAAGTCCACGTTGCGACCCCCGGTTCTTACGGGGAGGCGGAAACGGTATAAAAATCAAATTTTTAGCGCATGGGGCAACATGGACTAACAAAGTCGGGATCTTTTCCTAAACTAAAGCTAGCAAACAAGCTAAAGAGAGTTAGCTACTCGGAAAGATGGTTATACCTAAACTTGAACTCCTTCTTCTTGAAACCTTGTAGAGGTTGATGGTTCTCTTCTCGTCGCCTTCTTCCGTCGAAGATGGATCCACCTGAGGGTTCAACCTTTGGGCTCTTTCTCGAACTTTGAGTGAACTAGAATCTCCGGCTTGCTAAACCCTTGATCCTAGAGTGAATAGAGAGTGTCTAAGGGGTGCTTTTCTTTTAAGGAGAGGGATTCTCAACACATGAGAAGGATTCTCCTTTGGCTAGAGGAAGAAGAAGATGAAGTGAGGAGAGAGAAGCTAAATGATAGAATGAACTCTTTTCTTTTGCAACCATAACTAAAAGAAAAGGAATTATCTAATTAATAATAATAAATCAAAAATGAAATAGTTGATGGTTGTATTTGGAATGACCACTATCATAACTTTCAATAAATGAGTGTAAGCAAGAATCAAGGAGAATCCTTGCAAAGCATGATGGTGGTCAACATTCAACCATGGTCAACAAGTCAACCATGGTCAACAAGTCAACAAAATCAACCATAACAATATTTCATTTAATTACTATTATTAATTGATATTTCATAAATCTATTAGGGTTTGGAAAATGACGACTGTCGGCTGTGCATACGCACCCGTTCCGAAACCCTAATGAAATACCTCATCCTCCGCCTCAAGCAACTGTGCATACACACCTGCATTCTCGTTCCGAGGAACAAGAATACCGAGATATAAAAGCAACCCCCAAAACATATACCAGTATCTGGCTCAAACCAGAGCCCGCTGGCAATATCCGTCCGGACTCCAAACGTGCACAAGTGCGCGGATGAGAACGAACCCTGTCGCAAAACCATGCGACCTCTACTCTGTTTTGCCCAGAGGCGAATACCCTCTGTGTGGGACTCTAAAGACTCGACACTACGCTGGCAGTGGGTTTAACCACAGACCGCAAGCGGCACTAGCTGTGCGTAACGGTCCTCAGGTAGATGCCGACAAGAAGGCTGACGAGGTGAACCCCATCTGAACTCCTACTGAGTCTGAATGTGACATTCTCCGTACAGTCCGGTCTGTTCGTCTGATACATCGCATGTCGGGACTAAGGGGCGGTAAAACGTCAGTCCCCCAATAGCGGTACAAGTCGTGTCGGAGTGAAGCCCAAAACACCCTGAGATAACACTGGAAGCCTACCAGTATATCTCGCTTGCCCTGGCCAGGGACTACTCGTGTAATGGCTCTCCTAGACACAGCGCGATGTCAACCCCCAATACCGGGAGAGACGAATCCTATCTAACCGTCACTGCCTCCAAGTGCTTCGGGACTGCACCCAACCACTACCTGTTTGCACGACTCCTTTGAGCCGTGGTAGGGTAGTGATCAAAGTGCAGTGGGAACACACTTAAGGCGAAGTGCCAGTGTCAAGTCAGCGGACTAAGCTGTACTCATGTCACCTGGGAACTGATAACTGACGATAGGTATAATACCAACCTGTCAGTTCCCGACGAGTCCTGTCCAGTGTATTCGTAACCTAACGAGCACCCGTATACTATCTCCAGTATGACGTACTGATGGCTGTGGGACAGACCATCTCCCACACTGGGATGAGAAGCGCATACGCTAGTCTACTCCGGAGTATCGATGCCCTGTCTCGATAGTCCTGTGACTAGGGACCTGTATAAGGATGTGCTTATAGATTACCCAGCCCCCACTAGTGTGACTGCCATCACAACGGTGGTAATCAAGCAAAGATCCTAAGGGCTCCACTAATGCGTATAGGTGATATCGCAAAATAAACACATGTACACATTGAAGTAGAAACAAACCAAGTAGCATACTACTATATTGAGCAAGATTGTTTATACAAGGTGAATATCCCAAGCTTCCATTAAGTAATATACAAACTAGTATGATACAGTAATGGCCTCTAGGGCATATACACTAACATACTATACATAGGATGTATATTGTAGTGGATGCTTGGACATATATAGGGAGGACTTTCTTGCTCGACATGATAGTATGCTATCTGGTTACTCTTTACCTTAACGTGTATACTGATTGTCTCTCTGTTACATGTTGGTAAAGCCCTTAGGATGTGTACTTGACTACCTGGACTATGATACAGATCATACTAGTGGGGACATGATAGTCCATAAGTACATCCTTCAAGGTCCCTAGTCGTGGGTGTATCGAGATGGGGCATCGATATACCAGAGTAGACTAGCGTATATCTTCTCGACCCATACAGATGGGCGATGGATGATCCCATATCCATTGGTGTTTGACATCAGAGATGATATACGGGTGCTCAGTAGAGACTGGGTACACTGGACGGACTCGCCGAGAACTCCCAGATGGCATTATACCTTACGTCAGATGGCAGTTCTCTGGTGACATTGGTACAGAGTAGTCTGTTGACCCGAGATCGTCATAGAGTCTTGTGTGATTCCCACTGTGCTTTGATTTCCACCTTACCACGTCCAAGAGGGCGTGCAAAACGGTGGTTTTTGGGTACAGTCCCGAACCACATGGAGGCAATGAGCGATAGGAGGGGATTCGTCTCTCCCGGTATAGGGAGTTGATATTGCGCTGTGTTCGATTGGCTATAACCGGAAATCCTTGGCCAGGGTTGCTGAGATTTACTGGTAAGTGTTACCAGTAGTTTCTCGAACTGTTATAGACCTCATATCGACACGACTTATCGAGCTATTGGGGTCTGACGTTTACCACCCCTAGGCGAGATATGAGACATATCAGACGACGAGACCGGACTGTACGGTAAGTGTTACTGGTTGGATTCACAGGAGTATGAGCGGGCTTGCTCGTCGATCTTATGATCGCTCAATACCCGGGTGGCCGTTACGTTTAGCAGACCGCTTGCGGCTTGTGGGTGTTTGATATGATCATCACCTGCTGCCGGCGTATTGACGAGTCTTTAGAGTCCTACACAGAGGTTTCCTGGCTCAAGCGAAACGAAATAGGAGCGCATATGAGATATGTGCGGGACCGAGAATAATGTGTCTATGTGATACCGTATTCTATTCTCGCGATGAATGTATCAATTGGTTGTATGCGATATAACCTAGTTATCGAATCAAGGATTGATTCGATAAGCCGATACATTGGATATTAGTCGGTCATATGCGATATGACCGGATCGTTAAATCAAGTGTTGATTTAATGATTTAATGTATAATTATATATTTGATATATTACTTTGCATTAACTAGTATTGGTTCACTTTAAATGGATTTTCTCACTTGAAATGCACATTGTATATATGATATACTTTTGTGCACTTGTTTGTATCATGTTTGATGATACAAGCTCACTCGGGTTAGTGTAAAGAATTAAATCATGGTTATATGAATGGTTAGGGTTTTGATTATTTACTTATTTATTTATTTATTTATTTTGGAAAAGAAAATGATATGGTGGCTTTCTTTGTTTGCTTGTTGAAGCTTCATGAAGCTTTGAACAAGTCCACCATATTTGTCTCATGCTTAACCCTAACCATTCCCACTAACCATAGTCTATTCTCTACACCTAATCATGGTCGCCATATGATAAGTATTGATATTATTTTCTATTTTGAAAATAACTTATCATATTCTTTCTTCATCATCTTCTTCTTCTTCTTCAAGAAGAAACCTTGCCTTCATCAATGGCAACTAGTGAAAAAGAGTGAGAAATCCAATTCTAAAGTGAACCCACTTCTTATTTCTTCATCCTCTACCTCTTGCCAAGTAGTATAGGGTGTTTTCTTCACAAGTTTCTTGACTTGGTGAAGTTGGAGCTTGATCTAGTGTTGCCTCGACGTAGATCATCTTCGGCATCGAAGTCGACGATCTAGCCCGCACATTTCTCCGATGAAGCCGACGCTAGAGTCCGGGATCCGATATGGACAGCGAGGGGACTTCATCATGGAGCCATGGAGGTGGAGAACTGGATCTACAAAGGTTGTAGCCTCTTTCTTTTAGTTAAGTTGTTAACTAGTTTCATTTTTCGCCTAAACTCTAGTCAACGATCCGTATTAGGGTTTCCCGGCACATGTAAAATTTGAAATTGGCATGGTTGATGCCTTGTGAGACCTCATTAGTGTGCCTAGGAACCCTACAGTAGTATCAGAGCCTAGCTAGAGTCTTAGGCGAAGTGTAGACGACGTTTGAAATCCGAACGAACATCGAAACCCTAATCCAAAATGCTCTCTGGACTTTTTTCAAAAACTGGGTTTTTTCCAGATTAAAAATTCTTTAAAAATTCAGCAGGAAGATCTAAGAATTATGGTACAAAACGAGATCCTAATTCATCTAAACCGCCGCGGAACAGCGGCAGAAGCATGCCTTCTGCGGCGGTTCCGCGGCAGTATTGTCACATTGCCCAATAATTTTTGCACAGTAATTCCTATAATTTGGTGCTGGATTTTATGAGATTTTTTAAATATCACTCAAGAGTTGAGTTTTCTGGGTTGTATTGGGAGTTCGTATATTCGATCGGATTATCAAACTTTGTCTATGTGTTTTTCCGGGTAATTTTAGAATATGTTAAAAAGTTCGACCGGATATAAATACCCACCTTTTCCCCTGTCCGGAAATTTCCAAGTGTTGGATCTTTCCGTAGTTTAAGAACGCCCAAAGTAGTGCAAGTAACACGATGGTCCCTCTAGAAGACAACAAACCTTAACTCAATTATGTGACCGCCTTGAACTGCCCTTTGAACCTTAGGGTTTGGGGCAGTACGGCGTGCCACATGTGAGGCATTGGCTTGACCCTTCTACGGCTGGACCGTTGGTATTGAGGCACGAAGTGAATGTTTTTTAAACTTATTTCATGTGTAGAGCTGTTTCGGGAAAACTTGGGTGTTCGATTGTTTGATCGGAAAGTTTAACATTTTCTATTTATCCGGAATGGGATACAATATTTGGAATCCACAAGTAGTTATGAGATAACTGAATGAATGTTATAAATCTAGCGGTTTAGTCTCACTTGATCGGTTGCCACAGAATTTTGATGTGATCAAAAGTCCGTCGTAATCACGTAGCGTACGCGGATATTCGCCGATAAACTTAATAGACAGCTACACCCCTTAGCCCCGACCAAGTGACTGTAGGAGAACCCCGTCGCCGAAAGCATCCGTTCGGGCGCTCGCGGTAGCGGTGTTCCGTCTTGGTGCACTTCGTCGACGGTATCGGGGGTGCGGCCGTCTACTAAAGTTTGCGACGAGTATTCGATCAGGATGTCGGGAATCTTGTTGAATTGCCCGACTTGATATTGAAAAGTGTTTTCGATTTTGAGACTAAAATGCGGGGTTTATAATTGTTAGGCATGCGATGTCTAAGTAATTCATTTGATTAGGCATGTGATGTCTAAGGAGGTTGCGGATTCCAACAGTTGTAGTTTTACACTTTCTTTTCTGTGACCGTAAGTGTAATATGTGATATCGCCGGTTTCGTTGCTATATGCCAACGACAACTGGGATACGCATGTTTACTTACGTTGATGACATGTGATGTTATGTGTTGCTGGATATGTTATATTGGATCGTCGTGTTTGAATAGCCGGGGTTTTTATGTGAGATGAGTGTTTTTCATTTTCATTCATGTAAAAACTTGTATGTAATATTCTTTTATTGGGGCAGTTCCAGGTTGCGGAAGATGTCACCCTTTGTATATTATTTACTTTTCCGCACTAGGATAGACCCAAGGAGGAGGGCATAAGTAACCGGGTTCTGGAGTCCAGTGGGAGACCAACTCGAGGAGTCGAGTCCGGGTATCCTAACTCTAGAATTGGTAGGGTTGCTTGCAGCTCTCGTAGGGGTCTAGGGGTGTGGGTTTGGCTATTCATCACGACCGTGGAATCCGTGTTTTATACTGACTCGTATTGAAAACACGGACGTCCTAGTATATCCAATATTTCATATGATTCTTCTGCTGCGATATCTGTGATGTGATCATGTGATATGTTCTGTGATGGATACTTTATATAGTATATATGATATATTATATAGGCGTTACTTATGTTTTACACCCGCGCTAGCCCTGCCCCGCTCTGCCGTTAGTTACCTAACCTAACGGTGCACGAGGGGACATTGAGGCGAATGCGGATGGCATAAGTGTACGTCGTATTTATCTGTGATGTTTAGGTATTGAAATGATGGGACTTCATTAATGAGATTAATGAAATAAAAGAAACCTAAGATGTTGTAGAATCGAATTTCAAAATAAAATAGGTAGCTACAGTTCTTGCTTTGCACAGCGGTATATATGATATATCCTGCACCTTATTCGATGAGGAAAGGACCGAGATCCCTTCACAGGGAGTGACTCCTTTAGCAATAACTGGCAGATGCTACAACCCTCGGTTTGTCTTTTTGATTGCTTCTATAGTTTCAGCTTTGCACAGTGATATATATGATATATCCCGCACCTCATTCGACGAGGAAAGGACCGACGATCCCTTCACCGGGAGTGACTCCTTTAGCAAAACTAGAAAAGCTTCAAAAACACTCCATTTTAAAATCATTTGATTCTATAACGATATCAAGTTCATTACGCAATAGGTTTTCAGAAAAACCTGTCGTAGCCCTCCGTCATTTCAGATAAGTAGTAGTTAGTATTCATGCTGCGTTTGTTGGCCTTTGTCAAGGCGCAGTGTGCGGTAGCTAACTGGTGCTTATCTGCTTATGCATATGATGCAGATTGGGTTAGGTTAGTCGTGCAACCTTGTTAGCCTTTGTCAAGGGTCGTGCGGGTGGGTTTAATTCAATCAGGAAATGACGGGTTGAACTTGACTAGCATCCTATGGTTTGTTGGCCTTTGTCAAGGTCATAGGAGGTTAGGGGCAAAATATTATCGGGAATTTCAAGTGTTGAAATTTGCAATGAGATTGCATACCTTCTATGAGATAGTTGGATCCCGATACCCACTGCGAGTAATTGTTACTCCTGGGAGAGTTTTACACATTACAATTAGCCGATCAAGTATGCGTCTAGAAAGGTGTCAACAGGGTTACGCCTCTGGGAAAACGAGGTTTACATTAATTAGGTTTGTGCGAAAGCACGGGGGACCTCCCTCAAAGTACCGACACCGTCCTGGCTGAAAGATTAGAGAACTTGTAGTGTGTAATTAATCCCGGCCAGTCTTTCCTTTTAGGGTTTGAAGGAAGATTTGATAAAAACAGTGGGAGCCATCCTGATTAGATAAAATATATAACCAATCTGATCTTGCAAGAGCGCACGCAGAGTGTTTTCTTCTCTCTCTCCAGGTAGCGACCATATCACGCCTTAATCAAGATAATAATACGGATGTATTGACCGTACCCTCTTGTTATACTGAGCTGGGGAACGTTGGTCCCGCTCCAACTTATAATTGTTATAAGACAGAGCAGGAAATAGAGGATTACCAGAATTCCCGTGCCACCCAAACGAAGAGAGTGCATGCTGATGCATCATCTTCGGGTGTGTTCTTTATACAGAACTGTTTCTCTATTCTCTACGTCCTGGGTATTTGATACCGGATCAGGATTCCAGATATGTAATATATTACATAGGGCAACAGAAAGGTAGAGAACTGAGAACGGGTGATAAGTTTCATGAGGCAGAAAACGGGGCAAGAGTTGCAGCCAAGTCTGTTGGTCACTGTCACCCTGTATTACCAATACATTGATTCTGAACGAATGTTATTAGATACCGAACCTGATATACAAAATCATATCAATCTCTTTATTAGTAAAGAAATGATAAAATTTTGTATAGTTGGATAATGTTTTTGTTAGTTGTATGTATGCCCTAGAGACCAGTATTGTACAGATGATGTATATTATATTGGATGCTTGGACATATATAGAGATGACTTTCTTGCTCGACATGATAGTATGCTATCTGGTTACTCTTTATCTTAACATGTACACTTGTCTCTTTAAACTGTCTTATAGTTACATGTTGGTAAAGCCCTTAAGATGTGTACTTGACTACCTGGACTATGATGCAGATCATACTAGTGGGGACATGGTATTCCATAAGTACATCCTTCAAGGTCCCTAGTCGTGGGTGTATCGAGACGGGGCATCGATATACCAGTGTAGACTAGCGTATACATTTCTCGACCCATGAGATGGGTGATGGATGATCCCATATCCATTGGTGTTTGACATCAGAGATGGTATACGGGTGCTCAGTGGAGACTGGGTACACTGGACGGACTCGCCGAGAACCCCCAGATGGTATTATACCTCACGTCAGATGGCAGTTCTCAGGTGACACTTGTACAGGTTAGTCTGTAGACCCGAGATCGTCATAGAGTCTTGTGTGATTCCCACTGTGCTTTGATCTCCACCTTACCACGTCCATGAGGGCATGCAAAATGGTGTTCTTTGGGTACAGTCCCGAGTCACATGGAGGCAATGAGCGATAGGAGGGGTTTCGTCTCTCCCGGTATTGGGGGTTGATGTTGCGCAGTGCTCGATTGGCCGTAACAGGGAAGTCCCTGGCCAGGGCTGATCAGAGATTTGCTGGTAAGTGTTACCAGTAGTTTCTCCACCCGTTATGAGCCTCACATCGGCACGACTTATCGGTTATTGGGGTCTGACGTTTACCACCCCTAGACTTGATATGCGACGTATCAGACGAACAGACCGGACTGTACGGTAAGTGTTACTGGTTGGATTCACAGGAGTGTGAGCGGGCTAGCTCGTCGATCTTCTGATCGCTCAATACCCGGATGGCCGTTACGTTTAGCAGACCGCTTGCGGCTTGTGGGCACTTGATATGATCATCATCTGCTACCGGCGTATTGACGAGTCTTTAGAGTCCTACACAGAGGTTTCCTGGCTTAAGCAAAACGAAATAGGAGCGCATATGAGATATGTGCAGGACCGAGAATAATGCGTGTATGTGATACCGCATTTCATTCTCGCGATATATGTTTCGATTGGTTATATTCGATATGACCTAGTTATCGAATCATTGATTCGATAAATCGATACATTGGATTCTAGTCGGTTTTGTGCGACATGACCGGATCATTGAATCAAATGTTGATTTAATGATTTAATATATAATTATATATTTGATATATTACTTTACATTAACTAGTATTGGTTCACTTTAAACGGATTTTTCTCACTTGATGCACATTGTATATGTGATATGCTTTTGTGCACTTTTTTGTATCATGTTTGATGATACTTGTTCATTTGGTTAAGTGTAAAGAATTAAACCATGGTTAAGTAGATAATTAGGGTTTTGATTCTTTCTCTCATTTATTTATCCATTCTTTATTTATATAAATGGATAAATGAAAACATAATGGTTTCTTTTTATCATGAAGCTTGTTGAAGCTTCATGAAGTTTTGACTAAAGAAACCATTTTGTCTTCTAGCTTAACCCTAACCCTTCTCTTTTACCATGGTCTTTTCTTTACACTTAACCTTGGTTTAGTTATGATAAGTATTGATTTATTTTGATTTTATCTCAACACTTATCATATTCTTTCTTCTTCTTCATCTTCATCTTCAAGAAAGAAACCTTGATGCCATTAATGGCAACTTGAGTTCTAGTGAGAGAAATCCAATTCTAAATTGAACCCACCTCCTATTTCTTCACCCTCTACCTCTTGCCAAGTTGTTTTGGGTGTTTTCTTCACAAGTTTCACAACTTTGTGAAGTCGGAGCTTGAGCTTGTGCAACCTCGACGTAGATCGTCTTTGACACGAAGCCGACGACCTATTCCGCTCGTTTTCCTGATGAAGCCGACGAATGAGTCAAGGATTCGAAAAGGACAGCGAGAGGATGACTACGTGGAGCTAAGGAAGTGGATATCCAGATCTACAAAGGTTGTAGCATCTAACTTTTAGTTAAGTAGTTAACTAGTTTACCGTTTCGCCTAGAAATCTAGCCGACGATCCGTATTAGGGTTTCTCGGCACCCATAATTTTTGAAATTGGCATGATTGATGCCTTGTGAGACTTCATTAGAGTGCCTAGGAACCCTACAGTGGTATCAGAGCCTAGCTAGAGCCTTAGGCGAAGTCTAGACGGAGTTTGAAGTCCGAACGAACCCAAAAACCTAACTTTAAGATGCTCTCTGGACTTTTTCTAAATTCTGGGATTTTTCCAGATTAAAAATGCCTAAAAAATTCAGCAGGAAGATCTAAGAATTATGGTGAAACACGAGCTCATGATACATCTATACAGCCGCGGAAACGCGGCAGAAGCATGGCTTCTGCCGCTGTTCCGCGGCCAACTGTTCAAATTGCGCAATACTGTTTGCACAGTAATTCTTGTTTTCTGGTGCTGGATGTTCTGGGAATTTTTAATATTTATTCAAGAGTTGAATTTTCTGGGATTGTTTTGGGGATTCAGTGTTTCGATCGGAGTATCAGATTTTGTCTATGTGGCTTTCCGGATAAATTTTAGAATATGTTAAAAAGTTCGACCGGATATAAATACCCAATTTTTCCCCTGTCGGGAAATTTCCAAGTGTTGGATTTTTCCGCAGTTTAACGACGTTCTAAGTAGTGCAAGTAACGCGATGGACCCTCTAGAAGACAACAAACCTTAACTCGATTATGTGACCGTCTTGAACTGCCCTTTGAACCTTCGGGTTTGGGGCAGTACGGCGTGCCACATGTGAGGCGTTGGCTTGACCCTTCTACGGATGGACCGTTGGTACTGAGGCACGAACTGAATGTTGTTAGACTTATTTCATGTGTTGAGCTGTATCGGGAAAACTTGGGTATTCGAATGTTCGATCGGAAAGTTTAACATTTTCTGTTTATCTGGAATGTGATACAATAATTGGAATTCACAAACAGTTATGAGATAACTGAATGAATGTTATAAATCTAGCGGTTTAGTTTCACTTGATATCGAAAAGAGTTTTCGATAATGGGACTAAAATGCGGGGTTTATAACTGTAAGGCATATGATGTCTAAAGAGGTTGCGGATTCCAATTGTTGTAGTTTTACACTTTCTTTTCTGTGACCGTAAGTGTAGTATGTTCATATCGCCGGTTTCGTTGCTATACGTCAACGACAATTGGGATATGCATACTTACTTACGTTGATGACATGTGATGTTATGTGTTGCTGGATATGTTATATTGGATCGTCGTGTTCGAATAGCCGGGGGTTTTTATGTGAGATGAGTGTTTTTCATTTTCATTCATGTAAAAACTTGTATGTAATATTCTTTTATTTGGGGCACTTCCAGGTAGCGGAAGTTGTCACCTTTTGTATATTATTTACTTTTCCGCATTAGGATAGACCCAAGGAGGGGAGCACAAGTAACCGGGTTCTGGGGTCCAGTGGGAGACCAACTCGAGGAGTCGAGTCCGGGTCTCCTAACCCTAGAATTGGCAGGGTTGCTTGCCGCTCTCGTAGGGGTCTAGGGGTGTGGGATTGGCTATTCATCACGACCGTGGAATCCGTGTTTTATACTGGCTCGTATTGAAAACACGGACGTCCTAGTATATCCAATATTTCATATGTTTCTTCTGCTGCGATATCTGTGATATTATTCTGTGATGGATATAGTATATAGTATATATGATATATTATGTAGACGTTACTTATGTTTTGCATCCGCGATAGCCCTGCCCTGCTCTGTCGTTAGTTACCTAACCTAACGGTGCACGAGGGGACATCGAGGCGAATGCGGATGGCATAAGTGTACGTCGTATTTATCTGTGATGTTTAGGTATTTAAATGATTGGACTTCATTAATGTGATTAATGAAAGAAAAGAAACCTAAGATGTTATAGAATCAAATTTTAAACTAAACAGGTAGCTACAGTTCTTGCTTTGCATAGCGGTATATATGATATACCCTGCACCTTATTCAATGAGGAAAGGACCGAGATCCCTTCACCGGGAGTGACTCCTTTAGCAATAACTGGCAGATGCTACACACTCGGTTTGTTTTTGATTGCTTCTATAGTTTCTGCTTTGCACAGCGATATATATGATATATCCCGCACCTCATTCGACGAGGAAAGGGCCGACGATCCCTTCACCGGGAGTGACCCCTTTAGCAAAACTAGAAAAGCCTCAAAATCACTCCATTTCAAAACTTCATTTGATTCTACAATGATATCAAGTTCATTACGCAATAGGTTTTCAGAAAAACCTATCGTAGCCCTCCGTCATTTCAGATAAGAACTGTTTAGTATTCGTGCTGCGTTTGTTGGCCTTTGTCAAGGCGTAGTGTGCGGTAGCTAAATAGTGATTATCTGCTTATGCATATGATGCAGATTGTTTCAGGGTAGTCGTACGACCTTGTTGGCCTTTGTCAAGGGTCGTGCGGGTGGGTTTGATTCAATCAAGAAATGACGGGTTGAACTTGACTAGCATCCTGTGATTTGTTGGCCTTTGTCAAGGTCATAGGACACTAGGGGCAAAATATTATCGGGAATTTCAAGTGTTGAAATTTGCAATGAGATTGCATACCTTCTATGAGATAGTTGGATCCCGATACCCACTGTGAGTAAGAGTTACTCCTGGGAGAGTTTTACACATTACAATTAGCCGATCAAGTAGGTGTCTAGAAAGGTGTTAACGAGGTTACGCCTCTGGGAAAACGAGGTTTACATTAATTAGGTTCGTGCGAAAGCACGGGGCACCTCCCTCAAAGTACCGACACTGGCCTGGCTGAAAGATTGGCGAACTTGTAGTGTGTAATTAATCCCGGCTAGTCTTTCCTTTTAGGGTTTGAAGGAAGATTTGATAAAAACAGTGGGAGCCATCCTGATTAGATAAGATAATATCCAATCTGATCTTGCACAAGCTTACGCTAAAGTGTTTTCTTCTCTCTCTCTCCAGGTAGAGACCATTTCATGCCTTAATAAAGATAATAATATGGATGTATTGACCGAACCCGCATGTTATACTGTGCTGGGAAACGTTGGTTCCGTTCTTACCTATAAGAGTTATATGATTGAACAGGATATAGGGGAATACCAGGATTCCCATGCCACCCGAATGAAGAAAGTACATGTTGATGCATTTTCTTCGAATGTGTTCGTTACAGAGAACTGTTTCTCCATTTGCTCCACGTCCTGGGTATTAGATACCGGGTCAGGATCCCATATATGTAATCAGTTACATGGGCTTAGAAAAGGTAGAGAACTTGGAGAAGGTGATAAAGATATTAGAGTTGGAAATGGTGCAATTGTTGCAGCTAAGACTGTCGGGGAATATCACCTTGTATTACCAACTGGTAATACATTGGTTCTGAACGAATGCTATTACATGCCGAACCTGATATGCAACATTATATCGGTTTCTTTATTAAGTAAAGAGGGATATAATTTTGTATTACAGGATAATGTTATGAACATTTTCCATAACCAAAAGTTGGTTGGATCAGGCACGTTGTGCAATGGCATTTATGTTCTAAATCAATCAACAGTTCTGAGCATAACAAACATACACAAGAGGAAGAGTTCTGAACTGAATGAATCCTTCTTGTGGCATTGTAGACTGGGTCACATCAATGCGACACGACTAGCTAAGTTGCATAAAGATGAATATTTAAATCCGTTTGAATTTTCATCCTATGACACTTGCCAGTCATGTCTCAAAGGCAAGATGACCAAAACTCCGTTTACGGGACACGGAGAAAGAGTTACTGAACTCTTGGGACTGATACATAGTGATTTATGTGGTCCCATGTCTACACATGCCAGGGATGGTTCTTCATACTTCATTACATTCACTGACGATCTCTCTAGGTTCGGGTATGTGTTCCTGATGAAACACAAATCAGAAGCTTTTGAGAAATTTAGGGAATATAAACAAGAAGTTGAGAACCAAACCGGAAAAAGTATTAAAATCCAACGATTTGATCGAGGAGGAGAATACTTAAGCAATGAATTCCTGGAATTACTAAAAGAGAATGGGATTCTCTCTCAGCTTACTCCTCCTTATACACCACAGCACAACGGTGTATCGGAGCGGAGAAATCGCACCCTATTATATATGGTGCGCTCTATGATGAGTACAGCTGAGTTACCTATTTCCTTCTGGGGTTATGCGCTGGAGACAGCAGCATACCTATTGAATCAAGTTCCATCTAAATCTGTACCTACCACACCATATGAGATATGGAGTGGGAAGAGACCATGTCTTAAACGAGTTAAGATATGGGGTTGCCCGGCCTATGTCAAAAGGCAAAATCCGGACAAACTCGAGGCACGGTCAGTTCTATGTAAGTTTGTGGGATATCCCTAAATATTCACATGGATATCTTTTCTACCATACAGAGGAACAAAAAGTGTTTGTTTCTGTTGGAGATAGTGCCATCAGAGTCAATTATTGGATCACAGGCACGTGATTGCAATGATTGAGGGAGGACCTATCCCGGTAGGACAGTCTTACTCGAGATGATAGTATGCTATCTGGTTTATCTTTATCATCGTGTACTGCTTTAGGTGACCTGACATGTCGCTATTACACGTTGATAGAGCCCATAGGATTCTCGCTTGACGGCCAGCAGTATGATGTCGATCATATACGTGGGAGCTGGTAGTCTATAAGCACATCCTTAAAAGGTCCCTAGTCGTAGGAGTTTCGAGACAGGGCATCGATACTCCATTAGTAGACTAGTGTATACAGTCGAGACCCCGACGAGGGGCGGTGGCCGGTCTCACAAGCCACTGGTGTCAGTTGGTTCACCTAAGATGTATACAGGTGCTCATTGGGTTATGAGTACACCGGACAGGACTCGCCGGGAACCTGCTAGTTGGTCTTATACCAGACGTCAGATAGCAGTTCCCAGGTGACATGTGTACAGGTTAGTTCATCGACCTGAGATCGTCATTTGTCTCGTGTGAGTTCCCACTGTGCTTTGATTACTACCCTACCACGGCTCAAAGGAGTCGTGCAAACAGGTTTTAGTTGGGTACAGTCCCGAGCCACATGGAGGCAGTGAGCGGATCTGCAGGGGTTCGTCTCTCCCGGTATTGGGGGTGAGGTCGCGCTGTGTCTAGGAGAGCCATTACGCAAAGCCCTCGGCCGAGGCAGGAGATTTACTGGTAGGTATTCCAGTAGTATCTCAGGGCGTTCTGGGCTACGCTCCGACACGACTTGTACCGCTTTTGGGGGTCTGACTTTTACCAACCCCCTAGGCCCGCCATGCGATACTCATAGACGAACGGACCGGACTGTACGGATATTGTCACTGACAGGCTCAGTAGGGTGTCAGGATGAGTTCGCTCATCGACGTCCCTTTTGGTCAATAGCTGGTGGCCCGTCACGTATTGGCTTATACCTCTGACGTGATAGTGGTTAAATCCACAGCCATAGTATTGACGAGTCTTTAGAGTCCACCACACTTTCAGTTACTCAGCTTTCGGGCGAAACGCTGTAGAGGCCGTATGGAGATATGGCAGGGTCCGATCAGATACGTGCGGTATTGCACGGATCAGGATCGGACGGTTTGTACTAGTAGCCGTATAGGTATATGGCAGGGTTCGATTAGATACGTGCGGTATTGCACGGATCAGGATCGAACGGATATTACTAGCCGGCTTTGGTTTAAGCCGGTCCTAGTTTAGTACAGTGTAGATTTTGTCTCTTTGCATTTGTATCCGGACGGAATACAGATGCGGGTGTGTATGCACAGTGTCGGGGTTTTCCTGTAATTTATTACGGGACCAGTTTTCTGGAGTTGCCAGTTTGCATTCCGTTCCGGCCGGTTTTCCTTTGTTCTTTCCCGGCCGGACTTTTCCGATGGAGGGGGGTTATTTGCAAGTTTGCAAATAACTCTTTGTGGAGGGTTTTCTTGCATAAAGATTGATTATGATAGCTTCATATCTTTTGCTCCATGCTTTTGCATTAATGTGATTTGAAATGGGTATGGTTTGATAAAAGTGCAAGCATGGTTGATGTTTGTTTAGGGTCACCTTTCTACATCTCCTACACTCACCTCCCTTCTTCCTTCATATTGATTTTCCTCCACCATTATTCTCACTTGATGATAAGTTTTTCATGAGAGGAAAAAGAAAGAGAGAAGAAGAAGAAGAGAGCTTCATCTTGAGAGTTTCATTCATGATCTCATTTTCTTGCTAGAAAAATGCAAGCACCATTTTTCTATTCTTGATTCCTCCATCACCATGGCAACAAACCCCAAATGAGACAAGCATCTTCTACACTACATTCTACAGCATATCTTGAGCATGTCGAGTTGCCGGCTTCATGCTCGAGTTGCCTCGGTATTGAGGCGGGAGCCCGTAAAAGACGCAGGTGATGTGGTGCCCTTTCCGGCGAGGAGGCGACGATATGGAGACAAGACTTTCCGCGGGAGATCGGGACGATGAAGAGAAGACCGGAGGACTCGGATCACTCGGTATACTTCTCACCCTATCTCTTGATTGCTAGCATTAGGTTAATGGTTTCGATCCGGGTTTTCTTTGTCCGCGGTAGCGCCGGTTTCCGAGTAAGGAAAAATTTTGATTCCGCAATTTGGCCTCGAGTAAGACGGCCGGGGCGCTGCCGTGGCACAACATGGTATCAGAGACACGCCATTAACCTTTCCTAGCTTGTTCTAATGCGTTTTGCTTATCCGATCGACCGAAATCCCAAAAACCACACATTCCTTCACATCAGTTTTCTGTTGGAAATTTTTGGTGTCTAAAAATTTTTCAGGTGGTCTCAGAATGATGTGCAGGGAGTTCTAAGAACTCTGGGAAAAAACGATACAGTGAACCATTACCTCGAGCGCGGAAGCGCGGCAATACCCCCCATTCTGCCGCCCTTCCGCCGCAACTTGGTCTGGTCAATGCTTCGTATTTTTCCAGTGGGCTTCTGGGCTTATTTTAGGGCTTTTGGGATATTAAAATTGGGCCAATTATTTCTGTGAGTGCTACAGTTTTCTTTGGGGCCCACTTGTTAATTGTTTGATCGATCGGATATTTTTAAACACATTATTTCACAGTATTTACATTATATCTGCGACCGTGAATGTCACTCGATCGGTAAATCCGGTCTAACTGCTATAGCCCGGTTAGACGGATTTGCGAACGTGACTTTCACGTTGATGTTCTATGTTTATGCTGTGATGTTGCGGATCGGTCGTGGGGGATAGCCTGGATGCAATGCTAGTACAGTTTTGTTGTATTATGTACATTTGATATTGCGGGGCGAGCGTCCGACATGTGGACTGCCGTCACTGCCTGTTTGTATTATTCTTTTGGGGCACGACCTGGTTGCGGTCGATGTACCCGGTATATGTATATTTTACTTTCTGTACTAGGATTGCCCCGCGGTGGGGTGCTCGGATAGCCGGGTTCTGGAGGGCAACGGGCCCGCATCTCATGGCATTGAGACGGAGGGTCTTCACTCTAGGATTGGCGGGCTATTCGCCGCACTCGTAGGGGGTACAGGTTGACCCAGGAGGGGTGCCCAAGTTACCGGATTCCGTGAACTGCTGGGTGGTCCATTCACGGTGCTGAAGGGGGCTGCCTCGCTTCAGGTTTTGGCAGGTGACTTGCCGCGCCTGTAGGGGTCTAGGATTTCATTGCACAGGCTATCCACACGACCAGGGGAACGTCGGGTTTCAGCAGCGGCTCTGTGAAACCCGGGGCTTCCAGATATCTGTATTGTTCTGTGATGCTGTACATTTCTGTGATGTTGCATTTTATTCACGCCTTGAGCGAAATACTATATATTGGTATATATATTAGTAGATGTTGTATATGTTTTTCATCCGCGCTAGTCCAGTCCCCGCTCTGTCGTTAGTAAGCTAACCTAACGAGTGATGACGGGACCCAGTGGCGAATGCGGATGGCATATACGTACGTCAGTATATTTTCGTTCTTTGTGGTGTGATCATTTGATGGGACTGCGTTGATTCGGATCAATGCAAGTTAAACAAACCTATTCTGATGTTGTTGGAACACTTTTCAAAAAGCTGTTATTGCAAGGACGTTCACTTTTGTTTTGCATCGTGGTATTCATTTGGAATATCCTGCTCCTCAGTCGACGAGGCAAGGGCCGAGATCCCTTCATCGGGAGTGACCCCTTGGACAGAAGTTTGCGTCAGGGCAATAACTTCACTATAGCCGATTACTTTTGCTTTGCATCGTGGTATTCAGTTGGAATATCCTGCACCTCATTCTACGGGGAAAGAGCCGAGATCCCTTCACCGGGAGTGACCTCTTTAGTAAAGGTTTTCGTCACTATATTTTATAAAAGGCTATGCAGTTCCTTCAACGATATCAAGTTCATTACGTTAAAGGTTTTTCGCCAAAAACCATTCGTAGCCCTCCGTCATTTCTTATGGGTATTATTTAGTATTCGTGCTGCGTTTGTTGACTCCGTCAAGGCGTAGTGTACGGTAGCTAAGTGGTGCTTGTTTGTTGCATAAGTGGGATTGGTTAGGACAGTCGTGCGGCCTTGTTGACTCCGTCAAGGGCACGTACGGGTGGGTTTAATGCAATCCAGATAATGACGGGTTGAACTTGACTAGGATTCTTTGATTTGTTGACTCCGTCAAGGTCACTTGAGTCCTAGGGGTAAAAATCTTATCGGGAGTTTCAAAAGAATTGAAACTTGCCAGGCATGCGCATACCTTCTGGAGTGTGGTGACGTGAGTGGATTCCGTCACGTTATCATGCGATGATAGTTGGATCCCGATTCCCACTGATGAGTTGGTTTACTCCTCGGGTGATCCCGACTAATTCTCCTTTCAGGTTTGGAGGAGAATTTGAGGTACAGTGGGAGGTTTCCTGATTAGATAAATTGGTAACCATTCTGATCTAGGTTAGAGTGCACGCTGAGTGTTTCTTTTCTCTCTCTCTTTGGCAGCGACCATTTGTTGGAGATAGTGCCCTCAGAGTCAATTATTAGGTCACAGGTACGTGATTGTAATGATTGAGGGAGGACCTATCCCGGTAGGACAGTCTTACTCGAGATGATAGTATGCTATCTGGTTTACCTTTATCATCGTGTACTGCTTTAGGTGACCTGACACGTCGCTATTACACGTTGATAGAGCCCCTAGGATTCTTTCTTGACCACCAGCAGTATGAGGGCGATCATATAAGTGGGAGCTGGGGGTCTACAAGCATATCCTTAAAAGGTCCCTAGTCGTGGGAGTTTCGAGACCGGGCATCGATACTCCATTAGTAGACTAGTGTATACAGTCGAGACCCCGACGAGGGGCGGTGGCCGGTCTCACAAGCCACTGGTGTCAGTTGGATCACCTAAGATGTATACAGGTGCTCATTGGGTTATGAGTACACCGGACAAGACTCGCCGGGAACATGCTAGTTGGTCATATACCAGACGTCAGATGGCGGTTCCCTGGTGACATGTGTGCAGGTTAGTTCATCGACCTGGGGATCGTCATTTGTCTCGTGTGAGTTCCCACTGTACTTTGATTACTACCCTACCACGGCTCAAAGGAGTCGTGCAAACAGGTTTTAGTTGGGTACAGTCCCGAGCCACATGGAGGCAGTGAGCGTATCTTCAGGGGTTCGTCTCTCCCGGTATTGGGGGTGGGGTCGTGCTGTGTCTAGGAGAGCCATTACACAAAGTCCTTGGCCAAGGCAAGGAGATTTACTGGTAGGTATTCCAGTAGTATCTCAGGGTGTTCTGGGCTACACTCCGACACGACTTGTACCGCTTTTGGGGGTCTGACTTTTACCAACCCCCTAGGCCCGCCATGCGATACTCATAGACGAACGGACCGGACTGCACGGATATTGTCACTGACAGGCTCAGTTGGGTGTCGGGGTGAGCTTCCTCATCGACGTCCCATTTGGTCAGTAGCTGGTGGCCCGTCACGTACTGGCTTATACCTCTGACGTGCTAGTGGTTAAATCCACAGCCATAGTATTGACGAGTCTTTAGAGTCCACCACCCTTTCAGTTACTCAAGTTTCGGGCGAAACGCTGTAGAGGCCGTATGGAGATATGGCAGGGTTCAATCAGATACATGCGGTATTGCACGGATCGTGATCGGACGGTTTTTACTAGCCGGCTTTGGCTTAAGCCGGATCTTAGTATTTGATAGTGTAGTTTTGTCTCTTTACATTTGTATTTCGGTCGAAATACAAATGCGGGTGTGTATGCACAGTATCGGGGTTTTCCTGTAATTTATTACGGGACCAGTTTTCTGGAGTTGCCAGTTTGCATTCCGTTCCGGCCGGTTTTCCTTTTCTTCTTTCCCGGCCGGACTTTTCTGATGGAGGGGGTTATTTGCAAGTTTGCAAATAACATTTTGAGGAAGGGGTTTATTGCAAAAGGTTTGATATGATGGAATTTAAATGAGTATGGGTTTGTGGTGGGGCCGGCCACTGTTTGATTGGAAATTGTTTTATGTTGGGCCGGCCACTGTGCTGGATTGATGGTGGTTGAGGCATTAATTAATGATGGGGCTTCATGAAACAAAAATGTGTGTGCTGTGCCTTTTTTTGGAATTGTGTGGATTAATTCCTTTTGTAAGGAATGATTTAATTTATGTGTGTGTGCTGGATTGGTTTTGGAGAGAGATTAATTGGATGAATTAATATATATATTCGTTTTGAGTGCTTGGTGAAGGCAGAGGATTTTTTTTTGGCTGAGCTCATCAAAATATTCATTCTTCCAGTGAGCTTATTTCCTTCTTGTGGCCGAGCTCTATCTTGGTGGAGGCACCATTTTCTTTTCCTATGCATGCTCAAATTCCTCCATCATGGCAACTACACTAAACCCCAAAGAGACAACGATTCTACATTATTCTACTGCAAATCTTGGGCGCGTCGGCTAGCCAACTTCGCGCCCGAGTTGCCTCGGTATAGAGGTGGGAGCCCGTAAAAGATGCAGGCGACGTGGTGCCCTTCCGGGGAGGAGATGGAGACGGACGGAGATCCCGCGAGGAGATCGGAGTGGAGATGAAGACCGGAGGACTCGGATCAGTCGGTACATCTCTTCCCTTTCTTGTTAGTTAGCTAGGACTAGTTAATGGTTCGATCCGGTTAAAGTGCGCGGTGGTGCCGGTTTGCAAAGTCCGCAAAATTTTTATTTTTTCACCGCTTCCGCATTCCGGCGTCGGATTGACGGCCGGGGCGCCGCCGTGCACTTACAGTGGTATCAGAGCCTCGCCATTAACTTAGTCTAGCTTTGTGTAATGTGTTTGCATTTCCGATCGATCAAAAAGTCCAAAAACCCGTATTTTGTCGCATCAGCTTTCTGTTGGAAATTTTTAGTGTCGAAAAATTTTTCAGGTTGTAAAATATTGATGTACTGAAAAATCTAAGCACTCTGTAAAAATTTGATGAAGTGATACCATAGTCGGAGCGCGGAAGCGCCGCACTATCCCCCATTATGCCGCCCATCCGCCGCATCCTGTAGCAATCACTGCACCATTTTTTTCCAGAGGCTTTCTGGGCTTAAATTATGGGTTTTGGAATATTAAAATTGGGCCAATTGTTTCTGTGAGTGCTACAGTTTTCTTTGGGGCCCACTTGTTAATTGTTTGATCAATCGGAAAATTTTAAACACATTTTTCACAGTATTTACATTATATCTGCGACCGTGAATGTCACTCGATCGGTAAATCCGGTCTAACTGCTATAGCCCGGTTAGACGGATTTGCGAACGTGACTTTCACGTTGATGTTCTATGTATTTGCTGTGATGTTGCGGATCGGTCGTGGGGGATAGCCTGGATGCAATGCTAGTACAGTTTTGTTGTATTATATACATTTGATATTGCGGGGCGAGCGTCCGACATGTGGACTGCCGTCACTGCCTGTTTGTATTATTATTTTGGGGCACGACCTGGTTGCGGTCGATGTACCCGTTGTATGTATATTTTACTTTCTGTACTAGGGTTACCCCGTGGAGGGGTGCACGGATAGCCGGGTTCTAGAGGGCAACAAGCCCGCATCTCATGGCATTGAGACGGAGGGGGCTTCACTCTAGGATTGGCGGGCTATTCGCCGCACTCGTAGGGGGTACAGGTTGACCCAGGAGGGGTGCCCAAGTTACCGGATTCCGTGAAGTGCTGGGTGGTCCATTCACGGCGCTGAAGGGGGCTGCCTCGCTTCAGGTTTTGGCGGGTGACTTGCCGCGCCCGTAGGGGTCTAGGATTTCATTGCACAGGCTATCCACACGACCAGGGGAACGTCGGGTTTCAGTAGTGGCTCTGTGAAACCCGGGGATCCCAGATATCTGTATTGTTTCTGTGATGCTGTACATTTTCTGTGATGTTGCATTTCATTCACGCCTTGAGCGAAATATAATATATTGGTATATATATTAGTAGATGTTGTATATGTTTTGCATCCGCGCTAGTCCAGTCCCCGCTCTGTCGTTAGTTAGCTAACCTAACGGGTAATGACGGGACCCAGTGGCGAATGCGGATGGCATATACGTACATCAGTATATTTTCGTTCTTTTTGGTGTGATCAATTGATGGGACTGCATTGATTCGGATCAATGCAAAGTTAAAAACAAACCTAATCTGATGTTGTTGGAACACTTTTTCAAAAAGCTGTTATTGCAAGGACGTTCACTTTTGTTTTGCATCGTGGTATTCATTTGGAATATCCTGCTCCTCAGTCGACGAGGCAAGGGCCGAGATCCCTTCACCGGGAGTGACCCCTTGGACAAAAAGTTTGCGTCAGGGCATTAACTTCACTATAGCCGTTTACTTTTGCTTTGCATCGTGGTATTCATTTGGAATATCCTGCACCCCATTCTACGGGGAAAGAGCCGAGATCCCTTCACCGGGAGTGACCTCTTTAGCAACGGTTTTCGTCACTATATTTTCTAAAAAGCTATCCGTTCCTTCGACGATATCAAGTTCATTACGTTAAAGGTTTTCGCCAGAAACCATTCGTAGCCCTCCGTCATTTCATATGGGTGGTCAATAGTATTCAAGCTGTGTATGTTGGCCAAAGTCAAGGCACAGTGATTGGTAGCTATTGGGGTATTCATATGCAGCATAGATAGATGCGTTGGTTTGGGACAGTCGTACTGCCATGTTGGCCAAAGTCAAGGGTATGTACGGGTGGGTTCAAATTAACCTGGAGAATGACGGGTAGAACTTGACATGTGACTTATGATATGTTGGCCAAAGTCAAGGTCATAAGAGCATGGGGCAGAAATCACATCGGGAGTTTCAAAAGAATTGAAACTTGCCAGATATGCGCATACCTTCTGGAGTGTGATACCGTGAGCGGATTCCGTCACGTTATCATGCGATGAGAGTTGGATCCCGATTCCCACTGATGAGTTGGTATATTCCTCGGGTGACCCCGACTAATTCTTCTTTTAGGTTTGGAGAAGAATTTGAGGTACAGTGGGAGGATTCCAGATTAGATAAATTGGTAACCATTCTGATCTAGGTTAGAGTGCACGCTGAGTGTTTCTTTTCTCTCTCTCTGACAGCGACCATTGACCCGACCCTAAGACTATGACTCAGTGACCAAGTTAACCGAACCTTCTTAACACTGGCTTTTGGATTGTCAGAGTTGCAGACCTCATTGCCACTCCTACTTTTACCCTTTTCTCCAGGACACCCCGTATTACTACGAACGTCCACTTCCATTGGACAAAACCATCGTATGGTTAGATATGAACTCGAAGGAATTCGAGGATGGTTTCCGGTTCTGGAGAAAACGGATAGGATTATTCAGTTGTCTTTTCCTTTTTATCTTCTCTCAAGTTGTGAGTACTCCTTGGTTTAGGAGATAGTACACCTATTATGCAAATTGGATAGTCTTCTTCCAAACCTTAGGCTGGTGCCGACCGGTAGGGAATGAAGAAAACCAATTAGCCTAAACGATGTGCAGAAGGTATTAAGATTAAGACAAAGTAAGGGATTAGTAAGAGGGCAAAGTAAATTGCAACAGATATTCACGACCAAACCAAATATTTCGTTACCACTCCCACATCACCTTTGTATTTCTCCAGGACACTCCGTATCACTACGAAGATCCACAGTTTATTTGGATACTCCATCGTATGGTTATATACGAACTCGAATGGAACTTGTTCCAGTTCGGGGATGGATTCTGGTTCAGGAGAAATAGGAATAAGGTTTATTCGGTTGTCTTTTATCTTCACCCTCTCTCATTGCGAGTGTTCCTAGGATTGGGACAGTACACCCATTATGCTTATTGGATAGTCTTCTTCCAAACCATAGGCTGGTGCCGAACGGTAGGGAAGGAAGAAAACCATTTGGCATAAAGGGGTGTGCAGAAGGTAATGACTAAAGACATATGAAGGGATGTGGAGAGATGGCAATGAATTATACGGTTGTAGTTGTGAATCTGGATAATGGAAGAGGCATTACTATGAATACCGGGATACCCCACGAAACATTTCAATGTTTCAGTTTCACTGTGTAATGTTAAAAGAAAACTGATTTCCCGATTAGACACTTGCTCCAGGGTATGTATTTACCAGGTATGATTCTCACATCTGTATGGTTTTACAGATGATGAGTGGGAGTAGGTTATTGGAAATTGGGTGATCATCCTCATTATATCAGGATTCGTTGTAATCGGTGATATTTGAGGAAATCACCTGGACTGTTTGCCGGTCGGCAAATATTTGGTTTTGAATATCCGATGTTATGCACCAATTTCAAATTGATATATCTGTACGTCTATTTTCATAGAGTGAGATATACCTTTTTGAAATTATGTCTACGACATTTACCTATATCAGTGGATGGTTAGGTAAGGAGCATTAAACAGCGGTGTAATTCTTCTTAACCATAAGTACAGATTTCAACCTACAACACACAGTGAATGAGTTATCAGACTCAAGGGACTTATGCAGAGTATTGTATGTTGTCCAGGGTCCATCAGGACAGAGGGGTTGGTCCTCGTACTATATTCCGTTTACTTATGACTTCTCTAGTTTTTAGACAGGTGTTTCGTAGGAAACACAGGGTCCAAATTTTGAGAAGTTATAGGTATTTGAATGGAGTAGAGAACCAGGTGTAGCAAGTATCGGGATTCTTCAAAGTGATCGAAGATGTAGATACTTGTATTTGGTATTCAGTTGATAGTAATGATTAAGAGATCTTGCTTCTCTTTCAGGTTACTCATAATTGGAAGTATTCCTAAGTTGAGTAACGCTGATCCGCCTCCTTCCATTTAGTTAACATGCACTGGAGACAGTTGCATGATTTGAATCTGGTTCAATTAAATCAGTGCCTCTGTTTCTATATTGGATATAGAACATTTCATATCTTAACGATGTTAAGGTACGGGGAGTTGTCCGGTTTATGATTAAAACCAGACACTGGACAACTCAAGGCACGTTTCTGTAATGGCTGTTTGTGGGTTGACCCAGGCTATGACGAGGGTTGACTTTCTACCATCTGGATGAACAATAGCGATATTGTTCTAGACTCGCCACAGTTTTATTAAAAATGGATTTTTTCAGAAAACAGTAGTGGGAGTATGGTAGAACTGGAAGTGATTCCAGAACCACAAACGATTACTGAAGATTTGATAAGGAACCTAAAGATTCAATCTGGATTGACATTCCATTGGCCACTCCGCAGATAAGGTGGGTAACTTCAGGCACCCGAGAGGCACTACGGTAGCCTCAAGGACGGTGACAGGGAAGTTCTTGTTTACCCACAATTACCATTGCTGTTGTTCCAGGCTGCGAGACCCGGTGGGAGGATGAGTATAGCGTCGTTCTAAACTAGTTTTAGAAGTGTACGTCTATATGACTCTGCCAGAGGGTTGTCGTAGTCAGTAGGAGCAGCGGAAGCATTGGTGGACAGGTAGCTTATGTCTATTTATAGACTAAAGCAGATGTAGCGGAGATAGATCATCTATTTCTGACGTGACAGTCATGGGTTTGACTTCATCAGAATAGGGGATGGATCTGTTGAGAAGGTAGTAGGGTGTGATATCCTGGTATTTGGATGATATACACAGAGTAGGAAAAGAAACTCCTACACTACGATCGGTTATACTTTGGTCGTCACACAGTTGTTTCTCCACAAAGGAAATGGATTTTATATCAGACATACTGGTTACTAGATCTATGGTCTTAGATCTAGATTTGGGTGGTTTCCCAATCAGGGTACTTGACAGCATTCTAAGAGTATTTAGGATGGACGACTCCTGGCACGGTAGTGTACCTGCAGGTAATGGAGTCGCCCTCTCCAAAGGTGTCTTACAGACTAAAGGGGAGAGGGACGGGTATGATTGGCAGATCACTTGCGTAGGCAATTGAGTCAATCATGAGATGTCAAGTACCACACCAGATGTTGTTCTTGCGGTTGGTGCAATAAGTTGATATCAATCCAATCCTGGAGAAACAGTCGGAAGCAGTTTTAGAACATAAGTAAATGTTCTAGGGATATGATAACGACAGCCTTATTCAGGAGACAGTTATCATTCCAGGCTTCCAAGGTGACCTGGACGACAGGGAGGTTGTCAGAGTTATAGTTTTTCCTTCTGACGAGGGGCAGTATTTTGGACAGGTGATCCAAGGCAATACTGAAGGAGGCATGGCGCAGGACACAGATTAAGTTCAGTTGTCAATACAGTCTAAGAAGTTTGGATTTGGAGTTCATTTATGAGCTATGTCCCATCAGACATCCAGACACATTCTAAGACAGGTATTGCTCATTTCGGGAGATGGGTTTCTCCGCGAACATGAGATATAGAGAGACATGGAAAGAAACAACAAAGCGGATCCACTCACTGAGGCTATTCCTCGAACGCAATAGTTCCGCAAACGAGCTTTGTGAGACTGACTAGTAGAGGAGTTGGATGTTCGGTATCACACGGGCTGTGAGTATGCGACATCGCAATAATTAGCCTTGAGTGCAAGTGGGAGATTGTTGGAGATAGTGCCCTCAGAGTCAATTATTAGGTCACAGGTACGTGATTGTAATGATTGAGGGAGGACCTATCCCGGTAGGACAGTCTTACTCGAGATGATAGTATGCTATCTGGTTTACCTTTATCATCGTGTACTGCTTTAGGTGACCTGACACGTCGCTATTACACGTTGATAGAGCCCCTAGGATTCTTGCTTGACCACCAGCAGTATGAGGGCGATCATATAAGTGGGAGCTGGGGGTCTACAAGCATATCCTTAAAAGGTCCCTAGTCGTGGGAGTTTCGAGACCGGGCATCGATACTCCATTAGTAGACTAGTGTATACAGTCGAGACCCCGACGAGGGGCGGTGGCCGGTCTCACAAGCCACTGGTGTCAGTTGGATCACCTAAGATGTATACAGGTGCTCATTGGGTTATGAGTACACCGGACAGGACTCGCCGGGAACATGCTAGTTGGTCATATACCAGACGTCAGATGGCAGTTCCCTGGTGACATGTGTGCAGGTTAGTTCATCGACCTGGGGATCGTCATTTGTCTCGTGTGAGTTCCCACTGTACTTTGATTACTACCCTACCACGGCTCAAAGGAGTCGTGCAAACAGGTTTTAGTTGGGTACAGTCCCGAGCCACATGGAGGCAGTGAGCGTATCTTCAGGGGTTCGTCTCTCCCGGTATTGGGGGTGGGGTCGTGCTGTGTCTAGGAGAGCCATTACACAAAGTCCTTGGCCAAGGCAAGGAGATTTACTGGTAGGTATTCCAGTAGTATCTCAGGGTGTTCTGGGCTACACTCCGACACGACTTGTACCGCTTTTGGGGGTCTGACTTTTACCAACCCCCTAGGCCCGCCATGCGATACTCATAGACGAACGGACCGGACTGCACGGATATTGTCACTGACAGGCTCAGTTGGGTGTCGGGGTGAGCTTCCTCATCGACGTCCCATTTGGTCAGTAGCTGGTGGCCCGTCACGTACTGGCTTATACCTCTGACGTGCTAGTGGTTAAATCCACAGCCATAGTATTGACGAGTCTTTAGAGTCCACCACACTTTCAGTTACTCAAGTTTCGGGCGAAACGCTGTAGAGGCCGTATGGAGATATGGCAGGGTTCAATCAGATACATGCGGTATTGCACGGATCGTGATCGGACGGTTTTTACTAGCCGGCTTTGGCTTAAGCCGGATCTTAGTATTTGATAGTGTAGTTTTGTCTCTTTACATTTGTATTTCGGTCGAAATACAAATGCGGGTGTGTATGCACAGTATCGGGGTTTTCCTGTAATTTATTACGGGACCAGTTTTCTGGAGTTGCCAGTTTGCATTCCGTTCCGGCCGGTTTTCCTTTTCTTCTTTCCCGGCCGGACTTTTCTGATGGAGGGGGTTATTTGCAAGTTTGCAAATAACATTTTGAGGAAGGGGTTTATTGCAAAAGGTTTGATATGATGGAATTTAAATGAGTATGGGTTTGTGGTGGGGCCGGCCACTGTTTGATTGGAAATTGTTTTATGTTGGGCCGGCCACTGTGCTGGATTGATGGTGGTTGAGGCATTAATTAATGATGGGGCTTCATGAAACAAAAATGTGTGTGCTGTGCCTTTTTTTGGAATTGTGTGGATTAATTCCTTTTGTAAGGAATGATTTAATTTATGTGTGTGTGCTGGATTGGTTTTGGAGAGAGATTAATTGGATGAATTAATATATATATTCGTTTTGAGTGCTTGGTGAAGGCAGAGGATTTTTTTTTGGCTGAGCTCATCAAAATATTCATTCTTCCAGTGAGCTTATTTCCTTCTTGTGGCCGAGCTCTATCTTGGTGGAGGCTCCATTTTCTTTTCCTATGCATGCTCAAATTCCTCCATCATGGCAACTACACTAAACCCCAAAGAGACAACGATTCTACATTATTCTACTGCAAATCTTGGGCGCGTCGGCTAGCCAACTTCGCGCCCGAGTTGCCTCAGTATAGAGGTGGGAGCCCGTAAAAGATGCAGGCGACGTGGTGCCCTTCCGGGGAGGAGATGGAGACGGACGGAGATCCCGCGAGGAGATCGGAGTGGAGATGAAGACCGGAGGACTCGGATCAGTCGGTACATCTCTTCCCTTTCTTGTTAGTTAGCTAGGACTAGTTAATGGTTCGATCCGGTTAAAGTGCGCGGTGGTGCCGGTTTGCAAAGTCCGCAAAATTTTTAGTTTTTCACCGCTTCCGCATTCCGGCGTCGGATTGACGGCCGGGGCGCCGCCGTGCACTTACACCATTGACCCGACCCTGGACTATGACTCAATGACCAAGTTGACCGAACCTTCTTAACACTGGCTTTTGGATTGTCAGAGTTGCAGACCTCATTGCCACTCCTACTTTTACCCTTTTCTCCAGGACACCCCGTATTACTGCGAACGTCCACTTCCATTGGACAAAACCATCGTATGGTTAGATACGAACTCGAAGGACTTCGAGGATGGTTTCTGGTTCTGGAGAAAACGGATAGGATTATTCAGTTGTCTTTTCTTTTCACCTTCTCTCAGGTTGCGAGTACTCCTTGGTTTAGGAGTAGTACACCTATTACGCAAATTGGATAGTCTTCTTCCAAACCTTAGGCTGGTGCCGACCGGTAGGGAATGAAGGAAACCAATTAGCATAACGATGGTGTGCAGAAGGTATTAAGTTAAGACAAAGCAAGGGATTCGTAAGAGGGCAAAGTAAATTGCGACTGCTATTCACGACCGAACCAAGTATTTCTTCGCCAAATCCTAAATCACCTTTGTATTTCTCCAGGACACTCCGTATCACTACGAAGATCCACAGTTTATTTGGATACTCCATCGTATGGTTATATACGAACTCGAAAGGAACTTGTTCCAGTTCGGGGATGGATTCTGGTTCAGGAGAAATAGGAATAAAGTACATTCAGGTGTCTTTTATCTTCACCTTCTCTCGCGTTGCGAGTGTTCCTAGGATTAGGACAGTACACCCTTTATGCCTTTTGGATAGTCTTCTTCCAAACCATAGGCTGGTGCCGAACGGTAGGGAAGGAAGAAAACCATTTGACCTAAAGGGGTGTACAGAAGGTAATGACTAAAGACACATAAAGGGATTTAGAAAGATGGCAAAGAATTATACGGTTACAGTTGTGAATCTGGATAATGGAAGAGGCATTACTAGGAATACCAGCATACCCCATCGAAACATTTCAATGTTTCATTTTCACTGTGTACTGTTAAATGGAAAACTGATTTCCCAATTAGACACTTGCTCCAGGGTATGTATTTACCAGGTTAGATTCTCACATCTGTATGGTTTTACAGATGATGAGTGGGAGTAAGTTATTGGGAATTGGGTGATCATCCTCATTATATCGGGATTCGTTGTAATCGGTGATATTTGAGGAAGTCACCTGGGTTGTTTGCCGGTCGGCAAATATTTGGTTTTGAATATCCGCGGTTATGCACCAATTTCAAATCGATATATCTGTACGTCTATTTTCATAGAGTGAGATATACTTTTTGATATTATGTCGATCACATTTACCTATATCAGTGGATGGTTAGGTAAGGAGCATTAAACAGCGGTGTAATTCTTCTTAACCATAAGTACAGTTTTCAACCTACGACACACAGTGAAAGAGTTGTTAGACTCAGCGGACTTATACAAAGTATTGTATGTTGTTCAGTGTCCATTAGGACAGAGGGGTTGGTCCTCATACCATATTCGGTTTACTTATGGCTTCTCTAGATTTTAGACAGCTGTTTCGTGGAAACACAGGGTCTAAGTTTTGAGGAGTTATAGGTATTTGAATAGAGTAGAGAACCAGGTGTAGCAAGTATCGGGATTCTTCAAGGTGATCGAAGATGTAGATACTTGTGTATGGTATTCAGTTGATAGTAATGATGAAGACAGATTGCTTCTCTTTCAGGCTACTCATAATTGGAAGCATTCCTAAGTTGAGTGACGCTGATCGACCTCCTTCCATTTAGTTGACATGCACTGGAGACAGCTGCATGATTTGAATCTGGTTCAATTAAATCAGTGCCTCTGGTTCTATATTGGATATAGAACAGTTCATATCTTAACGATGTTAAGGTACGGGGAGTTGTCCGGCTTATGCTTAAAACCAGACACTGGACATCTCAAGGCACGTTTCTGTAATGGCTGTTTGTGGGTTGACCCAGGCTATGACGAGGGTTGACTTTCTACCATCTGGCAGATCAATAGAAATATTGTTCTAGACTCGCCACAGTTTTATTAAAAATGGATTTTTTCAAAAACAGCAGTGGGAGTATGGTAGAACTGGAAGCGATTCCAGAACCGCAAATGATTACTGAAGATTTGATAAGGAACCTAAAGATTCGATCTGATTTGACATTCCATTGGCCACTCCGCAAATAAGGTGGGTAACTTCAGGCACCCGAGAGGTACTCCGGTAGCCTCAAGGACGGTGACAGTGAAGTTCTTGTTTACCCACACTTGCCATTGTTGTTGTTCCAGGCTGCGAGACCCGGCAGGAGGATGAGTATAGCGTCGTTCTAAACTAGCTTTAGAAGTGCACGTCTATATGACTCTGGCAGAGGGTTGTCGCAGTCAGTGGGAGCAGCGGAAGCATTGGTGGATTTCATGCTTATGTCTATTTATAGACTAAAGCAGATATAGCGGAGTTAGATCATCTGTTTCTGATGTGACAGTCATGGGTTTGACGTCATCAGAATAGGGGATGGATCTGTTGAGAAGGTAGTAGGAAGTGATATTCCTATACTACGATCGGTTATACTTTGGTCGTCACACAGTGGTTTCTCCACAAGGGACTTGGACATTATATCAGACATACTGGTTACTAGATCTATGGTTTTAGATCTAGATTTGGGTGGTTTCCCAATCAGGGTACTTTGACAGCATTCTAAGAGTATTTAGAATGGACGACTCCTGGCACGGTAGTGTACCTGCAGGTAATGGAGTCACCCTCTCTAAAGGTGTCTTACAGACTAAAGGGGAGAGGGATACGCATGATTGACAGATCACTTGCTTAGGCAATTGAGTCAATCATGAGATGTCAAGTACCACACTAGATGTTGTTCTTGCAGCAGGTGCAATAAGTTGATATTGATCCAATCCTGGAGGAACAGTCGGAAGCAGTTTTAGAACATAAGTGAATGTTCTAGGGATATGATAACGGCTGCCTCCTTTAGGAGACGGTTATCACTCCAGGCTTCCAAGGTGACATGGACGACAAGGAGGTTGTCAGAGTTATAGTTCTCCCTCTGACGAGGGGCAGTATTTTGGACAGGTGGTCCAAGGCAATACTGAGGGAGGCATGGCGCAGGATACTGATTAGTTTCAGTTGTTGATACAGTCTAAGAAGTTTGGATTTGGAGTTCATTTATGAGCTAGGTCCCATCAGACATCCAGACATTCTAAGACAGGTATTGCTCATTTCGGGAGATGGCTTTCTCCGCGAACTTGAGATATAGAGAGACATAGAAAGAAACTTCACAGTGGATCCACTCGCTGAGGCTATTCCTCGAACGCAATAGTTTCACAAAAGAGCTTTGTGAGACTGACTGGTAGAGGAGTTGGGTGTTCGGTATCACACGGGCTGTGAGTATGCGACATCGCAATAATTAGCCTTGAGTGCAAGTGGGAGATTGTTGGAGATAGTGCCATCAGAGTCAATTATTGGATCACAGGCACGTGATTGCAATGATTGAGGGAGGACCTATCCCGGTAGGACAGTCTTACTCGAGATGATAGTATGCTATCTGGTTTATCTTTATCATCGTGTACTGCTTTAGGTGACCTGACATGTCGCTATTACACGTTGATAGAGCCCATAGGATTCTCGCTTGACGGCCAGCAGTATGATGGCGATCATATACGTGGGAGCTGGTAGTCTATAAGCACATCCTTAAAAGGTCCCTAGTCGTAGGAGTTTCGAGACAGGGCATCGATACTCCATTAGTAGACTAGTGTATACAGTCGAGACCCCGACGAGGGGCGGTGGCCGGTCTCACAAGCCACTGGTGTCAGTTGGTTCACCTAAGATGTATACAGGTGCTCATTGGGTTATGAGTACACCAGACAGGACTCGCCGGGAACCTGCTAGTTGGTCTTATACCAGACGTCAGATAGCAGTTCCCAGGTGACATGTGTACAGGTTAGTTCATCGACCTGAGATCGTCATTTGTCTCGTGTGAGTTCCCACTGTGCTTTGATTACTACCCTACCACGGATCAAAGGAGTCGTGCAAACAGGTTTTAGTTGGGTACAGTCCCGAGCCACATGGAGGCAGTGAGCGGATCTGCAGGGGTTCGTCTCTCCCGGTATTGGGGGTGAGGTCGCGCTGTGTCTAGGAGAGCCATTACGCAAAGCCCTCGGCCGAGGCAGGAGATTTACTGGTAGGTATTCCAGTAGTATCTCAGGGCGTTCTGGGCTACGCTCCGACACGACTTGTACCGCTTTTGGGGGTCTGACTTTTACCAACCCCCTAGGCCCGCCATGCGATACTCATAGACGAACGGACCGGACTGTACGGATATTGTCACTGACAGGCTCAGTAGGGTGTCAGGATGAGTTCGCTCATCGACGTCCCTTTTGGTCAATAGCTGGTGGCCCGTCACGTATTGGCTTATACCTCTGACGTGCTAGTGGTTAAATCCACAGCCATAGTATTGACGAGTCTTTAGAGTCCACCACACTTTCAGTTACTCAGCTTTCGGGCGAAACGCTGTAGAGGCCGTATGGAGATATGGCAGGGTCCGATCAGATACGTGCGGTATTGCACGGATCAGGATCGGACGGTTTGTACTAGTAGCCGTATAGGTATATGGCAGGGTTCGATCAGATACGTGCGGTATTGCACGGATCAGGATCGAACGGATATTACTAGCCGGCTTTGGTTTAAGCCGGTCCTAGTTTAGTACAGTGTAGATTTTGTCTCTTTGCATTTGTATCCGGACGGAATACAGATGCGGGTGTGTATGCACAGTGTCGGGGTTTTCCTGTAATTTATTACGGGACCAGTTTTCTGGAGTTGCCAGTTTGCATTCCGTTCCGGCCGGTTTTCCTTTGTTCTTTCCCGGCCGGACTTTTCCGATGGAGGGGGGTTATTTGCAAGTTTGCAAATAACTCTTTGTGGAGGGTTTTCTTGCATAAAGATTGATTATGATAGCTTCATATCTTTTGCTCCATGCTTTTGCATTAATGTGATTTGAAATGGGTATGGTTTGATAAAAGTGCAAGCATGGTTGATGTTTGTTTAGGGTCACCTTTCTACATCTCCTACACTCACCTCCCTTCTTCCTTCATATTGATTTTCCTCCACCATTATTCTCACTTGATGATAAGTTTTTCATGAGAGGAAAAAGAAAGAGAGAAGAAGAAGAAGAGAGCTTCATCTTGAGAGTTTCATTCATGATCTCATTTTCTTGCTAGAAAAATGCAAGCACCATTTTTCTATTCTTGATTCCTCCATCACCATGGCAACAAACCCCAAATGAGACAAGCATCTTCTACACTACATTCTACAGCATATCTTGAGCATGTCGAGTTGCCGGCTTCATGCTCGAGTTGCCTCGGTATTGAGGCGGGAGCCCGTAAAAGACGCAGGCGATGTGGTGCCCTTTCCGGCGAGGAGGCGACGATACGGAGACAAGACTTTCCGCGGGAGATCGGGACGATGAAGAGAAGACCGGAGGACTCGGATCACTCGGTATACTTCTCACCCTATCTCTTGATTGCTAGCATTAGGTTAATGGTTTCGATCCGGGTTTTCTTTGTCCGCGGTAGCGCCGGTTTCCGAGTAAGGAAAAATTTTGATTCCGCAATTTGGCCTTGAGTAAGACGGCCGGGGCGCTGCCGTGGCACAACAGTTTCTCGACATGCCACCTTTTTAGAAAAGGAATTTCTTACAAAAGAAATTAGTGGGGATATGGTAGAACTGGAAGAAATTCCGGCTACACAAACTCAAACTGAAGATTTAGTGGAACCAGAGGATTCAGTAGTACCCGACGAACCCCAGCCTCTCCGCCGATCTAGTAGGGTTCCTCGCCAACCTGAGAGATACTACGGTTTTCTCATGGACGGTGGGAGCAAGGATTGCATCATGGAGGATGATGACCCAACTAGCTTCGAGAAGGCCATCACGAGTGGGGACTCAGTGAAATGGCTGGATGCTATGCGGTCCGAGATGGAATCCATGTACACCAACAAAGTATGGACTTTGGAAGTTGCTCCTGAAGGGGTAAAACCCATTGGGAGCAAATGGATCTTTAAGAAAAAAATTGGTGTAGATGGGAAAGTGGAGACTTTCAAAGCTAGACTTGTAGCAAAGGGTTTTCGTCAAAGACCAGGTGTGGACTATGACGAGATCTTTTCTCCAGTGGCTATGCTTAAATCCATCCGGATCATGCTTACCATCGCTGCATATCATGATTACGAAATCTGGCAAATGGATGTTAAGACCGCCTTTCTAAATGGTGATTTAGAAGAGTGCGTGTACATGACTCAGCCAGAGGGCTTCATAGATAGTGGGAGCAGCGGGAAGGTATGCAAGCTGCTTAAATCCATTTATGGATTAAAGCAAGCATCGCGGAGCTTGAACATCTGCTTTGACGTCGTTATCAAAGAGTTTGATTTCGTCAAAAATCCAGATGAACCTTGTATCTACAAGAAGGTGGCAGAGAGTAAGGTTGTCTTCCTCATATTGTACGTGGACGACATACTCTTGATAGGAAATGATATTCCTATGCTGCAGTCGGTCAAGCTCTTCTTATCACAAAGATTCTCAATGAAAGATCTCGGTGATGCCTCCTGCATATTGGGAATCAGGATCTATAGAGATAGATCCAAACGGATATTGGGATTGTCCCAATCCAGGTACATTGACACCATACTAAAGAGGTTTAGTATGGAAGAATCCAAGCGTGGGAACTTACCCACGATCTCTGGACTCACTCTCTCCAAAGAGATGTCTCCCAAGACTGATTTGGAGAGAGCTCGTATGCAAGGGATACCCTATGCTTCGGCAGTAGGCTCTATCATGTATGCGATGCTATGTACCAGACCCGATGTTGCATACTCACTAAGTGTAGTGAGTCGGTATCAAGCAGATCCTGGAGAGAGTCACTGGACAGCTGTGAAGAACATTCTCAAGTACTTGCGAAGGACTAGAGATATGTTCCTGGTGTATGGTAACGGAGAACTCCAAGTGGAGTCCTTTACCGATTCGAGCTTCCAGAGTGATAAGGACGACTCTAAGTCGCAGTCGGGCTTTGTCTTTACCCTTTACGGAGGGGCGGTTAGATGGAAGAGTTCCAAGCAGGAAACCGTGGCAGACTCAACGATGGAGGCTGAATACATCGCTGCCAACGATGCTGCTAAAGAAGCTGTCTGGATCAAGAAGTTCATTTCTGAACTTGGAGTGGTTCCATCCATTGAGCATCCAATACCTTTGTATTGCGATAACAATGGAGCGGTGGCTTTGGCCAAGGAACCCAGGTCCCATTAGCGATCTAGGCATATTCTGAGGCGGTATCACCTGATCCGGGAGATAGTTGATCGCTGGGAGATCGAGGTCAGGAGGGTTGAAACGAAGAACAACACGGCGGATCCACTCACAAAGGCCATTCCCCAGATACAGTTTGAGAGACTCTTCGGGATGCTCGGTATGCGATACTACAGCAGCTGGCCCTAGTGCAAGTTGGAGATTGTTAGTTGTATGTATGCCCTAGAGGCCAGTATTGTACAGATGATGTAGGGTTGCTATGCACGCGCACAAAGGTCTACGAGGCATCAACCATACCCGATTAAAAAATTAGCCGTGCCGAACAACCCGAATACGGATCTTTAAACTAGAGATTAGGCGAAAACTAACATGTTAACAAATTTAACACTAAGTGAGAGGGATTACAACCTTTGTAGATCCAGTCCTTCAATTCATATTCTCCGTGTTGTGTCCCTTCGCTGCGATCATCGGGTTCCGGACTCTCGAGAGGTTCCACGAAGAGAAAGATGCAACCTTTGCTTCCGATCTTCGATACTGAGATGATCTAACTTGAAGTTCCGTTAACACAAGCTAACACTCATGAAATGATGTGAACACCCTCATCTAAATGGAAAGGGAAGATGAGGATGATGAAGTCGGATTTTTGCTCTCTTTATTTATCTTTTTCTCATATTTATTCATCACATTGAAAAAGCTAGCAAGCTTTTTCATGAAGAGAATGAAGGAAGAAGATGAACAATCATAGAATTGTGATGAATAATAAAAGTTATCATAATCATTTATGCAACCATGGTTGTAATAACCATTGTAGAGAGTTTACTAGGGTTAGGGTTTGGGTTGGGTTAAAGGGTGAGTCACAAAGAAATATCTATCATAATATCTTAACAAAGACAAAGTAAAGTTTCTAGAATCAATTAGAAGGTTTAACCCTAATCCAAACCCTAATCATGTTTAAACTCCTCTAAACATGTTGCATTAATAATTATAATATGTTACAATATTATATATCACATATACAATATTTATTGTAACAAAATAAAATAATACATTTAACATATATCGCATATATATCAATGTATTACCCGAGCGAGAAAAAGAATCTTTTAGTGAGCAAATATTAGTTAATGTAATTTAATATATCATATATATTATTATACATTAAATTATCGAATCAACACTTGATCCGACAATCCGGCTATATTGCATATAACCGACTAATATTTATCCGTACCGATTCATCGAATCAACACTTGATCCGATGACCCGGCTAATATCAAATATCGCGAGAATAGAATACGGTATCACATATCGCATTATCCTCGGTCCCGCACATATCACATATGTGCTCCTACTCCGTTTTGCCTGAGTCAAGAAACCTCTGTGTAGGACTCTAAAGAATCGTCAATACGCCGGCAGTAGGTGATGATCATATCAAACACCCACAAGCTGCAAGCGGTCAGCTAAACGTAACAGCTACCCAGGTATTGAGCGCTCAGAAGATCAACAAGCAAGCCTGCACATTCTCCTGTGAATCCAAACAGTAACACTCCCGTACAGTCCGGTCTCGTCGTCTGATATGTTGCATATCTCGCCTAGGGGTGGTAAACGTCAGACCCCAGTAGCTCGATAAGTCGTGTCGATATGAGGTCTATAACAGTTCGAGAAACTACTGATAACACTTACCAGTAAATCTCAGCAACCATGGCCAGGGATTTCCGGTTATAGCCAATCGAACACAGCACAACATCAACTCCCTATACCGGGAGAGACGAATCCCCTCCTATCGCTCATTACCTCCATGTGATTCGGGACTGTACCCAAAAGCCACCTTTTTGCACGCCCTCTTGGACGTGGTATGATGGAAATCAAAGCACAGTGGGAACCACACAAGACTCTATGACGATCTCGGGTCAACAGACTACTCTGTACCAGTGTCACCGGAGAACTGCCATCTGACGTATGGTATAATACCATCTGGGAGTTCTCGGCGAGTCCGTCCAGTGTACCCAGTCTCCACTGAGCACCCGTACACCATCCTTGATGTCAAACACCGATGGATATGGGATCATCCATCGCCCATCATATGGGTCAAGATGCGTATACGCTAGTCTACTCTGGTGCATCGATGCCCTGTCTCGATACACCCTCGACTAGGAACAGTTATAGGATGTACTCGTCGACTACCGTGGCCCCACTAGTATGATCTCATCATAGTCCCAGTAGTCGAGTACATATCCTAAGGGCTTTATCAACATGTAACATAGAGACAATCAGAGTACATATTAAGATAAAGTACAACCAGATAGCATACTATCATGTCGAGCAAGAAAGTCCTCCCTATATATGTCCTAGCATCCACTACAATATACATCGTATGTACAGTGATGGACTCTAGGGCATACATATAACTAACAATCTCCCACTTGCACTAGGGCCATCTGTTATGGTATCGCATACCCAACAATTAGCTGCGGTTGAAGTATCTCATACTCAACCATCCCATAAAAGTCTCTACTGGGAAAAAGGCCTTTGTGAGTGGATCCGCGCTGTCGTCCTCTGTGTCTACTCTCCTAACCTTGATTTCCCTGGAGATCATCCATCTCCATGATCAGGTGATACTGCCTAAGAATTATATCTGGATTTCTGATGGGACGGTAGTTCCTTGGCTAAAGCCACAACTCCATTGTCACACAATGGTAGGAATGAAGTTCATCTTATGAACTTATATATATCCAGACTGTCTCTTTGGTAGCATCCTTGGTAACGATGTATCTTGCCTTTAATCGTCTAGTAAGTCACGGTATCTAGCTTGGAACTCTTCCAACATACCGTCCCTCCACTGAGGGTAAAGACAATGCCTGCGACTGATATTCAGTCGTCCTTATCACCCTGGAACCTTTCCAGTGATTCTCCCCAGGATCGATTGATACCATATCACTACTACTAGTGAGTGTCCTAAAATCCAATTAGATCTATCTCATAGATCCAAAACCCAGGATTTAGGAGGTATCACTTTGATCCTATATGGAGAATCCTTGTGATAAGCGGAGATTGACCGAGCGTAGCATAGGAAACTCCTTCCCTATCAAGAGTATGTCATCCACGTACTCTACGAGGATCACCACCATACTCTCTACTACCTTTTCGTATATACAAGGTTCATCTACCATTTTGATGAAGTTAAACTCTTTGACTACCACATCAAAACAGATGTTCCAACTCCGCGATGCCTGTTTTATCATATAAAACATCTTGCACACGTTTCCGCAACTCCAACTGTCTACGAAGCCCTCTGGCTGTGTACTTATAGACGTTCTCTTCTAAAACATCACTTAGAAAAGCAGTCATGACACCCAACCATCAGATATCGTAGTCATGGTATGTAGCCGTGGCAAGTAGGATCTAGATGGACTTAAGCATAGCATTGAAAGTCTCAACTTTTCATGTACACCAAGTAATCTTCTCAAGATATACTCGCTCCTGATGGGGATTTAACCCTTCAGATAAAGCAACCAAAGTCCATACTTTGTTGGTGTATAAGGATTCCATCTCAGATCGATAAGCATCCAGCCATTCTTACAGAGTCTCACTCCTGATAGCCTGCTCGAAACTAGTTGGGTCATCATCTCATGATGCAATCCTCGCTCCCACTGTCATAGAGAAACCGAAGTATCTCTCAGGTGGGTGAGAAACCGTACTAGATCGGCGGAGAGGCTGAGGTTCGTTGGAAACTATTGAATCCTTTGGTTCTACCAAATCATCAGCTGCAGTTTGTATAGCTGGAACCTTTCCAGTTGTACATAACAGAACTTGCCTCGAGCTTGTCCGGATTTTGCTTTTAGACATAGGCCGGACAACCCCAAATCTTAACAAACTTAAGATATAGGCTCTTCCCTTTCCATATCACATATGAAGTGGTAGGCATCTGATTTGATTTGAACCATATTCAATAGGTATGCAGCTTCTCAAGTGCATAACTCCCAAAAGGAAATAGGAAACTCAGTAGTACTCATCATAGAGCACACCATATCAAATAGGGTGCTATTGCTCCGCCCCGATATACCATCGTGCTATGGTGTATACGGAGGAGTAATGCTGAGAGAGAATCTCATTCTCCTTTAGAATAGGCCATGAATTCCGTACCCAAGTATTCTCCTCCTTGATCTCATCAAAGGACATAATACTTTTACCCGTTTTTGGTTCTCTACTTCTAACTTACATTCTGTGAATATCTCAAAAGCTTCGGACTTATGTTTCAACAGGAACACATGTCTGAATCTTGAGAGATTATCAGAGAATGTAATGAAGTACAAAGAACCGGTCTTGGCATGTGTAGACAGGGGACTTTCATACATCAGCATGTATCAATCCCAAGAGTTCATTAACTCTTTCTCTGTTTCCAATAAACAGAGCTGTGGTCATCTTATCTTTGTGACATGACCGGCAAGTTTCACAAGATGTAAATTCAAACTAATTTAAATATGCATCTAAATGTAACTTCAGCCAGTCGGGTCGCATTGACATGACCTAGTCTGCAATGCCTCAAGAAGGATTCATTCATTTCTGAACTCTTCCTCTTGTGTGTGTTCTTTATACTAAGAACTGTAGTTTGATTTAGAACGTCAATGCTGTTAGATAACGTGCCTGAACCGATCAACTCTTGATATAGGAAATGTTCAAAACATTATCCAACAATACAAAATTATATTACTTCTTTACTAATAAAGAGACTGATATGATTTTGTATATCAGGTTCGGTATCTAATAACATTCGTTCAGAATCAATGTATTCAGGTAATACAGGGTGATAGTGACCAACAGACTTGGCCGCAACACTTGCACCGTTTTCTGTCTCATGAAACTTATCACCTGTTCTCAGTTCTTTACCTATCTGTAGCCCATGTAACAGATTACATATGCGGGATCCTGATCCGGTATCACATACCCAGGACGTAAAGGATACTGAGAAACAGTTCTGTGTAATGAACACACCCGAAGATGATGCATCAACATGCACTTTCTTCGTTTGGGCGGCACGGGAAATCTGGTATTCCCCAATTTCCTGCTCTGTCTTATAACAATTATAGGTTGGAGCGGGACCAACGTTCCCCAGCTCAGTATAACAAGCGGGTTTGGTCAATATATCCGTATTATTATCTTGATTAAGGCGTGATATGGTCGCTACCTGGAGAGAGAGAGAAGAAAACACTCAGCGTATGCTCTTGCAAGATTAGATTGGTTATCTAATATATCTAATCAGGATGTCTCCCACTGTTTTAATCAAATCTTCCTTCAAACCCTAAAAGGAAAGACTAGCCGGGATTAATTACACGCTACAAGTTCGCCAATCTTTCAGCCAGGCCAGTGTCGGTACTTTGAGGGAGGTCCCCCGTGCTTTCGCACGAACCTAATTAAAGTAAACCTCGTTTTCTCAGGGGCGTAACCCCGTTAACACCTTTCTAGACACCTACTTGATCGGCTAATTGTAATGTGTAAAACTCTCACAGGAGTAACTCTTACTCGCAGCGGGTATCGGGATCCAACTATCTCATAGAAGGTATGCAATCTCATTGCAAATTTCAACACTTGAAATTCCCAATAATATTTTACCCCTAGCAGCTATATGACCTTAACATAGTCAACAAATCATAAGTGCTAGTCAAGTTCAACCCGTCATTTCCCGATTGAATTAAACCCACCCGCACGACCCTTAACATAGTCAACAAAGTCGCACGACTACCCTAATCCAATCGCATCATATGCTTATACAGATAAGCACTAATCAGCTACCGCACACTACGCCTTAACATAGTTAACAAACATAGCACGAATACTAACTAGTACTTATCTGAAATGACGGAGGGCTACGACAGGTTTTTAAGAAAACCTATTGCGTAATGAACTTGATATCGTTGTAGAATCGAGTGATTTTAAATGGAGTGTTTTTGAGGCTTTTCTAGTTTTGCTAAAGGGGTCACTCCCGGTGAAGGGGTCGTCGGCCCTTTCCTCATCGAATAAGGTGCGGGATATATCATATATATCACTGTGCAAAGCAGAAACTATAGAAGCAATCAAAAGACAAACCGAGGGTCGTAGCATCTGCCAGTTATTGCTAAAGGAGTCACTCCCGATGAAGGGATCTCGGTCCTTTCCTTATCGAATAAGGTGAAGGATGTTCTACAAGGAACACCGCGATGCAAAGCAAGAACTGTAGCTACCTGTTTTATTTAGAAATTCGATTCCACAACATCTTAGGTTTCTTTTATTTCATTAATCTCATTAATGAAGTCCCATTTTAATATGCTTCACAAGCATCTCTTTTGAAACGAAATCTGCAATATAACATATATCTCATATATATAATATAAACATTCATCTCAGGCAGTAATATGATCTCATCACAGAACATAGCAGCAGAAGAAACATATATGAAATATTGGATATACTAGGACGTCCGTGTTTTCAATACGAGCCTGTATAAAATACGGATTCCACGGTCGCGATGAATAGCCAAACCCACATCCCTAGACCCCTACGAGAGCGGCAAGCAACACTGCCAATTCTACGGTTAGGAGACCTGGTCTCGACTCCTCGAGATGGTCTCCCACTGGACCCTAGAACCCGGTTACTTGTGCTCCCCGCCTTGGGTTTACCTAATGCGGAAAAGTAAATAATATACAACGGTGACATCTTCCGCTACCTGAAAGTGCCCCAATAAAAGAATATTACATACAAATGAATTTTGCATGAATGAAAAAGAAAAACTCTCATCTAACATAAAACCCCCGGCTATTCAAACGTGACGATCCAATACAACATATCACAGTAACACATAATATCTCATATCATCAGCGTAAACAAGTATGCGTATCCCGATTGTCGTTGATGTATAGCAACGAAGCCGGCGATACACCACATACTACGCTTACGGTCACAGAAAAGAAAGTGTAAAACTACAACAGTTGGAATCCGCAACCTCTTTGGACATCATATGCCTAACCAAATGAATTCCTTAGACATCGCATTCCTAACAATTATAAACCCCGCATTTTAGTCTCTTTATCGAAAGCTCTTTTCAATGTCAAGTCGGGGAATTCAACAAGATTCCCGATATTCTGATCGAATGCTCGTCGCAAACTTTAGTAGACGGCTGCACCCCAGATGCCGTCGACGAAGTGCACTAAGGCGGAACACCGCTTCCGCGAGCACCCGAACGGATGCTTTCGGCGACGGGGTTCTCCTACAGTCACTTGGTCGGGGCTATGGGGCGTAGCTGTCTATTAAGTTTACCCGGCAAGTATCCGCGTACACTACGTGATTGCGACGGACTTTTGATCACATCAAAATTCCGTAGCAACCGATCATCTGAGACTGAACTGCTAGATTTATAATATTCAAATTAGTTATCTCATAACTACATGTGGATTCCAAATATTGTATCACCTTCCAGATAAATAGACAAAGTTAAATTTTCCGATCGAATAATCAAACACCCAAGATTTCCCCAATATATCTCAACACTTGAAATCAGTTTAAAAACATCCATCACATGCCACAGTACCAATGGTCCAGCCGTAGAAGGGTCAAGCCAACGCCTCACATGTGGCACGCCGTACTGCCCCAAACCCTAAGGTTCAAAAGGCAGTTCAAGACGGTCACATAATCGAGTTAAGGTTTGTTGTCTTCTAGAGGGTCCACCACATTACTTGCACGACTTAGAACGTTCTTAAACACGAGGAAAAATCCAACTTTTGAAAAATTTTCCGACAGGGGAAAAGTGAGTTATCGATATCCGCCCGAACTTTTTAACAGTTTCTAAAATTATCCGGACAAACTAAACAAAGTTAAATTATCCGATCAAATCAACGATTCCCCAATACAACCCTTGAAAACTCAACACTTGAGTGGAATTAAAATATTCACAGAAAAAATTAACAAGAAAGGACCTAAGAATAATTAAGTGAAATTTCAGGGACTAAGTCAAATTTTGGCCGCGGAACCGCCGCAAAACCCATGGTTTCGCCGTGGTTCCGCCGCCATTTAGTCGACTTAGGGGACCGTACTTCACAGTAATTCTTAGTTTTTCCTGCTTGTTTTTCTGAGCATTTTTAATTCAGAAAAAATCAACTTTTTGAAAAATGTACAGAGAGGGTTCCGTGTCGGGGTTTCGGCGTTCGATCGGACTTTAAACTTCGTCTAGACTTCGCCTAAAGCTCTAGCTTGATTCTGATACCACTGTAGCGTTGCTATGCACGCGCACAAAGGTCTACGAGGCATCAACCATGCCCGATTAAAAAATTAGCCGTGCCGAACAACCCGAATACGGATCTTTAAACTAAAGATTAGACGAAAACTAACATGTTAACAACTTTAACACTAAGTGAGAGGGATTACAACCATTGTAGATCCAGTCCTTCAATTCATATTCTCCATGTTGTGGTCCCTTCGCTGCGATCATCGGGTTCCGGACTCTCGAGAGGTTCCACGAAGAGAAAGATGCAACCTTTGCTTCCGATCTTCGATACTGAGATGATCTACCTTGAAGTTCCGTTAACACAAGCTAACACTCATGAAATGATGTGAACACCCTCATCTAAATGGCAAGGGAAGATGAGGATGATGAAGTAGGATTTTTGCTCTCTTTATTTATCTTTTTCTCATATTTATTCATCACATTGAAAAAGCTAGCAAGCTTTTTCATGAAGAGAATGAAGGAAGAAGATGAACAATCATAGAATTGTGATGAATAATAAAAGTTATCATAATCATTTATGCAACCATGGTTGTAATAACCATTGTAGAGAGTTTACTAGGGTTAGGGTTTGGGTTGGGTTAAAGGGTGAGTCACAAAGAAATATCTATCATAATATCTTAACAAAGACAAAGTAAAGCTTCTAGAATCAACTAGAAGGTTTAACCCTAATCCAAACCCTAATCATGTTTAAACTCCTCTAAACATGTTGCATTAATAATTATAATATGTTACAATATTATATATCACATATACAATATTTATTGTAACAAAATAAAATAATACATTTAACATATATCGCATATATATCAATGTATTACCCGAGCGAGAAAAAGAATCTTTTAGTGAGCAAATATTAGTTAATGTAATTTAATATATCATATATATTATTATACATTAAATTATCGAATCAACACTTGATCCGACAATCCGGCTATATTGCATATAACCGACTAATATTTATCCGTACCGATTCATCGAATCAACACTTGATCCGATGACCCGGCTGATATCAAATATCGTGAGAATAGAATACGGTATCACATATCGCATTATCCTCGGTCCCGCACATATCACATATGTGCTCCTACTCCGTTTTGCCTGAGTCAAGAAACCTCTGTGTAGGACTCTAAAGAATCGTCAATACGCCGGCAGTTGGTGATGATCATATCAAACACCCACAAGCTGCAAGCGGTCAGCTAAACGTAACAGCTACCCAGGTATTGAGCGCTCAGAAGATCAACAAGCAAGCCTGCACATTCTCCTGTGAATCCAAACAGTAACACACCCGTACAGTCCGGTCTCGTCGTCTGATATGTTGCATATCTCGCCTAGGGGTGGTAAACGTCAGACCCCAGTAGCTCGATAAGTCGTGTCGATATGAGGTCTATAACAGTTCGAGAAACTACTGATAACACTTACCAGTAAATCTCAGCAACCCTGGCCAGGGATTTCCGGTTATAGCCAATCGAACACAGCACAACATCAACTCCCTATACCGGGAGAGACGAATCCCCTCCTATCGCTCATTGCCTCCATGTGATTCGGGACTGTACCCAAAAGCCACCTTTTTGCACGCCCTCTTGAACGTGGTATGATGGAAATCAAAGCACAGTGGGAACCACACAAGACTCTATGACGATCTCGGGTCAACAGACTACTCTGTACCAGTGTCACCGGAGAACTGCCATCTGACGTATGGTATAATACCATCTGGGAGTTCTCGGCGAGTCCGTCCAGTGTACCCAGTCTCCACTGAGCACCCGTACACCATCCTTGATGTCAAACACCGATGGATATGGGATCATCCATCGCCCATCATATGGGTCAAGATGCGTATACGCTAGTCTACTCTGGTGCATCGATGCCCTGTCTCGATACACCCTCGACTAGGAACAGTTATAGGATGTACTCGTCGATTACCGTGGCCCCACTAGTATGATCTCATCATAGTCCCAGTAGTCGAGTACATATCCTAAGGGCTTTATCAACATGTAACATAGAGACAATCAGAGTACATATTAAGATAAAGTACAACCAGATAGCATACTATCATGTCGAGCAAGAAAGTCCTCCCTATATATGTCCTAGCATCCACTACAATATACATCGTATGTACAGTGATGGCCTCTAGGGCATACATATAACTAACAGATGATGTATATTATATTGGATGCTTGGACATATATAGAGATGACTTTCTTGCTCGACATGATAGTATGCTATCTGGTTACTCTTTATCTTAACATGTACACTTGTCTCTTTAAACTGTCTTATAGTTACATGTTGGTAAAGCCCTTAGGATGTGTACTTGACTACCTGGACTATGATGCAGATCATACTAGTGGGGACATGGTAGTCCATAAGTACATCCTTCAAGGTCCCTAGTCGTGGGTGTATCGAGACGGGGCATCGATATACCAGTGTAGACTAGCGTATACGCTTCTCGACCCATGAGATGGGCGATGGATGATCCCATATCCATTGGTGTTTGACATCAGAGATGGTATACGGGTGCTCAGTGGAGAATGGGTACACTGGACGGACTCGCCGAGAACTCCCAGATGGTATTATACCTCACGTCAGATGGCAGTTCTCAGGTGACACTTGTACAGGTTAGTCTGTAGACCCGAGATCGTCATAGAGTCTTGTGTGATTCCCACTGTGCTTTGATCTCCACCTTACCACGTCCATGAGGGCGTGCAAAATGGTGGTCTTTGGGTACAGTCCCGAGTCACATGGAGGCAATGAGCGATAGGAGGGGTTTCGTCTCTCCCGGTATTGGGGGTTGATGTTGCGCAGTGCTCGATTGGCCGTAACAGGGAAGTCCCTGGCCAGGGCTGATCAGAGATTTGCTGGTAAGTGTTACCAGTAGTTTCTCGACCCGTTATGAGCCTCACATCGGCACGACTTATCGGTTATTGGGGTCTGACGTTTACCACCCCTAGACTTGATATGCGACGTATCAGACGAACCGACCGGACTGTACGGTAAGTGTTACTGGTTGGATTCACAGGAGTGTGAGCGGGCTAGCTCGTCGATCTTCTGATCGCTCAATACCCGGATGGCCGTTACGTTTAGCAGACCGCTTGCGGCTTGTGGGTGCTTGATATGATCATCATCTGCTACCGGCGTATTGACGAGTTTTTAGAGTCCTACACAGAGGTTTCCTGGCTCAAGAGAAACGAAATAGGAGCGCATATGAGATATGTGCAGGACCGAGAATAATGCGTGTGTATGATACCGCATTTCATTCTCGCGATATATGTTTCGATTGGTTATATTCGATATGACCTAGTTATCGAATCATTGATTCGATAAATCGATACATTGGATTCTAGACGGTTATGTGCGACATGACCGGATCATTGAATCAAATGTTGATTTAATGATTTAATGTATAATTATATATTTGATATATTACTTTACATTAACTAGTATTGGTTCACTTTAAACGGATTTTTCTCACTTGATGCACATTGTATATGTGATATGCTTTTGTGCACTTTTTTGTATCATGTTTGATGATACTTGTTCATTTGGTTAAGTGTAAAGAATTAAACCATGGTTAAGTAGATAATTAGGGTTTTGATTCTTTCCCTCATTTATTTATCCATTCTTTATTTATATAAATGGATAAATGAAAACATAATGGTTTCTTTTTATCATGAAGCTTGTTGAAGCTTCATGAAGCTTTGACTAAAGAAACCATTTTGTCTTCTAGCTTAACCCTAACCCTTCTCTTTTACCATGGTCTTTTCTCTACACTTAACCTTGGTTTAGTTATGATAAGTATTGATTTATTTTGATTTTATCTCAACACTTATCATATTCTTTCTTCTTCTTCATCTTCATCTTCAAGAAAGAAACCTTAATGCCATTAATGGCAACTTGAGTTCTAGTGAGAGAAATCCAATTCTAAAGTGAACCCACCTCCTATGTCTTCACCCTCTACCTCTTGCCAAGTTGTTTTGGGTGTTTTCTTCACAACTTTCACAACTTTGTGAAGTCGGAGCTTGAGCTTGTGCAACCTCGACGTAGATCGTCTTTGACACGAAGCCGACGACCTATTCCGCTCGTTTTCCCGATGAAGCCGACGAATGAGTCTAGGATTCGAAAAGGACAGCGAGAGGATGACTACGTGGAGCTAAGGAAGTGGATATCCGGATCTACAAAGTTTGTAGCATCTAACTTTTAGTTAAGTAGTTAACTAGTTTACCGTTTCGCCTAGAAATCTAGCCGACGATCCGTATTAGGGTTTCTCGGCACCCATAATTTTTGAAATTGGTATGATTGATGCCTTGTGAGACTTCATTAGAGTGCCTAGGAACCCTACAGTTTTAAACATTTCCTATATCAAAAGTTGATCGGTTCAGGCACGTTATCTAAAAGCATTGATGTTCTAAATCAAACCACAGTTCTTTAGTATACGGAACACACACAAGAGGAAGAGTTCAGAAATGAACGAATCCTTCTTGAGGCATTGTAGACTAGGTCATATCAATGCAATTCGACTGGTTGAAGTTACATTTTAGATGCATATTTAAATCAGTTTGAGTTTACATCTTGTGAAACTTGCCAGTCATGTCACAGAGATAAGATGACCATAGCTCCGTTTACTGGAAACAGAGAAACAGTTAGTGAACTCTTGGGATGATACATGTTGATGTATGTAGGTCCCCTGTCTACACTTGCCAAGACCGGTTCTTTATACTTCATTGCATTCTCTGATGATTTTTCGAGATTCAGTACTATGTTCCTGTTGAAACACAAGTCCGAACCTTTTGAGATATTCACAGAATATAAGTTAGAAGTAGAGAACCAAAATACGGGTATAAGTATTATGTCCTATGATGAGATCAAGGAGGAGAATACTTGAGCACGAAATTCTTGGACTTTTCTAAAGGAGAATGAGATTCTCTCTCAGCATTACTCCTCCGTATACACCATAGCACGATGGTATATCGGGGCGGAGCAATCACACCCTATATGATAAGGTGTGCTCTATGATGAGTACTACTGAGTTACCTGTTTCCTTTTTGTGAGTTATGCACTTGAGAAGTTGCATACCTATTGAATAGGGTTCAAATCAAATCAGTTGTCTACCACTTCATATTTGATATGATAAGGGAAGAGCCCATCTCTTAAGTTAGTTGAGATTTGGGGTTGTCCAGCCTATGTCTGAAAAGCAAAATCCGGACAAGCTCGAGGCAAGATCTGTTATGTAGAACTGGAAATGTTCCAGCTATACAAACTGCAGCTGATGATTTGAAAGAACCAAAAGATTCAATAGTTACCAACGAACCTCAGCCTCTCCGCCGATCTAGTAAGGTTCCTTACCCGCCAGAGAGATACTTCGGTTTCTCTATGACAGTGGGAGCGAGGATTGCATCATGAGATGATGACCCAACTAGTTTCGAGCTGGCCATCAGGAGTGGGGCTCTGTAAGAATGGCTGGATGCTTAGTGATCTGAGATAGAATCCTTATACACCAACAAAGTATGGACTTTAGTTGCTTTATCTGAAGGGTTAAATCCCAATCAGGAGCAAGTAAATCTTGAGAAGATTACTTGGTGTACATGGAAAAGTTGAGACTTTCAAAGCTAGACTTGTTAAAGGTTTGCATCATTGACCAGATATGGATCATGATGAAACCTTTTCTAAGGAGCTATGCTTAAGTCCATCCAGATCCTACTTGCCACGGCTACATACCATGACTACGATATCTGGTGGTTGGGTGTCATGACAGCTTTTCTAAAATGATGTTTTAGAAGAGAGCGTCTATAAGTACACAGCCAGAGGACTTCGTAAATAGTGGGAGCAGCGGAAACGTATACAAGATGCTTTATAGGATAAAGCAGACATCGCGGAGTTGGAACGTCTGTTTTGATGTAGTTATCAAAGAGTTTGATATCATCAAAATGGTAGATGAACCTTGTATAAACAAAAAGGTAGTAGGGAGTATTGTGACGATCCTCGTAGAGTACGTGGATAACATACTCTTGATAGGGAAGGAGTTTCCTATGCTATGCTCGATCTCCGCTTATCACAATGATTCTCCACATAGGATCAAAGTGATACCTACTAAATCCTGGGTTTTGGATCTATGAGATAGATCTAAATGGATGTTAGGATACTCACTAGTTGTAGTGATATGGTATCAATCGATCCTGGGGAGAATCACTGGAAGTGTTCCAGGATGATAAGGACGACTGAATGTCAGTCACAGGCATTGTCTTTACCCTCAGTAAAGGGACGGTATGTTGGAAGAGTTCCAAGCTAGATACCGTGGCATACTAGACGATAAAGGCTCGATACATCGCTACTTAAGATGCTACCAAAGAGGCAGTCTGGATGTATATTTGTTCATGAGATGAACTTAGTTCCTCCCATTGTGTGACAATGGAGTTGTGGCTTATGCCAAGGAACGTCCGTCCCATCAGTGATCCAGACATATTCTAAGGCAGTATCACCTGATCTTGGAGATGGTTGATCTCCAGGGTGATCGAGGTTAGGAAAGTAGACTCAGAGGACAATAGGGCGGATCCACTCACAAAGGCCGTTTCCCAGAGAGAGATTATTAAGGGATGGTTGAGTATGAGATACTACAACCACTGCTATCAGATGGCCCTAGTGCAAGTGGGAGATTGTTAGTTATATGTATGCCCTAGAGGCCATTACTATACATAGGATGTATATTGTAGTGGATGCTTGGACATATATAGGGAGGACTTTCTTGCTCGACATGATAGTATGCTATCTGGTTACTCTTTACCTTAACGTGTGTACTGATTGTCTCTCTGTTACATGTTGGTAAAGCCCTTAGGATGTGTACTTGACCACCTGGACTATGATGCGGATCATACTAGTGGGGACATGGTAGTCCATAAGTACATCCTTCAAGGTCCCTAGTCGTGGGTGTATCGAGATGGGGCATCGATATACCAGAGTAGACTAGCGTATACCTTCTCGACCCATACAGATGGGCGATGGATGATCCCATATCCATTGGTGTTTGAAATCAGAGATGATATACGGGTGCTCAGTGGAGACTGGGTACACTGGATGGACTCGCCGAGAACTCCCAGATGGTATTATACCTTACGTCAGATGGCAGTTCTCTGGTGACACTGGTACAGAGTAGTCTGTTGACCCGAGATCGTCATAGACTCTTGTGTGATTCCCACTGTGCTTTGATTTCCACCTTACCACGTCCAAGAGGGCGTGCAAAACGGTGGTTTTTGGGTACAGTCCCGAATTACATGGAGGCAATGAGCGATAGGAGGGGATTCGTCTCTCCCGGTATAGGGAGTTGATATTGCGCTGTGTTCGATTGGCTATAACCGGAAATCCCTGGCCAGGGTTGCTGAGATTTACTGGTAAGTGTTACCAGTAGTTTCTCGAACTGTTATAGACCTCATATCGACACGACTTATCGAGCTATTGGGGTCTGACGTTTACCACCCCTAGGCGAGATATGCGACATATCAGACGACGAGACCGGACTGTACGGTAAGTGTTACTGGTTGGATTCACAGGAGTATGAGCGGGCTTGCTCGTCGATCATCTGATCGCTCAATACCCGGGTGGCCGTTACGTTTAGCAGACCGCTTGCGGCTTGTGGGTGTTTGATATGATCATCACCTGCTGCCGGCGTATTGACGAGTTTTTAGAGTCCTACACAGAGGTTTCCTGGCTCAAGCGAAACGAAATAGGAGTGCATATGAGATATGTGCGGGACCGAGAATAATGCGTGTATGTGATACCGTATTCTATTCTCGCGATGAATGTATAGATTGGTTGTATGCGATATAACCTAGTTATCGAATCAAGGATTGATTCGATAAGCCGATACATTGGATATTAGTCGGTCATATGCGATATGACCGGATCGTTAAATCAAGTGTTGATTTAATGATTTAATGTATAATTATATATTTGATATATTACTTTGCATTAACTAGTATTGGTTCATTTTAAATGGATTTTCTCACTTGAAATGCACATTGTATATGTGATATACTTTTGTGCACTTGTTTGTATCATGTTTGATGATACAAGCTCACTTGGGTTAGTGTAAAAAATTAAACCATGGTTATAAGAATGGTTAGGGTTTTGATTATTTACTTACTTATTTATTTATTTATTTATTTTGGAAAAGAAAATGATATGGTGGCTTTCTTTGTTTGCTTGTTGAAGCTTCATGAAGCTTTGAACAAGTCCACCATATTTGTCTCATGCTTAACCCTAACCATTCCCACTAACCATAGTCTATTCTCTACACCTAATCATGGTCGCCATATGATAAGTATTGATATTATTTTCTATTTTGAAAATAACTTATCATATTCTTTCTTCATCATCTTCTTCTTCTTCTTCAAGAAGAAACCTTGCCTTCATCAATGGCAACTAGTGAAAAAGAGTGAGAAATCCAATTCTAAAGTGAACCCACTTCCTATTTCTTCATCCTCTACCTCTTGCCAAGTAGTATAGGGTGTTTTCTTCACAAGTTTCTTGACTTTGTGAAGTTGGAGCTTGATCTAGTGTTGCCTCGACGTAGATCATCTTCGGCATCGAAGTCGACGACCTAGCCCGTCCATTTCTCCGATGAAGCCGACGCTTGAGTCCGGGATCCGATATGGACAGCGAAGGGACTTCATCACGGAGCCATGGAGGTGGAGAACTGGATCTACAAAGGTTGTAGCCTCTTTCTTTCAGTTAAGTTGTTAACTAGTTTCATTTTTCGCCTAAACTCTAGTCAACGATCCGTATTAGGGTTTCCCGGCACATGTAAAATTTGAAATTGGCATAGTTGATGCCTTGTGAGACCTCATTAGTGTGCCTAGGAACCCTACAGGGTACCCCTCCTTGGGTCAACTTATACCCCCTACGAATGTGGCGAATAGCCCGCCAATTCTAGAGTGAAGCCCCCTCCGTCTCAAAGCTATGAGATGCGGACCCGTTGCCCTCTAGAACTCGGCTACCCGTGCACCCCTCCGCGGGGTAATCCTAGTACAGAAAGTAAAATATACAACGCGTATATCGACCTTAGCCCGGTCGTGCCCCAAAAGAATAATATACAAACAGGCAGTGACGGCAGTCCACATGTCGGACGCTCGCCCCGCAAAATCAAATGTACAAATACAACCAAACTGTACTACCATTGCACCAGGCTATCCACCACGACAAATCTGCAACATCACAGCACAACACAGAACATCAACGTGAATGTCACGTTCCCAAATCCGTCTAAAAGGGCTATAGCAATTAGACAAGATTTACCGCTCAAATGATATTCACGGTCGCAGATATAATGTAAATACTGTGAACTAACATATTTAAAATTTTTGATCGACAGCCCAAACAAAAAATACCAGAAATCCCAATTCCATGTCAGAGAGCACTGTAGAAATTTTGGTGCCCTAAAGCTACAGTGTTGCGGCGGAACCGCGGCCAATACAAGGGTCATGCCGCGGTTCCGTGGTGCTACAGTGGGTTCAGGCAACCAATTTTCTACAGTGCTCCTAAAAAACCCTGCCTGATTTTCTGCAGCACACTAAATAATTTTTTGACCACAGGAAAAATTCGACAGAAACTGTGACTTGGAAATGCAGTTTTTAGAAAATTCGTTCGATCGATATTTTAAACACGTTAGAGCAAGCTAGAAAAGGTTAATGACGTGGCTCTGATACCATGCAAGTCTACGGTAGCGCCCCGGCCGTCTGTCCGAGGCCAAAATGCGGAAACGAAAACTTTTCTTAAACTAGAAACTGGCGCTATCGTATACTTTTTCCCGGATCGAACCATTAACCTACAACTAGCAACTAGAGAAAGGGTTGGAAAGGCTATACCGATCAATCCGTGTCCTTCGATCTTTGGCCACCATCCCAAGCTCCTCATGGCAACTCCGGTCTCGATCTCCTCGTCGGAAAGGGCACCACATCTACGAGTCTTTTTACGGGCTCCCGCTTCATCCGAAGCAACTCGGGCACGAAGTGTGCTAGCCGACGTGTCCAAGGCGTTGTAGAGAATGTTTGTGATCACTTTGTCTCTTGCATCCATTGATTTGGATGGAGGTTAGAGGTCTTGCCATTAACGGAGATAATGAGCTAGAGGAAGAAGAAGAAGAAGAAGAAGAAGCTTTCATTTCTTTTGTTGTTGTATGATAAAAATGAGAGAGTGTTCTAAAAATAAAAGACCAAACTCACTCATATGGCAGCCCCTCTCTCTCTCTTCTTATCGTATCAATACAAATCAAGCTCATAATGTGACACATGCACAAAGAAAGAGACCATGAGTCACCACTTGTGCATGTGTCACAATAAATGCTCCAAATGATGATTTCTAGCTCACAATTTCCATTTGTAAACATTAACCCAAATATTTACAACAATAAAAAGATACGGCAACATCTAAAGTAAACTCGTGACAGATCATAAGGATACCCCTCACCTGTATATACATACCTGCATCCGCATTCCGACTGAATGCGAATGCGATGAGACTAAAGTAATCCAACAAATCTAATACTAGGATCCGACTTAAACCAAATCCCACTAGTATGATCCGTCCGATCATGATCCGTGCAATACCGCACGTATATGATCAAACCCTGCCATATATCATACGGCCTCTACAACGTTTCACCCGAAACTTGAGAAACTGTCTGTGGGGGACTCTAAAGACTCGTCAATACTTTGGCTGTGGATTTAACCATTAGCACGTCAGAGGTATTAGCCGTACGTAACGGCTACCAGGTATTGACCAAAAGGGAAGTCGATGAGGGAACTCATCCTGACACCTTACTGGGCCTGTCAGTGACAATATCCGTACAGTCCGGTCCGTTCGTCTATGAGCATCGCATGTCGGGCCTAGGGGGTTGGTAAAAGTCAGACCCTCAAAAGCGGTACAACTCGTGTCGGAGTGTAGCCCAGAACACCCTGAGATACTACTAGAATACCTACCAGTAAATCTCCTGCCTTGGCCAAGGACTTCGTGTAATGGATCTCTTAGACATAGCGCGATCTCACCCCCAATACCGAGAGAGACGAAATCCCTGCCGATCCGCTCACTGCCTCCATGTGGCTCAAGAATGTGCCTAACTAAAACCTGTTTGCACGACACCTTTGAGCCGTAGTAGGGTAGTAATCAAAGCACAGTGGGAACTCACACGAGACAAATGACGATCTCATGTCGATGAACTAACCTGTACACATGTCACCAGGGAACTGCTATCTGACGTCAGGTATAATACCAACTAGCATGTTCCCGGCGAGTCCTGTCCGGTGTACTCATAACCCAATGAGCACCTGTATACATCTTAGATGATCCAACTGACACCAATGGCTGTAAGTGCACGGCGGCGCCCCGGCCTCCATCCCGAGGCCAAATGCGGAAGCGATGGTTAACTTTAATTTTCTTGAACCGGCACCACCGCGCACTAAAACCCGGATCGGGCCATTAACTAGTTCTAGCTAACTACAAGATGGGGAAGAGAGATATACCGAGCGATCCGTGTCCTCCGGTCTTCTCGTCGTCGTCCCGATCTCCCGCGGAATGTCCGGTCTTCACCTCCTCGCCGGAAAGGGCACCACGTCGTCGGCTTCTTTTACAGGCTCCCGCCTCTATACCGAGGCAACTCGGGCACGAAGTTGGCGAGCCGACGTGCCCAAGATTTGCTGTAGAATGGTGTGTGGAACTCATGTCTCATTTTGGGGATCATGGAGGTTGCCTTTTGGTGGAGGGATAATACAAGCTAATGGAGATTGATCTTGTGGGATTTTTATCAAAGCAAAAGCACAAAAACCCCACCTCTAGAATTTTGGACAGCCACCAAGGAGCTTGGCCGGCCATGCAAGATGGAGTGGAGAGAAATGAGAGTGAGTGAGGGAGTGAAAAAGGATAGCCACACCAATAATCAAGTGAAAGGAAATGGTTATCATATTCAACCATCATCAAAAGCATGATGACTCCAAAGTCAAGCAATGATCACTAACAAATCCACACTCCACCAACTAATCAACAACCATGATTGCTACAAAAAGTCAAGCAATCATGAACCATGGAAGGTCAAAGGATGGGGCTCCATCATGAAACCATCATGACACAAAAGTATGCAAAGAACACCTTCCACAAATGCTTATTTGCACAAATGCAAATAAGCCCTCCTCCACCAAACTTCGGCCATTGAAAGATACAAAGAAATATGGCCGAAACGGAAAGCAAACCGGCAACTCCAAAAAACTGGTCCCGTAATTAATTACAGGAAAACCCCGCTACTGTGTATACACACGCGCATTTGTATTCCGACCGAATACAAATGCAATGAGACAAAATCTACACTGAACTATACTAGGATCCGGCTTAAACCAAAACCGGCTAGTATTATCCGTCCGATCCTGATCCGTGCAATACCGCACGTATCTGATCGAACCCTGCCATATCTCCATACGGCCTCTACAGCTTTTCGTCCGAAAACTTGAGCAACTGAATGTGGGGGACTCTAAAGACTCGTCAACACCTTGGTTGTGGATTTAACCATTAGCACGTCAGAGGTATAAGCCAATACGTAACGGGCCACCAGCTATTGACCAAAAGGGACGTCTATGAGTGAACTCATACTGACACCCTACTGAGCCTGTCAGTGACAATATCCATACAGTCCGGTCCGTTCGTCTATGAGCATCGCATGGCGGGCCTAGGGGGTTGGTAAAAGTCAGACCCCCAAAAGCGGTACAAGTCGTGTCGGAGTGTAGCTCAGAACACCCTGACATACTACTGGAATACCTACCAGTAAATCTCCTGCCTCGGCCGAGGACTTTGTGTAATGGATCTCCTAGACACAGCGCGACCTCACCCCCAATACCGGGAGCGACGAACCCCTGAAGATTCGCTCACTGCCTCCATGTGGCTCGGGACTGTACCCAACTAAAACCTGTTTGCACGTCTCTGTAACACCCGAGCCCAATAATACTATTTCTGATACTAGTTGAGTGTTGCATTGCTCATTTCAATTATCTTGATTGTTTGGTGTTTATTGAAAAATTTTAACCGGCTAAGTCATTTTGGCATATAACAAATTTTAACACCTAAAATGAAATTAAAAATATCCATGTTGGCCTACTCGTCGCCACTAGTCGCGTGGTAGCGTCCGCGCGTCGAGATTTCGTCCCGTTCGGTGAAACGGGCAAGTTTGGACGTCTACGCGCGCGTGCAAGTGTCCGACTTGGGGGCATGCATTTTAATCATAAAACACCTCTTTTCAAAATGTGGTCCCGCTGTTCACTGTTAGGACTCGATCCGTGGCCCGTGCACCCGTCTCGTGTTTTCTGCCGACATTGCATCCGTGTTTTCCGGTTTGTGAAACCGTCGAGGCAAGTATCCGAATACTTGCTCTAGCATGCTAATACAAGATCAAGTCTTGCTAAACATTTAATTATCATATTATTTATTACAACCACACAGCTGTTAGTAATATCGATATTATATTATAACTAGAATTGACGGTTGAATGTCTCCTTGACATTAAATCAGTATAGTAGCTTCGTGAAGTTAAGTGGTATGCTTTTAATGTTAGTTGTATGTATGCCATAGAGGCCAGTATTGTACAGATGATGTATATTATATTGGATGCTTGGACATATATAGAGATGACTTTCTTGCTCGACATGATAGTATGCTATCTGGTTGCTATTTATCTTAACATGTACACTAGTCTCTTTATAATGTCTTATAGTTACATGTTGGTAAAGCCCTTAGGATTTGTACTTGACTACCTGGACTATGATGCAGATCATACTAGTGGGGACATGGTAGTCCATAAGTACATCCTTCAAGGTCCCTAGTCGTGGGTGTATCGAGACGGGGCATCGATATACCAGAGTAGACTAGCGTATACGCTTCTCGACCCATGTGATGGGCGATGGATGATCCCATATCCATTGGTGTTTGACATCAGAGATGGTATATGGGTACTTAGTGGAGACTGAGTACACTGGACGGACTCGCCGAGAACTCCCAGATGGTATTATACCTCACGTCAGATGGCAGTTCTCAGGTGACACTTGTACAGGTTAGTCTGTAGACCCGAGATCGTCATAGAGTCTTGTGTGATTCCCACTGTGCTTTGATCTCCACCTTACCACGTCCATGAGGGCGTGCAAAACGGTGTTCTTTGGGTACAGTCCCGAGTCACATGGAGGCAATGAGCGATAGGAGGGGTTTCGTCTCTCCCGGTATTGGGAGTTGATGTTGCGCTGTGCTCGATTGGCCGTAGCAGGGAAGTCCCTGGCCAGGGCTGATCAGAGATTTACTGGTAAGTGTTACCAGTAGTTTCTCGACCCGTTACGAGCCTCACATCGGCACGACTTATCGGGTTATTGGGGTCTGACGTATACCACCCCTAGACTTGATATGCGACGTATCAGACGAAGAGACCGGACTGTACGGTAAGTGTTACTGGTCGGATTCGCAGGAGTGTGAGCGGGCTAGCTCATCGATCTTCTGATCGCTCAATACCCGGGTGGCCGTTACGTTTAGCAGACCGCTTGCGGCTTGTGGGTGCTTGATATGATCATCATCTGCTACCGGCGTATTGACGAGTCTTTAGAGTCCTACACAGAGGTTTCCTGGCTCAAGCGAAACGAAATAGGAGCGCATATGAGATATGTGCAGGACCGAGAATAATGCGTGTATGTGATACCGCATTTCATTCTCGCGATATATGTTTCGATTGGTTATATTCGATATGACCTAGTTATCGAATCATTGATTCGATAAATCGATACATTAGATTCTAGTCGGTTATGTGCGACATGACCGGATCATTGAATCAAATGTTGATTTAATGATTTAATGCATAATTATATATTTGATATATTGCATTGCATTAACTAGTATTGGTTCACTTTAAACGGATTTTTCTCACTTGATGCACATTGTATATGTGATATGCTTTAGTGCACTACTTTGTATCATATTTGATGATACTTGATAATGTGATTAAGTGTAAAGGGTTAAACCATGGTTAAGTGATGATTAGGGTTTTGGTTTTTCATTTATTTATTTGTTTATTTATTTGAAAGGATTAAGTTAAGAATGGTGGCTTATTTTGGAGCTATGTTAAAGCTTCATGAAGCTTTGACAAAGTCCACCATCCTTATCTCATCCTTAACCCTAACCACACTTACTAACCTTGGTTTAATCTCTACACTTGACCATGGTCAAGATATGATAAGTATTCATATTAGTTTTATTTTTTAAAATGGTGAAGACTTATCATTCTTGCTTCATCTTCATCTTCTTCTTCTTCTTCAAGCTCAAGGTCCATCAATGGCAACTTGAGTTAAAATAAGATAAATCCAATTCTAAAGTGAACCCACCTCCTATTTCTTCACCCTCTACCTCTTGCCAAGTTGTTTTGGGTGTTTACTTCACAAGTTTCACAAGTTTGTGAAGTCGGAGCTTGAGTTTGTGCAACCTCGACGTAGATCGTCTTTGACACGAAGCCGACGACCTATTCCGCACGTTTTTCCGATAAAGCCGTCACGAGAGTTCAAGCTTCAAGATGGACAGCGAGAGGACGCCCTTGCGGAGCCGTGGAGGTGGATATCCGGATCTACAAAGGTTGTAATTTCCGTATCCCAGTAGTTAACTGTTAACTAGTTAGTTTTTCGCCTAAACATCTAGCAAACGATCCGTAGTCGGGTCTCTCGGCACCGTTAAAATTTTAATATGGCATGTTCGATGCCTTGTGTGACCTCATTAGGGTGCCTAGGAACCCTACAGTGGTATCAGAGCCTAGCTAGAGCCTTAGGCGAAGTCCAGACGGAATTTGAAACCGGAACGAACCCGAAACTAACTCCAAAATGTGCTCTCTGTACTTTTTCTAAAAACAGTGATTTTTCAGTATTAAAAATATGCAGAAAAACCAGCAGAGAAATATAAGAATTTCGGCACAAATTTTTTTTGATGAACAGTACACATTGGCGCGGATCCGCGGCATAAGGAAGGATAATGCGGCGGATAAGCGGCAAAATTGTGACGTCATCATCCAATTTTTGCACAGTAATTCATTGTTTTCTGTGCTGACTTCTCTGGTTATTTTTAAAATTTATTCAAGTGTTGAATAATCTGGGATGTTTTGGAGCTTTGATGATTCGATCGGGTTTATCAAATTTTGTCTGTGTGGCTTTCCGGATAAATTTTAGAATATGTTAAAAAGTTCGACCGGATATAAATACCCAACTTTTCCCCTGTCGGGAAATTTCCAAGTGTTGGATTTTTCCGTAGTTTAACGACGTTCTAAGTAGTGCAAGTAACGCGATGGTCCCTCTAGAAGACAACAAACCTTAACTCAATTATGTGACCGTCTTGAACTGCCCTTTGAACCTTCGGGTTTGGGGCAGTATGGCGTGCCATATGTGAGGCGTTGGCTTGACCCTTCTACGGCTGGACCGTTGGTACTGAGGTACGAACTGAATGTTGTTAGACTAGTTTCATGTGTTGATCTGTATCGGGAAAACTTGGGTGTTAGAATGTTCGATCGGAAAGTTTAACATTTTCTATTTATCTGGAATGGGATACAATAATTGGAATTCACAATAGTTATGAGATAACTGAATGAATGTTATAAATCTAGCAATTTAGTCCCATATGATATTGAAAAGAGTTTTCGATAATGAGACTAAAATGCGGGATTTATATCTGTTAGGCATGTGATGTCTAAAGAAGTTGCGGATTCCAATTGTTGTAGTTTTACACTTTCTTTTCTGTGACCGTAAGTGTAGTATGTTCATATCGCCGGTTTCGTTGCTATACATCAACGACAATTGGGGTATGCATACTTACTTACGTTGATGACATGTGATGTTATGTGTTGCTGGATATGTTATATTGGATCGTCGTGTTCGAATAGCCGGGGGTTTTTATGTGAGATGAGTGTTTTTCATTTTCATTCATGTAAAAACTTGTATGTAATATTCTTTTATTTGGGGCGCTTCCAGGTAGCGGAAGTTGTCACCCGTTGTATATTATTTACTTTTCCGCATTAGGATAGACCCAAGGAGGGGAGCACAAGTAACCGGGTTCTGGGGTCCAGTGGGAGACCAACTCGAGGAGTCGAGTCTGGGTCTCCTAACCCTAGAATTGGCAGGGTTGCTTGCCGCTCTCGTAGGGGTCTAGGGGTGTGGGATTGGCTATTCATCACAACCGTGGAATCCGTGTTTTATACTGGCTCGTATTGAAAACACGGACTTCCTAGTATATCCAATATTTCATATGTTTATTCTGCTGCGATATCTGTGTTGTGACTCTGTGATGGATATAGTATATAGTATATATGATATATTATATAGATGTTACTTATGTTTTACACCCGCGCTAGCCCTGCCCTGCTCTGTCGTTAGTTACCTAACCTAACGGTGCACGAGGGGACATCGAGGCGAATGCGGATGGCATAAGTGTACGTCATATCTATCTGTGATGTTTAGGTATTAAATGATGGGACTTCATTAATGTGATTAATAAAAGATAAGAAACCTAAGATGTTGTGGAATCGAATTTTAAAATAAAAAAGGTAGCTACAGTTCTTGCTTTGCACAGCGGTATATATGATATACCCCGCACCTTATTCGATGAGGAAAGGACCGAGATCCCTTCACCGGGAGTGACTCCTTTAGCAATAACTGGCAGATGCTACACATTCGGTTTGCTTTTGACTGCTTTTGGGTTTTTGCTTTGCACAGCGATATATATGATATATCCCGCACCTCATTCGATGAGGAAAGGAACGAGATCCCTTCACCGGGAGTGACTCCTTTAGCAATAACTGGCAGATGCTACACATTCGGTTTGCTTTTGACTGCTTTTGGGTTTTTGCTTTGCACAGCGATATATATGATATATCCCGCACCTCATTCGACGAGGAAAGGACCGAGATCCCTTCACCGGGAGTGACTCCTTTAGCAAAACTAGAAAAGCCTCAAATCACTCCATTTCAAAACATCATTTGATTCTATAACGATATCAAGTTCATTACGCTCATGGTTTTTATGAAAAACCTGCGTAGCCCTCCGTCATTTCAGATAAGTATTAGTTAGTATTCGTGCTGCGGTAGTTTGGCCTCCGTCAAGGCGCAGTGTACGGTAGCTAACTAGTGCTTATCTGCTAGCATATGATGCGATTGGATTAGGGTATTCGTACGGCGTTGTTTGGCCTCCGTCAAGGGTCGTGCGGGTGGGTTTAATTCAATCAGGAAATGACGGGTTGAACTTGACTAGCGGACTATGGGTTGTTTGGCCTCCGTCAAGGTCATAGGACGCTAGGGGCAAAATATTATCGGGAATTTCAAGTGTTGAAATTTGCAATGAGATTGCATACCTTCTATGAGATAGTTGGATCCCGATACCCGCTGCGAGTAAGAGTTACTCCTGGGAGAGTTTTACACATTACAATTAGCCGATCAAGTAGGTGTCTAGAAAGGTGTTAACGAGGTTACGCCTCTGGGAAAACGAGGTTTACAGTAATTAGGTTCGTGCGAAAGCACGGGGGACCTCCCTCAAAGTACCGACACTGGCCTGGCTGAAAGATTGGCGAACTTGTAGTGTGTAATTAATCCCGGCTAGTCTTTCCTTTTAAGGTTTGGAGGAAGATTTGATAAAAAGCAGTGGGAGCCATCCTGATTAGATAAGATAATAACCAATCTGATCTTGCACGAGCTTACGGTAAAGTATTTTCTTCTCTCTCTCTCCAGGTAGCAACCATTTCATACCTTAATAAAGATAAAAATATGGATGTATTGACCGAACCCGCATGTTATACTGTGCTGGGGAACGTTGGTTCCGTTCTTTCTTATAAGAGTTATAGGAATGAACAGGATATAGGGGAATACCAGGATTCCCATGCCACCCGAATGAAGAAAGTACATGTTGATGCATTTTCTTCGGGTGTGTTCATTACTGAGAACTGTTTCTCCATTTGCTCTACGTCCTGGGTATTAGATACCGGGTCAGGATCCCATATATGTAATCAGTTACATGGGCTTAGGAAAGGTAGAGAACTTGGAGAAGGTGATAAAGACATTAGAGTTGGAAATGGTGCAATTGTTGCAGCTAAGACTGTCGGGGAATATCACCTTGTATTACCAACTGGTAATACATTGGTTCTGAACGAATGCTATTACATGCCGAACCTGATATGCAACATTATATCGGTTTCTTTGCTAAGTAAAGAAGGATATAATTTTGTATTACAGGACAGTGTTATGAACATTTTCCTTAACCAAAAGTTGTTTGGATCAGGCACGTTATGCAATGGCATTTATGTTCTAAATCAATCAACAGTTCTGAGCATAACAAACACACACAAGAGGAAGAGTTCTGAACTCAACGAATCCTTCTTGTGGCATTGTAGACTGGGTCACATCAATGCGACACGACTAGCTAAGTTGCATAAGGATGGATATTTAAATCCGTTTGAATTTTCATCCTATGACACTTGCCAGTCGTGTCTCAAAGGCAAGATGACCAAGACTCCGTTTACGGGACACGGAGAAAGAGTTACCGAACTCTTAGGACTAATACATAGTGATGTATGCGGTCCCATGTCTACACATGCCAGGGATGGTTCTTCATACTTCATTACATTCACTGACGATCTCTCTAGGTTCGGGTATGTGTTCCTGATGAAACACAAATCAGAAGCTTTTGAGAAATTTAGGGAATATAAACAAGAAGTTGAGAACCAAACCGGAAAAAGTATTAAAATCCTTTGATCTGATCGAGGAGGAGAATACTTAAGCAATGAATTCCTGGGCTTCCTAAAAGAGAATGGGATTCTCTCTCAGCTGACTCCTCCATATACACCACAGCACAACGGTGTATCAGAACGGAGGAACCGCACCCTATTAGATATGGTGCGCTCTATGATGAGTACAGCTGAGTTACCTATTTCCTTCTGGGGATATGCACTGGAGACTGCTGCATTCCTACTGAATAGAGTTCCGACCAAATCAGTGCCTACCACTCCATATGAGATATGGAATGGCAAGAGACCATGTCTTAATTTTATTCAGATATGGGGTTGTCCGGCCTATGTTAAAACACAAAATCCGGACAAGCTCGAGGCAAGGTCTGTTCTATGTAAGTTTGTTGGATATCCCAAACATTCGCGAGGGTATATCTTCTACCACTCCGAGGAACAAAAAGTGTTTGTTTCTCGGCATGCCACTTTCTTAGAAAAGGGTTTTCTTATTAAACAGATAGGTGGCATTGAGGTAGAACTGGAAGAGGTTCCAGCAATACAGACTACAACAGAAGATTTGGTTGAACCAGAGGATTCCGTAGTTCCCGATGAACCCCAGCCTCTCCGCCGATCTAGTAGGGTTCCTCGCCAACCTGAGAGATACTACGGTTTTCTCATTGATGGTGGCAGTGAGGATTGCATCATGGAGGATGATGACCCAACTAGCTTCGAGCAGGCCATCACTAGTGGGGACTCAGTGAAATGGCTGGATGCTATGCGGTCCAAGATGGATTCCATGTACACCAACAAAGTATGGACTTTGGAAGTTGCTCCTGAAGGGGTAAAACCCATTAGGAGCAAGTGGATCTTCAAGAAGAAACTTGGTGTAGATGGGAAAGTGGAGACTTTCAAAGCTAGACTTGTAGCAAAAGGTTTTCGTCAAAGACCAGGTGTGGACTATGACGAGACCTTTTCTCCAGTGGCTATGCTTAAATCCATCCGAATCATGCTTGCCATTGCTGCCTTTCATGACTACGAAATCTGGCAAATGGATGTTAAGACCGCCTTTCTAAATGGTGATTTAGAAGAGTGCGTGTACATGACTCAGCCAGAGGGCTTCGTAGACAGTGGGAGCAGCGGGAAGGTGTGCAAGCTGCTTAAATCCATTTATGGATTAAAGCAAGCATCGCGGAGTTGGAACATCTGCTTTGACGTCGTTATCAAAGAGTTTGATTTCGTCAAAAATCCAGATGAACCTTGTATCTACAAGAAGGTGGCAGAGAGTAAGGTTGTCTTCCTCGTATTGTACGTGGACGACATACTCTTGATAGGAAATGATATTCCTATGCTGCAATCGGTCAAGCTCTTCTTATCACAAAGATTCTCAATGAAAGATCTTGGTGATGCCTCCTGCATATTGGGAATTAGGATCTATAGAGATAGATCCAAACGGATTTTGGGATTGTCCCAATCCAGGTACATTGACACCATACTAAAGAGGTTTAGTATGGAAGAGTCCAAGCGTGGGAACTTGCCCACGATCTCTGGAGTCACTCTCTCCAAAGAGATGTCTCCCAAGACTGATTTGGAGAGAGCTCGCATGCAAGGGATATCCTATGCTTCGGCAGTAGGCTCTATCATGTATGCGATGCTATGTACCAGACCCGATGTAGCATACTCACTAAGTGTAGTGAGTAGGTATCAAGCTGATCCTGGAGAGAGTCACTGGACAGCTGTGAAGAGCATTCTCAAGTACTTGCGAAGGACTAGAGATATGTTCTTGGTGTATGGTAACGGAGAACTCCAAGTGGAGTCCTTTACCGATTCCAGCTTCCAGAGTGATAAGGACGACTCAAAGTCGCAGTCGGGCTTTGTCTTTACCCTTTACGGAGGGGCGGTTAGCTGGAAGAGTTCCAAGCAGGAAACCGTGGCAGACTCGACGATGGAGGCTGAATACATCGCTGCCAACGATGCTGCTAAAGAAGCTGTCTGGATCAAGAAGTTCCTTACTGAACTTGGAGTGGTTCCATCCATTGAGCGTCCAATACCTTTGTATTGCGATAACAATAGAGCGGTGGCTTTGGCCAAGGAACCCAGGTCCCATCAGCGGTCTAGGCATATTCTGAGGCGGTATCACCTGATCCGGGAGATAGTTGATCGCCGGGAGATCGAGGTCAGGAGGGTTGACACGAAGAACAACACGGCGGATCCACTCACGAAGGCCATTCCCCAGATACAGTTTGAGAGACTCTTCGGGATGCTCGGTATGAGATACTACAGCAGCTGGCCCTAGTGCAAGTGGGAGATTGTTAGTTGTATGTATGCCCTAGAGGCCAGTATTGTACAGATGATGTATATTATATTGGATGCTTGGACATATATAGAGATGACTTTCTTGCTCGACATGATAGTATGCTATCTGGTTGCTATTTATCTTAACATGTACACTAGTCTCTTTATACTGTCTTATAGTTACATGTTGGTAAAGCCCTTAGGATTTGTACTTGACTACCTGGACTATGATGCAGATCATACTAGTGGGGACATGGTAGTCTATAAGTACATCCTTCAAGGTCCCTAGTCGTGGGTGTATCGAGACGGGGCATCGATATACCAGAGTAGACTAGCGTATACGCTTCTCGACCCATGTGATGGGCGATGGATGATCCCATATCCATTGGTGTTTGACATCAGAGATGGTATACGGGTGCTCAGTGGAGACTGAGTACACTGGACGGACTCGCCGAGAACTCCCAGATGGTATTATACCTCACGTCAGATGGCAGTTCTCAGGTGACACTTGTACAGGTTAGTCTGTAGACCCGAGATCTTCATAGAGTCTTGTGTGATTCCCACTGTGCTTTGATCTCCACCTTACCACGTCCATGAGGGCGTGCAAAACGGTGGTCTTTGAGTTCAGTCCCGAGTCACATGGAGGCAATGAGCGATAGGAGGGGTTTCGTCTCTCCCGGTATTGGGAGTTGATGTTGCGCTGTGCACGATTGGCCGTAGCAGGGAAGTCCCTGGCCAGGGCTGATCAGAGATTTACTGGTAAGTGTTACCAGTAGTTTCTCGACCCATTACGAGCCTCACATCGGCACGACTTATCGGGTTATTGGGGTCTGACGTATACCACCCCTAGACTTGATATGCGACGTATCAGACGAAGAGACCGGACTGTACGGTAAGTGTTACTGGTCGGATTCGCAGGAGTGTGAGCGGGCTAGCTCGTCGATCTTTTGATCGCTCAATACCCGGGTGGCCGTTACGTTTAGCAGACCGCTTGCGGCTTGTGGGTGCTTGATATGATCATCATCTGCTACCGGCGTATTGACGAGTCTTTACAGTCCTACACAGAGGTTTCCTGGCTCAAGCGAAACGAAATAGGAGCGCATATGAGATATGTGCAGGACCAAGAATAATGCGTGTATGTGATACCGCATTTCATTCTCGCGATATATGTTTCGATTGGTTATATTCGATATGACCTAGTTATCGAATCATTGATTCGATAAATCGATACATTAGATTCTAGTCGGTTATGTGCGACATGACCGGATCATTGAATGAAATGTTGATTTAATGATTTAATGCATAATTATATATTTGATATATTGCATTGCATTAACTAGTATTGGTTCACTTTAAACGGATTTTTCTCACTTGATGCACATTGTATATGTGATATGCTTTAGTGCACTACTTTGTATCATATTTGATGATACTTGATAATGTGATTAAGTGTAAAGGGTTAAACCATGGTTAAGTGATGATTAGGGTTTTGGTTTTTCATTTATTTATTTGTTTATTTATTTGAAAGGATTAAGTTAAGAATGGTGGCTTATTTTGGAGCTATGTTGAAGCTTCATGAAGCTTTGACAAAGTCCACCATCCTTATCTCATCCTTAACCCTAACCACACTTACTAACCTTGGTTTAATCTCTACACTTGACCATGGTCAAGATATGATAAGTATTCATATTAGTTTTATTTTTTAAAATGGTGAAGACTTATCATTCTTGCTTCATCTTCATCTTCTTCTTCTTCTTCAAGCTCAAGGTCCATCAATAGCAACTTGAGTTAAAGTGAGATAAATCCAATTCTAAAGTGAACCCACCTCCTATTTCTTCACCCTCTACCTCTTGCCAAGTTGTTTTGGGTGTTTACTTCACAAGTTTCACAAGTTTGTGAAGTCGGAGCTTGAGTTTGTGCAACCTCGACGTAGATCGTCTTTGACACGAAGCCGACGACCTATTCCGCACGTTTCTCCGATGAAGCCGTCACGAGAGTTCAAGCTTCAAGATGGACTGCGAGAGGACGCCCTTGCGGAGCCGTGGAGGTAGATATCCGGATCTACAAAGGTTGTAATTTCCGTATCCCAGTAGTTAACTGTTAACTAGTTAGTTTTTCGCCTAAACATCTAGCAAACGATCCGTAGTCGGGTCTCTCGGCACCGTTAAAATTTTAATATGGCATGTTCGATGCCTTGTGTGACCTCATTAGGGTGCCTAGGAACCCTACATTTAATCCATGCTTTAACTAACTAAGCCAATTAGATCGTCCTTGCTTTATTCGTTAAACCATCCATGAGGCAATTATTTATGCTTTAGTCTTGAAATCATGTAGCTTCATTACTTTATGTTGTTGATATTGCTTCACCTTGTGACTATTGCACCCCAAGGGTACTTGAACCTGTTAATAAAGATAATACAAAGCACCATTGTGATTAAGTGACTATTATTGCTGTTTACTTCAAATTCTTGCTGCTGTTACTTATTCGATTGTATACCTGTTGAGAGCACATACTCGATTGCATTACATATTGACCCGACCCTGCTACACATGACACATACATACATACCGACTCAACCTATGGTACTACGACCTGACTTATTTCATGATCTCATGTCTAATGCCGACAAACCTGACTTGGGGTCCTCATGGACCATTCCTGTTGTCTATCCAGACAGACCTGCTTTTACCTGATCTTGTGTTGGCATTAGTCCCTGATTACTGAATACCTGACCTGACATACATAACTTGGGGGTATGGGGAAATCAAAGGTGAAACCGACTTGTAACTCAACAGTTCGATACCTGTTCTGATCAGTCTTACGGGCTCGGCCAGCCCCGGAGTGATGATGCTGACATCACTCGCCCATCCTGCTACCTATTACTGCCTAGCGGCACGTCTCGGATTCAGCCCCGAGGGTCTTGACCGTGGTCCCGGGCACGCACGGGATACTATTGAGTTACATCGACGAGTCATCAATTGATTTCAAAGACTATATAGTAGAAACCTGATAGGACAGTTTAGTTACCACTGCACATTACCCTGCACTGTTATTTCTTAGTACTGCTTTATTCATGTTCATACCTGCATTGCTTATTACCATGTTTATATTATATTATTGATTGACATGACGCGCTGACGTCTGGGTTTTGCATGGCCCAGATTCCTTACCACTGTCGACGACCGAGCAGGAGTACTTCAGCCAGCAGGCTGAACTGTGAGTTCCTTAGTGATTAGTTTATTTATTTCATTTCATTTCCAGATGTGAGCCCGCATTATGGGACGTACTGTTTATTTATTGTATTGGATCGTTTGCTTCCGCACTTATTGTTTATTGACTCTTGTTATTATGGATTTGGACATGTATTAGATTAGTTTATTATATTGTTCTTGATATCTCTACAACCGTAATGTGACTGTGGATGGATACTTCCTACCCACAGGTAGCATGGTTGGCTATGTCACGTGCCCAATCTTGCGTACTCTGGGAAGCGAGGCGTGACATGGTTCTTTTGGTATCAGTGCCATAGGTTAATTGGGTTGATTCTTTGTAGTTGGGTATTGCACCCGATACACGAATCATAATACCCGTGATTAGGAAAACATGTCCTGCCCCTTTGACCGTTTTACCATCCTTGAATCATTCTTCCGGATCATGTCGACATGCAAACTTAATTTGCATTGTCAATTCGAAAACCTAATTTCTTGTTATCTCTAGGACTTAGGCGACTTGGATGGAGTTAAGTAATTGCGGCTATGATACCGCGGCATAGCTACAATGCGGTACTCTATTTAAGTATCTTGGAGTTCTAGCCTTTATTTATATATTGAATCTATCATCATGCTAATGTGGTTTGTTTTGATTTCAAGACCATGGCAGATAAGAATTTCAAGACGTATCAGAGGCGTGTGGATGAAGCCGCCATGTTAGGAGTGATACGTGGGATGTTGGAGAATCAGAAGAGGCAAACTGAGCTGATCCACCAGCAAGCAGATTCATTTCGGGAGGGTTTGCAGGATATTCGGCAGTCTGTAAACACCGCTACAGCGAAGCCAGTTGACCGAGTAGGGACCGTGGCAGATTTCAGACGGTTGGGTCCTACTACTTTCACTGGTCTGGAGGAGCCGTTGCCAGCCGAGCAGTGGCTAGTGGACACGGAGAATTTACTGATTGCGGCATAGATCCCTGAAGACAAGAGAGTTGATATAGTGCGCATTCAGCTGGTGGATTACGCCCGAGAGTGGTGGCTTGTGGAGGAGACCCGCTTGCCCAAGCCAATCAGTTGGGCGGATTTCTCTAAAAGTTTCTTGGAGAAGTTCTTTCCGCGGACTGCACGGGAGGAAATGGAGGAGAAATTTATTGGGCTGAGACAAAATGGAGCAGCTGTGGATGTACATGCAGCGGAATGGACGAGACTCAGCCGCTTCGCTGGACCCTTAGTCGCCAAGGAGGCAGACAGGGCGCGAAGGTTCTTGCGCAGTTTGGATGTGGACATCCAGAGGCAGATCGTCTCCCTGGGTTTGACCACCTTCTCGCAGGTTCTTACGGCAGCCAGAGAGCAGCAGAGTTTATCAGGATCGAAAGGGACCCTACAGCAGACAGCAGTCGCGGCCAGGAAGCCCGCATTTGTACCTAACCGAGATCATGGACGCAGAGGTATTCCAGTGGACCGTCGAGGTGTAGCACCCATGAAGAAGCCTGTGATCGTTGATCGAAGAAAGAGCGTGACCTGTGACTACTGCCGTTTACCTGGGCACGTGCAGAAGGAGTGTCGAAGGAGACTGGGACTTTGTCTGATTTGTGGAGCGGCCGATCACGCAATTGGTGCATGTCCGTCGAAGCTTCGCACGAGAGATGATATACAGAAGCCTCCGCAGAGACCGTTCCAAGGGCAGAAACAGCTGACTCAAGGACCTAATCAGGCTCGAGCTTTCACGTTGACAGCTGAGAAAGCTAAGGCATCAGGAGAAGTGGTTTCAGGTACTTTACTCGTTCATGGTTTCCCCGCATTGGCATTATTTGATTCCGGAGCATCCCACTGTTTTATGTCATCCAAATTTATAACTACACACTCGATTACCTGCACGACCCTGTCTAGTTTTTAGGACATACACACTGGGAATGGGAAAATCATAGCTAGTAAGGATTGTAGAGATTGTACAGTTGTTGTATGCGGACGGGAGCTCTTTGCAGATTTCTTGGTGATTGATACGGGCAGCTATGAAGTTGTCTTGGGAATGGATTTTCTTGGCACTTTCCACGCCCACATTGACTGTAGGGCAAGGAAGGTAATTTTCCAGATTCCCGGACACCCTGAGTTTACCTTCACTGGGGGAAGCAGTTCTGTCGGGCCAGTCGAGTTCAGGGCTAGGCCGACACGCAGTGTTCTTGCAGCAATGGAAGTTGATAGTAAGGAAGAGCCGGCAGTTGTTCGCGACTTTTTGGATGTGTTTGAAGATATATCAGGCTTACCGCCGAAGCGAGATGTGGAGTTTGCGATTGACCTTATTCCTGGTGCAGCGCCAGTATCAAAATCTTATTATCCGATGGCACCGGTGGAATTGGAGGAAGTTAAGAAACAAGTTGGTGAATTACTCAAGAAAGGTTGGATTCGAAGCAGCAACTCGCCTTGGGGAGCTCCAGTTCTTTTAGTAAAGAAGAAGGATGGCACGAGAAGGATGTGCATTGATTATCGAGAATTGAACCGGGTGACTATTAAGAACAAGTACCCGATCCCTCGCATCGGAGAACTTTTTGAGCAGCTTAGTGGCGCGAGGGTATTCTCGAAACTGGATTTGCGATCAGGATATCATCATGGCCGAGTAAAAGCAGAAGACATTTGCAAGACGGCGTTTCGAACTCGATATGGACATTTCGAGTATTTGGTGATGCCCTTCGGAGTGACTAATGCGCCGGCAATATTCATGGATTTGATGAACAGGATCTTTTCACCATTCTTGGACCAGTTTATTGTGGTATTCATTGACGATATTCTGGTGTACTCGAAGAGTTCGGAGGAACATGCTGTGCATTTAAAGATCGCACTGCAGACGCTGAGACAGGAGAAATTGTTTGCGAAGATGAGTAAGTGCGAATTCTGGCCGGAAGAAGTGAAGTTTCTGGGGCATGTTGTGTCGGGCGATGGAATTGCCGTTGATCCTGAAAAGATTGCAGCAGTTCGAGATTGGCCTATTCCAAAGAATGTTGCGGAGATAAGAAGTTTTCTTGGACTCGCCGGATACTACAGGAGATTTGTGGAGAACTTCGCTCGTTTGGCAGAGCCGTTAACCAAGCTTACGCGCAAGGAGGTACCGTTTGTTTGGACGGATGGATGTGTATTGGCCTTCGAGACGTTGAAGCAAAAGTTGATAACCGCCCCTATCCTAACTGTACCGGATAACTCAGGAGGACTGGTGATTCACAGCGACGCATCTGGAAAAGGATTGGGATGTGTTTTGATGCAGAATGGGAAAGTCGTCGCTTACGCATCGAGACAACTGAAGACTCATGAGAAGAATTATCCGAATCATGACTTGGAGCTTGCAGTCGTGATCTTCGCCCTGAAGATTTGGAAACACTACCTTTTGGGCGAGAGAGTCGAAGTCTTTACAGATCACAAGAGTTTGAAGTATGTGTTCACTCAGAAGGAGTTGAACATGAGGCAACGCAGATGGTTGGAGCTGATGGCCGACTACGACCTTGATCTTAAGTATCATCCGGGAAAAGTTAACGTCGTGCCGGATGCGCTAAGTCGGTTACCAGCAATTCAGGTATTGAAAGCACAAAGGGAGATCATTGCGGATTTTCAGAGATTTGACTTGGAGGTTGTGCTACCACATGCTACGGGACAGTTGATGCAGTTGCAAGTACAGTCGTCCTTAGTTGAGAAGATTAAAGCAGCACAATCGCAGGATCCTAGACTACAAAAGTTTCGAGAGCAGGTTGAAGCCGGACTACGAACCGATTTACTGATCCACGAAGATGGTTCGTTGAGATATGGTAGCCGGGTATGTGTGCCAAAAGGGGATGTGTGTGAAGAGCTTATGAAGGAGGCACACAGTTCAGCTTACTCTGTACATCCAGGAGGGACAAAGATGTACCGAGATATTCGACAGCACTTCTGGTGGGAAGGTATGAAACGAGAGATTGCTCGCTTCGTGGCTAAGTGCTTGGTGTGTCAGCAAGTCAAGGCTGAACACCAAAGGGTTGCTGGTTTGTTGCAACCACTTCCGATTCCTCAGTGGAAGTGGGAACATATAACCATGGATTTCGTGACGGCTTTACCGCGGAGTCCAAAGGGCAACAATGCAGTATGGGTGATTGTCGATCGGTTGACCAAGGCAGCTCACTTTATTCCTTTTCGGGTTGGTCAATCGACGGAAACGTTGGCAGAGCGGTACATGCAGGAGATTGTAAGATTGCATGGAGTACCGGTGAGCATCGTGTCCGATCGGGACACTCGGTTCTTGTCGCACTTCTGGAAGAGTTTACAAGAAAGTTTGGGGACTCGATTGAAGTTTAGCACAGCTTATCATCCTCAGACTGATGGACAATCGGAGAGAACGATCCAGACCTTTGAAGATATGTTGAGAGCATGCATGTTGGACTTCAAAGGTTCTTGGGAGGATCATCTACACCTGGTGGAGTTTTCGTACAACAATAGCTTCCAAGCGACTATTCAGATGGCTCCGTTTGAAGCGTTGTATGGTCGTAAGTGTCGTTCACCTGTTTGCTGGGATGATGTTGGTGAACGAAGGTTACTAGGACCAGATTTGGTAGTTCAGACAGTCGAGAAGGGGAATACAATCAGGAAGCATATGAAGGCAGCTCAAGACAGACACAAAAGTTGGGCCGACACGTCAAGAAGACCTCTAGAGTTCGCCGTGGGTGATTTGGTATTCCTGAAGATATCACCGACTAGAGGGATGATTCGCTTTGGAAGTCGGGGAAAACTTAGCCCTCGATTCGTTGGACCCTTCGAGATATTGGAGCGTGTTGGAGAGGTAGCGTACCGTTTGGCGTTACCACAGTCTTTAGCAGGAGTGCACGATGTGTTTCATGTATCTCAACTACGGAGGTATGTTCGCGATGAAACTCACGTCTTGGATCATTCGGAGTTGACTGTACGGGAGGACCTAACTTTCGAGGAGCGACCAGTTGAAATCAAGGATCAAAGAGAAAAGGTTCTCAAGAGCAAGATTATCCCCCTTGTGCTAGTTTCTTGGGGTAATCGATCGCATGGAGAATCCACTTGGGAGCGAGAAGACGAGATCCGGCAGAAATTTCCTCACCTTTTCCGGTAGTTAGCTATCTTGTTTTCTTGGAATTTCGAGGACGAAATTCTTTTTGTAGTTGGGTATGATGTAACACCCGAGCCCAATAATACTATTTCTGATACTAGTTGAGTGTTGCATTGCTCATTTCAATTATCTTGATTGTTTGGTGTTTATTGCAAAATTTTAACCGGCTAAGTCATTTTGGCATATAACAAATTTTAACACCTAAAATGAAATTAAAAATATCCATGTTGGCCTACTCGTCGCCACTAGTCGCGTGGTAGCGTCCGCGAGTCGAGATTTCGTCCCGTTCGGTGAAACGGGCAAGTTTGGACGTCTACGCGCGCGTGCAAGTGTCCGACTTGGGGGCATGCATTTTAATCATAAAACACCTCTTTTCAAAATGTGGTCCCGCTGTTCACTGTTAGGACTCGATCCGTGGCCCGTGCACCCGTTTCGTGTTTTCTGCCGACATTGCATCCGTGTTTTCCGGTTTGCGAAACCGTCGAGGCAAGTATCCGAATACCTGCTCTAGCATGCTAATACAAGATCAAGTCTTGCTAAACATTTAATTATCATATTATTTATTACAACCACACAGCTGTTAGTAATATCGATATTATATTATAACTAGAATTGACGGTTGAATGTCTCCTTGACATTAAATCAGTATAGTAGCTTCGTGAAGTTAAGTGGTATGCTTTTAATCCTTGCTTTAACTAACTAAACCAATTAGATCGTCCTTGCTTTATTCGTTAAACCATCCATGAGACAATTATTTATGCTTTAGTCTTGAAATCATGTAGCTTCATTACTTTATGTTGTTGATATTGCTTCACCTTGTGACTATTGCACCCCAAGGGTACTTGAACCTGTTAATAAAGATAATACAAAGCACCATTGTGATTAAGTGACTATTATTGCTGTTTACTTCAAATTCTTGCTGCTATTACTTATTCGATTGTATACCTGTTGAGAGCACATACTCGATTGCATTACATATTGACCCGACCCTGCTACACATGACACATACATACATACCGACTCAACCTATGGTACTACGACCTGACTTATTTCATGATCTCATGTCTAATGTCGACAAACCTGACTTGGGGTCCTCATGGACCATTCCTGTTGTCTATCCAGACAGACCTGCTTTTACCTGATCTTGTGTTGGCATTAGTCCCTGATTACTGAATACCTGACCTGACATACATAACTTGGGGGTATGGGGAAATCAAAGGTGAAACCGACTTGTAACTCAACAGTTCGATACCTGTTCTGATCAGTCTTACGGGCTCGGCCAGCCCCGGAGTGATGATGCTGACATCACACGCCCATCCTGCTACCTATTACTGCCTAGCGGCACGTCTCGGATTCAGCCCCGAGGGTCTTGACCGTGGTCCCGGGCACGCACGGGATACTATTGAGTTACATCGACGAGTCATCAATTGATTTCAAAGACTATAGAGTAGAAACCTGATAGGACAGTTTAGTTACCACTGCACATTACCCTGCACTGTTATTTCTTAGTACTGCTTTATTCATGTTCATACCTGCATTGCTTATTACCATATTTATATTATATTATTGATTGACATGACGCGCTGACGTCTGGGTTTTGCATGGCCCAGATTCCTTACCACTGTCGACGACCGAGCAGGAGTACTTCAGCCAGCAGGCTGAACTGTGAGTTCCTTAGTGATTAGTTTATTTATTTCATTTCATTTCCAGATGTGAGCCCGCATTATGGGACGTACTTTTTATTTATTGTATTGGATCGTTTGCTTCCGCACTTATTGTTTATTGACTTTTGTTATTATGGATTTGAACATGTATTAGATTAGTTTATTATATTGTTCTTGATATCTCTACAACCGTAATGTGACTGTGGATGGATACTTCCTACCCACAGGTAGCATGGTTGGCTATGTCACGTGCCCAATCTTGCGTACTCTGGGAAGCGGGGCGTGACAATCTCCTTTGAGCGTGGTACGGTAGTAATCAAAGTACAGTAGGAACTTACACGAGACAAATGACGATCCCCAGGTCGATGATGTAGGGTTCCTAGGCACACTAATGAGGTCTCACAAGGCATCAAGCATGCCAATTTCAAATTTTACATGTGCCGAGAGACCCTAATACGGATCGTTAACTAGAATTTTAGACGAAACATGCAACTAGTTAACAACTTAACTAAGTGAACGGAAATACAACCTTTGTAGATCCGGTCCTCCACCTCCAAAGCTCCATGATGAAGTCTCCTTGCCGTCCAAATCGAATCCCGGGCTCTAGCATCGGCTTCATCGGAGAAATGGGCGGGCCTGGTCGTCGGCTTCGATGCCGAAGATGATTTACGTCGAGGCTACACTAGATCAAGCTCCAACTTCACCAAACCATGAAACTTGTGAAGAAAACACCCTATACTACTTGGCAAGTGATAGAGGATGAAGAAATAGGAAGTGGGTTCACTTTAGAATTGGATTTCTCACTCTTTTTCTCAAGTTGCCATTGATGGAGGCAAGCTTTCTTCATGTTGAAGAAGGAGAAGAAGAAGAAGATAATATGATAGAATAAAAAGGATTATCCTCAAAAAGGAAAATCCAACTCATTCTTATCATAATCCAACCTTGGTTAAGTGTAGAGAATGAACTAAGGTTAGTTAAATGGTTAGGGTTAAAGATGAAGACAAAATGGTCACTTAGTCAAAACTTCATGAAGCTTCAACAACAAACAAAGAAAGCCACAATTTCTCTTTATCTTTCAAAAAGAATAATAAATAAATAAATAGTTAATAAAATCAAAACCCTAACCATTTCAATAACCATGGTTTAATTCTTTACACAAACCCAAGTTTGCATGTATCATCAAACATGATACAAACAAGTGCACAAAAGTATATCACATATATAACTTGTGTATTTCAAGTGAGAAAATCCTTTTTAAGTGAACCAATACTAGTTAATGCAAAGTAATATATTAAATATATAATTATGCATTAAATCATCAAATCAACACTTGATTTAACGATTCGGTCATATCGCATATGACCGACTAATATCCAATGTATCGATTTATCGAATCAATCCTTGATTCGATAACTAGGTTATATCGCATACAACCAATCGATACATTCATCGCGAGAATAGAATACGGTATCTCATACATGCATTATTCTTGGTCCCGCACATATCTCATATGCGCTCCTATTTCGTTTCGCTTGAGCCAGGAAACCTCTGTGTAGGACTCTATAGTCTCGTCAATACGCCGGCAGCAGATGATGATCATATCAAACACCCACAAGCCGCAAGCATTCTGCCAAACGTAACGGCCACTCGGGTATTGAGCGATCAGAAGATCGACGAGCAAGCCCGCTCACACTCCTGTGAATCCAACCAGTAACACTTACTGTACAGTCCGGTCTCGTCGTCTGATATGTCGCATATCTCGCCTAGGGGTGGTAAACGTCAGACCCCAATAGCTCGATAAGTCATGTCGATATGAGGTATATAAAAGTTCGAGAAACTACTGGTAACACTTACCAGTAAATCTCAGTAACCCTGGCCAGGGATTTCCGGTTATAGCCAATCGAACACAGCGCAACATCAACTCCTTATACCGGGAGAGACGAATCCCCTCCTATCGCTCATTGCCTCCATGTGATTCGGGACTGTACCCAAAAACCACCGTTTTGCACGCCCTCTTGGACGTGGTAAGGTGGAAATCAAAGCACAGTGGGAATCACACAAGACTCTATGACGATCTCGGGTCAACAGACTACTCTGTACCAGTGTCACCAGAGAACTGCCATCTGACGTAAGGTATAATACCATCTGGGAGTTCTCGGCGAGTCCGTCCAGTGTACCCAGTCTCTGATGTCAAACACCAATGGATATGGGATCATCCATCGCCCATCTGTATGGGTCGAGAAGGTATACGCTAGTCTACTCTGGTATATCGATGCCCCGTCTCGATACACCCACGACTAGGGACCTTGAAGGATGTACTTATGGACTACCATGTCCCCACTAGTATGATCCGCATCATAGTCCAGGTAGTTAAGTACACATCCTAAGGGCTTTACCAACATGTAACAGAGAGACAATCAATGTACACGTTAAGGTAAAGAGTAACCAGATAGCATACTATCATGTCGAGCAAGAAAGTCCTCCCTATATATGTCCCAGCATCCACTACAATATACATCCAATGTACAGTAATGGCCTCTAGGGCATACATATAACTAACAATCTCCCACTTGCACTAGGGCCATCTGATAGCAGTGGTTGTAGTATCTCATACTCAACCATCCCATAAAAGTCTCTCTCTGGGAAAAGGCCTTTGTGAGTGGATCCGCCGTGTTGTCCTCTGAGTCTACTCTCCTAACCTCGATCACCCTGGAGATCAACCATCTCCATGATCAGGTGATACTGCCTTAGAATATGTCTGGATCACTGATGGGACGGGTGTTCTTCGGCATAAGCCACAACTCCATTGTCACACAATGGGAGTAACGAAGTTCATCTCATGAACTAAGATACACCCAGACTGCCTCTTTGGTAGCATCTTAAGTAGCGATGTATCCATCCTTTATCGTCTAGTATGCCACGGTATCTAGCTTAGAACTCTTCCAACATACTGTCCCTTTACTGAGGGTAAAGACAATGCCTGTGACTGACATTCAGTCGTCCTTATCACTCTGGAACCTTTCCAGTGATTCTCCCCAGAATCAATTGATACCATCTCACTACAACTAGTGAGAATCCTAACATCCATTTAGATCTATCTCATAGATCCAAAATCCAGGATTTAGGAGGTATCATTTTGATCCTATATGGAGAATCATTGTGATAAGCGGAGATTGACCGAGCGTAGCATCGGAAACTCCTTTCTTATCAAGAGTATGTCATCCACGTACTCTACAAGGATCACCACCATGTAAGTGCACGGCGGCGCCCCGGCCATCAATCCGACGGCCAAATGCGGAAACGGTGATAAACTTTAATTTTGCGAACTTAGCAAACCGGCACCACCGCGCACTAAACCCCGGATCGGGCCATTAAACTAGTTCTAGCTAACTACAAGATGGGAAGAGATATACTGAGTGATCCGAGTCCTCCGGTCTTCTCGTCATCGTCCCGATCTCCCGCGGAAACTCCGGTCGTCGCCTCCTCGCCGGAAGGGCACCACATCGCCTGTTTCTTTTACGGGCTCCCGCCTCTATACCGAGGCAACTCGGGCATGAAGCTGGAAAGTCGACATGCCCAAGATGTGCTGTAGAATGTGGTGTAGATCATGCTAGTCTCATTAGGGGTAATGAAGTTGCCATTGGATGGAGGGAAGTGATGAACAAAATGGAGATGAACTTTGGTGTATCAAAATGAGATGATAATTTTCCCACTTCACAAAATGAAAATCCCGCTATCTCCTCACTCAAGTGGCCGGCCATATAAGTGTGAGAATGGTGGAGGAAAACAAAAACACAAGAAGGGAGGTGAGTGTAGGATAATGCAAGAGGTGACCACAACATCAACCATACTCCATTCACATCCAACCCATACCCTTTCTAATCTCATTTAATGCAAGTAATGGTGCATTAAAAGAAAAGAAGGAAAAGGAATCAAAAGAAGCTATCATAATTAATCCATATGCAAGAAAACCCCTCCACAAATGTTATTTGCAAACTTGCAAATAACCCCCTCCATCGGAAAAGTCCGGCCGGGAAAGAACAAAGGAAAACCGGCCGGAACGGAATGCAAACAGGCAACTCCAGAAAACTGGTCCCGTAATAAATTACAGGAAAAACCCCGATACTGTGCATACACACCCGCATCTGTATTCCGTCCGGATACAAATGCAAAGAGACAAAATCTACACTGTACTAAACTAGTATCCGGCTTAAAACAAAGCCGGCTAGTAATGTTCGTCCGATCCTGATCCGTGCAATACCGCACGTATCAGATCGAACCCTGCCATATAACTATACGGCCTCTAGTACAAACCGTCCGATCCTGATCCGTGCAATACCGCACGTATCTGATCGGACCCTGCCATATCTCCATACGGCCTCTACAGCGTTTCGCCCGAAAGCTGAGTAACTGAATGTGTGGTGGACTCTAAAGACTTGTCAATACTATGGCTGTGGATTTAACCACCAGCACGTCAGAGGTATAAGCCAATACGTAACGGGCCACCAGCTATTGACCAAAAGGGACGTCGATGAGCGAACTCATCCTGACACCCTACTGAGCCTGTCAGTGACAATATCCGTACAGTCCGGTCCGTTCGTCTACGAGCATCGCATGTCGGGCCTAGGGGGTTGGTAAAAGTCAGACCCCCAAAAGCGGTACAAGTCGTGTCGGAGTGTAGCCCAGAACACCCTGAGATACTACTGGAATACCTACCAGTAAATCTCCTGCCTTGGCCAAGGACTTCGTGTAATGGCTCTCCTAGACACAGCGCGACCTCACCCCCAATACCGGGAGAGACGAACCCCTGAAGATCCGCTCACTGCCTCCATGTGACTTGGGACTGTACCCAACTAAAACCTGTTTGCACGACTCCTTTGAGCCGTGGTAGGGTAGTAATCAAAGCACAGTGGGAACTCACACGAGACAAATGACGATCTCAGGTCGATGAACTAACCTGCACACATGTCACCAGGGAACTGCTATCTGACGTCAGGTATAAGACCAACTAGCAGGTTCCCTGCGAGTCCTGTCCGGTGTACTCATAACCCAATGAGCACCTGTATACATCTTAGGTGATCCAACTGACACCAGTGGCTTGTGAGACCAGCCATCGCCCCTCGTCGGGGTCTCGACTGTATACACTAGTCTACTCTGGAGAATCGATGCCCTGTCTCGAAACTCCCACGACTAGGGACCATTTAAGGATGTGCTTATAGACTACCAGCTCCCACTTATATGATCGCCCTCATACTGCTGGTGGTCAAGCAAGAATCCTAGGGGCTCTATCAACGTGCAATAGTGACCTGTCAGGTCACCTAAAGCAGTACACGATGATAAAGATAAACCAGATAGCATACTATCATCTTGAGTAAGACTGTCGTACCGGGATAGGTCCTCCCTCAATCATTGCAATCACGTGCCTGTGATCCAATAATTGACTCTGAGGGCATTATCTCCAACAATCTCCCACTTGCACTCAAGGCTAATTATTGCGATGTCGCATACTCACAGCCCGTGTGATACCGAACACCCAACTCCTCTACTAGTCAGTCTCAAAAAGCCTGTTTGGAAGACTATTGCGTTCGAGGAATAGCCTCAGTGAGTGGATCCGCCTTGAAGTTTCTTTCTATGTCTCTCTATATCTCAAGTTCGCGGAGAAAACCATCTCCCGAAAAGAGCAATACCTGTCTTAGAATGTCTGGATGTCTGATGGGACTTAGCTCATAAATGAACTCTAAATCCAAACTTCTCAGACTGTATTGTCAACTGAACTTAATCAGTATCCTGCGCCATGCCTCCCTCAGTATCTGCCTGGATCACCTGTCCAGAATACTGCCCCTCGTCAGAAGGAAAACTATAACTCTGACAACCTCCTTGTCGTCCAGGTCACCTTGGAAGCCTGGAATGATAACCGTCTCCCAAATGAGGCTGTCGTTATCATATCCCTAGAACATCCACTTATGTTCTAAAACTGCTTCCGACTGTTTCTCCAGGATTGGATCAATGTCAACTTATTGCATCTCGTGCAAGAACAACATCTGGTGTGGTACTTGACATCTCATGATTGACTCAATTGCCTAAGCAAGTGATCTGCCAATCATGCACTTCCCTCTCTACTTTAGTCTATAAGACACCTTTAGAGAGGGTGACTCCATCACCTGCAGGTACACTACCGTGCCAGGAGTCGTCCATTCTAAATACTCTTAGAATGTTGTCGAAGTACCCTGATTGGGAAACACCCAAATCTAGATCTAAAACCATAGATCTAGTGACTAGTATGTCTGATATAAAATCCATTTCTTTTGTGGAGAAACCACTGTGTGACGACCAAAGTATAACCGATCGTAGTATAGGAATATCACTTCCTACTTTGTGTATGTCATCCAAAACCCGGATATCACACCCTACTACCTTCTCAACAGATCCATCCCCTATTCTGATGACGTCAAACCCATGACTGTCACATCAGAAATAGATGATCTATCTCCGCTATATCTGCTTTAGTCTATAAATAGACATAAGCCTGATGTCCACCAATGCTTCCGCTGCTCCCACTGACTACGACAACCCTCTGGCAGAGTCATATAGACGTGCACTTCTAAATCTAGTTTAGAACGACGCTATACTCATCCTCTTGCCGGGTCTCGCAGCCTGGAACAACAACAATGACAAGTGTGGGTAAACAAGAACTTCCCTGTCACCGTCCTTGAGGCTACCGGAGTACCTCTCGGGTGCCTGAAGTTACCCACCTTATCTGCGGAGTGGCCAATGGAATGTCAAATCAGATTGAATCTTTAGGTTCCTTATCAAATCTTCAGTAATCGTTTGCGGTTCTGGAATCACTTCCAGTTCTACCATACTCCCACTACTGTTTTTGAAAAAAAAAATCCATTTTTAATAAAACTGTGGCGAGTCTAGAACAATATTTCTATTGATCTGCCAGATGGTAGAAAATCAACCCTCGTCATAGCCTGGGTCAACCCACAAACAGCCGTTACAGAAACGTGCCTTGAGTTATCCAGTGTCTGGTTTTAATCATAAGCCGGACAACTCCCCGTACCTTAACAATGTTATGATATGAACTGTACTATATCCAATATAGAACCAGAGGCACTGATTTAATTGAACCAGATTCAAATCATGCAGCTATCTCCAGTGCATGTCAACTAAATGGAAGGAGGCTGATCAACGTTACTCAACTTAGGAATGCTTCCAATTATGAGTAACCTGAAAGAGAAGCAATTTCACTTTATCATTACTATCAACTGAATACCATACACAAGTATCTACATCTTCGATCACTTTGAAGAATCCCGATACTTGCTACACCTGGTTCTCTACTCTATTCAAATACCTATAACTCCTCAAAACTTAGACCCTGTGTTTCTACGAAACACATGTCTAAGAACTAGAGAAGTTAAAAGTAAACAGAATATAGTATGAGGACCAACCCCTCTGTCCTAATGGACACTGGACAACATACAGTACTCTGTATAAGTCCGCTGAGTTTAACAACTCTTTCACTGTGTGTCGTGGGTTGAAAACTGTACTATATGGTTAAGAAGAATTACACCGCTGTTTAATGCTCCTTACCTAACCATCCACTGATACAGGTAAATGTCATCGACATAATATCAAAAGGTATATCTCACTCTATGAAAATAGACGTACAGATATATCAATTTGAAATGGGTGCACAACAGCGGATATTCAAAACCAAAAATTTGCCGACCGGCAAACAGCCCAGGTGATCTCCTCAAATATCACCGATTACAACGAATCCCGATATAATGAGGATGATCACCCAATTTCCAATAACTTACTCCCACTCATCATCTGTAAAACCATACAGATGTGAGAATCAAACCTGGTAAATATATACCCTGGAGCAAGTGTCTAATCGTGAAATCAGTTTTCTTTTAACAGTACACAGTTGAACTGAAACATTGAAATGTTTCGATGGGGTATTCTGGTATTCCTAGTAATGCCTCTTCCATTATCCAGATTCACAACTATAACCGTATAATTCTTTGCCACCTCTCCAAATCCCTTTATATGTCTTTAGTCATTACCTTCTGCACACCCCTTTAGGCCAATTGGTTTTCTTCCTTCCCTACCGTTCGGCACCAGCCTATGGTTTGGAAGAAGACTATTCAATAAGCATAATGGGTGTACTGTCCTAGTCCTAGGAGCACTCGCAATGCGAGAGAAGATGAAGATAAAAGACAACCGAATAAACCTTATTCCTATTTCTCCTGGACCAGAATCCATCCCCGAACTGGAACAAGTTCCTTTCGAGTTCGTATATAACCATACGATAGAGTATCCAATAAACTGTGGATCTTCGTAGTGATACGGAGTGTCCTGGAGAAATACAAAGGTGATTTAGGATTGGCGATGAAATACTTGGTTTGGTCGTGAATATCAGTCACAATTTACTTTGCCCTCTTACTAATCCCTTGCTTTGTCTTAATCTTAATACCTTCTGCACACCATCGTTATGCTAATTGGTTTTCTTCATTCCCCACTGTTCGGCACCAGCCTAAAGTTTGGAAGAAGACTATCCAATTTGCGTAATAGGTGTACTATCTCCTAAACCAAGGAGTACTCACAACTTGAGAGAAGGTAAAAGGGAAAAGACAACTGAATAATCCTATCCGTTTTCTCCAGAACCGGAAACCATCCTTGAATTCCTTCGAGTTCGTATCTAACCATACGATGGTTTTGTCCAATGGAAGTGGACGTTCGTAGTAAAACGGGGTGTTCTGGAGAAAAGGGTAAAAGTAGGAGTGGCAATGAGGTCTACAACTCTGACAATCCAAAAGCCTGTGTTAAGAAGGTTCGGTCAACTTGGTCTCTGAGTCATGGTCTTGGGTCGGGTCAATGGTCGCTGCCAAAGAGAGAGAGAAAAGAAACACTCAGCGTGCACTCTAACCAAGATCAGAATGGTTACCAATTTATCTAATCTGGAAACCTCCCACTGTACCTCAAATTCTCCTCCAAACCTGAAAGAAGAATTAGTCGGGGTCACCCGAGGAGTAAACCAACTCATCAGTGGGAATCGGGATCCAACTATCATCGCATGATAACGTGACGGAATCCGCTCACGCTATCACACTCCAGAAGGTATGCGCATATCTGGCAAGTTTCAGTACTTTTGAAACTCCCGATGTGATTTTTACCCCATGCTCTTATGACCTTGACTTTGGCCAACAAATCATAAGTCACATGTCAAGTTCTGCCCGTTATTCTCCAGGTTAATTTGAGCCCACCCGTACAAGCCCTTGACTTTGGCCAACAAGGCTATACGACTGCCCCAAACCAACGCATCTATCTATGCTGCATATGAATAACCAACAGCTACCAAACACTGTGCCTTGACTTTGGCCAACAAACACAGCTTGAATACTATTGACTACTCATATGAAACGACGGAGGGCTACGAATGGTTTCTGGCGAAAACCTTTAACGTAATGAACTTGATATTGTTGAAGGAACGGATAGCTTTTTAGAAAATATAGTGACGAAAACCTTTACTAAAGAGGTCACTCCCGGTGAAGGGATCTCGGCTCTTTCCCCGTAGAATGGGGTGCAGGATATTCCAAATGAACACCACGATGCAAAGCAAAAGTAATCGGCTATAGTGAAGTTAAAGCCCTGACGCAAACTTCTGTCCAAGGGGTCACTCCCGGTGAAGGGATCTCGGCCCTTGCCTCGTCGACTGAGGAGCAGGATATTCCAAATGAATACCACGATGCAAAACAAAAGTGAACGTCCTTGCAATAACAGCTTTTTGAAAAGTGTTCCAACAACATCAGAATAGGTTTGTTTTAACTTGCATTGATCCGAATCAATGCAATCCCATCAATTGATCACACCACAAAGAACGAAAATATACTGACGTACGTATATGCCATCCGCATTCGCCACTGGGTCCCGTCATCACCCGTTAGGTTAGCTAACTAACGGCAGAGCGGGGACTGGACTAGCGCGGATGAAAAACATATACAACATCTACTAATATATATACCAATATATTATATTTCGCTTAAGGCGTGAATAAAATGCAACATCACAGAAATGTACAGCATCATAGAACAATACAGATATCTGGGATCCCCGGATTTCACAGAGCCACTACTGAAAACCCGACGTTCCCCTGGTCGTGTGGATAGCCTGTGCAATGAAAACCTAGACCCCTACGGGCGCGGCAAGTCACCCGCCAAAACCTGAAGCGAGGCAGCCCCCTTCATCACCGTGAATGGACCACCCAGCACTTCACGGAATCCGGTAACTTGGGCACCCCTCCTGGGTCAACCTGTACCCCCTACGAGTGCGGCGAATAGCTCGCCAATTCCAGACTGAAGCCCCTTCCGTCTCAATGCCCTGAGATGCGGGCTTGTTGCCCTCCAGAACCCGGCTATCCGTGCACCCCACCGTGGGGCAATCCTAGTACAGAAAGTAAAATATACATACAACGGGTACATCGACCGCAACCAGGTTGTGCCCCAAAAGAATAATACAAACAGGCAGTGACGGCAGTCCACATGTCAGACGCTCGCCCCGCAATATCAAATGTACATAATACAACAAAACTGTACTAGCATTGCATCCAGGCTATCCCTCACGACCGATCCGCAACATCACAGCAAAACACAGAACATCAACGTGAAAGTCACGTTCGCAAATCCGTCTAACCGGGCTATAGCAGTTAGACCGGATTTACCGATCGAGTGACATTCACGGTCGCAGATATAATGTAAATACTGTGAAATAATGTGTTTAAAATATCCGATCGATCAAAAATTAACAAGTGGGCCCCCAAGCAATACTGTAGCACTCACAGAAAATCTGGGCCCAATATTAATATTCCAAAACCCCTAAAATAAGCCCAGAAGCCCACTGGAAAAAATTGATGCAGTGACGACACCAATGTGCGGCGGAACCGCGGCCCAAGGGGGTGTTTGGCCGCGGTTCCGCGCTTCAGTGATCGAGTCACTGCGTCGAATTTTTACAGTGTTCTTAGAACTCCCTGCACATCATTCTGAGACAACCTGAAAAATTTTTAGAGCCAGAAAAAATTCGACAGAAAACTGATGTGAGTGAAAATGTAGATTTTGGAATTTTGGTCTATCGGAAATGCAAAACACATCAAACGAAGCTAGACGAAGTTAATGGCGAGGCTCTGATACCACTGTAAGTGCACGGCGGTGCCCCGGCCGTCAATCCGACGGCCAAATGCGGAAACGGTGATAAACTTTAATTTTGCGAACTTAGCAAACCGGCACCACCGCGCACTAAACCCCGGATCGGGCCATTAAACTAGTTCTAGCTAACTACAAGATGGGAAGAGATATACCGAGTGATCCGAGTCCTCCGGTCTTCTCGTCATCGTCCCGATCTCCCGCGGAAACTCCGTTCGTCGCCTCCTCGCCGGAAGGGCACCACATCGCCTGTTTCTTTTACGGGATCCCGCCTCTATATCGAGGCAACTCGGGCATGAAGCTGGCAAGTCGACATGCCCAAGATGTGCTGTAGAATGTGGTGTAGATCATGCTAGTCTCATTAGGGGTAATGAAGTTGCCATTGGATGGAGGGAAGTGATGAACAAAATGGAGATGAACTTTGGTGTATCAAAATGAGATGATAATTTTCCCACTTCACAAAATGAAAAGCCCTCTATCTCCTCACTCAAGTGGCCGGCCATATAAGTGTGAGAATGGTGGAGGAAAACAAAAACACAAGAAGGGAGGTGAGTGTAGGATAATGCAAGAGGTGACCACAACATCAACCATACTCCATTCACATCCAACCCATACCCTTTCTAATCTCATTTAATGCAAGTAATGGTGCATTAAAAGAAAAGAAGGAAAAGGAATCAAAAGAAGCTATCATAATTAATCCATATGCAAGAAAACCCCTCCACAAATGTTATTTGCAAACTTGCAAATAACCCCCTCCATCGGAAAAGTCCGGCCGGGAAAGAACAAAGGAAAACCGGCCGGAACGGAATGCAAACAGGCAACTCCAGAAAACTGGTCCCGTAATAAATTACAGGAAAAACCCCGATACTGTGCATACACACCCGCATCTGTATTCCATCCGGATACAAATGCAAAGAGACAAAATCTACACTGTACTAAACTAGTATCCGGCTTAAAACAAAGCCGGCTAGTAATGTTCGTCCGATCCTGATCCGTGCAATACCGCACGTATCAGATCGAACCCTGCCATATAACTATACGGCCTCTAGTACAAACCGTCCGATCCTGATCCGTGCAATACCGCACGTATCTGATCGGACCCTGCCATATCTCGATACGGCCTCTACAGCGTTTCGCCCGAAAGCTGAGTAACTGAATGTGTGGTGGACTCTAAAGACTTGTCAATACTATGGCTGTGGATTTAACCACCAGCACGTCAGAGGTATAAGCCAATACGTAACGGGCCACCAGCTATTGACCAAAAGGGACGTCGATGAGCGAACTCATCCTGACACCCTACTGAGCCTGTCAGTGACAATATCCGTACAGTCCGGTCCGTTCGTCTACGAGCATCGCATGTCGGGCCTAGGGGGTTGGTAAAAGTCAGACCCCCAAAAGCGGTACAAGTCGTGTCGGAGTGTAGCCCAGAACACCCTGAGATACTACTGGAATACCTACCAGTAAATCTCCTGCCTTGGCCAAGGACTTCGTGTAATGGCTCTCCTAGACACAGCGCGACCTCACCCCCAATACCGAGAGAGACGAACCCCTGAAGATCCGCTCACTGCCTCCATGTGACTCGGGACTGTACCCAACTAAAACCTGTTTGCACGACTCCTTTGAGCCGTGGTAGGGTAGTAATCAAAGCACAGTGAGAACTCACACGAGACAAATGACGATCTCAGGTCGATGAACTAACCTGCACACATGTCACCAGGGAACTGCTATCTGACGTCAGGTATAAGACCAACTAGCAGGTTCCCGGCGAGTCCTGTCCGGTGTACTCATAACCCAATGAGCACCTGTATACATCTTAGGTGATCCAACTGACACCAGTGGCTTGTGAGACCGGCCACCGCCCCTCGTCGGGGTCTCGACTGTATACACTAGTCTACTCTGGAGAATCGATGCCCTGTCTCGAAACTCCCACGACTAGGGACCATTTAAGGATGTGCTTATAGACTACCAGCTCCCACTTATATGATCGCCCTCATACTGCTGGTGGTCAAGCAAGAATCCTAGGGGCTCTATCAACGTGCAATAGTGACCTGTCAGGTCACCTAAAGCAGTACACGATGATAAAGATAAACCAGATAGCATACTATCATCTTGAGTAAGACTGTCGTACCGGGATAGGTCCTCCCTCAATCATTGCAATCACGTGCCTGTGATCCAATAATTGACTCTGAGGGCATTATCTCCAACACACCATACTCCCTACTACCTTTTTGTATATACAAGGTTCATCTACCATTTTGATGAAGTCAAACTTTTTGACAACTACATCAAAACAGACGTTCCAACTCCGCGATGTCTGCTTTATCCTATAAAGCATCTTGTACACGTTTCCGCTGTTCCCACTGTCTATGAAGCCCTCTGGCTGTGTACTTATAGACGCACTCTTCTAAAACACCATCTAGAAAAGCAGTCATGGCACCCAACCGCCAGATATCATAGTCATGGTATGTAGCCATGGCAAGTAAAATCTGGATGGACTTAAGCATAGCCACTGGAAAAGGTTTCATCATTATCCACTCCTGGTTGATGACGAAAGCCTTTAACAAGTCTTGCTTTGAAAGTCTCAACTTTTCCACCTACACCAAGTAATCTTCTCAAGATTTACTTGCTCCTGATGGGGATTTAACCCTTCAGATATAGCAACCAAAGTCCATACTTTGTTGGTGTACATGGATTCCATCTCAGATCGCTAAGCATCCAGCCATTCTCGTAGAGTTTTACTCCTGATGGCCAGCTCGAAACTAGTTGGGTCATCATCCCATGATGCAATCCTCGCTCCCATTGTCATAGAGAAACCGAAGTAGCTCTCAGGTGGGTGAGGAACCCTATTAGATCAGCGGAGAGGCTAAGGTTCGTTGGTTACTATTGAATCCTTTGGTTCTACCAAATCTTCAGCTGCAGTTTGTATAGCTGGAACCTTTTCAGTTCTACATAACTGACCTTGCCTCGAGCTTGTCCCGATTTTGCTTTTAGACATAGGCCGGACAACCCCAAATCTTAACTAGCTTAAGACATGGGCTCTTCCCATACCATATCTCATATGGAGTGGTAGGCTGTGATCTGATTCGAACCCTATTTAATAGGTATGCAGCTTCTCAAGCGCATAACTCCCAAAAGGAAACAGGTAACTCAGTAGTACTCATCATAGAGCGCACTATATCGAATAGGGTGCTACTGCTCCGCCCTGATATACCATCGTGCTATGGTGTATACGGAGGAGTAATGCTGAGAGAGAATCTCATTCTCCTTTAGAATAGTCCAGGAATTCCGTACTCAAGTATTCTCCTCCTTGATCTCATCAAAGGACATAATACTTATACCTGTATTTTGGTTCTCTACTTCTAAATCATATTCTGTGAATATCTCAAAATGTTCGGACTTGTGTTTCAACAGGAACATATGTCTGAATCTTGAGAGATCATCAGAGAATGTAATGAAGTACAAAGAACCGTTCTTGGCATGTGTAGACTGGGGACCTTTATACATCAACAAGTATCATCCCAAGAGTTCACTATCTCTTTCTCTGTTTCCAGTAAACAGAGCTATGGTCATCTTATCTCTGTGATATGACTGGCAAGTTTCACAAGATGTAAATTCAAACAGATTTAAATATGCATCTAAATGTAACTTCAGTCTGTCGGGTCGTGTTGATATGACCTTGTCTACAATACCTCAAGAAGGATTCGTTCAGTTCTGAACACTTCTCTTGTGTGTGTTCTGTATACTAAGAACTGTAGTTTGATTTAGAACATCAATGCTTTTAGATAACGTGCCTGATCCGATCAACTTTTGATATAGGAAATGTTCAAAACATTACCCAACAATACAAAATTTTATCGTTTCTTTACTAATAAAGAGACAGATATGATTTTGCATAACAGGTTCGGTATCTAATAACATTCGTTCAGAATCAATGTATTGGTAATACAGGGTGACAGTGACCAACAGACTTGGCTGCAACACTTGCCCCGTTTTCTGCCTCATGAAACTTATCACCCGTTCTCAGTTCTTTACCTATCTGTAGCCCATGTAACAAATTACATATGCGGGATCCTGATCTGGTATCACATACCCAGGACGTAAAGAATACTGAGAAACAGTTCTGTATAATGAACACACCCGAAGATGATGCATCAGCATGCACTCTCTTCATTTGGGCGGCATGGGAATTCTGGTAATCCCTAATTTCCTGCTCTGTCTTATAACAATTATAAGTTGGAGCGGGACCAACATTCCCCAGCTCAGTATAACAAGCGGGTTCGGTCAAATATCCATATTATTATATTGATTAAGGCGTGATATGGTTGCTACCTGGAGAGAGAGAGAAGAAAACACTAAGCGAGCGCTCTTGCAAGATCAGATTGGTTATTATTTTATCTAATCAGGATGGCTCCCACTGCTTTTTATCAAATCTTCCTTCAAACCCTAAAAGGAAAGACTAGCCGGGATTAATTACACACTACAAGTTCGCCAATCTTTCAGCCAGGCCAGTGTCGGTAGTTTGAGGGAGGTCCCCCGTGCTTTCGCACGAACCTAATTAATGTAAACCTCGTTTTCCCAGAGGCGTAACCTCGTTAACACCTTTCTAGACACCTACTTGATCGGCTAATTGTAATGTGTAAAACTCTCCCAGGAGTAACAATTACTCGCAGTGGGTATCGGGATCCAACTATCTCATAGAAGGTATGCAATCTCATTGCAAATTTCAACACTTGAAATTCCCGATAATATTTTGCCCCTAACGTGCTATGACCTTGACGAAAGCCAACAAACCATAGCCCGCTAGTCAAGTTCAACCCGTACATTTCTTGATTGAATTAAACCCACCCGCACGACCCTTGATGAAAGCCAACAAAGCCGCACGACTACCCTAATCCAATCGCATCGTATGCAGCAGATAAGCAGCATATAGCTACCGCACACTGCACCTTGACGAAAGCCAACAAATGCAGCACGAATACTATATACAACTTATCTGAAATGACGGAGGGCTACGACAGGTTTTTCTGAAAACCTATTGCGTAATGAACTTGATATCGTTGTAGAATCAAATGATTTTAAAATGGAGTGTTTTTGAGGCTTTTGTAGTTTTGCTAAAGGAGTCACTCCCGGTGAAGGGATCGTCGGTCCTTTCCTCGTCGAATGAGGTGCGGGATATATCATATATATCACTGTGCAAAGCAGAAACTATAGAAGCAATCAAAAGACAAACCGAGAGTTGTAGCATCTGCCAGTTATTGCTAAAGGAGTCACTCCCGGTGAAGGGATCTCGGTCCTTTCCTTATCGAATAAGGTGCAGGATATATCATATATACCGCTGTGCAAAGCAAGAACTGTAGCTACCTGTTTTATTTTTGAAATTCGATTCTACAACATCTTTAGGTTTCTTTTATTTTCATTAATCATATTAATGAAGTCCCATCATTTAAATCACCTAAACATCACAGATAAATACGACGTACACTTATGCCATCCGCATTCGCCTCGATGTCCCCTCGTGCACCGTTAGGTTAGGTAACTAACGGCAGAGCGGGGCAGGGCTAGCGCGGGTGTAAAACATAAGTAACGCCTATATAATATATCATATATACTATATACAGTATCCATCACAGAACATATCACATGATCACATCACAGATATCACAGCAGAAGAATCATATGAAACATTGGATATACTAGGACGTCCGTATTTTCAATACGAGCCAGTATAAAACACGGATTCCACGGTCGCGATGAATAGCCAAACCCACACCCTTAGACCCCTACGAGAGCGGCAAGCAACCCTACCAATTCTAGGGTTAGGAGACCCGGACTCGACTCCTCGAGTTGGTCTCCCACTGGACCCTAAAACCCGGTTACTTGTGCTCCCCTCCTTGGGTCTATCCTAGTGCGGAAAAGTAAATAATATACAAACGGTGACATCATCCGCAACCTGGAAGTGCCCCAATAAAAGAATATTACATACAAGTTTTTACATGAATGAAAATGAAAAGCACTCATCTCACATAAAACCCCCCCGGCTATTCAAACACGACGATCCAATATAACATATCCAGCAACACATAACATCACATGTCATCAACGTAAGTAAATATGCGCATCCCAATTGTCGTTGACATATAGCAACGAAACCGGCGATATCACATATTACACTTACGGTCACAGAAAAGAAAGTGTAAAACTACAACAGTTGGAATCCGCAATCTCTTTAGATATCGCATGCCTAATCAAATGAAATACTTAGACATCACATGCCTAACAATTATAAACCCCACATTTTAGTCTCATTATCGAAAACTCTTTTCAATATCAAGTCGGGCAATTCAACAAGATTCCCGACATCCTGATCGAATGCTCATCGCAAACTTTAGTAGGCGGCCGCACCCTCGATACCGTCGACGAAGTGCACCAAGGCGGAACACCGCTGCCGCGAGCACCCGAACGGATGCTTTCGGCGACGGGGTTCTCCTACAGTCACTTGGTCGGGGCTATGGAGTGAGGCTGTCTATTAAGTTTACCCGGCGAGTATCCGCGTATGCTACGTGATTGCGACGGACTTTTGATCGCATCAAAACTCCGTGGCAACCGATCAAGTGAGACTAAACTGCTATGTTTATAATATTCATTCAGTTATCTCATAACTACTTGTGAATTCCAAATATTGTATCATATTCCAGATAAATAGAAAATGTTAAACTTTCCGATCGAGCAATCGAACACCCAAGTTTTCCCGAAACAGCTCAACACATGAAATAAGTTTTAAAAAAACATTCACTTCGTGCCTCAGTACCAACGGTCCAGCCGTAGAAGGGTCAAGCCAACGCCTCACATGTGGCATGCCGTACTGCCCCAAACCCGAAGGTTCAAAGGGCAGTTCAAGACGGTCACATAATCGAGTTAAGGTTTGTTGTCTTCTAGAGGGACTATCGCGTTACTTGCACTACTTAGAACGTCGTTAAACTATGGAAAAATCTAACAATTGGAAATTTCTCGGCAGGGGAAAAAGTGGGTATTTATATCCGGTCGAACTTTTTAACATATTCTAAAATATCCGGAAAACACATAGACAAAGTTTGATAATCCGATCGAATCTACGAACTTCCAATACAACCCAGAATATTCAACTCTTGAGTAAATATTAAAAATTCCCATAAAACTCAGCATTTAAATTAAGAAGTTACTGTGCAAAAATGGTTGACTGAAGAGACTAACTGGCCGCGGAACCGCCGCATTAGCCATGCTAATGCCGCGGTTCCGCCGCGCTTTAGACACATCATTAGGTAATTTTTGCACCGTAATTCTTATAATTCCCTGCTGAATTTTTTAAGCATTTTTAATCTGGAAAAAACCCAGTTTTTGAAAAAAGTCCAGAGAGCATTTTGGATTAGGGTTTCGATGTTCGTTCGGATTTCAAACGTCGTCTACACTTTGCCTAAGGCTCTAGCTAGGCTCTGATACCACTGTAGGGTTCCTAGGCACACTATTGAGGTCTCACAAGGCATCAAGCATGCCAATTTCAAATTTTACATGTGCCGAGAGACCCTAATACGGATCGTTAACTAGAATTTTAGGCGAAACATGCAACTGGTTAACAACTTAACTAAGTGAACGGAAATACAACCTTTGTAGATCCGGTCCTCCACCTCCATAGCTCCATGATGAAGTCTCCTTGCCATCCAAATCGAATCCCGGGCTCTAGCGTCGGCTTCATCGGAGAAATGGGCGGGCCTGGTCGTCGGCTTCGATGCCGAAGATGATCTACGTCGAGGCTACACTAGATCAAGCTCCAACTTCACCAGGCCATGAAACTTGTGAAGAAAACACCCTATACTACTTGGCAAGTGGTAGAGGATGAAGAAATAGGAAGTGGGTTCACTTTAGAATTGGATTTCTCACTCTTTTTCTCAAGTTGCCATTGATGGAGGTAAGCTTTCTTTATGTTGAAGAAGGAGAAGAAGAAGAAGATAATATGATAGAATAAAAAGGATTATCCTCAAAAAGGAAAATCCAACTCATTCTTATCATAATCCAACCTTGGTTAAGTGTAGAGAATGAACTAAGGTTAGTTGAATGGTTAGGGTTAAAGATGAAGACAAAATGGTCACTTAGTCAAAGCTTCATGAAGCTTCAACAACAAACAAAGAAAGCCACCATTTCTCTTTATCTTTCAAAAAGAATAAAAAATAAATAAATAGTTAATAAAATCAAAACCCTAACCATTTCAATAACCATGGTTTAATTCTTTACACAAACCCAAGTTTGCATGTATCATCAAATATGATACAAACAAGTGCACAAAAGTATATCACATATACAACTTGTGTATTTCAAGTGAGAAAATCCTTTTTAAGTGAACCAATACTAGTTAATGAAAAGTAATATATCAAATATATAATTATGCATTAAATCATCAAATCAACACTTGATTTAACGATTCGGTCATATCGCATATGACCGACTAATATCCAATGTATCGATTTATCGAATCAATCCTTGATTCGATAACTAGGTTATATCGCATACAACCAATCGATACATTCATTGCGAGAATAGAATACGGTATCTCATATGCACTCCTATTTCGTTTCGCTTAAGCCAGGAAACCTTTGTGTAGGACTCTAAAGACTCGTCAGTACGCCGGCAGCAGATGATGATCATATTAAACACCCACAAGCCGCAAGCGGTCTGCCAAACGTAACGGCCACCCGGGTATTGAGCGATCAGAAGATCGACGAGCAAGCCCGCTCACACTCCTGTGAATCCAACCAGTAACACTTACCGTACAGTCCGGTCTCGTCGTCTGATATGTCGTATATCTCGCCTAGGGGTGGTAAACGTCAGACCCCAATAGCTCGATAAGTCATGTCGATATGAGGTCTATAACAGTTCGAGAAACTACTGGTAACACTTACCAGTAAATCTCAGCAACCCTGGCCAGGGATTTCCGGTTATAGCCAATTGAACACAGCGCAACATCAACTCCCTATACCGGGAGAGACAAATCCCCTCCTATCGCTCATTGCCTCCATGTGATTCGGGACTATACCTAAAAATCACCGTTTTGCACGCCCTCTTGGACGTGGTAAGGTGGAAATCAAAGCACAGTGGGAATCACACAAGACTCTATGACGATCTCGGGTCAACAGACTACTCTGTACCAGTGTCACCAGAGAACTGCCATCTGACGTAAGGTATAATACCATCTGGGAGTTCTCGGCGAGTCCGCCCAGTGTACCCAGTCTCCACCGAGTACTCGTATATCATCTCTGATGTCAAACACTAATGGATATGGGATCATCCATCGCCCATCTGTATGGGTCGAGAAGGTATACGCTAGTCTACTCTGGTATATCGATGCCCCGTCTCGATACACCCACGACTAGGGACCTTGAAGGATGTACTTATGGACTACCATGTCCCCACTAGTATGATCTGCATCATAGTCCAGGTAGTCAAGTACACATCCTAAGGGCTTTACCAACATGTAACAGAGAGACAATCAATGTACACGTTAAGGTAAAGTGTAACCAGATAGCATACTATCATGTCGAGCAAGAAAGTCCTCCCTATATATGTCCCAGCATCCACTACAATATACATCCAGTGTACAGTAATGGCCTCTAAGAAATACATATAACTAACAGATGAACTAACCTGTACACATGTCACCAGGGAACTGCTATCTGACGTCAGGTATAAGACCAACTAGCATGTTCCCGGTGAGTCCTGTCCGGTGTACTTATAACCCAATGAGCACCTGTATACATCTTAGTGTAGGGTTCCTAGGCACTCTAGTGAAGTCTCACAAGTGATCAAACATGCACAAATCAAATTTTACGGGTGCCTACAAACCCTAATACGGATCGTTTACTAGATATCTAGGCGAAGTATGCAAGTAAACGGAAATATATCTAAAGGGAATGGGCTACAACCTTTGTAGATCCGGTCCACCACCTCCTAGGCTCCGTGATGAAGTCCCTCCGCTGTCCAAAACGAACCCATGACTCTAGCATCGGTATCATCGAAGAATGGGCGAGCTTGATCGTCGGTTCGATGCCGAAGATGATCTACGTCGAGGTATCGCAAGAACAAGCTCCAACTTCATCAAGCTTTGAAAACTTGTGAAGGAAACACCCTATACTACTTGGCAAGAGGTAGAGGATGAAGAAATAGGAGTTGGGTTCACTTTAGATTTGGATTTCTCACACTTTTTCATGTTTTTCCATTGGAGTAGCAAGCTTTTCCATGGAAGATGAAGATGATGAAGAAGAAAGATATGATAAGTATATCTAAAAATAGAAATATAAAATGATACTTATCATAATCAAAACCCTAGTTAAGTGTAGAGAAGAGACCATGGTTAATGGGATGGTTAGGGTTAAGCAAAAGAACAAAAAAGGAGACTAAGTCAAAACTTTCAAGAAGCTTCAAGCTAGAAAACAAAACATGCCACCATTTATCTTTCACTTTATCATTTCCTTTTTCCAAAATGAAAATAATAAATAAAAAGATAAATGAATGAGAAAGCAAAACCCTAATCATGAGTTTAACCATGGTTTAATTCTTTACACTTAACCAAGCAAGCATGTATCATCAAACATGATACAATCATGTGCACATAACTATATCGCATATACAATGTGCACAATTCGAGTGAGAAAATCCTTTTAAAGTGAACCAATACTAGTTAACGCAAAGCAATATATCAAATATATAAATATGCACTAAATCATTAAATCAACACTTGATTTAACGATCCGGTCATATCGGATATAACCGACTAGTATCAAATGTATCGGCTTATTGAATCAATCCTTGATTCGATAACTAGGTTATATCGCATATAACCATTCGATACATTCATCGCGAGAATAGAATACGGTATCACATACACGCATTATTCTCGGTCCCGCCCATATCTCATATGCGCTCCTATTTCGTTTCGCTTGAGCCAGGAAACCTCTGTGTAGGACTCTAAAGACTCGTCAATACGCCGGCAGCAGATGATGATCATATCAAGCATCCACAAGCCGCAAGCGGTCTGCTAAACGTAACGGCCACCGGGGTATTGAGCGATCAGAAGATCGACGAGCAAGCCCGCTCACACTCCTGTGAATCCAACCAGTAACACTTACCGTACAGTCCGGTCTGTTCGTCTGATATGTCGCATATCTCGCCTAGGGGTGGTAAACGTCAGACCCCAATAGCTCGATAAGTCATGCCGACTTGAGGTCCATAACATTCGTGAAACTACTGATAACTCTTACCAGTATATCACTGCAACCCTGGCCAGGGATTTCCTGTTATGGCCAGTCGTGCATTGCGCAACATCAACCCCCAATACCGGGAGAGACGAATCCCCTCCTATCGCTCATTGCCTTCATGTGAATCGGGACTGTACCCAAAAACCACCTGTTTGCACGACTCAGTAGAGCCGTGGTAGGGTGGAAATCAAAGCACAGTGGGAGACACACAAGACTCTATGACGATCTCGGGTCAACAGACTAAGCTGTACCAGTGTCACCAGAGAACTGCCATCTGACGTGAGGTATAATACCATCTGGGAGTTCTCGGCGAGTCCTTCAGTGTACCCAGTATCCACTGAGCACCCATATACCATCTTCGATGTCAAACACCAATGGATATGGGATCATCCATCGCCCATCACATGGGTCGAGAAGATATACGCTAGTCTACTATGGAATATCGATGCCCCGTCTCGATATTCCCACGACTAGGAACAATGCAGGATGTACTCATTGACTACCCAGGCCCCACTAGTATGATCTTCATCATAGTCCTGGAAGTCGAGTACTCATCCTAAGGGCTTTATCAACATGTAATCAGAGAGACAGAAAGTATACATGTTAAGATAAAGAGCAACCAGATAGCGTACTATCATGTCGAGCAAGAAAGTCCTACCTATATATGTCCCAGCATCCACTACAATATACATCCAATGTACAGTAATGGCCTCTAGGGCATACATATGACTAACAATCTCCCACTTGCACTAGGGCCATCTGTAGCAGTGGTTGCAGTATCACATACTCAACCATCCCATAAAGTCTCTCTTTGGGAAAAGGCCTTCGTGAGTGGATCCGCCGTGTTCTCCTCTGAGTCTACTCTCCTAACCTCGATCACCCTGGAGATCAACTATCTCCATGATCAGGTGATGCTGCCTTAGAATATGTCTGGGTCACTGATGGGAACAGGGTTCCAGGGTCGAAGCCACGCTTCCATTGTCATACAATGGCAGGAACCTAGTTCATCTTATGAACCAATATACACCCAAACTTCCTCTTTGGTAGTATCTTTAACAGCGATGTTACCAGCCTTTATCGTCTAGTTTGCCCCGGTATCGAGCTTGGAACTCTTCCAACATACCGTCCCTTTACTGAGGGTAAAGACAGTGCCTGTGACTGACATTCTGTCGTCTTTATCACCCTGGAACACTTCCAGTGATTCTCCCCAGGATCGATTGATACCATCTCACTATACCTAGTGAGAACCCTAATATCCCTTTAGATCTATCTCATAGGTCCAAATCTCAGGATTTGGGAAGTATCATCTTTATCCTATTTGGAGAATCCTTGTGATAATAGGAGATTGACCGATCGTAGTATAGGAAACTCTTTTCCTATCAAGAGTATGTTGTCTACGTACAATACGAAGATGACCACCTTACTCTCTACTACCCTTTTGTATATACAAGGTTCGTCTACCATTTTGATGAAGTCAAACACTTTGACTTTCACATCAAAACAGACGTTCCAACTCCGCGATGCCTGCTTCATTATGTAAAGCAACTTGCACACGTTTCCGCTGCTCCCACTGTTTACGAAGACCTCTGGCTGTGTTCTTATAGACGTTCTCTTCTAAATCAGTATTTAGAAAAGCAGTCATGGCACCCAACCGCCAGATATCGTAGTCATGGTATGTAGCCGTGGTAAGTAGGATCTGGACAGACTTAAGCATAGCTACTGGAAAAAGGTTTCATCATTATCCACGACTGGTCGATGACGAAAACCTTTAACAAGTCTAGCTTTGAAAGTCTCAACTTTTCCATCTACACCAAGTAATCTTCTCCAGATATACTTGCTCCTGATGGGGATTTAACCCTTCAGATATAGCAGCTAAAGTCCATACTTTGCTGGTGTATATGGATTCCATCTCAGATCGCTAAGCATCCAGCCATTCTTACAGAGTCCCTACTCTCGATGGCCTGCTCGAAAATAGTTGGGTCATCATCTCATGATGCAATCCTCGCTCCCACTGTCATCGAGAAACCGAGGTATCTCTCAGGTGGGTGAGGAACCCTACTAGATCGGCGGAGAGGCTGAGGTTCATCGGAAACTATTGAATCCTTTGGTTCTACCAAATTATCTGCAGTTTTGTACAATTGGAACCTTTCCAGTTCTACAGAACTGATCTTGCCTCGATCTTGTCCGGATTTTGCTTTTGACATAGGTCGGACAATCCCAAATCTTAACTTACTTAAGAGATAGGCTCTTCCCATACCATATCTCATATGGAATGGTAGGCACTGATTTGATTCGAACCTAATTCAATAGGTATGCAGCTTCTCAAGTGCATAACCCCAAAAGGAAATAGGTAATTCAATAATACTCATCATAGAGCACACGATATCTAATATTGTGTGATTGCTCCGCCCCGATACACCATTGTGCTGTGGTGTATTCAGAGGAGTAATACTGAGAGAGAATCTCATTTTCCTTTAGAATAGTCCAAGGATTCCATGCACAAGTATTCTCCTCCCTGATCTCATCATAGGACATAATACTTATACCCGGTTATAGGTTCTCTACTTCTAACTTATATTCTGTGAATACCTCAAAAGGTTCGGACTTATGTTTCAACAGGAACATATGACTGAATCTTGAGAGATTATCAGAGAATATAATGAAGTAAAAAGAACCAGTCCTGGCATGTATAGACAGGAGACCTTACATACATCATCATGTATCAGTCTCAAGAGTTTACTAACTCTTTCTCTGTTTCCAGTAAACAGAGCTGGTGTCATTATATCTTTGTGACATGACTGGCAAGTTTCACAAGATGTAAATTCAAACTGATTTAAATATGCATCTAAATGTAACTTCAGCTAGTCGGGTCGCATTGATATGACCTAGTCTACAATACCTTAAGAAGAATTCGTTCATTTCTGAACTCTTCCTCTTGTGTGTGTTCTGTATACGAGGAACTGTAGTTTGATTTAGAACGTCAATGCTTTTAGATAACGTGCCTGAACCGATCAACTATTGATATAGGAAATGTTCAAAACATTATCCATCAATACAAAATTATATCCTTTCTTTACTAATAAAGAGACTGATATGATTTTGTATATCAGGTTCGGTATCTAATAGCATTTGTTCAGAATCAATGTATTCGTAATACAGGGTGACAGTGACCAACAGACTTGGCTGCAACACTTGCCCCGTTTTCTGTCTCATGAAACTTATCACCCGTTCTCAGTTTTTCTACCTTTTTGTAGCCCTATGTAACAGATTACATATCTGGGATCCTGATCCGGTATCATATACCCAGGATGCAGAGGATACTGAGAAACAGTTCTTTGTAATGAACACACCCGAGGGAGATGCATCATATGCACTTTCTTCGTTTGGGCGGCATAGGAATTCTTGTATTCTCCTATTTCCTGCTCTGTCTTATAACAATTATAAGTTGGAGCGGGACCAACGTTCCCCAGCTCAGTATAACAAGCGGGTTCGGTCAATACATCCATATTATTATCTTGATTAAGGCGTGATATGGTCGCTACCAGGAGAGAGAGAGAAGAAAACACTCTGCGTGCGCTCTTGCAAGATCAGATTGGTTATATATTTTATCTAATCAGGATGGCTCCACTGTTTTTATCAAATCTTCCTTCAAACCTTAAAAGGAAAGACTAGCCGGGATTAATTACACTCTACAAGTTCGCCAACCTTTCAGCCAGGCCAGTGTCGGTACTTTGAGGGAGGTTTCCCGTACTTTCGCACGGACCTAATTACAGTAAACCTCGTTTTCCCAGAGGCGTAACCCCGTTGACACCTTTCTAGACACCTACTTGATCGGCTAATTGTAAAGTGCAAAACTCTCCCAGGAGTAACAATTACTCGCAGTGGGTATCGGGATCTAACTATCACATAGAAGGTATGCAATCTCATTGCAAGTTTCAACACTTGAAACTCCCGATAATGGTTTTTACCCCTAGCACCTATGACCTTGGCTAAGGTCAACAAATCATAGGTACTAGTCAAGTTCTACCCGTCATTTCGTGATTAATTAGACCCACCCACATGACCCTTGGCTAAGGTCAACAAAGCCACATGACTGTCCTAACTAATCGCATCATATGCTGTGTAGGAAGACATCACTTAGCTACCGTACACTGTGCCTTGACTATGGTCAACAAACACAGCACGAATACTAAGTACTCTACTTCCTAAAATAACGGAGGGTTGCGAATGGTTTTTGTGAAAACCTTTAACGCTTTGAACTTGATCTCGTTGCGGAATCAAATGGTTTTTAAATGGAATGTTTTTCGAGGCTTTTCTAGTTTTGCTAAAGGGGTCACTCCCGGTGAAGGGATCGTCGGCCCTTTCCCCGTCGAATGAGGTGCGGGATATATCATATATATCACTGTGCAAAGCGGAAACTATAGAAGCGATCAAAGACAAACCGAGGGTTGTAGCATCTGCCAGTTATTGCTAAAGGAGTCACTCCCGGTGAAGGGATCTCGGTCCTTTCCTCATCGAATAAGGTGCAGGATGTTCTATAATGAACACCACAATGCAAAGCAAGAACTGTAGATACCTGTTTTTATTTTGAAATTCGATTCCACAACATCAATTAGGTTTATTTTCTTTCATTAATCTCATTAATGAATATCCCATCATTTAAGTCCACCTAACCATCACAGATAAATATAACGTACGCTTATGTTGGAGATAGTGCCCTCAGAGTCAATTATTAGGTCACAGGTACGTGATTGTAATGATTGAGGGAGGACCTATCCCGGTAGGACAGTCTTACTCTAGATGATAGTATGCTATCTGGTTTACCTTTATCATCGTGTACTGTTTTAGGTGACCCGACACGTCGCTATTACACGTTGATAGAGCCCCTAGGATTCTTGCTTGACCACCAGCAGTATGAGGGCGATCATATAAGTGGGAGCTGGGGGTCTACAAGCATATCCTTAAAAGGTCCCTAGTCGTGGGAGTTTCGAGACCGGGCATCGATACTCCATTAGTAGACTAGTGTATACAGTTGAGACCCCGACGAGGGGCGGTGGCCGGTCTCACAAGCCACTGGTGTCAGTTGGATCACCTAAGATGTATACAGGTGCTCATTGGGTTATGAGTACACCGGACAGGACTCGCCGGGAACATGCTAGTTGGTCATATACCAGACGTCAGATGGCAGTTCCCTGGTGACATGTGTACAGGTTAGTTCATCGACCTGGGGATCGTCATTTGTCTCGTGTGAGTTCCCACTGTACTTTGATTACTACCCTACCACGGCTCAAAGGAGTCGTGCAAACAGGTTTTAGTTGGGTACAGTCCCGAGCCACATGGAGGCAGTGAGCGTATCTTCAGGGGTTCGTCTCTCCCGGTATTGGGGGTGAGGTCGTGCTGTGTCTAGGAGAGCCATTACACAAAGTTCTTGGCCAAGGCAAGGAGATTTACTGGTAGGTATTCCAGTAGTATCTCAGGGTGTTCTGGGCTACACTCCGACACGACTTGTACCGCTTTTGGGGGTCTGACTTTTACCAACCTCCTAGGCCCGCCATGCGATACTCATAGACGAACGGACCGGACTGTACGGATATTGTCACTGACAGGCTCAGTAGGGCGTCAGGATGAGTTCCCTCATCGATGTCCCTTTTAGTCAATAGCTGGTGGCCCGTCACGTATTGGCTTATACCTCTGACGTGCTAGTGGTTAAATCCACAGCCATAGTATTGACGAGTCTTTAGAGTCCCCCACATTCAGTTACTCAGCTTTCGGGCGAAAGGTTGTAGAGGCCGTATGGAGATATGGCAAGGTCCGATCAGATACATGCGGTATTGCACGGATCAGGATCGGACAGTTTGTACTATAGGCCGTATGGTTATATGGCAGGGTTCGATCAGATACGTGCGGTATTGCACGGATCAGGATCGAACAGATATTACTAGCCGGTTTTGGTATAAGCCGGATCCTAGTATAGTACAGTGGAGATTTTGTCTCATTGCATTTGTATTTCGGTCGAAATACAGATGCGGATGTGTATGCACAGTATCGGGGTTTTCCTGTAATTTATTACGGGACCAGTTTTCTGGAATTGCCAGTTTCCTTTCCGTTTCGGCCAATTTCCTTTGTATCGTTCATTGGCCGAAGTTTGGTGGAGGAGGGTTTATTTGCATTGTTGCAAATAGGCATTTGTGGAGGGGGTCTTTGCATTTTGTTTTATCATGATAGCTTTTCCTTGACCTTGACTTCTAGCTTTATCATGATGGCTTGACTTTGTTGACAATCATGGTTGTTGATGATTGTTGGTTGAGTATTGGTTTTGGGAGTGATCATTGTTTCTCATCATCACTTGCTTTTCAACCACCTCTTTGTCTTGACTCTCTCTCTTGCATGATAGATGAGAATGGCTCCCATTATCTTTGGAGATACACCACTCTCTCATTCTCTCCTCTCCATTGTCATGGCCGGCCACTTGAGGAAAGAGGGCTGTCCAAATTTTTGCAAGAGGGATTTTTATCTCTTTTGGCATTGTAAAAATCCTATAGCTCCACAAAATTACTTGTATCATCCCTCCACCAAAATGGCATCTCCATGAACCCCAAATGAGACTTCTTCACTACATATTCTACAGCGAACCTTGGGCACGTCGAGTAGCCGGCTTCGTGCCCGAGTTGCCTCGGCATTGAGGTGGGAGCCCGTAAACAAAGTAGGCGATGTGGTGCACTTCCGGCGACGAGGAGGAGACAGGACTTTCCGCAGGAGATCGGGACCATGACGAGAAGACCGGAGGACTTGGATCGTCGGTATATCTCTATTCCCTTTCTTGTAGTTAGCTAGGACTAGTTAATGGTTCGATCCCGGTTATAATGCGCGGTGGTGCCGGTTTGCTAAGTCCGCAAAAATTTAAGTTATTCACCTCTTCCGCATTTGGCCGTCGGATCGACGGCCGAGGCGCCGCCGTGCACTTACAGCTTATGCCATCCGCATTCGCCTCGATGTCCCGTCTGCACCGTTAGGTTAGGTAACTAACGCCAGAGCGAGGCAGGGCTAGCGCGGGTGTAAAACATAAGCAACGTCTATATAATATATCATATATACTATATATAATACCTGTCACAGAACATCACATGATCACAGATAAATCACAGCAGAAGTAACATATGAAATATTGGATATACTAGGACGTCCGTGTTTTCAATACGAGCCAGTATAAAACACGGATTCCACGGTCGTGATGAATAGCCAATCCCACACCCCAAGACCCCTACGAGAGCGGCAAGCAACCCTACCAATTCTAGGGTTAGGAGACCCGAACTCGACTCCTCGAGTTGGTCTCCCACTAGAACCCAGAACCCGGTTACTTGTGCTCCCCTCCTTGGGTCTATCCTAGTGCAGAAAAGTAAATAATATACAACAACGGTGACAACTTCCGCAACCTGGAAGTGCCCCAATAAAAGAATATTACATAAAAGTTTTTACATGAATGAAAATGAAAAACACTCATCTCACATAAAAAACCCCCCGGCTATTCAAACACGACGATCCAATATAACATATCCAGCAACACATAACATCACATGTCATCAACGTAAGTAAATATGCGCATCCCAATTGTCGTTGACATATAGCAACGAAACCGGCGACAACACAAATTACACTTACGGTCACAGAAAAGAAAGTGTAAAACTACAATAGTTGGAATCCGCAATCTCCTCAGACATCGCATGCCTGACCAAATGAATACCTTAGACATCACATGCCTAACAATTATAAACCCCACATTTTAGTCTCATTATCGAAAACTCTTTTCAATATCAAGTCGGGCAATTCAACAGGATTCCCGACATTCTGATCGAATGCTCGTCGCAAACTTCAGTAGACAGCCGCACCCCTGACGCCGTCGACAAAGTGCACCAAGGCGGAACACCGCTACCGCGAGCACCCGAACGGATGCTTTCGGCGACGGGGTTCTCCTACAGTCACTTGGTCGGGGCTATGGAGTGAGGCTGTCTATCAAGTTTACCCGGCGAGTATCCGCGTACACTGCGTGATTATGACGGACTTTTAATCACATCAAAATTCCGTGGCAACCGATCAAGTGAGACTAAACTGCTATGTTTATAATATTCATTCCGTTATCTCATAACTATTTTTGAATTCCAATTATTGTATCACATTCCGGATAAATAGAAAATGCTAAACTTTTCGATCGAACAATCGAACACCCAAGTTTTCCCGATACAGCTCAACACATGAAATAAGTCTAACAACATTCAGTTCGTGCCTCAGTACCAACGGTCCAGCCGTAGAAGGGTCAAGCCAACGCCTCACATGTGGGACGCCGTACTGCCCCAAACCCGAAGGTTCAAAGGGCAGTTCAAGACGGTCACATAATCGAGTTAAGGTTTGTTGTCTTCTAGAGGGTCCATCGCGTTACTTGCACTACTTAGAACGTCGTTAAACTACGAAAAAAAATCCAACAATTGGAAATTTCTCGGCAGGGGAAAAAGTGGGTATTTATATCCGGTCGAACTTTTTAACATATTCTAAAATTACCCGGAAAGCCACACCGACAAAATTAGACAGTCCGATCGAATATACAGAGTTCCCAATACAAGCCAGAAAATAAAACTCTGGAATAAATATTAAAATAATCCCAGGAAAGCCAGCACTACTTACTAAGAGTTACTGTGCAAACGGCGATGCAGAAAACGACAAAAACGCCGCGGAACCGCCGCATGAGCATGCTCATGCCGCGGATCCGCGGTGACTTTAAAGAATCAGTACACCGAATTTTGCAGTAACCCTTACATTTTCCTGCTGAATTTTCTGGATATTTTTAATTTCGAAAAATCCACATTTTACTGAAAAGTCCAGAGAGCAATTTTCAAAGTCGGGTTTTGGGTCGATCGGACTTCTAACTCCGTCGGGACTTCGCCTAAGGCTCTAGCTAGGCTCTGATACCACTGTAGGGTTTCTAGGCACTCTAGTGAAGTCTCACAAGTGATCAAACATGCACAAATCAAATTTTACGGGTGCCTACAAACCCTAATACGGATCGTTTACTAGATATCTTGGCGAAGTATGCAAGTAAACGGAAATATATCTAAAGGGAATGGGCTACAACCTTTGTAGATCCGGTCCACCACCTCCTAGGCTCCGTGATGAAGTCCCTCCGCTGTCCAAAACGAACCCATGACTCTAGCATCGGTATCATCGAAGAATGGGCGAGCTTGATCGTCGGTTCGATGCCGAAGATGATCTACGTCGAGGTATCGCAAGAACAAGCTCCAACTTCATCAAGCTTTGAAAACTTATGAAGGAAACACCCTATACTACTTGGCAAGAGGTAGAGGATGAAGAAATAGGAGTTGGGTTCACTTTAGATTTGGATTTCTCACACTTTTTCATGTTTTGCCATTGGAGTAGCAAGCTTTTCCATGGAAGATGAAGATGATGAAGAAGAAAGATATGATAAGTATATCTAAAAATAGAAATATAAAATGATACTTATCATAATCAAAACCCTAGTTAAGTGTAGAGAAGATACCATGGTTAATGGGATGGTTAGGGTTGAGCAAAAGAACAAAAAAGGAGACTAAGTCAAAACTTTCAAGAAGCTTCAAGCTAGAAAACAAAACATGCCACCATTTATCTTTCACTTTATCATTTCCTTTTTCCAAAATGAAAATAATAAATAAAAAGATAAATGAATGAGAAAGCAAAACCCTAATCATGAGTTTAACCATGGTTTAATTCTTTACACTTAACCAAGCAAGCATGTATCATCAAACATGATACAATCATGTGCACATAACTATATCGCATATACAATGTGCACAATTCGAGTGAGAAAATCCTTTTAAAGTGAACCAATACTAGTTAACGCAAAGCAATATATCAAATATATAAATATGCACTAAATCATTAAATCAACACTTGATTTAACGATCCGGTCATATCGGATATAACCGACTAGTATCAAATGTATCGGCTTATCGAATCAATCCTTGATTCGATAACTAGGTTATATCGCATATAACCATTCGATACATTCATCGCGAGAATAGAATACGGTATCACATACACGCATTATTCTCTGTCCCGCCCATATCTCATATGCGCTCCTATTTCGTTTCGCTTGAGCCAGGAAACCTCTGTGTAGGACTCTAAAGACTCGTCAATACGCCGGCAGCAGATGATGATCATATCAAGCATCCACAAGCCGCAAGCGGTCTGCTAAACGTAACGGCCATCCGGGTATTGAGCGATCAGAAGATCGACGAGCAAGCCCGCTCACACTCCTGTGAATCCAACCAGTAACACTTACCGTACAGTCCGGTCTGTTCGTCTGATATGTCGCATATCTCGCCTAGGGGTGGTAAACTTCAGACCCCAATAGCTCGATAAGTCATGCCGACTTGAGGTCCATAACATTCGTGAAACTACTGATAACTCTTACCAGTATATCACTGCAACCCTGGCCAGGGATTTCCTGTTATGGCCAGTCGTGCATTGCGCAACATCAACCCCCAATACCGGGAGAGACGAATCCCCTCCTATCGCTCATTGCCTCCATGTGAATCGGGACTGTACCCAAAAACCACCTGTTTGCACGACTCAGTAAAGCTGTGGTAGGGTGGAAATCAAAGCACAGTGGGAGACACACAAGACTCTATGACGATCTCAGGTCAACAGACTAAGCTGTACCAGTGTCACCAGAGAACTGCCATCTGACGTGAGGTATAATACCATCTGGGAGTTCTCGGCGAGTCCGTTTAGTGTACCCAGTCTACACTGAGCACCCGTATACCATCTTCGATGTCAAACACCAATGGATATAGGATCATCCATCGCCCATCACATTGGTCGAGAAGATATACGCTAGTCTACTCTGGAATATCGATGCCCCGTCTCGATATTCCCACGACTAGGAACAATGCAGGATGTACTCATTGACTACCCAGGCCCCACTAGTATGATCTTCATCATAGTCCTGGAAGTCGAGTACTCATCCTAAGGGCTTTATCAACATGTAATCAGAGAGACAGAAAGTATACATGTTAAGATAAAGAGCAACCAGATAGCGTACTATCATGTCGAGCAAGAAAGTCCTACCTATATATGTCCCAGCATCCACTACAATATACATCCAATGTACAGTAATGGCCTCTAGGGAATACATATAACTAACACTTAGGTGAACCAACAGACACCAGTGGCTTGTAAGACTGGCCACCGCCCCTCATCGGGGTCTCGACTGTATACACTTGTCTACTCTGGAGTATCGATGCCCTGTCTCGAAACTCCCACGACTAAAGACCTTTTAAGGATGTGCTTATAGACTCCAGCTTCCACTTATATGATCGCCCTCATACTGCTGGTGGTCAAGCAAGAATCCTAGGGGCTCTATCAACGTGTAATAGCGACATGTCAGGTCACCTAAAGAAGTACATGATGATAAAGATAAACCAGATAGCACACTATCATCTCGAGTAAGACTGTCCTACTGGGATAGGTCCTCCCTCAATCATTGCAATCACGTGCCTGTGATCCAATAATTGACTCTGAGGTCACTATCTCCAACAATCTCCCACTTGCACTCAAGGCTAATTATTGCGATGTCGCATACTCACAGCCCGTGTGATACCGAACACCCAACTCCTCTACTAGTCAGTCTCACAAAGCCTGTTTGCGAAACTATTGCGTTCGAGAAATAGCCTCAGTGAGTGGATCCGCTTTGATGTTTCTTTCTATGTCTCTCTTTATCTCATGTTCGCGGAGAAAGCCATCTCCCGAAATGAGCAATACCTGTCTTAGAATGTGTCTGGACGTCTGATGGGACCTAGCTCATAAATGAACTCCAAATCCAAACTTCTTAGACTGTATCGTCAACTGAACTTAATGAGTATCCTGCGCCATGCCTCCCTCAGTATTGCCTTGGACCACCTGTCCAAAATACTGCCCCTCGTCAGAAGGAAAACTATAACTCTGACAACATCCTTGTCGTCCAAGTCACCTTAGAAGCCTGGAATGATAACTGTCTCCCGAATGAGGCTGTCGTTATCATATCCCTAGAACATCCACTTATGTTCTAAAACTGCTTCCGACTGTTTCTCTAGAATTGGATCAACATCAACTTATTACATCTAGTGCAAGAACAACATCTGGTGTGGTACTTGACATCTCATGATTGACTCAATTGCCTGAGCAAGTGATCTGCCAATCATGCACATCCCTCTCCCCTTTAGTCTGTAAGACATCTTTAGAGAGGGTGACTCCATTACCTGCAGGTACACTACCGTGCTAGGAGTCGTCCATTCTAAATACTCTTAGAATGCTGTCTAAGTACCCTGATTGGGAAACCATCCAAATCTAGATCTAAAACCATAGATCTAGTAACCAGTATGTCTGATATAATGTCCAAGTCCCATGTGGAGAAACCACTGTGTGACGACCAAAGTATAACCGATTGTAGTATAGGAATTTCTTTTCCTACTCTGTGTGTGTCATCCAAATACGAGGACATCACACCCTACTACCTTCTCAACAGATCCATCCCCTATTCTGATGAAGTCAAACCTATGACTGTCACATCAGAAATAGATGATCTATCTCCGCTACATCTGCTTTAGTCTATAAATAGACACAAGCCACTTGTCCACCAATGCTTCCGCTACTCCTACTGACTACGACAACCCTCTGGCAGAGTCATACAGACGTACACTTCTAAAGCTAGTTTAGAACGATGCTATACTCATCCTCCTGCTGGGTCTCACGGTCTGGAACAACAGCAATGGCAAGTCTGGGTAAACAAGAACTTCCCTGTCACCGTCCTTGAGGCTACCGGAGTACCTCTCGGGTGCCTGAAGTTACCCACCTTATCTACGGAGTGGCCAATGGAATGCCAAACCAGATTGAATCTTTAGGTTCCTATCAAAATCTTCAGTAATCGTTTGTGGTTCTGGAATCACTTCCAGTTCAACCATACTCCCACTATTGTTTTCTGAAAAAATCCATTTTTATTAAAACTGTGGCGAGTCTAGAACAATATCACTATTGATCTTCCAGATGGTAGAAAGTCAACCCTCGTCATAGCCTGGGTCAACCCACAAACAGCCATTACAGAAACGTGCCTCGAGTTATCCAGAGTCTGGTTTTAATCATAAGCCGGACAACTCTCCGTACCTTAACAACGTTAAGATATGAACTGTTCTATATCCAATATAGAACTAGAGGCACTGATCTTAAATGAACCAGATTCAAATCATGCAGCTGTCTCCAGTGCATGTCAACTAAATGGAAGGAGGCTTATCAGTATTACTCAACTTAGGAATGCTTCCAATTATGAGTAACCTGAAAGAGAAGCAAGTTCCCTAAATCATTACTATCAACTGAATACCGTACACAAGTATCTACATCTTCGATCACTTTGAAGAATCCCGATACTTGCTACACCTGGTTCTCTACTCTATTCAAATACCTATAACTTCTCAAAATTCGGACCCTGTGTTTTTACGAAACACCTGTCTAGAACTAGAGAAGTCATAAGTAAACTGAATATAGTACGAGGACCATCCCCTCTGTCCTAATGGACACTGGACAATATAAAATACTCTGTACAAGTACCTTGAGTCTAATAACTCACTCCCTGTGTGTCGTAGGTTGAAAACTGTACTTATGGTTAAGAAGAATTACACCGTTGTTTAATGCTCCTTACCTAACCATCCACTGATATAGGTAAATGTCTTCGACATAATTTCAAAAAGGTATATCTCACTCTATGAAAATAGACGTACAGATATATCGATTTGAAATTGGTGCATAACAGCGGATATTCAAAACCAAATATTTGCCGACCGGCAAACAACCCAGGTGACTTCCTCAAATATCACCAATTACAACGAATTCCGATATAATGAGGATGATCACCTAATTCCCAATAACTTACTCCCACTCATCATCTGTAAAACCATACAAATGTGAGAATCATACCTGGTAACTACATACCCTGGAGCAAGTGTCTTAATTGGGAAATCAGTTTTCTTTTAACAGTACACAGTGAAACTGAAACATTGAAATGTTTCGATGGGGTATCCTGGTATTCCTAGTAATGCCTCTTCCATTATCCAGATTCACGACTATAACCGTGTAATTCTTTGCCACCTCTCCAAATCCCTTCATATGTCTTTAGTCATTACCTTCTGCACACCCCTTTAGGCCAAATGGTTTTCTTCCTTCCCTACCGTTCGGCACCAGCCTATGGTTTGGAAGAAGACTATCCATTAAGCATAATGGGTGTACTGTCCTAATCCTAGGAGCACTCGCAATGCGAGAGAAGGTGAAGATAAAAGACAACCGAATAAACCTTATTCTTATTTCTCCTGAACCAGAATCCATCCCCGAACTGGAACAAGTTCCTTTCGAGTTCGTATATAACCATACGATGGAGTATCCAATAATCTTTGGATCTTCGTAGTGATACGGAGTGTCCTGGAGAAATACAAAGGTGAAGTGGGAGTGGTAATGAAATACCTGGTTTGGTCGTGAATATCAGTTGCAATTTACTTTGCCCTCTTGCTAATCCCTTGCTTTGTCTTAATTTAATACCTTCTGTACACCATCGTTAGGCTAATTGGTTTTCTTCATTCCCTACCGGTCGGCACCTGCCTATGGTTTGGAATAAGACTATCCAATTTGCGTAATAGGTGTACTATCTTCTAAACCAAGGAGTACTCACAACTCGAGAGAAGGTAAAAGGAAAAGACAACTGAATAATCCTATCCGTTTTCTCCAGAACCTGAAACCATCCTCAAATAAATTCCTTCGAGTTCGTATATAACCATACGATGGTTTTGCCCAATGGAAGTGGACGTTCGTAGTAGTACGGGGTGTCCTGGAGAAAAGGGTAAAAGTAGGAGTGGCAATGAGGTCTGCAACTTTGACAATCCAAAAGTCTGTGTTAAAAAAGGTTCGGTCAACTTGGTCACTGAGTCATAGTCTAGGGTCGGGTCAATGGTCGCTGCCAAAGAGAGAGAGAAAAGAAACACTCAGAGTGCACTCTAACCTAGATCAGAATGATTACCAATTTATCTAATCAGGAAACCTCCCACTGTAACCTCAAATTCTTCTCCAAACCCGAAAGAAGAATTAGTCGGGATCACCCGAGGAGTAAACCAACTCATCAGTGGGAATCGGGATCCAACTATCATCGCATGATAACGTGACGGAATCCGCTCACGGTGTCACACTCCAGAAGGTATGCGCATATCTGGCAAGTTTCAGTTTCTTTAGAAACTCCCGATGTGATTTTTACCTCATGCTCTTATGACCTTGACTTTGGCCAACAAATCATAAGTCACATGTCAAGTTCTACCCGTCATTCTCCAGGTTAATTTGAATCCACCCGTACCTACCCTTGACTTTGGCCAACAAGGCAGTACGACTGTTCCAAACCAACGCATCTATCTATGCTGCATATGAATAACCAACAGCTACCAAACACCGTGTCTTGACTTTGGCCAACAAACACAACTTGAATACTATTGACTACCCATATGAAACGACGGAGATCTACGAATGGTTTCTGGCGAAAACCTTTAACGTAATGAACTTGATATCGTTGAAGGAACGGATAGCTTTTTAGAAAAATATAGTGACGAAAACCTTTGCTAAAGAGGTCACTCCCGGTGAAGGGATCTCGGCTCTTTCCCCGTAGAATGAGGTGCAGGATATTCCAACTGAATACCACGATGCAAAGCAAAAGTAATCGGCTATAGTGAAGTTAATGCCCTGACGCAAACTTTTTGTCCAAGGGGTCATTCTCGGTAAAGGGATCTCGGCCCTTGCCTCGTCGACTGAGGAGCAGGATATTCTAGCTGAATACCACGATGCAAAACAAAAGAGAACGTCCTTGCAATAACAGCTTTTTGAAAAATGTTCCAACAACATCAGATTAGGTTGGTTTTTAACTTGCATTGATCCGAATCAACGCAGTCCCATCAATTGATTACACCACAAAGAACGAAAATAATATGACGTACGTATATGCCGTCCGCATTCGCCACTGGGTCCCGTCATTACCCGTTAGGTTAGCTAACTAACTACAGAGCGGGGACTGGACTAGCTCGGATGCAAAACATATACAACATCTACTAATATATATACCAATATTTTATATTTCCCTCAAGGCGTGATAAAATGCAACATCACAGAACAATACAAATATCTGGGATCCCCGGGTTTCACAGAGCCGCTATTGAAACCCGACGTTCCCCTGGTCGTGTGGATAGCCTGTGCAATGAGATCCTAGACACCTATGGGCGCGGCAAGTTACCCGCCAAAACCTGAAGCAAGGCAGCCCCCTTCAGCGATGTGAATGGACCACCCGGCACTTCACGGAATCCGGCAACTCGGGCACCCCTCCTGGGTCAACCTGTACCCCCTACGAGTGCGGCGAACAGCCCGCCAATTCTAGAGTGAAGCCCACTCCGTCTCAATGCCATGAGATGCGGGCCCGTTGCCCTCTAGAACCCGGCTATCCGTGCACCCCTCCGTGGGGTAATCCTAGTACAGAAAGTAAAATATACATACAACGGGTACATCGACCGCAACCTGGTCGTGCCCCAAAATAATACAAACAGGCAGTGACGGCAGTCCACATGTCAGACGCTCGCCCCGCAATATCAAATGTACATAATAAAACAAAACTGTACTACCACTGCAACCAGGCTATCCCCACCGACCGATCCGCAACATCACAACAACACACAGAACATCAACGTGAAAGTCACGTTCGCAAATCCGTCTAACCGGGCTATAGCAGTTAGACAGGATTTACCGATCAAGTGACATTCACGGTCGCAGATATAATGTAAATACTGTGAACTAATGTATTTTAAATATCCGATCGATCAAATTTACCAAGTGGGCCCCTAAGTACTACTGTAGCACATCAAGAAATCTGGGCCCAAAAAATAACATTCCAGAAAACCTATTTTCTGAATAGTTCAAGTCGCGGCGGAACCGCGGCACAAGCATGGGTTTGGCCGCGGTTCTGCGGTGGTTTGGACTGTTCACGAGCCCAAATTTTCACAGAACTCTTAGAATGTCCTACACATCATTCTGAAACAACCTGAAAAATTTTTGGACTTCAAAAAATTTCGACAGAAACTGATGTGAAGAAAAATACGGTTTTTGGAAAATTGTTCGATCGGGAATGTAAAACACATTAGACAAAGCTAGACTATGTTAATGGCGAGGCTCTGATACCACTGTAAGTGCACGGCGGCGCCCCGGCCTCCATCCCGAGGCCAAATGCGGAAGCGATGGTTAACTTTAATTTTCTTGAACCGGCACCACCGCGCACTAAAACCCGGATCGGGCCATTAACTAGTTCTAGCTAACTACAAGATGGGGAAGAGAGATATACCGAGCGATCCGTGTCCTCCGGTCTTCTCGTCGTCGTCTCGATCTCCCGCGGAATGTCCAGTCTCCACCTCCTCACCGGAAAGGGCACCACGTCGCCGGCTTCTTTTACGGGCTCCCGCCTCTATACCGAGGCAACTCGGGCACGAAGTTGGCGAGCCGACGTGCCCAAGATTTGCTGTAGAATGGTGTGTGGAACTCATGTCTCATTTTGGGGTTCATGGAGGTTGCCTTTTGGTGGAGGGATGATACAAGCTAATGGAGATTGATCTTGTGGGATTTTTATCAAAGCAAAAGCACAAAAACCCCACCTCTAGAATTTTGGACAGCCACCAAGGAGCTTGGCCGGCCATGCAAGATGGAGTGGAGAGAAATGAGAGTGAGTGAGGGAGTGAAAAAGGATAGCCACACCAATAATCAAGTGAAAGGAAATGGTTATCATATTCAACCATCATCAAAAGCATGATGACTCCAAAGTCAAGCAATGATCACTAACAAATCCACACTCCACCAACTAATCAACAACCATGATTGCTACAAAAAGTCAAGCAATCATGAACCATGGAAGGTCAAAGGATGGGGCTCCATCATGAAACCATCATGACACAAAAGTATGCAAAGAACACCATCCACAAATGCTTATTTGCACAAATGCAAATAAGCCCTCCTCCACCAAACTTCGGCCATTGAAAGATACAAAGAAATATGGCCGAAACGGAAAGCAAACTGGCAACTCCAGAAAACTGGCCCCGTTATTAATTACAGGAAAACCCCGCTACTGTGTATACACACCCGCATTTGTATTCCGACCGAATACAAATGCAATGAGACAAAATCTACACTGAACTATACTAGGATCCGGCTTAAACTAAAACCGGCCAGTATTATCCATCCGATCCTGATCCGTGCAATACCGCACGTATCTGATCGAACCCTGCCATATCTCCATACGGCCTCTACAGATTTTCGCCCGAAAACTTGAGCAACTGAATGTGGGGGACTCTAAAGACTCGTCAACACCTTGGTTGTGGATTTAACCACTAGCACGTCAGAGGTATAAGCCAATACGTAACGGGCCACCAGCTATTGACCAAAAGGGACATCTGTGAGTGAACTCATCCTGACACCCTACTGAGCCTGTCAGTGACAATATCCGTACAGTCCGGTCCGTTCGTCTATGAGCATCGCATGGCGGGCCTAGGGGGTTGGTAAAAGTCAGACCCCCAAAAGCGGTACAAGTCGTGTCGGAGTGTAGCTCAGAACACCCTGAGATACTACTGGAATACCTACCAGTAAATCTCCTGTCTCGGCCGGGGGCTTTGTGTAATGGCTCTCCTAGACACAGCGCGACCTCACCCCCAATACCGGGAGAGACGAACCCCTGAAGATCCGCTCACTGCCTCCATGTGGCTCGGGACTGTACCCAACTAAAACCTGTTTGCACGTCTCCTTTGAGCATGGTAGGGTAGTAATCAAAGTACAGTGGGAACTCACACGAGACAAATGACGATCCCCAGGTTGATGAACTAACCTGTACACATGTCACCAGGGAACTGCTATCTGACGTCAGGTATAAGACCAACTAGCATGTTTCCGGCGAGTCCTGTCCGGTGTACTCATAGCCCAATGAGCACCTGTATACATCTTAGGTGAACCAACAGACACCAGTGGCTTGTGAGATCGGCCACCGCCCCTCGTTGGGGTCTCGACTGTATACACTAGTCTACTCTGGAGTATCGATGCCCTGTCTCGAAACTCCTACGACTAGGGACCTTTTAAGGATGTGCTTATAGACTCCAGCTCCCACTTATATGATCGCCCTCATACTGCTGGTGGTCAATCAAGAATCCTAGGGGCTCTATCAACGTGTAATAGCGACATGTCAGGTCACCTAAAGCAGTACATGATGATAAAAATAAACCAGATAGCATACTATCATCTCGAGTAAGACTGTCCTACCGGGATAGGTCCTCCCTCAATCATTGCAATCACGTGCCTATGATCCAATAATTGACTCTGAGGGCACTATCTCCAACAATGGATTGTGAGAACGGCCACCGCCCCTCGTCGTGGTCTCGACTGTATACACTAGTCTACTAATGGAGTATCGATGCCCAGTCTCGAAACTCCCACGACTAGGGACCTTTTAAGGATGTGCTTATAGACTACCCAACTCTCACCTATATGATCGCCATCATACTGCTGGTAGTCAAGCAAGAATCCTAAGGGCTCTATCAACGTGTAATAGCGACCTGTAAGGTCACCTAAAACAGTATACGATGATAAAGATAAACCATGGTAGCATACTATTCTCCATCAACGTGTAATAGTGAACTACAATGTCACCTAAAGCATGTACACGATGATAAAGACAAACCAGATAGTATACAATCATCCTGAGTAAGATTTTCCTACCGGCATAGGTCCTCCCTCAATCATTGCAATCACGTGTCTGCGATCCAATAATTGACTCTGAGGGCACTATATCCAACAGTGATAAATGCAACATCACAGAAAAGTAATAAGTATCACAGAACAATACAGATAATCTGGGATCCCAGGGTTTCATTGAGCCACAACTGAAACCCGACGTTCCCCTGGACGTGTGGATAGCCTGTGCAATGAAATCCTAGACCCCTACGGGCGCGACAAGTTAGCCGCCAAAACTAGAAGAGAGGCAGCCCCCTTCAACAAAGTGAATGAGCCATCCAGCACTTCACGGAGTCCGGTAACTTGAGCACCCCTCCTTGGGTCAACCTATACCCCCTCCGAGTGTGGCGAATAGCCCGCCAATTCTAGAGTGAAGCCCCCTCCATCTCAAAGCCATGAGATGCGGGCCCGTTGCCCTCTAGAACCCGGCTATCCGTGCACTCCACCGCGGGGTAATCCTAGTATAGAAAATAAAATACGTACAACGGGTACATCGACCTCAACCCGGTCGTGCCCCAAAAGAATAATATACAAACAGGCAGTGACGGCAGTCCATATGTCGGACGCTCGTCCCGCGATATCAAATGTACAAATATAATCAAACAGTACTACCATTGCATCCAGGCTATCCAACACGTCAAATCCGCAACATCACAGCACAACACAGAACATCAACGTGAATGTCACGTTCGCAAATCCGTCTAAAAGGGCTATAGCGATTAGGCAAGATTTACCGATCAAATGACATTCACGGTCACAGATAGTAATGTAAGTACTGTGAAATAATGTATTTAAAATTTTCGATCGGCAAAATCTCCCAAAGTGGGCCCCAAGTACAAATCCCAATACTCAAAATAATCTGGGCCAAAACAAAAAATTCCAGAAACCCCAATTCCATATTAAAGACCCAAAAAAAAAATTTAGTGCGCTGAAACACCAACACTGCGGTGGAACCGCGGCCAAAACGTGGGTTCGGCCGCGTTTCCGCGGCGCTACAGAGAGATCATGCTACAAAATTTTTACAGTGGTCTTAGAAAAGCCTGCCTGATTTTCTGAAACACTCAAAATAATTTTTCGACGAAAAAAAAATTTCGACAGAAACTTTGAACTTGGAATTGCAGTTTTAGAAATTTCGTTTGATCGATGTTTTAAATATGTTAGAACAAACTAGTAAAGGTTAATGGCGTGGCTCTGATACCATGTAATTCTACGGTAGCGCCCCGGCCGTCAATCCGAGGCCAAATGCAGAAACAAAAACTTTTTAGGAAACCGGCGTTATCGTAGTCTTTCACTCGGATCGAACCATTAACGCTAAACTAGCTAACTACTAAGAAGTGAGAGTGATCGATCCGTGTCCTTCGGTCTTTGGCCACCATCCCAATCTCCTCGCGGCATCTCCGATCTCCGGTCTCCTCGTCGGAAGGGCACCACATCAATGAGTCTTTTTACGGGCTCCCGCTTAATCCGAAGAAACTCGAACATGAAGTTTGCTAGCCGACATGTCCAAGGTGAAGTAGAGAATGTGTGTGATAATTTTGTCTCTTGACACTCTAGGATTCTCAACATATGAGATGGTTAGAGTGGAGGTAGAAGAGGATGCCATTAATGGAGATAGTGAGCTCAAGAAGAAAGAGGAAGAAGAAGAACTCTTTCTTTTTCTTAGTGTTAAAATGATAATGAGAGTGAGCTAAAAAATTATCAACACAAGAGCAAACCTCAAACCATATGGTTGCCCTCTCTCTCTCCTCTTATCATTTCAACACATAAATCAATCCAAAATGTGTCATATGCACAAATAAAGAGACCATGAGTCATCACTTGTGCATGTGTCACAATTAATGCTCCTAATCATGACTTTGAGCTCACAATTTCCATTTGCAAACATTAATCCAAATGTTTGCAACAATAAAAAGAGAATGGCATCTACTAAAGTAAACTCATGATGGATCACAAGGATACCCCTCACCTGTATATATATACCTGCATCCGTATTCCAACTAAATGCGAATGCAATGAGACTAACGTAATCCAACAAATCTAATACTAGGATCCGGCTTAAACCAAAGCCCACTAGTATGATCCGTCCGATCATGATCTGTGCACTACTGCACGTATATGATTGAACCCTGCCATAATATCATACGGCCTCTACAACGTTTTGCCCGAAACTTGAGAAACTGTCTGTGGGGGACTCTAAAAACTCGTCAATACTTTGGCTGTGGATTTAACCACTAGCACGTCAGTGGTACTAGCCGTACGTAACGGGCTACCAGGTATTGACCAAAAGGGAGGTCGATGAGCGAACTCATCCTGACACCCTACTGAGCCTATCAGTGACAATATCCATACAGTCCGGTCCGTTCGTCTATGTGCATCGTATGTTGGGCTTAGGGGGTTGGTAAAAGTCAGACCCCCCAAACGATACAAGTCGTGTCGGAGTGTAGCCCAGAACACCCTGAGATACTACTGGAATACCTACCAGTAAATCTCCTGTCTTGGCCAAGGACTTCGTGTAATGGCTCTCTTAGACACAGCGCGATCTCACCCCCAATACCAAGAGAGACGAAACCCCTGCCGATCCGCTCACTGCCTCCATGTGGCTCGGGACTGTACCCAACTAAAACCTGTTTGCACGACTCTTTTGAGCCGTGGTAGGGTAGTAATCAAAGCACAGTGGGAACTCACACGAGACAAATGACGATCTCAGATCGATGAACTAACCTGTACACATGTCACCAGGGAACTGCTATCTGACGTCAGGTATAATACCAACTAGCATGTTCCCGGCGAGTCCTGTCTGGTGTACTCATAACCCAATGAGCACCTGTATACATCTTAGGTGAACCAACTGACACCAATGGCTTGTAAGACCGGCCACCGCCCCTCGTCAGGATCTCAACCGTATACACTAGTCTACTAATGGAGTATCGATGCCCAGTCTCGAAACTCCCTCGACGAGGGATCACTTTAAGGATGTGCTTATAGACTACCCAACTCTCATGTATATGATCGCCATCATACTGCTGGTAGTCAAGCAAGAATCCTAAGGGCTACATCAACGTGTAATAGTGATTTGCAAGGTCACCTAAAGCATGTACACGATGATACAGAGAAACCAGATATCATACTATCATCTTGAGTAAGACTGTCCTACCGGCATAAGTCCTCCCTCAATCATTGCAATCACGTGCCTGCGATCCAATAATTGAATTTGAGGGCACTATATCCAACATAATTCAATTCTCTTAAGGATCATAGATCCATAAAGGCAAAGCCTTTCATCAATATAAGCGATTGAAACAAAATAAGAACGGTTGTTCTTAGATCCTGAGACAAAATCTCTTTTAAAAGAATATAAATTGTTTCTCAGATCATAAAATTGATCAGATGCGCTTTGCACTCTTGAACTGCGCTTCTGCGCTCTCGGGACTGGCACTCAGAGCTAAATGTGCCACGTATCAATCGCGCATATACTGCTTAACAACTAGCGCCTTGCGCTTCTGAAATAGTGCACTGCGCTCATGGGCTGGCGCTCAGCGCCAAGCGCACCACATGTCACTCACGCGTGCGCCACTAAAATGAAAGCGCAATGCGCTCATGAACCAGCGCTCTGCGCTCATAAATTGGCATCATGCGCTCATCATCTGGCGCCTAGCGCCGAGTGCGACACGTGTCCCTTACATGTGCGATATTTAGCAGAAGCGCGCTGCGCTCTTTGACTGGCGCAAAGCGCCAAGCGCACCATGTGTTGCGCTGACAGAAAATAAATTGTTCTCTAATAAATCCCAGAGCTATGATGAATGCTCAACATTCAATAAAAGACAAAACATTGTCAGAATGCAATTCAATGCTCAACATTGTTAAAAGGGCCAAGCCCAAATAAAGGCTCCAACAGCCCAAAATAAATGTTAAAATATTTTTAACTTGATTGGACTTAGCCCAAGATTGGCCATAAGTCCTCAAATTCAGATTAATTGAGCCCACATGCTCATAAATCTTTTAACAGATCTTAGTTCCAAATTGGACCACAGATCTTTCAACCAAAATTGGTTCAAGGGTACATCTCTGAACCCCTCTGATATATGTCGTTGTAATCCTTCAACGTCTTCAGAGAGGTGACGGGTCCCGACGACCATACATTTCACAGACTATGACGTCTTTAAACTGGACTGTGGGGTCTTTAAACCTATGGACTATGATGTCCTTAACCTCGGACTGTGGGATCTTTCAAAACCCATGGACTATGATGTCCTTAATCTCGACTGTGAGGTCTTTAAACTTACGGACTATGATGTCCTTAACCTTGGACCGAGATTTCCTTAAACTAACATTGGACCACTATGTCCTTAACCTGGTAATCGACAGCAAAGTCCCTAAACTAAACAATAGAGCCTAAATGCTCTTTTGTTAGATCTAAACGATCCCGTTAAGTTGATCTTAGTCTAAAATTAGACTAACGTATCCTTAACAAATGTTTAAGTTGATCTTAGTCTCAAATGAGACTAACGTATCCTTAAACCCAACCCCAAACCCAAATCTAAGAAAATATAGATTTGGACTAATCCATGCCCTATAGGCGACAACATAAATTATTCTCCGTATACAATCCACGGGCAACCTAAAACAAAACAAACACCCACGACACAAAGTGACCATCTGGAGAAGGAGAAAGTTGTTACCGCGACGCGGTAGCGTAATTAACTGCAGGGGCTTGCGCCTGCAGGGAAGAGCGTCCCCACAATCAAAAGCCCCTCAAATGAGGGGGAATCTGACGACGTCTGCTACATCGGCCGCATCCGTTTAAATCTTCGATACATGGTGTCATAAATCAACTTGGTATCTTCGGAGAGGTGGACGGATAGCACTAATTAGCATCTACCTCGAAATTCAGGCAGGACGGACCAGCGCGTTCGCGTCTCTGTGTTTCGGAGGGGAACAGATTCTGGCACGCCCGGTGGGACCTTTTCTTCTTTCCACTCCACACTTCGTGTGTCGTGTTCGCGAACGAATCACGGTTTGATATGGTTTCCCTTGGATGTGAAGTACTAAGATTTGGTGTCTTGCTCCGTGTAGAAAATAGAAGATCAATGGCTTTAACCTGCACTAACTGCAACTGCAACTCTCGTTCCGTCCCGTTGGAGGAGTGATTTACGGGCCCCAAGCGGCCTCCATCTTCGCTATGCCGTGGGAACAGGTCACTCAGGCCACCATTGGATTGTTCTTCGGGACCAGGCTCCCGCGAACAAGCTTCAGCACTCCTGTACCAACACAAGAAGCTCAGAAGAAGTCGGTCTTTGATCGGCTTACAACTACTGCGACTCCTCTCAACGGGTCGTCCTGCTCCAACGCCTCGGTCTTTGACAGACAGGGCCAATGCTCAGTTGGGCCAATGAAGAAGTCCGCTACACCAGAAAGGGTTATCCCAAAAAGGATAGCCATCCCTGCTCTCGTAGTCGTCAAGGCGGCTTCTCCTGCCAAAAGGTCGGTCTTCATAAGACTAGCTATTTCAGCTCTTGTTCCAGGAAAAATCGTCAAGGTTGCTTCCCCTACTCGGAAGTCTGCCTTCGACAGGCTGGCCATCCCCACTCAGTGGACATCAGTCTTCAATAGGCTGACAACGGCAACTTCTGACCAACACAGGGGGCATGAGGAAGTCACCATACAGCCAAGAAAATCCCAGCGGCTCGACAGGCTCGCCGTCGTCACTGGCGCCGAGTAAGGAAGGCTAGGGGCAGCTCCCCTTCTGGGCTAACTCCGCCAGCTCCCATGGTAGAAATAAATGATGCAATTCCAACTGGGAACAGCTTTGAACCGCTTAGGAGGGTTCGCAAGAACTCTCCGACTGCCTTGCTGAAGAGATCTCCTCCACCTATGGAGATTACTACAGAAAAGAAGCCGGAACAGCCCCTTCAGCGGCTGCCCTCCAAAATTTATAAAGTCTGGCGACAGGTTCAGGAATCGGCGATTAACCAGGACTACTCTCGCCGGCCAAAGAAGCTCAGAGCTCAGCAAGAAAAGAGCCATCCCGTGGTACCACAGAAGATGTCATCCTTCTGGGTGCCCGCTGCAACGACTCCTTCGACTTCAACTGCTCATAAGAGAAGGAGGCCAGAAAAAGCCCCTGTGTCCGCGACGAACCGCAAAGACACCGAACTTAAATGCCCCAAGTCTGGGGGCATGATGGTGCATACTGTTTATATGGCTTCCGGAAAAGAGGAAAGCCGTGCTTCTACGGGTCATCGACCGCTTACCCGATCGATGACGAAGGCTCAAGAACAACAGCAACAGAAACTTCAGGAGATGCTGACTTCAATGGCCGCACTTACTGGGCCAAAAGAAAATCTAGAAACCTCGTAGCAGCGTCGGGAACAAGAAACTGATACTGAGTTGCTCCGAAGAATGCTCAAGAGGAAAGAAAAAGATGCTGCAGAGCAGGCAGCCAGTATAAAACAAATGGCTCTTTTATTCCAAGACATGGCTGGGATGATGTTACAGCCGGAACCTCCAGCTGAAGACCCCCCGATCATCGTTGAAGACGACAGAGGGGAGACATCGAACCCTCCTCAGGCTCTTTCAACAGCCAAAGAGGAGACCATCTCCAAGGCCGCTATGGATGATTACATTGCTCAGCAAATACGAGCTCACCAGGCAAACGAAGCGGCTGGACAGATCGTTAAGACTGGACGACCTTATCCAGGCTGGTATGACCAAATAAGGTACCCGCCGGGATATAAGATCCCTAAATTTCATGTATATAAAGGGACGGGGAATCCACATCAGCATGTCGCTCAATTCAAAGACTTGTGCGGCAACACCGGGGGTGATGATAAACTTCTACTCTGCCAGTTTGTTGGTAGCTTGTCAGAGACGGCATTCGAGTGGTATTCTGAACTTCCAAACGACCCTGTCAAGACATTTGCGGAGATGGAACTGCTGTTTACGCAGAGATTCGCGAGCGCTAGCGAGTGTACCCCGATTACCGCATTAATTAACGCCAGGGTGAAGCCAGGAGAAACTTGGGTACAATACGCAATACGGTGGCGAAATTTATAGTCAAAATGTGAGCAGCGCATCGTGGAAGCGCCTGCGGTGGGCATGTTCGTGGGTACTCTTGATCCGCAGGCGACCATCTCCTAGTTCATGATGTTTTTCAAGCCGATCACTTTCCAGGCCTTGATTGACAAAATGGCCTAAATGGATCAGATGGGTCATAGACCATCTCCTTCGAAGTCGGAGCCTTGAAATGAAAAAGGGAAAGGAAAAGCAACTTTCGTCTCCAATACTCAACAACAGCCGAGCAACTTAAAGCCGGTTGTTCGACAAAACAACGCGCGTCCACGCCCATCCCTCAAGGAGAGACTGGGACGTCCTTACTCGTTTCCCCAGGATAAAATGAGGAGACTGTTCGAGCTAGCAGTGTGCAACAGACTCATCAATCTGCCGGATCCAAAACGTCCTTTGCAGCCAGGGGATATTAACAATCCTAACTATTGCCCTTACCACCAAGAAGTGAGCCATCCAATTGAAGATTGCTTCATCTTCAAAGGCTGGATTGAGGACCAATACCTACAAGGCAAGTTCGCATTATCCGAAAACTGGAAGGTGAAACCACCACAACCTCACGCCCCTAAAAAGGTAGGCATGCCGGGGGCATCGTACACATTCATAGAGAAAGCCCCATGGACAGAAAAGTCCGTAAACTAGAAATTCACCTCAAATACGGCAACGGCGGAACGAGATGTCCTAAAACTAACAACGGACCGAAATGTCCTAAAACTAACAACGGACCGAAATGTCCTTAAACTAACTATGGACCACTATGTTCTAAAACTGGCGACGGACCGAAACGTCTTTAAACTAACGATGGACCTCAATGTCCTAAAACTTGCAAATGACCGAAACGTCGTTAAACTATTACCAACCCGTGGCATCGTCAGGATGAAGTGGTGTTAAAAAAAACGGTATGTCCATAAGCAAAATGGGCATGGATGAAAACCTGAAAGAGCTCCGTGAGTAAAAACAGCAGGGCTACCAGCGAGTGTTGTGAAAACCCGAACGGGCGCAATCTCGTTAAAAGACACTTGCAAGGACCTCTCGACTTTGTGAGGAAAAAATACCTGCGTGAGATCCTTATGACTCATAAGGGAGCAACACACTTAGGGATCCCCACGATTCCTAAGGAGAAATTACACTTGCGAGATCCTCATAACTTGTAAGGAGAACCCTCTTATGAGACCCTCACGGCTCATAAGATTCAAAAGCCTTAAGCTACAGGGATCTGAACCTATTCTTAAGCCATCACCACCTCCAGCTTTGCCTTATAAGCGGTTCAGTATTGACCCTTGTATACAATCCACGGGCGTGAAAAAATATTTCCCTAACAAAGTCCTACCCGCAACTAGGGATATGTTGACACGGTGAACAACCCTTGTAAGTCCTCTCGACTTATAAGGAGAAATCACTCTTGTAAGATCCTTACGACTTATAAGAGACCATACACTTAAGACTCCTCATGATTCTTAAGGAGAAAACGCACTTACGAGATCCTCACGACTCGTAGGGAGAAATGCTTTCATGAGACCCTTACGATTCATGAAGTTAAAAGCCTTAGTCAACAGGATCTTAACCCTGTTTGCTAAGCCACCTTTGTTCGGCATCGACATAGGCAAATGATGATTCGCTCTTGGCAATATCCCTGTTGTAGCGATGCTGATGCCTAAATCGGTATTAAATCCCAGACTCGCAGCGAAAAGTCAGCGAGCCACAAATGCATATGAAATAACAGAAATGATTAGGCAACTTGCAAATCAGCAAGTAAAAAATGTATGCATGCAAAATAGCCGAAATGATTGGGAAACTCGCAATAAAAAGCAGCGAGTAAATAAAAAGAATAGCCGAAATGATTGGGCACCGTGAAAAATAGCTGAAATGATTGGGCAATCGCAACTTTCGCGATATAAAAATTGAAATGATAGAGCATCGCGGAAAGAAATAAAAAAAATGAAATGAAGTGAAACTCTTGCCGTACAGGAGAGATCACATCGATCCCTGTATATAATACAAGGGCGCAAACAAAAAGGGAACCATATAATCCCACCAGGCTCCATCAGAAAGAGAGCCAAGTCTCGACAGTCACATCTGCATCCCAGGAAGCCAACAACAGCGTTCCTCCTTATGCCAGTAAGGCACTGAAGCGACACAACGAAACGGAGCTGTGACATAGTCCCTAGTTCAAAGCCTTAATGGCAATAACTACAGCCTAAAAATCAGCAACGGTGATCTTCCTCATTCCAACAGGACTCGGACGCAACGTCACCAAGTGGAGTGACGGCAAAATCCCAGCTCCACCTCAGCATTCATCTCGATACAGCAGACGAGATGTCACCACAACGTCCTTCATCCAACAGGATTCGTACACGCCAAAGCAAACGAAGCGAAGGCCAAATTCCTAGCTTCAGGGTCTTGACGGTAACTCATATAAAACCTGAAAGACTACCGGAGATCATCCCGCATGGAGTGGTCACCACCTCGACGTTCATCTCGATACAGCAGACGAGATGTCACTACAACGTCCTTCCTTTAACAGGATTCGGACACGCCAAAGCAAACGAAGCTAAGGCTTCAAGGTCTTGACGGTAACTCATATAAAACCTGAAAGACTACTGGAGATCATCCTACATGGAGTGGTCACCACCTCGACGTTCATTTTGATACAGCAGACGATATGTCACTACAGCGTCCTTCCTCCAATAGGATTCGGACATGCCAAATCAAACGAAGCGAGGGCCAAATTCCTAGCTTCAGCGTCTTGATGGTAACCCATATAAAACCTGAAAGACTACCAGAGATCATCCCACATGGAGTGGTCACCACCTCGATGTTCGTTTCGATACAGCAGATGAGATGTCACTACAGCGTCCTTCCTCTAACAGGATTCGGACACGCCAAAGCAAACGAAGCGAAGGCCAAATTCCTAGCTTCAGGGTCTTGACGGTAACTCATATGAAACCTGAACGAATAACGGAGATCATCCTATATGGAGTGGTCACCACCTCGACGTTCGTTTCGATACAGCAGACGAGATGCCACTACAACGTCCTTCCTCCAACAGGATTCGGACACGCCAAAGCAAACGAAGCGAAGGCCAAATTCCTAACTTCAGGGTCTTGACGGTAACTCATATGAAACCTGAAAGACTACCGGAGATCATCCCACATAGAGTGGTCACCACCTCGACGTTCGATTCGATACAGCAGACGAGATGTCACTACAACGTCCTTCCTCCAACAGGATTTGGACATGCCAAAGAAAACGAAGCGAAGGCTAAATTCCTAGCTTCAGGGTCTTGACGGTTGTTCAGTTGATAAAATTGCACATTTGTTATTATATTTTTCCTACTATTTCTATACTAGAAAAGGTGTTTATTATAATATATGATACATATGAGGGTTTCTCTGTAAAAATACTATTTTTCATATGTTGATATATTATAATTAACATTTGGTAGGGATATGTATGCAAAGATACCATTAACTAAATCTTAATGGTGAAATTAATATCTCAATAAAACAAAACACTACTAATATTATTTGTTGAGATTGTGCAGAATTTTTCAGGGCTAAAAATCAAGGGAATCAAAGTTGTTAAGAGCAAACCTGCCTAATTAAGAAAGCAAACTAAGAAATCAAGTCTGGCAGAAACAAAGAAAAGATTTCCAATTTCCAAAGGTTCCAGAGATCGCCACGTGTCATAATAGAGGAAGCCCAGAAGACCAAATCCATTGATCCCTACATAAGGCCGCGGATCCGCGGTCAAACCTACCTGTTGACCGCGGATCCGCCGCGTGCCAGAAAGGTTGTGTGCTGTATTTTTGTTGTTACGATCTAAACGACTGGCTTCCAAATTTGGAAGCTAGGGTTCTGGCTTTTGGAGTATAAATAAGGACCGAGAGCCTTTTGGAAAAATCATCAAGTCAACGAGATCACGAAGTCTAAGACGGCTCACGCATCCAGGCTGATCATCAACGGTTCATCTACCTCCTTAGAAGAGATCGAGAAGCAAACTAGTATTTGTAATCATTTTCTAAGGAAACAAAGTGTAATGAGTTTTTTTTGATTAATAAAGGTAGTTCTTTTTCTTATTCTATTTCTTTGTAGTTTCAATATGATTTCTCTCTCCATCTCTTTTTCTTCCAACATGCGCGAGTAATTCTCCGCTTGTTAGGGTTCGTAGGATTAGGGTAGGTTTATGGATGATGAAAATATCTAAACTCTTTTTACGTCCTATAAAGTTTATAAACTTTATCAAAAGAATCATTAACATCCTAATCGGGCGCGCTACCAATTCATTGTTAGTCTCAACTGCGATTAGAGATTAGATTAATGATTATTTTGGTAAAGGCTAGATATGAACGAAGTTCTGTGTCGAGATATGGGTTAAGAGTGGGATTCCTTTTCCCTCCAGAAACCCTAATCTACATGCATCACTGTCGTTCTAGTTTTAAATCTATTAAAGGATAGAAAGAGTAATTTTTAATTAATCATCCATAACTACTAAGTCCTAATGAACCCTACAAGCCCTCTTCTTATATAAACTTACATCCGTAGTTAATCTAGATCTATATTTTGCATCCGTGTTTAACGTAGATCTAGATCCTACAACCATTCTACAATATTCTTTATCCCTCCTCTCTTTTTCAACACATCTAAAGTAAAAATAAAAGATTCAACGTTTTCCTGAGGACGACCCGTACTCATCTCGATCTAGCTACGTGCGACACCGCTATTGATTGCGGTTAACTAATTACTACACAAACACTTTTTTTAAGACCAATCAACGGTAACTCATATAAAACCTAAAAGACTATCGGAGATCATCCCGCATGGAGTGGTCACCACCTTGACGTTCGTCTCGATACAGCAGACGAGATGTCACTACAACGTCCTTCCTCTAACAAGATTCGGACACGCCAAAGCAAACAAAGCGAAGGCCAAATTACTAGCTTCAGGGTCTTGACGGTAACTCATATTAAACCTAAAAGACTACCGGAGATCATCCCGCATGGAGTGGTCACCACCTCGACGTTCGTCTCGATACAGCAGACGAGATGTCACTACAACATCCTGTTAGTTGTATGTATGCCCTAGAGGCCAGTATTGTACAGATGATGTATATTATATTGGATGCTTGGACATATATAGAGATGACTTTCTTGCTCGATATGATAGTATGCTATCTGGTTGCTCTTTATCTTAACATGTACACTTGTCTCTTTAAATTGTCTTATAGTTACATGTTGGTAAAGCCCTTAGGATGTGTACTTGACTACCTGGACTATGATGCAGATCATACTAGTGGGTACATGGTAGTCCATAGGTACATCCTTCAAGGTCCCTAGTCGAGGGTGTATCGAGACGGGGCATCGATATACTAGTGTAGACTAGCGTATACGCTTCTCGACCCATGAGATGGGCGATGGATGATCCCATATCCATTGGTGTTTGACATCAGAGATGGTATACGGGTGCTCAGTGGAGACTGGGTACACTGGACGGACTCGCCGAGAACTCCTAGATGGTATTATACCTCACGTCAGATGGCAGTTCTCAGGTGACACTTGTGCAGGTTAGTCTGTAGACCCGAGATCGTCATAGAGTCTTATGTGATTCCCACTGTGCTTTGATCTCCACCTTACCACGTCCATGAGGGCGTGCAAAACGGTGGTCTTTGGGTACAGTCCCGAGTCACATGGAGGCAATGAGTGATAGGAGGGGTTTCGTCTCTCCCGGTATTGGGGGTTGATGTTGCGCTATGCTCGATTGGCCGTAACAGGGAAGTCCCTGGCCAGGGCTGATCAGAGATTTGCTGGTAAGTGTTACCAGTAGTTTCTCGACCCGTTATGAGCCTCACATCGGCACGACTTATCGGTTATTGGGGTTTGACGTTTACCACCCCTAGACTTGATATGCGACATATCAGACGAACAGACCAGACTGTACGGCAAGTGTTACTGGTTGGATTCACAGGAGTGTGAGCATGCTAGCTCGTCGATCTTCTGATCGCTCAATACCCGGATGGCCGTTACGTTTAGCAGACCGCTTGCGGCTTGTGGGTGCTTGATATGATCATCATCTGCTACCGGCGTATTGACGAGTCTTTAGAGTCCTACACAGAGGTTTCCTGGCTCAAGCGAAACGAAATAGGAGCGCATATGAGATATGTGCAGGACCGAGAATAATGCGTGTATGTGATACCGTATTCCATTCTCGCGATGAATGTATCAATTGGTTATATGCGATATAACCTAGATATCGAATCAAGGATTGATTCGATAAGCCGATACATAGGATACTAGTCGGTTATATGCGATATGACCGGATCGTTAAATCAAGTGTTGATTTAATGATTTAATGTATAATTATATATTTGATATATTACTTTGCATTAACTAGTATTGGTTCACTTTAAATGGATTTTCTCACTTGATGTGCAAGTTGTATATGTGATATACTTTTGTGCACATGTTTGTATCATGTTTTGATGATACTTGCTCATTTGGTTAAGTGTAAAGAATTAAACCTTGGTTAAGTAAATGGTTAGGGTTTTTATTTATTCATTCATTTATCTTTTTAATTTGGATTAAAAAGAAATTGCAAAAGAAAACAATATGGTTGCTTTCTTTCTTGAAGCTTGTTGAAGCTTCATGAAGCTTTGACCAAAGTGACCATTTTGTCTTCATCCTTAACCCTAACCATTCATCTAACCTTAGTCAATTCTCTACACCTAACCATAGTTCATATTATGATAATTATTCATTTCTTTTGCATTTTAAAAGACTTATGATAATCATCTTCATCTTCTTCTTCTTCTTGAGTTCAAGAAAAAGCTTGCCACCATTAATGGCATCTTGAGTAAACAAGTGAGAAATCCAATTCTAAAGTGAACACACCTCCTATTTCTTCACCCTCTACCTCTTGCCAAGTAGTATAGGGTGTTTTCTTCACAAGTTTCACAACTTGGTGAAGTCGGAGCTTGATCTTGTGAAGCCTCGACGTAGATCATCTTCGGCATCGTAGCCGACGACTATTCCGCTCATTTCTCCGATGAAGCCGATGCTAGGGTCCGAGATCCGACTTGGACAGCGGGAGGAAGTCTACGTGGAGCTAAGGAAGTGGAGAACCGGATCTACAAAGGTTGTAGCTTCTCACTTTTAGTTAAGTCGTTAACTAGTTTATTGTTTCGCCTAAAATTCTAGTTAACGATCCGTATTAGGATTTCTCGGCACCGGAATTATTTGAAATTGGCATGGTTGATGCCTTGTGAGACCTCATTAGAGTGCCTAGGAACCCTACAGTGGTATCAGAGCCTAGCTAGAGCCTTAGGCGATGCTTAGACGACGTTTGAAACCCGATCGAACCGAAACCCTAAAAAACCAAAATGCTCTCTGGAAATTTTCTGAAAATTTGGATTTTTGTCAATTAAAAATATGCAGAAAAATAAGCAGGGTCTTATTTGAATTGCTGTGAAATACGAGGGCCTAAATCGATTTTTACACCGCGGAACCGCGGCACGAGCTAGGGATGTGCGGCGGTTCCGCGGCCGTACTGTCCCCTTGTCTGATGATTTCTGCACAGTAACTCATATAATTTAATGCTATATTTTCTGGGTATTTTTATTGTGACTCTACAGATGAGTATTCTGGGGTTGTATTGGGAATCAAAGATTCGATCGGATTATCAAATTTTGTCTGTGTGGCTTTCCGGATATTTTGGAATATGTTAAAAAGTTTGACCGGATGTAAATACCCAATCTTTCCCCTGCCGGAAAATATCCAAGTGTTGGATTTTTCTATGGTTTAAGGACATTCTGAGTAGTGTAAGTAATGCGATGGTCCCTCTAGAAGACAACAAACCTTAACTCGATTATGTGACCGTCTTGAACTGCCCTTTGAACCTTCGGGTTTGGGGCAGTACGGCGTGCCACATGTGAGGCGTTGGCTTGACCCTTCTACGGCTGGACCGTTGGTACTGAGGCATGAAGTGAATGTCTTTGAACCTATTTCATGTGTTGAACGGTTTCGAGAAAACTTGGGTGTTCGAATGTTCGATCGAAAGTTTAATATATTCTATTTATCCGGAATGGGATACAATAATTGGAATTCACAAACAGTTATGAGATAACTGAATGAATGTTATAAATCTAGCGGTTTAGTCTCACTTGATATTGAAAAGAGTTTTCGATAATGGGACTAAAATGCGGGGTTTATAACTGTTAGGCATGTGATGTCTTAGTATTTCATTTGATTAGGCATGTGATGTCTAAAGAGGTTGCGGATTCCAACTGTTGTAGTTTTACACTTTCTTTTCTGTGACCGTAAGTGTAATATGTGATATCGCCGGTTTCGTTGCAATATGTCAACGACAATTGGGATGCGCATATTTATTTACGTTGATGACATGTGATGTTATGTGTTGCTGGATATGTTATATTGGATCGTCGTGTTTGAATAGCCGGGGGTTTTTATGTGAGATGAGTGTTTTTCATTTTTCATTCATGTAAAAACTTGTATGTAATATTCTTTTATTGGGGCACTTCCAGGTTGCGGAAGTTGTCACCTTTTGTATATTATTTACTTTTCCGCATTAGGATAGACCCAAGGAGGGGAGCACAAGTAACCGGGTTCTAGGGTCCAGTGGGAGACCATCTCGAGGAGTCGAGTCCGGGTCTCCTAACCCTAGAATTGGTAGGGTTGCTTGCCGCTCTCGTAGGGGTCTAGGGGTGTGGGATTGGCTATTCATCACGACCGTGGAATCCGTGTTTTATACTGGCTCGTATTGAAAACAAGGACGTCCTAGTATATCCAATGTTTCATATGTTTCTTCTGCTGCGATATCTGTGATGTGATCATGTGATGTTCTGTGATAGATACAGTATATAGTATATATGATATATTATATAGACGTTACTTATGTTTTGCACCCGCACTAGCCCTGCCCTGCTCTGTCGTTAGTTACCTAACCTAACGGTGCACGAGGGGACATCCAGGCGAATGCGGATGGCATAAGTGTACATCGTATTTATCTGTGATGTTTAGGTGACTTAAATGATGGGACTTCATTAATGTGATTAATGAAAGAAAAGAAACCTAAGATGTTGTAGAATCAAATTTTAAACAAAACAGGTAGCTACAGTTCTTGCTTTGCATAGCGGTATATATGATATACCCTGCACCTTATTCGATGAGGAAAGGACCGAGATCCCTTCACCGGGAGTGACTCCTTTAGCAATAACTGGCAGATGCTACACACTCGGTTTGACTTTTGATTGCTTCTATAGTTTCTTTTTTGCACAGTGATATATATGATATATCCCGCACCTCATTCGACGAGGAAAGGGCCGACGATCCCATCACCGGGAGTGACCCCTTTAGCAAAACTAGAAAAGCCTCAAAATCACTCCATTTCAAAAACTTCACTTGATTCTACAACGATATCAAGTTCTTTACGCTCATGGTGTTTCTGAAAAACCTGCGTAGCCCTCCGTCATTTCAGATAGATATTATTTAGTATTCGTACTATGTTTGTTGACTTAGTCAAGGCATAGTGTACGGTAGCTAAATAATGTTTATCTGTTACAACATGAGATGTGATTGGATTAGGGCATTCACACGGCCTTGTTGACTCAGTCAAGGGTCGTACGGGTGGGTTTAATTCAATCGAGAAATGCACGGGTTGAACTTGACTAGCGATTTATGGTTTGTTGACTTAGTCAAGGTCATAGATCGCTAGGGGCAAAAGCATTATCGGGAATTTCAAGTGTTGAAATTTGCAATGAGATTGCATACCTTCTATGAGATAGTTGGATCCCGATACCCACTGCGAGTAAGAGTTACTCCTGGGAGAGTTTTACACATTGTAATTAGCTGATCAAGTAGGTGTCTAGAAAGGTGTCAACAGGGTTACGCCTCTGGGAAAACGAGGTTTACATTAATTAGGTTCGTGCGAAAGCACGGGGGACCTCCCTCAAAGTACCGACACTGGCCTGGCTGAAAGATCGACGAACTTGTAGTGTGTAATTAATCCCGGCTAGTCTTTCCTTTTAGGGTTTAAAGGAAGATTTGATAAAAACCAGTGGGAGCCATCCTGATTAGATAATATAATAACCAATCTGATCTTGCAAGAGCATACGCTAAAGTGTTTTCTTCTCTCTCTCTCCAGGTAGCGACCATGTCATGCCCTAATAAAGATAATAATATGGATGTATTGACCGAACCCGCATGTTATACTGTGCAGGGGAACGTTGGACCCGTTCTTTCTTATAAGAGTTATAAGACTGAACAGGAAATAGGAGAATATCTAGATTCTCAAGCCGCCCAAAAGAACATGCATGTTGATGCATCTTCTTCGGGTGTGTTAGTTATTGAGAACTGTTTTTCAGTTCACCCTACGTCCTGGGTATTAGATACCGGATCAGGATCCCACATATGTAAGCAGTTACATGGGCTACGGAAAGGTAGAGAACTGGGTAAAGGTGATCATTCCGTTCATGTAGGGAATGGGGCAAATGTTGCAGCCAAAGTAGTTGGCATATATCACCTGGTATTACCAAATGGTGATACGCTAGTTCTGAATGAGTGCTATTATATACCGAACATGATGTGCAACATTATATCAGTCTCTTTATTAAGTAAAGAAGGATATAATTTTGTAGTAAAGGATAATGTTATGAACATATTCCTAGATCAAAAGTTGATTGCATCAGGCTCGTTACATAATGGCATATTCATTCTCAATCAAAATACAGTCCTCAATATACAAAACACACATAAGAGGAAAAGCTCAGAAATGAACGAATCCTTCTTGTGGCACTATAGACTTGGTCATATCAATGAGACACGACTAGCTAAGTTACATAAGAATGGATATTTGAATTCATTCGAATTATCATCTTATGACACTTGCCATTCATGTCTCAAAGGAAAGATGACCAAAACTCCGTTTAAGGGACACGGAGAAAGAGTTACTGAACACTTGGGACTGATACATAGTGATGTATGCGGTCCTATGTCTACACATGCCAGAAATGGTTCTTCCTACTTCATTACATTCACTGACGATCTCTCTAGATACGGGCATGTGTTCCTGTTGAAATACAAGTCTGAAGCTTTTGAGAAATTCAAAGAATATAAGCACGAGGCAGAGAACCAAACGGGCAAAAGTATTAAGATTCTTCGATCTGATCAAGGAGGTGAATACTTAAGCATAGAATTCCTGGATTATCTAAAAAAGAATAAGATTCTCTCTCAGCTTACTCCTCCTTATACACCACAGCACAACGGTGTATCGGAACGAAGGAATCACACCCTATTAGTTATGGTGCGCTCAATGATGAGCAATGCTGAGTTACCTATTTCTTTTTGGGGGTATGCGCTTGAGACAGCCATATACCTATTGAATCTGGTTCCGTCTAAATCTGTACCTACCACACCATATGAGATATAGAGTGGGAAGAGACCATATTTTAAACGAATTAAGATATGGGGTTGTCCGGCCTTTGTCAAAAAGCAAAATCCGGACAAACTCGAGGCACGATCAGTTCTTTGCAAGTTTGTGGGATATCTAAAGAATTCTCAAGGATATTTTTTCTACCAAGCTGAGGAACAAAGAGTGTTTGTTGCTCAACATGCCACCTTTTTGGAAAGGGAATTTCTCGCAAAAGAAATTAGTGGCAAAGAGGTAGAGCTGGAAGAGGTTCCAGCACCACAAACTACAACTATTGATTTAGTAGAACCAGAGGATTCAGTAGTACCCGACGAACCCCAGCCTCTCCGCCGATCTAGTAGGGTTTCTCGTCCACCTGAGAGATACTACGGTTTTCTCATTGACGGTGGAAGCGAAGATTGCATCATGGAGGATGATGACCCAACTAGCTTCGAGCAGGCCATCACGAGTAGGGACTCAGTGAAATGGCTGGATGCTATGCGGTCCGAGATGGAATCCATGTACACCAACAAAGTATGGACTTTGGATGTTGCTCCTGAAGGGGTAAAACCCATCGGGAGCAAGTGGATCTTCAAGAAAAAACTTGGTGTAGATGGGAAAGTGGAGACTTTCAAAGCTAGACTTGTAGAAAAGGGTTTTCGTCAAAGACCAGGTGTGGACTATGACGAAACCTTTTCTCCAGTGGCTATGCTTAAATCCATCCGGATCATGCTTGCCATCGCTGCATATCATGATTACGAAATCTGGCAAATGGATGTTAAGACCGCCTTTCTAAATGGTGATTTAGAAGAGTGCGTGTACATGACTCAGCCAGAGGGCTTCGTAGACAGTGGGAGCAGCGGGAAGGTGTGCAAGCTGCTTAAATCCATTTATGGATTAAAGTAAGCATCGCGGAGTTGGAACATCTGCTTTGACGTCGTTATCAAAGAGTTTGATTTCGTCAAAAACCCAGATGAACCTTGTATCTACAAGAAGGTAGCAGAGAGTAAGGTGGTCTTCCTCGTATTGTACGTGGACGACATACTCTTGATAGGAAATAATATTCCTATGCTGCAATCGGTCAAGCTCTTCTTATCACAAAGATTCTCAATGAAAGATCTTGGTGATGCCTCCTGCATATTGGGAATCAGGATCTATAAAGATAGATCCAAACAGATATTGGGATTGTCCCAATCCAGGTACATTGACACCATACTAAAGAGGTTTAGTATGGAAGAATCCAAGCGTGGGAACTTGCCCACGATATCTGGAGTCACTCTCTCCAAAGAGATGTCTCCCAAGACTGATTTGGAGAGAGCTCGCATGCAAGGGATACCCTATGCTTCGGCTGTAGGCTCTATCATGTATGTGATGCTATGTACCAGACCCGATGTAGCATACTCACTAAGTATAGTGAGCAGGTATCAAGCTGATCCTGGAGAGAGTCACTGGACAGCTGTGAAGAGCATTCTCAAGTACTTACGAAGGACTAAAGAGATGCTCTTGGTGTATGGTAATGGAGAACTCCAAGTGGAGTCCTTTACCGATTCGAGCTTCCAGAGTGATAAGGACGACTCAAAGTCGCAGTCGGGATTTGTCTTTACCCTTTACGGAGGGGCGATTAGCTGGAAGAGTTCCAAGAAGGAAACCGTGGCAGACTCGACGATGGAGGCTGAATACATCGCTGCCAACGATGCTGCTAAAGAGGCTGTCTGGATCAAGAAGTTCATTACTGAACTTGGTGTGGTTCCATCCATTGAGCATCCAATACCTTTGTATTGCGATAACAATGGAGCGGTGGCTTTAGCCAAGGAACCCAGGTCCCATCAGCGATCCAGGCATATTCTGAGGCGGTATCACCTGATCCGGGAGATAGTTGATCGCCGGGAGATCGAGGTCAGGAGGGTTGACACGAAGAACAACACGGCGGATCCACTCACGAAGGCCATTCCCCAGATACAGTTTGAGAGACTCTCCGGGATGCTCGGTATGCGATACTACAGCAGCTGGCCCTAGTGCAAATGGGAGATTGTTAGTTGTATGTATGCCCTAGAGGCCAGTATTGTACAGATGATGTATATTATATTGGATGCTTGGACATATATAGAGATGACTTTCTTGCTCGATATGATAGTATGCTATCTGGTTGCTCTTTATCTTAACATGTACACTTGTCTCTTTAAACTGTCTTATAATTACATGTTGGTAAAGCCCTTAGGATGTGTACTTGACTACCTGGACTATGATGCAGATCATACTAGTGGGGACATGGTAGTCCATAGGTACATCCTTCAAGGTCCCTAGTCGAGGGTGTATCGAGACAGGGCATCGATATACTAGTGTAGACTAGCGTATACGCTTCTCGACCATGAGATGGGCGATGGATGATCCCATATCCATTGGTGTTTGACATCAGAGATGGTATACGGGTGCTCAGTGGAGACTGGGTACACTGGACGGACTCGCCGAGAACTCCCAGATGGTATTATACCTCACGTCAGATGGCAGTTCTCAGGTGACACTTGTGCAGGTTAGTCTGTAGACCCGAGATCGTCTTAGAGTCTTGTGTGATTCCCACTGTGCTTTGATCTCCACCTTACCACGTCTATGAGGGCGTGCAAAACGGTGGTCTTTGGGTACAGTCCTGAGTCACATGGAGGCAATGAGCGATAGGAGGGGTTTCGTCTCTCCCGGTATTGGGGGTTGATGTTGCGCTATGCTCGATTGGCCGTAACAGGGAAGTCCCTGGCCAGGGCTGATCAGAGGTTTGCTGGTAAGTGTTACCAGTAGTTTCTCGACCCGTTATGTGCCTCACATCGGCATGACTTATCGGTTATTGGGGTCTGACGTTTACCACCCCTAGACTTGATATGCGACATATCAGACGAACAGACTGGACTGTACGGCAAGTGTTACTGGTTGGATTCACAGGAGTGTGAGCGTGCTAGCCCGTCGATCTTCTGATCGCTCAATACCCGGATGGCCGTTACGTTTAGCAGACCGCTTGCGGCTTGTGGGTGCTTGATATGATCATCATCTGCTACCGGCGTATTGACGAGTCTTTAGAGTCCTACACAGAGGTTTCCTGGCTCAAGCGAAACGAAATAGGAGCGCATATGAGATATGTGCAGGACCGAGAATAATGCGTGTATGTGATACCGTATTCCATTCTCACGATGAATGTATCGATTGGTTATATGCGATATAACCTAGATATCGAATCAAGGATTGATTCGATAAGCCGATACATAGGATACTAGTCGGTTATATACGATATGACCGGATCGTTAAATCAAGTGTTGATTTAATGATTTAATGTATAATTATATATTTGATATATTACTTTGCATTAACTAGTATTGGTTCACTTTAAATGGATTTTCTCACTTGATGTGCAAGTTGTATATGTGATATACTTTTGTGCACATGTTTGTATCATGTTTTGATGATACTTGCTCATTTGGTTAAGTGTAAAGAATTAAACCTTGGTTAAGTAAATGGTTAGGGTTTTTATTTATTCATTCATTTATCTTTTTAATTTGGATTAAAAAGAAATTGCAAAAGAAAACAATATGGTTGCTTTCTTTCTTGAAGCTTGTTGAAGCTTCATGAAGCTTTGACCAAAGTGACCATTTTGTCTTCATGCTTAACCCTAACCATTCATCTAACCTTAGTCAATTCTCTACACCTAACCATGGTTCATATTATGATAAGTATTCATTTCTTTTGCATTTTAAAAGACTTATGATAATCATCTTCATCTTCTTCTTCTTCTTGAGTTCAAGAAAAAGCTTGCCACCATTAATGGCATCTTGAGTAAACAAGTGAGAAATCCAATTCTAAAGTGAACCCACCTCCTATTTCTTCACCCTATACCTCTTGCCAAGTAGTATAGGGTGTTTTCTTCACAAGTTTCACAACTTGGTGAAGTCGGAGCTTGATCTTGTGAAGCCTCGACGTAGATCATCTTCGGCATCGTAGCCGACGACTATTCCGCTCATTTCTCCGATGAAGCCGATGCTAGGGTCCAAGATCCGACTTGGACAGCGGGAGGAAGTCTACGTGGAGCTAAGGAAGTGGAGAACCGGATCTACAAAGGTTGTAGCTTCTCACTTTTAGTTAAGTCGTTAACTAGTTTATTGTTTCGCCTAAAATTTTAGTTAACGATCCGTATTAGGGTTTCTCGGCACCGGAATTATTTGAAATTGGCATGGTTGATGCCTTGTGAGACCTCATTAGAATGTCTAGGAACCCTACACATCCTTCCTCCAACAGGATTCAGACACGCCAAAGCAAACGAAGAGATGGCCAAATTCCTAGCTTCAGGGTCTTGACGGTAACTCATATACACCCTCGAAGTTTGTCTCGTTACAGCAGACGAGATGTCACCACAGTATTCTTCCTCCAACAGGATTTAGACGCGATAATCAAACAATGGAGCCACGGTAAAATCCCTAGTTCCAAACCTCGACGGTTCACCAACAACCTAGAGACAACCGCGACATTCGTCTCTATACAGCAGACGCAATGCCGGCAAACGAAGCAAAGGCCAAATTCCTAGTTTTAGGGTCATGACGACTAACTCATATAAAACCTGAAAGACTATCGGAGATCATCCACACCAGCACGGAGTTGTTATGACTCATCGGGGCTCCCTAAACTGAGCCTGACCTCAAGTAAAAAGAGGCATGGCAAAATTCCTAACGCTTGCTCTTCCTACGGTCAAACTGCCTAGGAAGATTGCTTGAAGACGTCTTGTCCAGCCCCGAAGGGATCAGAGACACGACAGTCGCAAGGTTACTCGAATAGCAAGATTGCCTATCGAGGAATACATCAGCCAACACGACGGTACGATGAACAAAACCCTAGTACCACAGAACCTAACGGACCTCTGTCGTAAAGAGCAGAGATTAACTGTGATGTTAGGAAATTCTTGTGAAAACTGCTTGATTCGTCTCGACTCATGAGGAAATCAGTGTCTTTGCGAGAACTTCTCGAATAGTCTAGACTCATAAGGAAAAGCCTTAGGCAGCAGGGATTAAAAAACCTGTTTCCTAAGCACTGGGGCACTGCAAGCCGGTACAAAATGAACTCTTGCATACTATTCACGGGCCACACTCTCCAAAGTCGAAGCTCGACAAGGAGGGAAACAACCACTTACGAGTCCTCTCGACTTGTAAGAGGGAAAATTTGTTAGTGTATATGCCCTAGAGGCCATTACTGTATCATACTAGTTTGTATATTACTTAATGGAAGCTTAGGATATTCACTTTGTATAAACAATCTTGCTCAATATAGTAGTATGCTACTTGGTTTGTTTCTACTTCAATGTGTACATGTGCTTATTTTGCGATATCACCTATACGCATTAGTGGAGCCCTTAGGATCTTTGCTTGATTACCAGCGTTGTGATGGCAGTCACACTAGTGGGGGCTGGGTAATCTATAAGCACATCCTTATACAGGTCCCTAGTCGCAGGACTATCGAGACAGGGCATCGATACTCCGGAGTAGACTAGCGTATGCGCTTCTCATCCCAGTGTGGGAGATGGTCTGTCCCACAGCCATCAGTACGTCGTACTGGAGATAGTATACGGGTGCTCGTTAGGTTACGAGTATACTGGACAGGACTCGTCGGGAACTGACAGGTTGGTATTATACCTATCGTCAGTTATCAGTTCCCAGGTGACATGAGTGCAGCTTAGTCCGCTGACTTGATACTGGCACTTCGCCTCGAGTACGTTCCCACTGCACTTTGATCACTACCCTACCACGGCTCAAAGGAGTCGTGCAAACAGGTAGTGGTTGGGTGCAGTCCCGAAGCACTTGGAGGCAGTGACGGTTAGACAGAATTCGTCTCTCCCGGTATTGGGGGTTGACATCGCGCTGTGTCTAGGAGAGCCATTACACGAGTAGTCCCTGGCCAGGGCAAGCGAGATATACTGGTAGGCTTCCAGTGTTATCTCAGGGTGTTTTGGGCTTCACTCCGACACGACTTGTACCGCTATTGGGGGACTGACGTTTTACCGCCCCCTAGGCCCGACATGCGATGTATCAGACGAACAGACCGGATTGTACGGAGAATGTCATATTCAGACTCAGTAGGAGTTCAGATGGGGTTCACCTCGTCAGCCTTCTTGTCGACATCTACCTGGGGACCGTTACGCACAGCTAGTGCCGCTTGCGGTCTGTGGTTAAACCCACTGCCAGCGTAGTGTCAAGTCTTTAGAGTCCCACACAGAGGGTATTCGCCTCTGGGCAAAACAGAGTAAAGTTCGCATGGTTTTGCGACAGGGTTCGTTCTCATCCGCGCACTTGTGCACGTTTTGGAGTCCGGACGGATTATACTGGCAGGCTCTGGTTTGAGCCAGATACTGGTATATGTTTTGGGGGTTTCTTTTATATCTCGGTATTCTTGTTCCTCGGAACGAGAATGCAGGTGTGTATGCACAGTTGCTTGAGGCGGAGGATGAGGTATTTCATTAGGGTTTCGGAACGGTTGCGTTTGCACAGTTGACAGTCGTCATTTTCCAAACCCTAATAGATTTATGAAATATCAATTAATAATAGTAATTAAATGAAATATTGTTATGGTTGATTTTGTTGACTTGTTGACCATGGTTGACTTGTTGACCATGGTTGAATGTTGACCACCATCATGCTTTGAAAGATTCTCCTTGATTTATGCTTACACTCATTTATTGAAAGTTATGATAGTGGTCATTCCAAATACAACCATCAACTATTTCATTTTTGATTTATTATTATTAATTTGATAATTCCTTTTCTTTTAGTTATGGTTGCAAAAGAAAAGAGCTCATTCTTTTCATAACCATTCTCTCTCCTCACTTCATCTTCTTCTTCCTCAAGCTCAAGGTGATTCCTTCTCATGTGTTGAGAACCCCTCACCTTGAAAAGAAAACAACCCCTAGACACTCTCTACTCACTCTAGGATCTAGGGTTTAGCAAGCCGGAGATTCTAGTTCACTCAAAGTTCGAGGAAGAGCCCGAAGGTTGAACCCTCAGGTGGATCCATCTTCGACGGAGGAAGGCGACGAGGAAAGAACCATCAACCTCTACAAAGTTTGAAGAAGAAGGAGTTCAAGTTTAGGTATAACCATCTTTCCGAGTAGCTAACTCTCTTTAGCTTGTTTGCTAGTTATAGTTTAGGAAAAGATCCCGACTTTGTTAGTCCATGTTGCCCCATGCGCTAAAAATTTGATTTTTATACCGTTTCCGCCTCCCCGTAAGAACCGGGGGTCGCAACGTGGACTTACAGTGGTATCAGAGCCTAACTAAACTTAAACTAGCTTGGTAGTGAAGTATAACAAAGTTCGGAACCGAAAAATCCAAAAACCAAAGTTTTACAAAACCCTAGTTTCTGTTAAAAATTTTTCTGGTCAAAACAAGATTTGTTATACACCTAAATTCGGCTCAGGGTTTTGTGTGAACACTCAAGAAAAACGATCCCATGATTCATTCAAACCGCCGCGGTTCCGCGGCATGAGGTAGGTATTTGCCGCGGAACCGCCGCCGTTTGTTGTCCTCTCGTGATCGATTTTGGTGCAGTGTTTTTCTGTGTTGGTTTTAGGATTTTTAAAATATATTATATGTGCCCAGATTTTCCAGAACAGAAATTTACTTTTGGGGTCCTATAATTCCGTATTTTTTTCCGAACTTCACTGCACTTTGACTATGATGGTTATATCTGTGATGTTTGCATGTATTGAACGTCGGCTAATCGCTGTAAGTCGATTGGTCGGGGTTATACATCTCTGTGATCTGTGTTTGATATTGGAATGTGTATATGAATCTGTTGGACTGTCGCGGGTGAATAGCCGGGGTGGATGTGAGATGAGCTTTTTGTTTTTCTTTCATTCATTTGTAAATGTAAATTGATGTAATATTATTATTTGTATGGTGTTCAGACCATAATATTGCATTTATCATTCCCCTATTCTTATCCTTTTTATAAATAAACAGGTACTCTTGACGCACGTTTGTTGCATATTGCAGGATACAGGTTTCTGGAGCAAATACAGTGAAAAAGACACAAAACAACAGAAAAAGGACTTTTGACCAACAAGTAGACGGATCCTAGTCAAGCCTAGTCGAAGAACAGTGCAAGGTCGAAAAAAATCAAGTAAACGGTCAAAAGATACTTACAAGTGTTCACTGAAAGATCTGGAGGAAAACCAGAAGCCCAAAAGAGAAAATAAGGCAATGAACAAGAAGCCCAAGAACCACTGAACCAAGCCCAAAAAGCACTAAGCCCAATTCTTCTGTTTGGCCGCGAAACCGCGGCCAAACCCATGCTGACGCCGCGGTTCCGCGGCCATCTAGTGCACGTGTCGGCGCAGTTTTTCTGTGACGGTGCGCTGTTGTGGGTGTTGTGATTTTAAGTGGGCAAATCAGTAATTGCGCATGTGCGAGAGCCTGTAACCCTAGGTTTCTTAGTTTCCTATAAATTGTAATTTTAGATCTAAAAATTGTATGCCTCTTTTCAATAAATAAAATTCAGAAATTCTGGAGGTGACATTCAGATCTGTTCTTTATCGTTTGGAGGGAGCCATCAAATCTTAGGTAATTTATTTCATTGCTTTTAGTTCTTTTAATTATAATGTTATTTCATTCCCTAATGAGCGAGTAGTCTCCTCGCTTGTTAGGGTTAGCCTTAGGGAAAGGGTTGAGAGATGAGATCTCTCACCCCTTTCAATACGTAACCATTAAGAACTCCATGCATGCGCGCACAACCGCTCCCTGCGGCACCCTACCCCTCGAGGTAACGGTGAACCGCAGTATAAAGGGCCGGTTGCGCGCGTTTTCCATGGGGGTTAGGGTAATTAACGATAAAGTAAGGATACGAATCTAGAGGAAGAAAACATCTTCCCAAAAGAGTCGTATCCACTTTATCGATAATTACTATAACACCTAATGGATCTACGGCATTGAAAGCGGTGAGGAAACATCAATCTCCAAAACTTCTTCTAAGCCTAACCCTAGCAAGAATTTAAATTAGGTTAATTAAGTTTTAAGTTTTAGATCTAGATTTTTATAAAACCAAAACGACAAAAAGAATCAACTCGTTAAAACACATAAAAGAAATTTACCCGTCTCTGTGGATCGACCCGCACTCACCGGCTAGCTGCGAAGCGACGCCGTTTCTGATTGCGGTAAACTCATATTTTTGACATAATCAAATGGCGCCGTTGCCGGGGACGGCGTAATCTTTCTTTTTGTAAATTTTCGGGTTGATATAAATTTTAAAAATTATAAAAATCTGAAAATATAAAAAATATAAAAAATAATCGAATTTTGATCTGTTTGAAGGGTTTATTTTTGAGTCTTGCAGGAACAGCGAAGATCTGAAATTTTACAGAGTGCAAATCAGAAAGTTGCATATAAGAAAAGAGAGGAACCATCATTACAGAGAAACACAATTTTTTCCAGCGGCTGAACCCACTCCCTGACCGCCCTTCCGCCGCATACAGGGGGTTTCTGCCGCGCTTCCGCGCTTTAAGTGACACGTCAGCCCTAAAAATTTGTGTGGTTTGCTCTCTTTTCCTCCCCTCTGCAACCTCCATATCTCTGTCTGTGAAAATTTTCTGCAGGTTTCTTTGCGCCGCGCTAAAAAAAAATTCTGATTGCAAGTGAATTTTTATTTGTTTTGCATAATTTAACCGGACTCTAAGGGGCTATTTGACCAAATCCAGATTGGGTGGGGATTTCATCACCCTTCCCAGGACACCAGAAAACACCTAAGCATTTTGCATCGACCACCTTTAATTAAAAAAGATTAGACTCAGACCTAAGGACAGCGAGCTCAATAGGAAAAGGACTAGGGTAGGCATCGGCCGTTTATCCTAACCGACATTGCGGTGTCTAGGCTAGTGGTTTTTAATTAGGCCCACTGTAGTGGTGGTTCCTTCCCACTTACCTGGCCGTATTTGTCCGTGAAGAGGCGGTTTGAGGTCTATTTCTAGCCCTAGTTAGGAGCTGTCTAGCAGACCTAGGCGACCCTAGATCTAGGCCTGATTGTGCATGTGTGGTTGAGTCAGTTGTGTCACGAGTCCGTTTTCAAAAACTTCTTTGCAAAACTCACACAAAAATAATAAAAAAAAATAAAAAATAAAAAAATCTTTTCAAAACTTGCAACTTGCCGCTAAAGAAAACTTGCAAACTCACTTCCACCACTTCTTCTCACTGACGTTATCTTACCCCCACATTCTGTTTTTCTCTTTTTTCTGACTGCACTACCTTTTAGTGTATGTCATTTTGGACTAGGGATACTAACGCCCGATTAGTCTGTGTTTCGTTGGTACCGACCAACGAACTTTTCGACACCGAAGTCGAAACTCCTTCCACTTTCTTACCTCCACCCTCAAATTCTTTCGAAGGTATGTCGGGACACGACCCCAACTATACCTTGCCGACGGGAATGATTCCACCTCCGCTAGGTGCGAATAACCCGAATCTACCGCCTGTTGTAGCGCCCGCACGAGTTGCGCTCCAGGATCTCTTCTACCCCGTTCGCACTTCTTTACCTACATGTCTTTCACCCCCACCGGCAAATGGGGACAACTTTGAAATAAAACCACAATTCATCAATATGCTGCCTAAGTTTCATGGTTTGGAATCCGAAGATGTATATATTTTCATTAATAAATTCCAAAACGTTTGCAGCATGATGAAGACAACCCAATTAAGTGATGACGCAATAAGGCTAAGGGTCATTCCATTTACCTTATGTGACCTAGCCGAGAAGTGGCTATACAGCACCGCATCACACTCCATTAGAAATTGGGACGAGTTTGTGAGAGCTTTTCTGAAAAAGTTCTATCCTCACCACAAAACTGCTAGAATCAGAAACGAAATCATACAATTTTCACAGCTTCCGTCCGAACCATTCTGGAAATGCTTCGAGAGATTTAAAGACCTACTTGTTCAATGCCCTCATCATGGGATAGAAAATTGGCAACTTTGCCAAACATTATACGAGGGATTGAACGCAGCAACGAAGCAGTTGCTAGAAACAATTTGTCAAGGTCATTTTCTCTCCAAGTCTAGCGACGAAGCTTGGCAGTTTCTTGAGGACCTAAGTGAGCAAACAATTCAGTGGGAGAGTACCAAGACCACATCATCTTCTTCAGTTGGTCAATCTAGGGCAGGCATACATCAAATAGATATGTCGATCGCTATGAAGGCCGAGATGGCCTCACTTATGAAAAAGCTAGAAGCCATTGAGACAAAAATCTCATCTTCTTCTCCTGCCCCTACTCTACCCACACGAACTGTTTGTGCTTGTTGTTCTAATCCATCACATCTCACCGAAGAGTGCCCTTATAATGCACCTATTCAAGGGCAGGATCAAGTCAATGCTGCATTCCAGCAAAGACAAAGAAATGATCAGTACTCTTCGGCATACAATCAGGGGTGGAGGAGTCACCCAAATCAACAGTTCCAAGGGAATAACAATTTTCAAGGAGCTCCTCCACAACAACAACAAGCACCCTTACAAACTCAAATACAACAACCTTTCCAACAACAACCTTATACAAATCAAACGAACAACTTGGTTCAACCTAATGATGATAAGGTTAGCTCGCTCGAAAAAAGTCTAGATGCATTTCTTAAGCAAACTACAGAATCCGCAGCAAGATTTGAAAGTTATGTTCAATCTTTAATGAATAACAATGCCTCACACGATCAAAGTATCAAATCTATTGAGGCACAAATTGCACAATTAACTGCTGCGTTGAGCGAGAGAGAAAAGGGAAAGCTTCCATCTCAACCATTGCCCAATCCCGGTCACGCACAAAACGCATATAACAATCACAATGTGAATGCGGTGACCACGTTGAGATCCGGAAGAGAGTTGCAAAATAATGTGGAAACTAGTGATGACATCCCCGCCGGTGGTTCTTCTTCCCCTTCTTCATTTTCTTAACTTCCTTCTTCACCTTTTTCTTTAGAGCCTATTCTCCACCCTTCACACGGCTCTACTTCTTCTGACTCGAACGGACCCATTTCTAGCAACACGAACACATCCACACTGGGATCCGTTCCTATTCCACATTCTACTCCACAGACTTTTGACTCAGCAAATTTTCAGAATGCACCATTTCCAAATAGGTTGAGTCCTAATAAACCAAATACACAAGTGGAGAAGATTGTGGAGATCTTTAAGCAGGTTAGCATAAATATACCTCTCTTGGATGCTATCCAACAGGTCCCGTCATACGCGAAAATCTTAAAGGGCTTGTGCACCTCGAAGAGAAAGGCATCTCAAGTACCCAAGAAAGTGCTAGTGGCTAGTGCAGTGAGCAATGCTATTAACCACCATCAAACCTTACCCCAAAAATGAAAGGACCCCGGCTGTCCTACTATTTCAATCACAATTGGGGATAAGAATATTAATCGAGCACTTTTAGATCTTGGGTCTAGTGTTAACCTGATTCCTTACTCCGTGTACGAACAATTAGGGGTTGGAGAGTTGAAACCCACTCGTTGCACTCTCCAAATGGCTGATCGATCAATCACCTATCCAAGGGGTCAACTAGAGGATGTGTTGATCAAAGTCGGGGAATTCATATTCCCCGTTGACTTTATCGTTATGGATACACAACCTGTTGTTAACCCAAGAAACCAAATTCCGGTGATTCTTGGTCGACCATTTTTAGCCACTTCCAATGCCATAATAAATTGTCGCAATGGCTCCATGACTCTATCCTTCGGAAAGAGGTCTAGTGAGTTCAATATTTATAAGATGGGAAGTCTGCCCCCCGTGCCTAAAAATAGTACACGAGAAGTTTGCTCTATTCACGAAATCACGCAGGAGGACTGCGAGCTTGAAAGATTTCTATTTGATGAAAACAGTTTTGACGCCACTAGTGCGTCCCTCCTCGAGCCTACTACCGTTGACACAACCGATGCTGATTATCAATGTTTCAATTTTTCGGAGGACGACGACTCACAGCCCGAATATGAGTCGTTTGAATTTTTGGATGAGTCAGTCGAACCATCCAAATCGGTTGTTTGCAGTGATTTGGAACCTGTATTAGAGTCCTTTGAGTTCGAGGTAGATTCCGCAATGGTTCTTTCGCCTCAGAAATTCGAACTCATACCCTTGCCGTCTCACCGTAGATATGCTTACATAGGTGAGAATGAGACTTTTCCCATTATCATTTCAGCCTCTCTAGCCTTCGAGCAAGAGAACGCTATTTTAAAAGTCTTACAAGATAGGCGGCAAGTTTTCAGTTGGACTATGGCGGACATCGATGAGATCAGTTTCCTCAAAAGTGAATATCATACACAATTGATGGATGATGCCGTAGAAGACCCACAGGAACATCTTGGGGGTATTGTGGTGAGCCAACTTCCTCCTTTAGAAGTTGAAATACCCCCATTTCTTTTAATAAGGTACGAGAATGCTAACACTCCACTGCTTGCTGATCATTTACATTCTCGTTTCGATGCATCACCATCACCTGTATATTCACCTCCACACCTCCCATTCCACTACTTCTATCTTCCCCAATTCTTTGCGGACCACCACAACTTATTTTTTCACCCACCAATATTCTTTACTGATAAATTTTTCAAATGGTTGGTGTTGACTTTTGGCCTATGCAAAGTTGGGCAGTATTGTCTAACATAGTTTAATTGAAGTTTGGGGGAGGGTCTTTTTGTATATATTTTTGTTTTTCTTAACAATAAAAAAAATTATAAATAAATAAACAGGGGAGTATCGGTATTTTGACCCTCTTGGTTTAGCATGACAGTGAGGACACTGTCAAGTTCAAGTTTGGGGGTATGCTCGGTACGTCTTCTTCCTTCGCATTCATTTGTACATATTTTTGCATTTGCATACTTATTTGAAAATCCATAAAAATTGAAAAATTTCAAAAATTATAAAAATAATTGTATTCAATTTTGGCTAATTGACTTGAGTTTGACAAATAGGTTAACTAGCTAGGAAAAACTAGATCTTAGACTTAGTAAATTAAAAACCCTAAGAATAACCTTCCTTAAAGTTTAACGGTAGAAAGTATATGCCTTGTAGTTTATTTAGAAATAGGCAAATTTTGGGTTCACTTTTTGGGCTAAGTCGAAACAAGGGAAGAGTATTGATGTTCTTATTAGAGTATAAGTTTGAAAAAATAGTTCCTAACTTAAGTCTAGATTCTGAAAATGTATACCCTACAATTTGCACAATCACGCACCTTGAAACTTGGAATAGTAGAAGAGACCTTTAAGTGCTCTTGTCTAAAGTCTTTAGTCCGATGAAAATAAAAGAAAAAATATAAAAAAAAATGGACACTGGTTTTTGTGATTACTTAAGGCTGCAAAAATAGAAAAATATTTAGCGAGGGTGCTTCATCACCTAGTGCCTTAGACCAACTGGTTTGGGAGTCACTGCTAAAGCCTTGGGTGTTGCAAAGACTAGGAAGTACGCTTTAAAAGTGCAAACGCATTTTGTAATCGGTCGTTGGTACCTCAAGAAGTATTAACGATCGCATGAAGGATGTGTAAGCAAATTTCATTTTAATAAGTGCTTTGGATGAGAGTATGATTGCTTGATTTGAATTTCCAAGTGTAGGGGTAATATATACACACACGTAGGGATATGTGATTGGAATTTAGATAAGAGAAAGGAATGAAGAATAGAACTTGTATCTTTAATAGAGTTGATAGAAAATTCCTAAGTGGAGATGTAACCCTAGAAGGAAAACTTAAGAGATGCCGAAAGCTAAGTAGGTCTACATAACATATATAATCTTAAGTTAAATAATGAGGAAGCGTGAAGAATATGGGTGGATGATTTACAAGTAGAAGACAATAGAATTCCTTGTTAGAAAACCTAATTGGAAAACAAAAGTCAATGGGCCGAGTTGATAGGATTTTGTGGGTGTAATCCGCTGAAAACCCTCAGGAGACAACACTCCTCCTACTAGGGACACCTAGAGGTTTAACGGCTTGTTGCACGAGCTCAGTGCAATCGCGTTTCCCTGCGAAAGTGCGGTTAGGCTTTTTGTAGAGAATAAAATAATAAGTTTGCTCGAGGACGAGCAAAAGGTAAGTTTGGGGGTATTTGTTCAGACCATAATATTGCATTTATCATTCCCCTATTCTTATCCTTTTTATAAATAAACAGGTACTCTTGACGCACGTTTGTTGCATATTGCAGGATACAGGTTTCTGGAGCAAATACAGTGAAAAAGACACAAAACAACAGAAAAAGGACTTTTGACCAACAAGTAGACGGATCCTAGTCAAGCCTAGTCGAAGAACAGTGCAAGGTCGAAAAAAATCAAGTAAACGGTCAAAAGATACTTACAAGTGTTCACTGAAAGATCTGGAGGAAAACCAGAAGCCCAAAAGAGAAAATAAGGCAATGAACAAGAAGCCCAAGAACCACTGAACCAAGCCCAAAAAGCACTAAGCCCAATTCTTCTGTTTGGCCGCGAAACCGCGGCCAAACCCATGCTGACGCCGCGGTTCCGCGGCCATCTAGTGCACGTGTCGGCGCAGTTTTTCTGTGACGGTGCGCTGTTGTGGGTGTTGTGATTTTAAGTGGGCAAATCAGTAATTGCGCATGTGCGAGAGCCTGTAACCCTAGGTTTCTTAGTTTCCTATAAATTGTAATTTTAGATCTAAAAATTGTATGCCTCTTTTCAATAAATAAAATTCAGAAATTCTGGAGGTGACATTCAGATCTGTTCTTTATCGTTTGGAGGGAGCCATCAAATCTTAGGTAATTTATTTCATTGCTTTTAGTTCTTTTAATTATAATGTTATTTCATTCCCTAATGAGCGAGTAGTCTCCTCGCTTGTTAGGGTTAGCCTTAGGGAAAGGGTTGAGAGATGAGATCTCTCACCCCTTTCAATACGTAACCATTAAGAACTCCATGCATGCGCGCACAACCGCTCCCTGCGGCACCCTACCCCTCGAGGTAACGGTGAACCACAGTATAAAGGGCCGGTTGCGCGCGTTTTCCATGGGGGTTAGGGTAATTAACGATAAAGTAAGGATACGAATCTAGAGGAAGAAAACATCTTCCCAAAAGAGTCGTATCCACTTTATCGATAATTACTATAACACCTAATGGATCTACGGCATTGAAAGCGGTGAGGAAACATCAATCTCCAAAACTTCTTCTAAGCCTAACCCTAGCAAGAATTTAAATTAGGTTAATTAAGTTTTAAGTTTTAGATCTAGATTTTTATAAAACCAAAACGACAAAAAGAATCAACTCGTTAAAACACATAAAAGAAATTTACCCGTCTCTGTGGATCGACCCGCACTCACCGGCTAGCTGCGAAGCGACGCCGTTTCTGATTGCGGTAAACTCATATTTTTGACATAATCATATGGCCGCACAATCGGGTCGGGGTTGTAGCCGTCATTGTATAATTCTTTTTACTGTTTTTGCTCCTAGGATAGACCCATGGAGGGGTACACAAACTGCCGAGTACTTGGCAGGTAGTTTACCGCACCCGTAGGGGTCTTGGGTGGGGTATTTGCTATTCACCGCGACCGTGTAATCCGCTTTTCGTTGCAGGCTCGAACGGATTGCGGATTGCTAGTATATCCAATGTATTCATCTGTGATCTGTAATGTCTATCATTGCTTTATATTTAGGCGTTGCTTATGTTTTACAGCCGCGCTAGCCCAGCCCCCGCTCTGTCGTTAGTTATGTAACCAAACGAGTGATGACGGGACCCCGTGGCGAATGCGAATGGCATAAGCGTACGCCATATTTTGGTTGTTTTCTGCAATGGTAGGATTAAATGATGGGACGCATTAAAAGAACTAATGCAAGAATATCACGCATTAAAAGAACTAATGCAAGATAATAAACCAAGTTAAAGTCGTTGGAACACTTTCGAAAAACCACTCGGTTCTTTTCAAAACTAACTTTTAAATGCGGAGCTTGAGCCACTCCTTCTAAAAGCTATCTCGTTCCATCGATTATATCGAGTTCACTACGTTCACGGTTTTACCAAAACCATTCGTAGCCCTCCGTCGTTTCGCATGAATAGGCAATAGTATTCAAGCTGTGTATTTTGGCCAAAGTCAAGGCACAGTGATTGGTAGCTATTGGGTGTTCATGTGTAGCATAGATAGATGCGTTGGTTTGGGACAGTCGTGCTGCCATTTTGGCCAAAGTCAAGGGTATGTACGGATGGATCCAAATTAACCTGGAAAGTGACGGGTAGAACTTGACATGTGACTTATGATATTTTGGCCAAAGTCAAGGTCATAAGAGCATGGGGCAAAAATCCACATCGGGAGTTTCATAAGTACTGAAACTTGCTAGATTTGCATACCATTTGGAGTGTGATGATTATGGTAGGATTCCTTCATTTTCGTCACGCGATGATATTTGGATCCCGATCCTACTGTGAGTATATGCTACTCCTCGGGAAATTTCTCACTAAACGATCAATGCTATAAACCTAGTAGGTGCCTAGAAAGGTGTTAGCGGGGCTACGCCCCCAGGGAAAAGAGGTTCTTAAATTAAAGAACTTCGCGAAAGCGTTGGAAAACCTCCCTCGAAGTACCGACACTGGCCTGGCTGAACGGTTAAGCAAGTATTGTACGGTGGGATTGATCCCGACTAATTCTTCCTTTGTGGTTTGAGGAGGGATTCGAGAGACAGTGGGAGCCATCCTGTTTAGACAAATTAAAAACCATTCTAAACTTGCAAGAGCATCGTGCTAAGTGTTTCTTCTCTTCCCCTGCAGCGACCAAATCGAAATGACTGGACTTAAGTTACTTCTAGATAAAAACATACTGACAGGGCCAAACTACAAAGATTGGCTCAGGAATGTCAAATTGGCAATCACTTACGACAAGCTGGGGTATCTTCTTACCACCAAAGCTCCCCCCATCCCAGGTCCCACCTCCAGCGTCGCGGATAAGGAAATCCGTAAGACTTGGGAGATTGATTGCGCGAAGGCCAGGTGCCTCGTGCTTGCCTCTATAGACAACGAACATCAGAGGAGGCATGAGAATATGGACCTCGAGTCCATATTTCTCCATACAAAAGAACTGTATGGAGAGCAGTCTCGTATCGCAAGATACGAAGTGTCGAAGAAGTTATTTTCGACAAAGTTGGCCGTCGGATCATCGGTAGCGGACCACGTGCTTAAGATGATTGGCTACACTGAGGAGCTCGCGGAACTTGGGACCACGTTGGACAGTGAACTCTATACAGATTTAATTCTCCAGTCCCTTCCATCCACTTACGCCCAGTTTATACTGAACTTCAACTTACAAGAAAAGGAAGTTGAACTTTCAGAACTCCTCAACCTGCTGAGGAGCGCAGAGGACACCCTACAAAAAGGTAGGGAAACACCCGCTTTGTTTGTAGGAGGATCTTCTTCCTCTAGGTCCAAGGCGAAAGCCAAGGGAAAGAGAAAGAAAGCCCCTGCCAAACCAAGAGGCGGTGTTAGTAAAGTGGATACGAAGGGAAAGGAAAAGGCAACAAAGATTGCGGGGAAGCTTGTTGGAAAGGAAGAGTGCTTCTATTGTCATAAGAGTGGACACTGGAAGAAAGATTGCAGGGCTTGGAAAGCCAGGACACAGGAACTGAAGCAGGTTGCGGCTTCAGCTTCAGGTGTGTATGTTATTGAAAACTGTCTTTCTATAAACTCTACTTCCTGGGTATTGGATACCGGATCAGGATCTCATATCTGTAATTCTTTGCAGGCGTTGAGAAACCGTAGGGTTTTGAAGGCAGGTGACATGACCCTCAGAGTTGCGAACGGAGCTAGCATGGATGCTAAAGCCGTGGGGGACTATCACCTGGGAATGTCAGATGGGCATGTTTTGGTTTTGCGTAATTGCTTTTTTGTACCCAACGCAACTTGTAATATCATTTCTGTATCTTTGGTTTCTAAAGAAGGTTATGAATTTGCGTTTGTAAGTAATGTTGTAAACATTCACCTTAATCAAGTTCTGATTGGGTCAGGTACACTGAGCAATGGTATATACGTATTAAACCAACCACAGATTTTCAATATCCAGAATACATACAAAAGAAAGTCTCCAGATATCAATCAGACTTTCTTATGGCATTGTAGACTGGGTCACATCAATGAGAGAAGGTTGACTAAGTTACATACAGAAGGATATTTGGATCCGTTCGAATATCAATCATATGCCACTTGTCAATCCTGTCTCAAAGGAAAGATGACAAAGACTCCGTTCACTGGACACGGAGTAAGAGCGAGCGAGCTCTTGGGACTCGTACACAGTGACGTGTGCGGTCCAATGTCTACACATGCGCGAAGCGGTTATTCTTACTTCATTACTTTTACGGATGATTTTTCAAGATACGGTTATGTCTTCTTAATGAAACATAAGTCCGAAGCTTTTGAAAAATTCCAGGAATTTAAGAATGAAGTAGAAAAACAAACCGGCAAAAGTATCAAGATTCTAAGATCGGATCGAGGTGGAGAATAATTAAGTGCCGAGTTCCTGAATTATTTAAAAGAGAACGGGATTCTCTCTCAGCTCACTCCTCCATACACTCCGCAGCACAACGGTGTATCGGAGAGACGGAACCGAACCCTATTGGATATGGTACGGTCCATGATGAGTAACGCTGAGTTACCACGATCATTCTGGGGGTATGCGCTAGAATCAGCTGCGTACCTTTTGAACCGAGTTCCTACTAAGACTGTGCCTACTACACCATATGAGATGTGGTGTGGGAAGAGACCCCATCTCAGTCACATTAAGACTTAGGGAAGTCCAGCTTTTGTTAAAAAGCAGCATGCGGACAAGCTCGAGGCGCGCTCAGTACTGTGTAAGTTTGTGGGATATCCAAAGAATTCCAAGGGATATCTCTTCTACTACGAAGAGGAACAAAAAGTTCTTGTTTCTCGTCATGCCCATTTTCTAGAACATCAGTTCTTAGAAAAGGAATTAAGTGGGAGCGCAGTAGAACTGAAAGAAATTCCAGAACCACAGACTATTACTGAAAGCTTAGTGGAACCAGAGGGTTCAAATGAACAGGACATTCCTACGCCGCTCCGCAGGAGTAGTAGGCAGTCTCATCCGCCCGAGAGATACTACGGTTTTCTCATAGACGGGGATAGAGAGGATTGCATCATAGATTATGATGAGCCTACTAGCTTCCAGCAGGCCGTTCAGAGCGTTGACTCAGTAAAATGGCTGGATGCAATGCGGACCGAAATGGAGTCCATGTACACCAACAAAGTATGGACGTTGGACATTGCTCCAGACGGGGTAAAACCCGTAGGATGCAAGTGGATCTTCAAAAAGAAGATTGGTGTAGATGGACAGGTTGAGACCTACAAAGCTAGACTTGTAGCAAAGGGTTTCCGTCAAAGACCTGGCTTGGACTATAACGAAACCTTTTCTCCAGTGGCTATGCTGAAATCCATTCGGATCCTTCTTGCCATTGCTGCCTTCCACGATTATGAGATTTGGCAGATGGACGTAAAAACCGCTTTTCTAAATGGAAATTTAGAGGAGTGTGTCTATATGGATCAGCCAGAGGGTTTCATTCAGAGTGGGAGCAGCGGAAAGGTGTGCAAGTTGCTTAAGTCCATCTATGGACTAAAGCAGGCATCGCGGAGTTGGAACATCTGTTTTGATGAGACGGTCAAGGAATTTGGCTTTATCAAAAATCCAGATGAACCATGCATCTATAGTAGATTTGTAGCGAGAACTGTAGTATTCCTCGTTTTATACGTGGATGACATTCTCTTAATAGGAAATGACATTCCTATGCTACAATCTGTCAAGGGTTTCTTGTCACAAAGCTTCTCCATGAAAGATCTGGGTGATGCCTCATACATCCTGGGGATCCGGATCCATCGTGATAGATCCAAGAGGATATTAGGACTTTCACAGTCCAGGTACATCGACACCGTACTGAAAAGATTCAGTATGGAAGATTCCAAGCGCGGTAACCTACCGGCTTGTCACGGGATCACCCTCTCTAAAGAGATGTCTCCTAAGACTGATTTGGAGAGGGATCGCATGTCTATTATACCCTATGCTTCTGCGGTAGGCTCTATAATGTATGCGATGTTGTGTACCAGAAAGGATGTAGCTTATGCATTGAGTGTGGTAAGCAGGTATCAGTCAAACCCTGGGGAGAAACACTGGATAGCAGTAAAGAACATTCTCAAGTACCTGAGAAGGACTAAGGAGATGTTCTTGGTGTATGGCGGAAAAGACCTCCAGATCGAGGCCTTTGCTGACTCCAGCTTCCAGAGTGACAAGGATGATTCCAAGTCCATGTCGGGTTTTGTCTTTACCCTCAATGGAGGGGCGGTGTGTTGGAAGAGTTCCAAACAGGAAACCGTTGCAGACTCGACTATGGAAGCGGAATACATCGCTGCATCTGATGCCGCAAAAGAAGCTGTCTGGATGAGGAAGTTCTTGAAAGAACTTCAGGTGGTTTCGTCCATTGTTGACCCAATACCTCTGTATTGCGACAACAACGGGGCTATAGCTTTAGCGAAGGAACCCAGGTCCCATCAGAGATCCAGGCACATCTTGAGGCGGTATCACCTGATCAGGGAGATCGTGGATCGCAAGGAGATCGAGGTTCGGAGGGTTGCTTCAGAAGAAAACACTGCAGATCCATTCACCAAGGCCCTACCCCAGACTCAGTTCGAGCGGCTGATCGAGATGATAGGTCTTCGATACGCCAGTACATGGCCTTAGTGCAAGTGGGAGATTGTTAGTGTATATGCCCTAGAGGCCATTACTGTATCATACTAGTTTGTATATTACTTAATGGAAGCTTGGGATATTCACCTTGTATAAACAATCTTGCTCAATATAGTAGTATGCTACTTGGTTTGTTTCTACTTCAATGTGTACATGTGCTTATTTTGCGATATCACCTATACGCATTAGTGGAGCCCTTAGGATCTTTGCTTGATTACCAGCGTTGTGATGGCAGTCACACTAGTGGGGGCTGGGTAATCTATAAGCACATCCTTATACAGGTCCCTAGTCACAGGACTATCGAGACAGGGCATCGATACTCCGGAGTAGACTAGCGTATGCGCTTCTCATCCCAGTGTGGGAGATGGTCTGTCCCACAGCCATCAGTACGTCGTACTGGAGATAGTATACGGGTGCTCGTTAGGTTACGAGTACACTGGACAGGACTCGTCGGGAACTGACAGGTTGGTATTATACCTATCGTCAGTTGTCAGTTCCCAGGTGACATGAGTGCAGCTTAGTCCGCTGACTTGATACTGGCACTTCGCCTCGAGTACGTTCCCACTGCACTTTGATCACTACCCTACCACGGCTCAAAGGAGTCGTGCAAACAAGTAGTGGTTGGGTGCAGTCCCGAAGCACTTGGAGGCAGTGACGGTTAGACAGGATTCGTCTCTCCCGGTATTGGGGGTTGACATCGCGCTGTGTCTAGGAGAGCCATTACACGAGTAGTCCCTGGCCAGGGCAAGCGAGATATACTGGTAGGCTTCCAGTGTTATCTCAGGGTGTTTTAGGCTTCACTCCGACCCGACTTGTACCGCTATTGGGGGACTGACGTTTTACCGCCCCTTAGGCCCGACATGCGATGTATCAGACGAACAGACCGGACTGTACGGAGAATGTCACATTCAGACTCAGTAGGAGTTCAGATGGGGTTCACCTCGTCAGCCTTCTTGTCGACATCTACCTGGGGACCGTTACGCACAGCTAGTGCCGCTTGCGGTCTGTGGTTAAACCCACTGCCAGCGTAGTGTCGAGTCTTTAGAGTCCCACACAGAGGGTATTCGCCTCTGGGCAAAACAGAGTAGAGTTCGCATGGTTTTGCGACAGGGTTCGTTTTCATCCGCGCACTTGTGCACGTTTTGGAGTCCGGACGGATTATACTGGCAGGCTCTGGTTTGAGCCAGATACTGGTATATGTTTTGGGGGTTGCTTTTATATCTCGGTATTCTTGTTCCTCGGAACGAGAATGCAGGTGTGTATGCACAGTTGCTTGAGGCGGAGGATGAGGTATTTCATTAGGGTTTCGGAACGGGTGCATTTGCACAGTTGACAGTCGTCATTTTCCAAACCCTAATAGATTTATGAAATATCAATTAATAATAGTAATTAAATGAAATATTGTTATGGTTGATTTTGTTGACTTGTTGACCATGGTTGACTTGTTGACCATGGTTGAATGTTGACCACCATCATGCTTTGAAAGATTCTCCTTGATTCATGCTTACACTCATTTATTGAAAGTTATGATAGTGGTCATTCCAAATACAACCATCAACTATTTTATTTTTGATTTATTATTATTAATTTGATAATTCATTTTCTTTTAGTTATGATTGCAAAAGAAAAGAGCTCATTCTTTTCATAACCATTCTCTCTCCTCACTTCATCTTCTTCTTCCTCAAGCTCAAGGTGATTCCTTCTCATGTGTTGAGAACCCCTCACCTTGAAAAGAAAACAACCCCTAGACACTCTCTACTCACTCTAGGATCTAGGGTTTAGCAAGCCGGAGATTCTAGTTCACTCAAAGTTCGAGGAAGAGCCCGAAGGTTGAACCCTCAGGTAGATCCATCTTCGACGGAAGAAGGCGACGAGGAAAGAACCATCAACCTCTACAAAGTTTGAAGAAGAAAGAGTTCAAGTTTAGGTATAACCATCTTTCCGAGTAGCTAACTCTCTTTAGCTTGTTTGCTAGTTATAGTTTAGGAAAAGATCCCGACTTTGTTAGTCCATGTTGCCCCATGCGCTAAAAATTTGATTTTTATACCGTTTCCGCCTCCCCGTAAGAACCGGGGGTCGCAACGTGGACTTACAGAATTCTCTTGTGAGATCCTTATGACTTATAAGAGAAAAAACACACTTAGGAATTCTCACGATTCCTAAGGAGAAAATACACCTACAAGATCCTCTCGACTCATAGGGAGAAAAGTCTTTATGAGACCCTCACGGCTCATGAATTTGAAAAGCCTTAGGCAACAGATCTGAACCTGCTTCCTAAGCCATCGCTACCTCTCAAAGAATTCAAAACGGAATGCTCTCTCTATCATCTGCAAGCTACGCTTACTAAAGTGACATGCCGATAACAAAGAAAAAAAGAAAGTAAGAAATGGCACAAGATAGTACGAAAGAAATATATCTCTTATTCATAAATTCAATTGAGTACAATTTACATCATATGAAAGGATAAAAAAAGGGGGGACACATTTTATTCAAAAGTTACAAGTGGTGCAAAAACAACTATTGGGAGGGAAGCGTTTTCAATAGACCAATCAGCTGCTCGCGCACTCCCCTCAGTCTCTTCTCACGGTCAGCGGCCGCGACCAACTCTGCTTCAACCTGAGCGCGTTGCTGCAAATAGGATGAAAGTTTCTCTTTGAAGACCCGCTAAGCTACCCCACGATTCTGTGCATCTCGCTTGATGAGGTCGAGCTTCTGCCTCAGCGTCAGCCCGTCAGAAATACATCGTAGAAGGCTTTCGAAGATAACTTCCAGCTGTGCAGCGTTTGCGTCTGAAAGGTTCCTAGGCACCCTAGTGGGTTCTCACAAGGCATCGAACATGCCAAATTAAAATTTTTAGTGCCGAGAAACCCTAGACTACGGATCTTTAACTAGATGTTTAGGCGAAAAAGAAAACTAGTTAACTGTTAACTACTAGGATACGGATATACAACCTTTGTAGATCCGGATATCCACCTCCCCGGCTCCGCAATGTCATGTCCTCGCTGTCCATCATGAATCCTTGACTCGATCATCGGCTTTATCGGGAAAGCAAGCGGAATAGCTCGTCGGCTTTGTGTCAAAGACGATCTACGTCGAGGTTGCACAAACTCAAGCTCCGACTTCACAAACTTGTGAAACTTGTGAAGTAAACACCCAAAACAACTTGGCAAGAGGTAGAGGGTGAAGAAATAGGAGGTGGGTTCACTTTAGATTTGGATTTAACTCACTAGATCTCAACTTGCCATTGGAGTAGCAAGCTTGAAGAAGAAGAAGAAGATGAGCTCAAGAAAAGATTATGATAAGTGTTCTTCTTTTTTTTTAAAATAAAACTAATATCAATTACTTATCATATCTTGAACTAGGGTTAAGTGTAGAGAATTAACCATGGTCAAAGAGTGGGTTAGGGTTAAGCAAGAGGATAAGAATGGTTGCTAAAGTCAAGGGTTCAAGAAGCTTCATACAAGAAACAAATATAGCCACCATTCTCATTTTGAATTTATCCACATAAATAAACAAATAAATGGATAAATAAATATGTATGCAAAACCCTAATTATCAATTAACCATGGATTAATTCTATAAACTTAACTAATGATCAAGTATCATCAAACATGATACAAAAAGTGCACAAAAGTATATCACATATACAATGTGCAATCCAAGTGAGAAAAATCCGTTTAAAGTGAACCAATACTAGTTAATGCAAAGTAATATATCAAATATATAATTATACATTAAATCATTAAATCAACACTTGATTCAATGATCCAGTCATGTCGCACATAACCGACTAGTATTCAATGCATCGATTTATCGAATCAATGATTCGATAACTAGGTCATATCGAATATAACCATTCGAAACATATATCGCGAGAATGAAATGCGGTATCACATACACGCATTATTCTCGGTCCTGCACATATCTCATATGCGCTCCTATTTCGTTTCGCTTGAGCCAGGAAACCTCTGTGTAGGACTCTAAAGACTCGTCAATACGCCGGTAGCAGGTGATGATCATATCAAGCACCCACAAGCCGCAAGCGGTCTGCTAAACGTAACGTCCACCCGGGTATTAAGCGATCAGAAGATCGACGAGCTAGCCTGCTCACACTCCTGCGAATCCGACCAGTAACACTTACCATACAGTCAAGTCTCTTCGTCAGATACGTCGCATATCAAGTCTAGGGGTGGTAAACGTCAGACCCCAATAACCCGATAAGTCGCGCTGATATGAGGCTCGTAACGGGTCGAGAAACTACTGGTAACACTTACCAGCAAATCTCTGATCAGCCCTGGCCAGGGACTTCCCTGTTACGGCCAATCGAGCACTGCGCAACATCAAGTCCCAATACCGGGAGAGACGAAACCCCTCCTATCGCTCATTGCCTCCATGTGATTCGGGACTGTACCCAAAGACCACCGTTTTGCACGCCCTCATGGACGTGGTAAGGTGGAGATCAAAGCACAGTGGGAATCACACAAGACTCTATGACGATCTCGGGTCTACAGACTAATCTGTACAAGTGTCACCTGAGAACTGCCATCTGACGTGAGGTATAATACCATCTGGGTGTTCTCGGCGAGTCCGTCCAGTGTACCCAGTTTCCACTGAGCACCCGTATACCATCTCTGATGTCAAACACCAATGGATATGGGATCATCCATCGCCCATCACATGGGTCGAGAAGCGTATACGCTAGTCTACTCTGGTAAATCGATGCCCCGTCTCGAGATACCCACGACTAGGGACCTTGAAGGATGTACTTATGGACTACCATGTTCCCACTAGTATGATCTGCATCATAGCCCAGGTAGTCAAGTACAAATCCTAAGGGCTTTACCAACATGTAACTATAAGACAGTATAAAGAGACTAGTGTACATGTTAAGATAAATGGCAACCAGATAGCATACTATCATGTCGAGCAAGAAAGTCATCTCTATATATGTCCAAGCATCCAATATAATATACATCATCTGTACAATACTGGCCTCTAGGGCATACATACAACTAACAATCTCCCACTTGCATTAGGGCCAGCTGCTGTAGTATCTCATACCGAGCATCCCGAAGAGTCTCTCAAACTGTATCTGGGGAATGGCCTTCGTGAGTGGATCCGCCGTGTTGTTCTTCGTGTCAACTCTCCTGACCTCGATCTCCCGGCGATCAACTATCTCCCGGATCAGGTGATACCGCCTCAGAATATGCCTGGACCGCTGATGGGACCTGGGTTCCTTGGCCAAAGCCACCGCTCCATTGTTATCGCAATACAAAGGTATTGGATGCTCAATGGATGGAACCACTCCAAGTTCAGTAATGAACTTCTTGATCCAGACAGCCTCTTTGGCAGCATCGTTGGCAGCGATGTATTCAGCCTCCATCGTCGAGTCTGCCACGGTTTCCTGCTTGGAACTCTTCCAGCTAACCGCCCCTCCGTAAAGGGTAAAGACAAAACCCGACTGCGACTTAGAGTCGTCCTTATCACTCTGGAAGCTCGAATCGGTAAAGGACTCCACTTGGAGTTCTCCGTTACCATACACCAAGAACATATCTCTAGTCCTTCGCAAGTACTTGAGAATGCTCTTCACAGCTGTCCAGTGACTCTCTCCAGGATCAGCTTGATACCTGCTCACTACACTTAGTGAGTATGCTACATCGGGTCTGGTACATAGCATCGCATACATGATAGAGCCTACTGTCGAAGCATAGGGTATCCCTTGCATGCGAGCTCTCTCCAAATCAGTCTTGGGAGACATCTCTTTGGAGAGAGTGACTCCAGAGATCGTGGGCATGTTCCCACGCTTGGACTCTTCCATACTAAACCTCTTTAGTATGGTGTCAATGTACCTGGATTGGGACAATCCCAAAATCCGTTTGGATCTATCTCTATAGATCCTGATCCCCAATATGCAGGAGGCATCACCAAGATCTTTCATTGAGAATCTTTGTGATAAGAAGAGCTTGACCGATTGCAGCATAGGAATGTCATTTCCTATCAAGAGTATGTCGTCCACGTACAATACGAGGAAGACAACCTTACTCTCTGCCACCTTCTTGTAGATACAAGGTTCATCTGGATTTTTGACGAAATCAAACTCTTTGATAACGACGTCAAAGCAGATGTTCCAACTCCGCGATGCTTGCTTTAATCCATAAATGGATTTAAGCAGCTTGCACACCTTCCCGCTGCTCCCACTGTCTACGAAGCCCTCTGGCTGAGTCATGTACACGCACTCTTCTAAATCACCATTTAGAAAGGCGGTCTTAACATCCATTTGCCAGATTTCGTAGTCATGAAAGGCAGCAATGGCAAGCATGATTCGGATGGATTTAAGCATAGCCACTGGAGAAAAGGTCTCATCATAGTCCACACCTGGTCTTTGACGAAAACCCTTTGCTACAAGTCTAGCTTTGAAAGTCTCCACTTTCCCATCTACACCAAGTTTCTTCTTGAAGATCCACTTGCTCCCAATGGGTTTTACCCCTTCAGGAGCATCTTCCAAAGTCCATACTTTGTTGGTGTACATGGAATCCATCTCGGACCGCATAGCATCCAGCCATTTTACTGAGTCCCCACTAGTGATGGCCTGCTCGAAGCTAGTTGGGTCATCATCCTCCATGATGCAATCCTCACTTCCACCATCCATGAGAAAACCGTAGTATCTCTCAGGTTGGCGAGGAACCCTACTAGATCGGCGGAGTGGCTGGGGTTCATCGGGAACTTCGGAATCCTCGGGTTCAACCAAATCTTCTGTTGTTGTCTGTGTCGCTGGAACCTCTTCCAGTTCTACCTCAATGCCACTTATCTGTTTCATAAGAAAACCTTTTTCTAAGAAAGTGGCATGTCGAGAAACAAACACCTTTTGTTCCTCGGGGTGGTAGAAGATATACCCTTGTGAATTTTTGGGATATCCTACAAACTTACATAAGACAGATCTTGCCTCGAGTTTGTCCGGATTTTGTCTTTTGACATAGGCTGGACAACCCCATATCTTAATGTAATTAAGATGTGGTCTCTTCCCTTTCCATATCTCATATGGAGTGGTAGGCACTGATTTGGTAGGAACTCTATTCAATAGGTCCATGGCTGTCTCAAGCGCATGTCCCCAGAAGGAAATAGGTAACTCAGCTGCACTCATCATTGAGCGCACCATATCTAATAGGGTGCGGTTTCTCCGTTCAGATACACCGTTGTGCTGTGGTGTATAAGGAGGAGTCAGCTGAGAGAGAATCCCATTCTCTTTTAGGAAGTCCAGGAATTCATTGCTCAAGTATTCACCTCCCCGATCTGATCGAAGGATTTTAATACTTTTTCCGGTTTGGTTCTCGACTTCTTGTTTATATTCTCTAAATTTCTCAAAAGCTTCTGATTTGTGTTTCATCAGGAACACATATCCGAATCTTGAGAGATCGTCAGTGAATGTAATGAAGTACGAAGAACCATCCCTGGCATGTGTAGACATGGGACCGCATACATCACTATGTATCAGTCCTAAGAGTTCGGTAACTCTTTCTCCGTGTCCCGTAAACGGAGTCTTGGTCATCTTGCCTTTGAGACATGACTGGCAAGTGTCATAAGATGAAAATTCAAAGGGATTTAAATATCCATCTTTATGCAACTTAGCTAGTCGTGTCGCATTGATGTGACCCAGTCTACAATGCCACAAGAAGGATTCATTGAGTTCAGAACTCTTCCTCTTGTGTGTGTTTGTTATGCTCAGGACTGTTGATTGGTTTAGAACATAAATGCCATTGCACAACGTGCCTGATCCAACCAACTTTTGGTTATGGAAAATGTTCATAACATTGTCCTGTAATACAAAATTATATCCCTCTTTACTTAATAAAGAAACCGATATAATGTTGCATATCAGGTTCGGCATGTAATAGCATTCGTTCAGAACCAATGTATTACCAGTTGGTAATACAAGGTGATATTCCCCGACAGTCTTGGCTGCAACAATTGCACCATTTCCAACTCTAATGTCTTTATCACCTTCTCCAAGTTCTCTACCTTTCCTTAGCCCATGTAACTGATTACATATATGGGATCCCGACCCGGTATCCAATACCCAGGACGTAGAGCAAATGGAGAAACAGTTCTCAGTAACGAACACACCCGAAGAAAATGCATCATCATGTACTTTCTTCATTCGGGTGGCATGGGAATCCTGGTATTCCCCTATATCCTGTTCATTCCTATAACTCTTACAGGAAAGAACGGAACCAACGTTCCCCAGCACAGTATAACATGCGGGTTCGGTCAATACATCCATTTTATTATCTTTATTAAGGCATGAAATGGTCGCTACCTGGAGAGAGAGAGAAGAAAACACTTTAGCGTAAGCTCGTGCAAGATCAGATTGGTTTTTATCTTATCTAATCAGGATGGCTCCCACTGCTTTTTATCAAATCTTCCTCCAAACCCTAAAAGGAAAGACTAGCCGGGATTAATTACACACTACAAGTTCGCCAATCTTTCAGCCAGGCCAGTGTCGGTACTTTGAGGGAGGTCCCCCGTGCTTTCGCACGAACCTAATTACTGTAAACCTCGTTTTCCCAGAGGCGTAACCTCGTTAACACCTTTCTAGTCACCTACTTGATCGGCTAATTGTAATGTGTAAAACTCTCCCAGGAGTAACTCTTACTCGCAGCGGGTATCGGGATCCAACTATCTCATAGAAGGTATGCAATCTCATTGCAAATTTCAACACTTGAAATTCCCGATAATATTTTGCCCCTAGCTCGCTATGACCTTGACGCATGCCAAACAACCCATAGTCTGCTAGTCAAGTTCAACCCGTCATTTCTTGATTGAATTAAACCTACCCGCACGACCCTTGACGCATGCCAAACAACGCCGTACGAATACCCTAATCCAATCGCATCATATGCTGGCAGATAAGCACTAGTTAGCTACCGTACACTACGCCTTGACGCATGCCAAACAACCGCAGCACGAATACTAACTAATACTTATCTGAAATGACGGAGGGCTACGCAGGTTTTCATAAAACCATAAGCGTAATGAACTTGATATCGTTGTAGAATCAAATGATGTTTTGAAATGGAGTGATTTTGAGGCTTTTCTAGTTTTGCTAAAGGAGTCACTCCCGGTGAAGGGATCTCGGTCCTTTCCTCGTCGAATGAGGTGCGGGATATATCATATATATCGCTATGCAAAGCAAAATCGCAAAAGCAGTCAAAAGCAAACCGAATGTGTAGCATCTGCCAGTTATTGCTAAAGGAGTCACTCCCGGTGAAGGGATCTCGGTCCTTTCCTCGTCGAATGAGGTGCGGGATATATCATATATATCGCTGTGCAAAGCAAAAACTGTAGCTACCTGTTTTATTTTAAAATTCGATTCTACAACATCTTAGGTTTCTTATCTTTCATTAATCACATTAATGAAGTCCCATCATTTAATACCTAAACATCACAGATAGATATGACGTACACTTATGCCATCCGCATTCGCCTCGATGTCCTCTCATGCACCGTTAGGTTAGGTAACTAACGACAGAGCAGGGCAGGGCTAGCGCGGGTGTAAAACATAAGTAACGTCTATATAATATATCATATATACTATATACTATATCCATCACAGAATCACATCACAGATATCGCAGCAGAATAAACATATGAAATATTGGATATACTAGGACGTCCGTGTTTTCAATACGAGCCAGTATAAAACACGGATTCCACGGTCGTGATGAATAGCCAATCCCACACCCTTAGACCCCTACGAGAGCGGCAAGCAACCCTGCCAATTCTAGGGTTAGGAGACCCGGACTCGACTCCTCGAGTTGGTCTCCCACTGGACCCCAGAACCCGGTTACTTGTGCTCCCCTCCTTGGGTCTATCCTAATGCAGAAAAGTAAATAATATACAAAGGGTGACAACTCCCGCATCCTGGAAGTGCCCCGAATAAAAGAATATTACATACAAGTTTTTACATGAATGAAAATGAAAAACACTCATCTCACATAAAAATCCCCGGCTATTCAAACACGACGATCCAATATAACATATCTAGCAACACATAACATCACATGTCATCAACGTAAGTAAGTATGCATACCCCAATTGTCGTTGACGTATAGCAACGAAACCGGCGATATGAACATACTACACTTACGGTCACAGAAAAGAAAGTGTAAAACTACAACAATTGGAATCCGCAACTACTTTAGACATCACATGCCTAACAGTTATAAATCCCGCATTTTAGTCCCATCATCGAAAACTCTTTTCGATATCTTGTGAAACTAAACTGCTAGATCTATAACATTTATTCAGTTATCACATAACTGTTTGTGAATTCCAATTATTGTATCCAATTCCGGATAAATAGAATATATCAAACTTTCCGATCGAACATTCGAACACCCAAGTTTTCCCGACACCGATCAACACATGAAATAGGTTCAAAGACATTCACTTCATACCTCAGTACCAACGGTCCAGCCGTAGAAGGGTCAAGCCAACGCCTCACATGTGGCACGCCGTACTGCCCCAAACCCGAAGGTTCAAAGGGCAGTTCAAGACGGTCACATAATCGAGTTAAGGTTTGTGTCTTCTAGAGGGACCATCGCGTTACTTGCACTACTTGGAACGTCTTTTAACCACACAATAATCCAACACTTGGAATTATTCCGGCAGGGGAAAACCTGGGTATTTATATCCGGTCGAACTCTTTAACATATTCTACAGTTATCTGGAAAAACACTTAGACAAAGTTTGATATTCCGATCAAATTCATCGATTCCCAATATAACTCCAGAGCACTCAACCCTTAAATTAATTTAAAAATATCCAGAAAACTCACCAGAATTTATCAGGTATTTCTGTGCAAAAAAAATGGGATGACGTCACTATTTGACCGCGGAAGAGCGGCAGAAGGCATGCTTCTGCCGCGCTTCCGCGGCAGAATGAACAGTTGATGGGATCGTTTTGCACAGTAATGCTTAGAATTCTATGCTGAATTTTTTAGACATTTTTAATATCAAAAATTCCCAGATTTATGAAAATGTCCAGAGAGCTCTAAAATTCTAGGGTTTCGAGTTCGTTCGGACTTCAAACGTCGTCGGGACTTCGCCTAAGGCTCTAGCTAGGCTCTGATACCAGTGAAAGGTTCCTAGGCACCCTAGTGGGTTCTCACAAGGCATCGAACATGCCAAATTAAAATTTTTAGTGCCGAGAAACCCTAGACTACGGATCTTTAACTAGATGTTTAGGCGAAAAAGAAAACTAGTTAACTGTTAACTACTAGGATACGGATATACAACCTTTGTAGATCCGGATATCCACCTCCACGGCTCCGCAATGTCATGTCCTCGCTGTCCATCATGAATCCTTGACTCGATCATCGGCTTTATCGGGAAAGCAAGCGGAATAGCTCGTCGGCTTTGTGTCAAAGACGATCTACGTCGAGGTTGCACAAACTCAAGCTCCGACTTCACAAACTTGTGAAACTTGTGAAGTAAACACCCAAAACAACTTGGCAAGAGGTAGAGGGTGAAGAAATAGGAGGTGGGTTCACTTTAGATTTGGATTTAACTCACTAGATCTCAACTTGCCATTGGAGTAGCAAGCTTGAAGAAGAAGAAGAAGATGAGCTCAAGAAAAGATTATGATAAGTGTTCTTCTTTTTTTTTAAAATAAAACTAATATCAATTACTTATCATATCTTGAACTAGGGTTAAGTGTAGAGAATTAACCATGGTCAAAGAGTGGGTTAGGGTTAACCAAGAGGATAAGAATGGTTGCTAAAGTCAAGGGTTCAAGAAGCTTCATACAAGAAACAAATATAGCCACCATTCTCATTTTGAATTTATCCACATAAATAAACAAATAAATGGATAAATAAATATGTATGCAAAACCCTAATTATCAATTAACCATGGATTAATTCTATAAACTTAACTAATGATCAAGTATCATCAAACATGATACAAAAAGTGCACAAAAGTATATCACATATACAATGTGCAATCCAAGTGAGAAAAATCCGTTTAAAGTGAACCAATACTAGTTAATGCAAAGTAATATATCAAATATATAATTATACATTAAATCATTAAATCAACACTTGATTCAATGATCCGGTCATGTCGCACATAACCGACTAGTATTCAATGCATCGATTTATCGAATCAATGATTCGATAACTAGGTCATATCGAATATAACCATTCGAAACATATATCGCGAGAATGAAATGCGGTATCACATACACGCATTATTCTCGGTCCTGCACATATCTCATATGCGCTCCTATTTCGTTTCGCTTGAGCCAGGAAACCTCTGTGTAGGACTCTAAAGACTCGTCAATATGCCGGTAGCAGGTGATGATCATATCAAGCACCCACAAGCCGCAAGCGGTCTGCTAAACGTAACGGCCATCCGGGTATTGAGCGATCAGAAGATCGACGAGCTAGCCTGCTCACACTCCTGTGAATCCGACCAGTAACACTTACCATACAGTCAAGTCTCTTCGTCAGATACGTCGCATATCAAGTCTAGGGGTGGTAAACGTCAGACCCCAATAACCCGATAAGTCGCGCTGATATGAGGCTCGTAACGGGTCGAGAAACTACTGGTAACACTTACCAGCAAATCTCTGATCAGCCCTGGCCAGGGACTTCCCTGTTACGGCCAATCGAGCACTGCGCAACATCAACTCCCAATACCGGGAGAGACGAAACCCCTCCTATCGCTCATTGCCTCCATGTGATTCGGGACTGTACCCAAAGACCACCGTTTTGCACGCCCTCATGGACGTGGTAAGGTGGAGATCAAAGCACAGTGGGAATCACACAAGACTCTATGACGATCTCGGGTCTACAGACTAATCTGTACAAGTGTCACCTGAGAACTGCCATCTGACATGAGGTATAATACCATCTGGGAGTTCTCGGCGAGTCCGTCCAGTGTACCCAGTTTCCACTGAGCACCCGTATACCATCTCTGATGTCAAACACCAATGGATATGGGATCATCCATCGCCCATCACATGGGTCGAGAAGCGTATACGCTAGTCTACTCTGGTAAATCGATGCCCCGTCTCGAGATACCCACGACTAGGGACCTTGAAGGATGTACTTATGGACTACCATGTTCCCACTAGTATGATCTGCATCATAGCCCAGGTAGTCAAGTACAAATCCTAAGGGCTTTACCAACATGTAACTATAAGACAGTATAAAGAGACTAGTGTACATGTTAAGATAAATGGCAACCAGATAGCATACTATCATGTCGAGCAAGAAAGTCATCTCTATATATGTCCAAGCATCCAATATAATATACATCATCTGTACAATACTGGCCTCTAGGGCATACATACAACTAACAGCGTCAACTTGAGCATGCAATCGAGCTTCGTTTGAAACTTCTTCGCACTCCTTACGCTTTAAGGTCGCTTCCTGTTCAAGATGGCGGAAGTAGGGAGTGCTCTCCTCGACCTATGCAGCCTTTTGAGAGTTCATAGCCAGGACCTCGGGAGCAGGACGTCCGACCTTGAGCTCATGCAGACAAGCCTCAATTTCCCTACAGTGATTAACCCAAGACTCAACGACGCCCTCGCTGTGAAAGTGCACGAGCGTCGCCAGCATGGGATTAACCTCAGCAGCAAAATCTGCAGCAAGGGCAGGAGTCTCCGCGTCAAGCTCCTCGAGATGATCACTTAGCATACGCAGACTATTCATAGCGCCTTTTGAAGATATACGTCTGGAAAAGGGGCCCGCTGGCATTAGGATTCTAGACTCGAATGAAGCTGAAGTCGGTATTACAGCTGCAAAGCAAATCACAGTCAAATAACGATTCAGGAAATAAAGGAGGTTCATGAACAACGGAGTTTACTATACCGGCTGCAGCAGGTGGCAAGACCGGGAGTACCGGTGGTGCAACTGTTTTTTCGTCTCCTCCTTCGATTTGTAGGGCTGCAATTAAAACAAAGAAGAATTAGAAACGATTTGACTACCCGTAAAAGAAAAGAAGAGACGTTAGTTAAAAGCTGTACTTGTTAGTGTATATGCCTTAGAGGCCATTACTGTATCATACTAGTTTGTATATTACTTAATGGAAGCTTGGGATATTCACCTTGTATATACAATCTTGCTCAAAATAGTAGTATGCTACTTGGTTTGTTTCTACTTCAATGTGTACATGTGTTTATTTTAGTATATCGCCTATACACATTAGTGGAGCCCTTAGGATCTTTGCTTGATAACAAGCGTTGTGATGGCAATCACACTAGTGGGGGCTGGGTAATCTATAAGCACATCCTTATGCAGGTCCCTAGTCGCAGGACTATCGAGACAGGGCATCGATACTCCGGAGTATACTAGCGCATGCGCTTCTCATCCCAGTGTGGGAGACGGTCTGTCCCACAGCCGTCAGTACGTCGTACTGGAGATAGTATGCGGGTGCTCGTTGGGTTACGAGTATACTGGACAGGACTCGTCGGGAACTGACCGGTTGGTATTATACCTATCGTCAGTTATCAGTTCCCAGGTGACATGAGTACAGCTTAGTCCGCTGACTTGACACTATCACTTCGCCTCGAGTGTGTTCCCACTGTACTTTGATTACTACCCTACCATGGCTCAAAGGAGTCGTGCAAATAGGTAGTTGTTGGGTGCAGTCCCGAAGCACTTGGAGGCAGTGACGGTTAGACAGGATTCGTCTCTCCCGGTATTGGGGGTTGACATCGCGCTGTGTCTAGGAGAGCCATTACACGAGTAGTCCCTGGCCAGGGCAAGCGGGATATACTGGTAGGCTTCCAGTGTTATCTCAGGGTGTATTGGGCTTCACTCCGACACGACTTATACCGCTTTTAGGGGACTGACGTTTACCGCCCCCTAGGCCCGCCATGCGATGTATCAGACGAACAGACCGGACTGTACGGAGATTGTCACATTCAGGCTCAGTAGGAGTTCAGATGGGTTTCACCTCGTCAGTCTTCTTGTCGGCATCTACCTGGGGACCGATACGCACAGCTATTGCCGCTTGCAGTCTGTGGTTAAACCCACTGCCAGCGTAGTGTCGAGTCTTTAGAGTCCCACACAGAAAGCTATTCTCCTTTAGGCAAAAGAGTAGAGGTCGCATGGTTTTGCGACAGGTCGCATGGTTTTGCGACAGGGTTCAGTCACATCCGTGCACTTGTGCACGTTTAGTGTCCGGACAGTTAACACTAGCGGGCTTTGGTTTAAGCCAGATCCTAGTGTACGTTTTGGGATTGGTTTTATCCAGTATGTATTCGTGTTCCTCGGAATGCGAATGCGGGTGTGTATGCACAGTTGACGGAGAGACAGCAGAGGATTCTCATTAGGGTTGTTGACCGTTGACTGTTGACTATTGACTTTTTGCTCAACCCTAATGAGAATATGATATGTAATTAACAATAATATTAATTAAGTATTGTGGTGACATGGTTGTTGAGGGGTTAACTTTGTTGACTTGTTGACTTTGTTGACCGGTTGACTAGGTTGGACTAGTTGACCATCATGATGACAATGGCTATCATTTCATGGCAAAGACTTTTTACTTGCTTGTTCTCTTGTGCAATATGAGTACATGAAATTATATAGCCATTTTAACTTAAACCATTTACACAATACTTGATTACTATTTTGTGATGATGGTTTTGGATTATGAGAGCAAAGAGAGAAAAGTCTTTCTCATTCTATCATTTTCATTCTCTCTCTTGTGTTCTTGAGCTCTCATCTCCTTTCTCTTGCTCTCCCTCTCTTTAGTCTATGGTTCACTTGTCTCATGTGTTGAGAACCAAGAACCATAGAGAAAATCCCAACACACTCTCCTCTACTCACTCTAATTCATAAGGTTTAGCAAACCGAGTGAACTAGTTTCTTCAAAGTACTAAGAAGAAGCCAAAGGTAGAAGCTTTCAGGTGGATCGATCTTCGGCGCAAGGAGACGACGGGGTGAAGCCGATCCGGACAACCATCGAGGCTTGAAGACGAGGGAGTTCAAGAAAGAAAGGTATAACCCCCTAACAAAGTAGTTAACAACTCCTAGTTAGGTTGTTAGTTAGATGTTTAACCAAGATCCGGTTTTGAGTCCATGTTACCGCCTCTAGAAATTTCTTTTTCACCAAATTCTGCATGCCCGAAAGTACCGGGAGAGGTAGCATGGACTTACAGTACTCACCAGCTCTGCTAGAAGAGGCAATCTCTGACTGAAAGGAGAAGTGTGGGTGTAGCACCTGATACAGGTGATCAAAAAGGACTCCTGCAAGGATTTAATAATGCAATGTCAGTACATAAAGTATACTGTCTACAATGAAGCTGACGGGTCACAAATCCGCACCTTCCAGCATTTGAGAGGGTACGAGAGAAGGTAAAGGAGCGGTCACCGTCAAAGCAGCAACTGGAGATGCTTCCTCGGATGGCACAACCCCAACGCTCATCACACCTGCATTAGAAATAAGAGAAACGCTGTCAAAAGAAATTGAAAGGGATTGCAGAATAAAGGGGAGGGTAATGACCCAAAATCTACCTGGTGAGTCACCGGTCGAGTGTAAGTCCATGCTACCTCTCCCGGTACTTACGGGCTTGCAGAATTTGGTGAAAAACGATTTTTAAGAGGTGGTAACATGGACTCAAAACCCGGATCTTTGTTAAACTGCTAACTAACAACCTAACAAGAGCTTACCTACTCGGTTAGGGGGCTATACCTTTCTTGAACTCCTTCGTCTTCAACTCGTCCCGGAGTTCGGATCGGCCTCACCTCGTCGTCTCCTTGCGTCGAAGATGGATCCACCCGAAAGCTTCTACCTTTGGCTTGTTCTTCGGACTTTGAAGAAACTAGATCACTTGGCTTGCTAGGCCTTGTGAGCTAGAATGAGTAGAGAAGAGTATGTTGGGATTTTGCTCTATGGTTCTTGCTTCTCAACACATGAGACAAGTGAACCATAGACTAACGAGAGAGAGCAAGAGGAAGAGGGTGAGAGCAAGAGCAAGAGAGCTCAAAACCAAGAGAGAGAAAGGTCAAGCAAGAATGAGCCTCTCTTTTGTCTTTCACCCTCTCATAATCCAAAAGCATCATTAGCCATAATGTCAATCAAGTATTATGTGATGGTTCATATCATGACAAAGGGAATATCATTTCCATGCACTCATTTTGCAAACTACAACAAGCAAGCAAAAGTCTTTGCATGAAAATGACAACCATTGTGATGATGATGGTCAACTAGTCCAACCTAGTCAACCGGTCAACAAAGTCAACAAAGTCAACCCTCCAACAACCATGTCACTATAATACTTAATTAATATTATTGCTAAATATATATATATATCATATTCTCATTAGGGTTGAACAAAAAGTCAATAGTCAACAGTCAACCAGTCAACAACCCTAATGAGAATCCACTGCCTCTGTCTCTCCGTCAACTGTGCATACACACCCGCATCCGCGTTCCGAGGAACACGGATGCAAACTGGATAAAACCAATCCCAATACGTACACTAGGATCTGGCTTAAACCAAAGCCCGCTAGTGTAAACTGTCCGGACACTAAACGTGCACAAGTGCACGGATGTGACTGAACCCTGTCGCAAAACCATGCGACCTGTCGCAAAACCATGCGACCTCTACTCTTTTGCCTAAAGGCGAATAGCTTTCTGTATGGGACTCTAAAGACTCGACACTACGCTGGCAGTAGATTTAACCACAGACCGCAAGCGGCACTAGCTGTGCGTAACGGTCCCCAGGTAGATGCTGACAAGAAGACTGACGAGGTGAAACCCATCTGAACTCCTACTGAGCCTGAATGTGACAATCTCCGTACAGTCCGGTCTGTTCGTCTGATACATCATATGGCGGGCCTAGGGGACGGTAAACGTCAGTCCCCTAATAGCGGTACAAGTCGTGTCGGAGTGAAGCCCAAAACACCCTGAGATAACACTGGAAGCCTACCAGTATATCTCGTTTGCCCTGGCCAGGGACTACTCGTGTAATGGCTCTCCTAGACACAGCGCGATGTCAACCCCCAATACCGGGAGAGACGAATCCTGTCTAACCGTCACTGCCTCTAAGTGCTTCGGGACTGCACCCACTACTACCTGTTTGCACGACTCCTTTGAGCCGTGGTAGGGTAGTAATCAAAGTACAGTGGGAACACACTCGAGGCGAAGTGACAGTGTCAAGTCAGCGGACTAAGCTGTACTCATGTCACCTGGGAACTGATAACTGATGATAGGCATAATACCAACTAGTCAGTTCCCGACGAGTCCTGTCCAGTGTACTCGTAACCTAACGAGCACCCGCATACTATCTCAAGTACGACGTACCGACGGCTGTGGGACAGACCGTCTCCCACACTGGGATGAGAAGCGCATGCGCTAGTCTACTCCGGAGTATCGATGCCCTGTCTCGATAGTCCTGCGACTAGGGACCTGCATAAGGATGTGCTTATAGATTACCCAGCCCCCACTAGTGTGACTGCCATCACAACGCTGGTAATCAAGCAAAGATCCTAAGGGCTCCACTAATGTGCATAGGTGATATACTAAAATAAACACATGTACATATTGAAGTAGAAACAAACCAATTAGCATACTACTATTTTGAGCAAGATTGTCAATACAAGGTGAATATCCCAAGCTTCCATTAAGTAATATACATACTACACTACTACAAATAAGGGTTGCCCCTACGGATTTATCGGTAGGGGCAACCCACTGCCCCTACGGATATATACGTAGGAGCGAAAAAAGACCCCGTAGGTGCAAAGGCCGCAGGTGCAAGTTGAGGCCCTGAACTTGCCCCTACGGACAAATTCATGCCCCTACGGATATCTCGGTAGGTGTTATAGCCCCTACGGAGTACCCCGTAGGGGTAATAAAATCATATATGTAATTTTTTTTTTTTGAATATATTGTATATACCTACGGATATATCCGTAGGTCCTTTTTCTACCCCTACGGATACCTCCGTAGGGGATATAAAGTAGCCCCTACGGATAAGTCCGTAGGGGCTACTCCCAACACCCTGCACTGAGACCGGGGTGAAAAATATCAGGAAACCTGATATTTTGCCCCTACGAATTTATCCGTAGGGGATAAACAGTGGCCCCTACGGACATATCCGTAGGGGCACCCCCAACACCCTGCACTGATATCAGGTGGGAAAATATCAGGTTTTCTGATAGTTTGCCCCTACGGATAACTCCGTAGGGGCAACATATGTACCTACGGCTTAATCCGTAGGTACATATTGTCTGTATTTTTTTTTAAAAAATGGGCTGCTAGATTTTTTCCCGCCCTGTGCACAATACTATATACATCAATCAAATCATATATTGCAGTATTCATAATCACATCTCACGCATATATATAATATACAAAAGAAACCCAAAAACTGAATATGATATAAATACAAACCAATATCAATATCGTTTCAAAATGTAGTACAATGTGATATAAATACATGTTTCAAAAAATAAGAACCAAAAAGCTACCCTAGTTCGGTCCAGCTCCACCTCCGAATAACGTTAGAATAACGCGCGCCTGCTCCTCGGTCAATACACTCTGCAATGCTACATATAAGGGAGTCTGAGCGGCATGTGGAGCTGGCGATGTGGTCTGCGCAGCCGCCGTCGAGGTAGTCGCTTGTGGAGCCGCGGCTGCGGGAGTCTGAGTGGGCGGTGGAGCTACAGGAGCTGTCTGCGGAACCGCAGCCGATGTAGTAGCTTGCGGAGCCGCAGCCGAAGGAGATGCATGTGGAGGCTCGGCCGATCTACCCTGTCGCGTCTGGACATAACGTGTGTAAGAAGCGTGTAAGAACTGTGTATTATTCGAATTCGTTTCATTATTAAGTTATTTCGAAACCCTGTTTGGATATCTAGTTTGGAAAAGCGTTGTTTATTTTAATTACATATGTATGTATGATTAATCAAACTTAAGTCTAAAACCAAATAAGCTCAAGCTACGTACTAATTATGGATATGTTGATATGTATATAATATGAAATGATATTTTACTATAAAGTAGTATACATACCAGCATCTCCTTCAACTCCTGAACGGTGGCCCTCAAGCTATCCAGTTCCTGATGGACATGCCGGTCACTGGAGACGGAGGAAGTAACCGCCGGGGTGGAGTCCAACCTCATATGGGCCCTGTTAGGGCCCAATCCCCGGCCTCTCTCCCAACCTCCGTGCTGCCCTCCGTGTGCGGTGTCCAGAACTGGGGTCAGCAGCCTCGGATCGTTCTGTCCGTTAAAATCGATCCCCGAGGCCTGGGCCTGCTCAACCACCCGCTCTTACACCCACATTAAGCAGTAAAGTATAAGTATAAAATTTAAACTTGAACCTTCCAAAACTAAAATTTCAAATTTGGGTAGAAAAAATATTAACACTTACGCAGTACTCCTGGGTAGTGACGTCGGGACATCGAAGCTCGCCCATGGCGGGATCTGTCGAGGTGCCGTGGACGGCAAGATATGCGGACAGCACGCTCGGTGTACCACCTGACGCCACGGTCCGAGATGTCTGCAATATTAGAAAGTAACTCTTAATATTAGAAATATTAGAGAATAACTCTTAATATTGCAGAATATTAGAGAATAACTCTTAATTTACCGATAACTCCATGGCTCGAGTAATGTTCCTCGAGCCACCTGTGTAAGTGGGGCGACCCCTCTTCGCCGACTTCCTGTTCTCCGTATTCTGAGCGGCCTGTTTCTGCACAATGCATTAACATTTAGTTTTCTAATTAAGAAACACAAAAAAATAAATTATATCATAAATAATGAATTAAATTTAAAATACATACTTGTTTGCGTTCGGAGTCGAAATAAGCGCACAATAGAGGCCATGTCTCTACGTCGACTCTCGCAAACGCCGGAGTAGATAGGAGGGCCGCTCTCTCTGCCTCGGGGGTCGCTATCCACAGGGAGTAGCAGTCGGCCTTCAGCTCATTCCTGTTGTATCGGACCTTGGCCTGCATGTTCTTCATCAGGCCATTGTACAGAGCATGAAGGTCGAGCACCCTCCCCGAGTGATCAGGGTCGGCTACAGGCTGAAAATCGTAATCCAACTGAAAATACAAAAAAAACATTGTTATTAGATTGCAAGTGTTAATAATAAATATATTGGATAGATCAAATGAAAATATATATTAATACATACCCGAGCCTGATCAAAGAAGAGGGCGAATGAGCGCTGGTGCTGCTCGCCCCACTCAACGTGAAGTGGATAGTTCTTCACGATCCGGCTCTCGTCCTCCAAATACCGGCCGAACCTCTCGGCATGAGGACCGGTATAGCGATAGTCAAGGGTAAAAAATAGGGCGAATGCTGCCTCCCCCCTAGCTCTATCAGGCCTCAGCCTATGGGACTGATTCGGGCCTCGAGTCCCCCTCTGGGGATGGAGAGGCCCTGCGTCTGCACGAAATATCAAGACAATCAATAATAAGACAAAGTTGTATTAAGAAATCAAGGTTAAACAAAAATTCAAGTGTTATATATACCTCCGGTGATTAGCGCACGAGCCTGGGCCCGAGCAGCAGCACGAGCGGGACGATAGTTCCTCCGGTGAGGAACAACCGGGGTCCCAGACCCGGACGCATCCCCTCCAACTATAAAATAAATATCGACGCTAAATCTCCATGAAGTTCATATTTATTCTATATAGCATATGTAAAATAAATAAATATTTTAAATTTATTCATACTAACCTGCAGACGATGCGGAGGGTATGGAAGCGGCAGGAGTGGCCCCTGTGGAAGGTGTGGACGCACCACCTATAATGAGACAATTAAAAATAGATTTTATAAGTAATTGCAAAAAGAATGTGTAGATCAATAATATAATGTTCTAAATCAATATGCATGAACTATAGGACATATAAACATACCCGCAGGTGCGGTGGTGTCACCACCTACAGCTAGACAATAATAAAAATTGCTAAGTAAGAGCAAAAGGAATGTGTATATTTATGATATAGCATTCTAAATCAATATACATACACTATATGATATATAAACATACCTGGAGGAGCGGGGGTGGCCTCTGTCCCAGATGTGGACGCAGGACCAACAACTAGACAATTAAAAATAGATTTTATAAGTAATTGCAAAAAGAATGTGTAGATCAATAATATAACGTTCTAAATCAATATGCATGCACTATAGGACATATAAACATACCCGCAGGTGCGGTGGTGTCACCACCTACAGCTAGACAATAATAAAAATTGCTAAGTAAGAGCAAAAGGAATGTGTATATTTATGATATAGCATTCTAAATCAATATACATACACTATATGATATATAAACATACCTGGAGGAGCGGGGGTGGCCTCTGTCCCAGATATGGACGCAGGACCAACAACTAGACAATCAAACATTGACAATATAAGTAATTTTGACATAAACATGCATGAATATCTGTAATATTACATTGAAAATGGATATGAGTGCAGTATACCTGGAGGTGTGGCAAAATCCACACGGAAGGAGGCATCCGAAGGGGTCTCCGATCTGGGTGCAAGACCGGCCCTCTGAAGCTCCCTACGGAGCTCTCCGGGCGGCAGAACCGCTTTGCCTCTTCCTCTGCCTCTGCCGCGGCTGGAGCTCCTGCCGCCCCTCGCTGCTCCCGACATCGTCATCAAATCTAGATAAACGGTTCGTGGACGTATTAGACAATCATTAAAGTATTGACTATATATGATCTAGAGCGTAAAATATGAAGTAATAATATAACATTACTGATAACCTTTTTCGTTTCGTGGGCGCATCATACATATCTACTTGGATTTCATCGTCGATGTCATTTCTAACCCACGTAACTTCATGATCGGTCGAAGACAACCCGTCCTTCGAAACAGACGGTCGGAGCACTTTAAGCCTTCTCTCTTCTTCGTCCTCATCGCTGTCCTCGTATTCTGGGACATCATAGACATCTCTAGGTTTCCATCGGCATACAACACTCCACCCCGGATGCTTCAAACACTGTGAGTAGTATACTTGGAACGCTTGGTTCGGAAAGATAAACGGATCGTCCTGACCGTAAAATCGAAGTGTGTTCACACTGGTCAATCCATATTCATCTTTCCAAGTCCTAAGACTGCTTCTCCACCTGTCTGTATCGGTTCGTGGATCGTACCAAGTACAGTGGAATATATAAAAGGGTTCTGATCGTCCGGGATAGTGGATGCCGAGTATACAATTTAAGTACCCATAGTAAATCACACCGTCCGATCCTAGCGTCGCAATCCCACTATTCTGAGTGATTCTAGATGTTTCTATGTCCTTAACTTCGAATTTGTATCCAAGGACACCAAATCCTTTGTAATGTGCAACCTCCATACTAGGAAATTGAGCTAAACATCTTGAATCACTCTCAAATGATGCAGATAAGTTCGGATCGTGGATCTAACAAAACAAATTTTACGATAAATACATAACGATACAAGTTTAGATTAAAACTGATAGCAATAAAATGTAATTCGAATAACTTACATGCTCTGTGACCCAATCACAAAAATTATCCTGATGGTATTTTTCCAAACGCTCTTCGTTCCAATCAGGATGCCCCTCACGTACCTCGTTAAAATGAGTTCTATTTTCGACAAATAATTGTGACATTAATATTATGTCATTTCATACACACACAAACACAGATATAACAATTAATCCAAAAGAACTTACTCTCTAATTTGTTCAAGACATACGCAATTAAGCAAGATAAACCGGTATATCTTGTTGATAAACATAGTGTCTACCCTCTTATACTCGGCTTTACCATATGGCCCGTCTTGAATTCTTCGTGGTCGGTTAAGCCTTGTCTCAATGTTCTCGTCCAGATAGCGGGAACAAAATGTGGTTGCTTCATCAAGAAGATAACCTTGCATGATAGAACCCTCTGGTCTGTTTTTATTGCGTATATACTTCTTAAGAGTGTAAAGGTACCTAATGAGAATATGTTGAATAAATAAATACGGGCATACATGACAAAAATAAATTTATAAATTGCGCGAAACGAAAAATTACACGTACCTCTCGACGGGATACATCCATCGATATTGTACCGGTCCGGCTAACTTCGCCTCAGTTGCAAGATGAACCGTCAAGTGTATTATGATATCGAAGAATGACGGTGGGAAAATATGCTCAAACTTGCAAAGTATCAACGCAATAGAATTTTCTAGTTTATCCAGCGTCGCAACCTCCAGCGTTTTAGCACACAACTCCCTGAAAAAACAACATAGGTCGTTGATTACTAGACCAACCGAGTCGGGGAGAGAAGTCCTGAGGGCTAATGGAAGAAGGTGCTCCACGATAACATGGTGGTCATGACTTTTCAGCCCATCGATCTTGCCCTTCACAATTTTTATTTTCTTGCTGAATGATCCTGAGAAACCTGTGGGGACTTTCAAATCATTCAACACCTGCAGGAATCTTTTCTTCTCCGGTTGTGACATATGATAAGCGGCATTGGGAAGTACAAACTTGCCCGGTTTACCCGCTACCGGTTTAGGGTGCAGTTCACTTCTTATTCCCCACTCTTGTAGATCCATCCGGGCATTCATGTTGTCTTTCGATTTCCCGTCTTTACACAGAAGCAAGTTAAGTATGTGCTCTGATACTCCCTTCTCTATATGCATGACGTCCAGACAATGACGCACTGAATTTGTAGACCAGTACGGAAGCTCGAAGAAAATGCTTAACTTGTTCCAATATTGTGGTTTGACCTGTCTCGTCGGATCCATCCCGAAGGTCACGTTATTGTAACCATCCCATTTAGCAGTCACGTCCTCTCCGGACAATGGGGATGGAGGCCCAAGAAGCTCCTGATGACCATCAAAATGAACCGTGTCTATGTAAGTGCACGGCGGCGCCCCGGCCGTCAACCCGACGGCCAAAAGCGGAAGCGGTGATAAACTTAAATTTTGCGGACTTAGCAAACCGGCACCACCTCGCACTATAACCCGGATCGAACCATTAACTAGTCCTAGCTAACTACAAGAAAGGGAATAGAGATATACCGAGTGATCCGAGTCCTCCGGTCTTCTCGTCGTCGTCCCGATCTCCTGCGGAAACTCCGGTCGTCGCCTCCTCGCCAGAAGGGCACCACATTGCCTGCGTCTTTTACGGGCTCCCGCCTCTATACCGAGGCAACTCGGGCGCGAAGTTGGCTGCCCGACGCGTCCAAGATTTGCTGTAGAATAGTGTAGCAAGCGGGTCTCTTTGGGGTTTATGAGGAGTTGCCATGATGGAGAAATTGAGCATGCAAAGGAAATGAAAATGGAGCCTCCATCAAAGATTGAGCTCGGCCACTACTGAAAAAGCTCACTGGAAAATAAAGAAATATGAAGCAAGCTTTCTCTCACATGCTGTGAAAAGAAAATGAGCCCATAAAAACTCATTCATTTCCAAAGCAAAATAAAACCTCATCACAACCAACAAATCTCCAGCACAAACATGTGGGGGGGGGGGGTCCACTAAAATGCATGAAAAGAATTAATCCACTCAAATTAAAAACTCACTCCATGCCCAAAACAGTGGCCGGCCAAATCCAATTGCCATCACCAAATCACAAAACCCACACTCAACACACAAATCATCAACAACCATGATGCTTACAAAGTCAAGCCATCATGAAGTAGTCAAGTCAAAAAGGTCAAGGTATGGAGCTCTCATCATGATGCAACAAAAAGCAAAAGCCCCCTCCACAAATACTTATTTGCAACAATGCAAATAAGCCCTCCTCCACCAAACTTCGGCCAATGAACGGAACAATGGAAATCGGCCGAAACGGAAAGCAAACTGGCAACTCCATAAAACTGGTCCCGTAATAAATTACAGGAAAAACCCCGATACTGTGCATACACACCCGCATCTGTATTTCGACCGAAATACAAAATGCAATGAGACAAAACTACACAATCAAATACTAAGATTCGGCTTAAGCCAAAGCCGGCTAGTAAAAACCTTCCGATCATGATCCGTGCAATACCGCACGTATCTGATCGAACCCTGCCATATCTCCATACGGCATCTACAGCGTTTCGCCCGAAAGCCTGAGTAACTGAAAATGTGGTGGACTCTAAAGACTCGTCAATACTATGGCTGTGGATTTAACCACTAGCACGTCAGAGGTATAAGCCAATACGTGACGGGCCACCAGCTATTGACCAAAAGGGACGTCGATGAGCGAACTCATCCTGACAACCCTACTGAGCCTGTCAGTGACAATATCCGTGCAGTCCGGTCCGTTCGTCTATGAGTATCGCATGGCGGGCCTAGGGGGTTGGTAAAAGTCAGACCCCCAAAAGCGGTACAAGTCGTGTCGGAGTGTAGCCCAGAACACCCTGCGATACTACTGGAATACCTACCAGTAAATCTCCTTGCCTTGGCCAAGGACTTCGTGTAATGGCTCTCCTAGACACAGCACGACCTCACCCCCAATACCGGGAGAGACGAACCCCTGAAGATACGCTCACTGCCTCCATGTGGCTCGGGACTGTACCCAACTAAAACCTGTTTGCACGACTCCTTTGAGCCGTGGTAGGGTAGTAATCAAAGTACAGTGGGAACTCACACGAGACAAATGACGATCCCCAGGTCGATGAACTAACCTGCACACATGTCACCAGGGAACTGCCATCTGACGTCTGGTATATGACCAACTAGCATGTTCCCGGCGAGTCCTGTCCGGTGTACTCATAACCCAATGAGCACCTGTATACATCTTAGGTGATCCAACTGACACCAGTGGCTTGTGAGACCGGCCACCGCCCCTCGTCGGGGTCTCGACTGTATACACTAGTCTACTAATGGAGTATCGATGCCCGGTCTCGAAACTCCCACGACTAGGGACCTTTTAAGGATATGCTTGTAGACCCCCAGCTCCCACTTATATGATCGCCCTCATACTGCTGGTGGTCAAGCAAGAATCCTAGGGGCTCTATCAACGTGTAATAGCGACGTCTCAGGTCACCTAAAGCAGTACACGATGATAAAGGTAAACCAGATAGCATACTATCATCTCGAGTAAGACTGTCCTACTGGGATAGGTCCTCCCTCAATCATTACAATCACGTACCTGTGACCTAATAATTGACTCTGAGGGCACTATCTCCAACAATCTCCCACTTGCACTCAAGGCTAATTATTGCGATGTCGCATACTCACAGCCCGTGTGATACCGAACATCCAACTCCTCTACTAGTCAGTCTCACAAAGCTCGTTTGCGGAACTATTGCGTTCGAGGAATAGCCTCAGTGAGTGGATCCGCTTAGTTGTTTCTTTCTATGTCTCTCTATATCTCAAGTTCGCGGAGAAAGCCATCTCCCGAAAAGAGCAATACCTGTCTCAGAATATGTCTGGATGTCTAATGGGACATAGCTCATAAATGAACTCCAAATCCAAACTTCTTAGACTGTATCCTCAACTGAACTTAATCAGTATCCTGCGCCATGCCTCCCTCAATATTGCCTTGGATCACCTGTCCAAAATACTGCCCCTCGTGAGAGGGAAAACTATAACTCTGACAACCTCCTTGTCGTCCAAGTCACCTTGGAAGCCTGGAATGATAACTGTCTCCTGAATAAGGCTGTCGTTATCATATCCCTAGAACATCTACTTATGTTCTAAAACTGCTTCCGACCGTTTCTCCAGGATTGGATTAATGTCAACTTATTGCATCTAGTGCAAGAACAACATCTGGTGTGGTACTTGACATCTCATGATTGACTTAATTGCCTAAGCAAGTGATCTGCCAATCATGCACGTCCCTCTCCCCTTTAGTCTGTAAGACACCTTTGGAGAGGGTGACTCCATTACCTGCAGGTACACTACCGTGCCAGGAGTCGTCCATCCTAAATACTCTTAGAATGCTGTCAAGTACCCTGATTGGGAAACCACCCAAATCTAGATCTAAAACCATAGATCCAGTAACCAGTATGTCAGATATAAAATCCATTTCCTTTGTGGAGAAACCACTGTGTGACGACCAAAGTATAACCGATTGTAGTATAGGAGTTTCTTTTCCTATTCTGTGTATGTCATCCAGATACCAGGACATCACACCTTACTACCTTCTCAACAGATCCATCCCCTATTCTGATGAAGTCAAATCCATGACTGTCACGTCAGCAATAGATGATCTATCTCCGCTACATCTGCTTTAGTCTATAAATAGACATAAGCTACCTGTCCACCAATGCTTCCGCTGCTCCCACTGACTACGACAACCCTCTGGCAGAGTCATATACACGTACACTTCTGAAGCCAGTTCAGAACGACGCTATACTCATCCTCCTGCCGGGTCTCGCAGCCTGGAACAGCAGCAATGGCAAGTGTGGGTAAACAAGAACCTCCCTGTCACCGTCCTTGAGGCTACCGGAGTACCTCTCGGGTGCCTGAAGTTACCCACCTTATCTGCGGAGTGGCCAATGGAATGTCAATCCAGATTGAATCTTTAGGTTCCTTATCAAATCTTCAGCAATCGTTTGTGGTTCTGGAGTCACTTCCAGTTCTACCATACTCCCACTACAGTTTTCTGAAAAAGTCCATTTTATTTAAAACTGTGGCGAGTCTAGAACAATATTGCTATTGTTCATCCAGATGGTAGAAAATCAACCCTCGTCATAGCCTGGGTCAACCCACAAACAGCCATTACAGAAACGTGCCTTGAGTTATCCAGAGTCTGGTTTTAATCATAAGCCGGACAACTCCCCGTACCTTAACATCGTTAAGATACGAACTGTTCTATATCCAATATAGGACCAGAGGCACTGATTTAATTGAACCAGATTCAAATCATGCAGCTGTCTCCAGTGCATGTCAACTAAATGGAAGGAGGCCGATCAGCGTTACTCAACTTAGGAATGCTTCCAATTATGAATAACCTGAAAGAGAAGCAAGATCTCTTAATCATTACTATCAACTGAATACCATGCACAAGTATCTACATCTTCGATCTCTTTGAAGAATCCCGATACTTGCTACACCTGGTTCTCTACTCTATTCAAATACCTACAACTTCTCAAAATTCGGACCCTGTGTTTCCACGAAACACCTGTCTAAAAACTAGAGAAGTCATAAGTAAACCGAATATAGTACGAGGACCTACCCCTTTGTCCTGATGGACCCTGGACAACATACAATACTCTGTATAAGTCCCTTGAGTCTGATAACTCATTCACTGTGTGTCGTAGGTTGAAAACTGTACTTATGGTTAAGAAGAATTACAGCGCTGTTTAATGCTCCTTACCTAACCATCCACTGATATAGGTAAATGTCGTAGACATAATTTCAGAAAGGTATATCTCACTCTATGAAAATAGACGTACAGATATATCAATTTGAAATTGGTGCATAAAAGCGGATATTCAAAACCAAATATTTGCCGACCGGCAAACAACCCAGGTGATTTCCCCAAATATCACCGATTACAACGAATCCCGATATAATGAGGATGATCACCCAATTCCCAATAACCTACTCCCACTCATCATCTGTAAAACCATACAGATGTGAGAATCATACTTGGTAAATACATACCCTGGAGCAAGTGTCTAACTGGGAAATCAGTTTTCCTTTAACAGTACACAGTGAAACTGAAACATTGGAATGTTTCGATGGGGTATCCTGGTATTCCTAGTAATGCCTCTTCCAGATTCACGACTGTAACCGTATAATTCTTTGCCACCTCTCCAAATCCCTTCATATGTCTTTAGTCATTACCTTCTGCACACCCCTTTAGGCCAACTGGTTTTCTTCCTTCCCTACCGTTCGGCACCAGCCTATGGTTTGGAAGAAGACTATCCAATAAGCATAATGGGTGTACTGTCCCAATCCTAGGAACACTCGCTATGCGAGAGAAGGTGAAGATAAAAGACACCTGAATAAATCTTATTCCTATTTCTCCTGAACCAGAATCCATCCCCGAACTGGAACAAGTTCCTTTCGAGTTCGTATATAACCATACGATGGAGTATCCAATAAACCGTGGATCTTCGTAGTGATACGGAGTGTCCTGGAGAAATGCAAAGGTGATTTTAGGATTGGCGAAGGAATACTTGGTTTGGTCGTGAATATCTGTTGCAATTTACTTTGCCCTCTTACTGATCCCTTTCTTTGTCTTAACTCAATACCTTCTGCACACCATCGTTATGCTAATTGGTTTTCTTCATTCCCTACCGGTCGGCACCAGCCTAAGGTTTGGAAGAAGACAATCCAATTTGCGTAATAGGTGTACTATCTCCTAAACCAAGGAGTACTCACAACCTGAGAGAAGGTAAAAGGAAAAGACAACTGAATAGTCCTATCCGTTTTCTCCAGAACCGGAAACCATCCTCGAATAAATCCCTTCGAGTTCGTATCTAACCATACGATGGTTTTGTCCAATGGAAGTGGACGTTCGTAGCAATACGGGGTGTCCTGGAGAAAAGGGTAAAAGTAGGAGTGACAATGAGGTTTGCAACTCTGACAATCCAAAAGCCAGTGTTAAGAAGGTTCGGTCAACTTGGTCACTGAGTCATTGTCTTAGGGTCGGGTCAATGGTCGCTGCCAAAGAGAGAGAGAAAAGAAACACTCAGCGTGCACTCTAACCTAGATCAGAATGGTTACCAATTTATCTAATCTGGAAACCTCCCACTGTACCGTCAAATTCTCCTCCAAACCTGAAAGAAGAATTAGTCGGGATCACCCGAGGAGTAAACTAACTCATCAGTGGGAATCGGGATCCAACTCTCATCGCATGACAACGTGACGGAATCCGCTCACGGTATCACACTCCAGAAGGTATGCGCATATCTGGCAAGTTTCAGTACTTTTGAAACTCCCGATGTGATTTCTGCCCCATGCTCTTATGACCTTGACTTTGGCCAACATATCATAAGTCACATGTCAAGTTCTACCCGTCATTCTCCAGGTTAATTTGAATCCACCCGTACATACCCTTGACTTTGGCCAAAATGGCAGTACGACTGTCCCAAACCAACGCATCTATCTATGCTGCATATGAATACCCCAATAGCTACCAATCACTGTGCCTTGACTTTGGCCAACATACACAGCTTGAATACTATTGACCACCCATATGAAACGACGGAGGGCTACGAATGGTTTCTGGCGAAAACCTTTAACGTAATGAACTTGATATCGTCGAAGGAACGGATAGCTTTTTAAAATATAGTGACGAAAACCTTCGCTAAAGAGGTCACTCCCGGTGAAGGGATCTCGGCTCTTTCCCCGTAGAATGAGGTGCAGGATATTCCAACTGAATACCGCGATGCAAAGCAAAAGTAATCGGCTATAGTGAAGTTAATGCCCTGACGCAAACTTTTTGTCCAAGGGGTCACTCCCGGTGAAGGGATCTCGGCCCTTGCCTCGTCGACTGAGGAGCAGGATATTCCAACTGAATATCTCGATGCAAAACAAAAGTGAACGTCCTTGCAATAACAGCTTTTTGAAAAGTGTTCCAACAACATCAGATTAGGTTTGTTTTAACTTGCATTGATCCGAATCAATGCAGTCCCATCAATTGATCACACCAAAAAGAACGAAAATATACTGATGTACGTATATGCCATCCGCATTCGCCACTGGGTCCCGTCATTACCCGTTAGGTTAGCTTACTAACGACAGAGCGGGGACTGGACTAGCGCGGATGCAAAACATATACTACATCTACTAATATATATATACCAATATATTATATTTCGCTCAAGGCGTGAAAGAAATGCAACATCACAGAAAATGTACAGCATCATAGAAACAATACAGATATCTGGGATCCTCGGGTTTCACAGAGCCACTACTGAAACCCGACATTCCCTTGGTCGTGTGGATAGCCTGTGCAATGAAATCCTAGACCCCTACGGGCGCGGCAAGTTACCCGCCAAAACCTGAAGCGAGGCAGCCCCCTTCAGCGCCGTGAATGGACCACCCAGCACTTCACGGAATCCGGTAACTTGGGCACCCCTCCTGGGTCAACCTGTACCCCCTACGAGTGCGGCGAATAGCCCGCCAACCCTAGAGTGAAGCCCCCTCCGTCTCAATGCCATGAGATGCGGGCTTGTTGCCCTCCAGAACCCGGCTATCCGTGCACCCCTCCGCGGGGTAATCCTAGTACAGAAAGTAAAATATACATACACCGGGAACATCGACCGCAACCAGGTCGTGCCCCAAAAATAATAATACAAACTGGCAGTGACGGCAGTCCACATGTCGGACGCTCGCCCCGCAATATCAAATGTACATAATACAATCACAACTGTACTAGCATTGCATCCAGGCTATCCCCCACGACCAATCCGCAACATCACAGCAAAAACAGAACATCAACGTGAAAGTCACGTTCGCAAATCCGTCTAACCGGGCTATAGCAGTTAGACCGGATTTACCGATCAAGTGACATTCACGGTCGCAGATATAATGTAAATACTGTGAAAAATGTGTTTAAAATATCCGATCAATCAAACTTTAAAAAGTGGGCCCCCAAGTATTACTGTAGCAGATAAAGAAATTCTGGGCCCAATGTTATTATTCCAAAACCCATATTTTAAGCCCATAAAGCTACTGAAGAAATTTGACAAAGCAAGGACACCTCTCGGCGGCGGAACCGCGGCCCCAGGGGGGGTTTGGCCGCGGTTCCGCGCTCAGGTCGTCGACTTATTTCGTCGAATTTCTACAGTGGGCTTACAACCTCCAGTGCATCACTATTTTACAACCTGAAAAAATTTTCGACATCAAAAATTTCCAACAGAAAACTGATGCTAACAAAAATGTAGTTTTGGAACATTCGATCGATCGAAACAGAAAAACACACTACACCAAGCTAGACTAAGTTAATGGCGAGGCTCTGATACCACTGTAAGTGCACGGCGGCGCCCCGGCCGTCAACCCGACGGCCAAAAGCGGAAGCGGTGATAAACTTAAATTTTGCGGACTTAGCAAACCGGCACCACCTCGCACTATAACCCGGATCGAACCATTAACTAGTCCTAGCTAACTACAAGAAAGGGAATAGAGATATACCGAGTGATCCGAGTCCTCCGGTCTTCTCGTCGTCGTCCCGATCTCCTGCGGAAACTCCGGTCGTCGCCTCCTCGCCGGAAGGGCACCACATTGCCTGCGTCTTTTACGGGCTCCCGCCTCTATACCGAGGCAACTCGGGCGCGAAGTTGGCTGCCCGACACGTCCAAGATTTGCTGTAGAATAGTGTAGCAAGCGGGTCTCTTTGGGGTTTATGAGGAGTTGCCATGATGGAGAAATTGAGCATGCAAAGGAAATGAAAATGGAGCCTCCATCAAAGATTGAGCTCGGCCACTACTGAAAAAGCCCACTGGAAAATAAAGAAATATGAAGCAAGCTCTCTCTCACATGCTGTGAAAAGAAAATGAGCCCATAAAAACTCATTCATTTCCGAAGCAAAATAAAACCTCATCACAACCAACAAATCTCCAGCACAAACATGTGGGGGGGGGTCCACTAAAATGCATGAAAAGAATTAATCCACTCAAATTAAAAACTCACTCCATGCCCAAAACAGTGGCCGGCCAAATCCAATTGCCATCACCAAATCACAAAACCCACACTCAACACACAAATCATCAACAACCATGATGCTTACAAAGTCAAGCCATCATGAAGTAGTCAAGTCAAAAAGGTCAAGGTATGGAGCTCTCATCATGATGCAACAAAAAGCAAAAGCCCCCTCCACAAATACTTATTTGCAACAATGCAAATAAGCCCTCCTCCACCAAACTTCGGCCAATGAACGGAACAATAGAAATCGGCCGAAACGGAAAGCAAACTGGCAACTCCATAAAACTGGTCCCGTAATAAATTACAGGAAAAACCCCGATACTGTGCATACACACCCGCATCTGTATTTCGACCGAAATACAAAATGCAATGAGACAAAACTACACAATCAAATACTAAGATTCGGCTTAAGCCAAAGCCGGCTAGTAAAAACCGTCCGATCATGATCCGTGCAATACCGCACGTATCTGATCGAACCCTGCCATATCTCCATACGGCATCTACAGCGTTTCGCCCGAAAGCTTGAGTAACTGAAAATGTGGTGGACTCTAAAGACTCGTCAATACTATGGCTGTGGATTTAACCACTAGCACATCAGAGGTATAAGCCAATACGTGACGGGCCACCAGCTATTGACCAAAAGGGACGTCGATGAGCGAACTCATCCTGACAACCCTACTGAGCCTGTCAGTGACAATATCCGTGCAGTCCGGTCCGTTCGTCTATGAGTATCGCATGGCGGGCCTAGGGGGTTGGTAAAAGTCAGACCCCCAAAAGCGGTACAAGTCGTGTCGGAGTGTAGCCCAGAACACCCTGAGATACTACTGGAATACCTACCAGTAAATCTCCTTGCCAAGGCCAAGGACTTCGTGTAATGGCTCTCCTAGACACAGCACGACCTCACCCCCAATACCGGGAGAGACGAACCCCTGAAGATACGCTCACTGCCTCCATGTGGCTCGGGACTGTACCCAACTAAAACCTGTTTGCACGACTCCTTTGAGCCGTGGTAGGGTAGTAATCAAAGTACAGTGGGAACTCACACGAGACAAATGACGATCCCCAGGTCGATGAACTAACCTGCACACATGTCACCAGGGAACTGCCATCTGACGTCTGGTATATGACCAACTAGCATGTTCCCGGCGAGTCCTGTCCGGTGTACTCATAACCCAATGAGCACCTGTATACATCTTAGGTGATCCAACTGACACCAGTGGCTTGTGAGACCGGCCACCGCCCCTCGTCGGGGTCTCGACTGTATACACTAGTCTACTAATGGAGTATCGATGCCCGGTCTCGAAACTCCCACGACTAGGGACCTTTTAAGGATATGCTTGTAGACCCCCAGCTCCCATTTATATGATCGCCCTCATACTGCTGGTGGTCAAGCAAGAATCCTAGGGGCTCTATCAACGTGTAATAGCGACGTTTCAGGTCACCTAAAGCAGTACACGATGATAAAAGTAAACCAGATAGCATACTATCATCTCGAGTAAGACTGTCCTACCGGGATAGGTCCTCCCTCAATCATTACAATCACGTACCTGTGACCTAATAATTGACTCTGAGGGCACTATCACCAACATTCTAACCTATAGGGGTGGTCTGGAGGCAGAAAACGTCGATGGCCGCAATAACAAACCTTCCTGCTAAAATTCAAAAATTTTGATGTTGTGTGTTCATGGCAATGAGGACATGCTTTGTGACCATGTACGGACCAACCTGAAAGCATTCCATACGCAGGAAAGTCATTAATTGTCCACATTAAAGCCGCACGGAGTATGAAGGTTGTATTTGTGTTTGAATCATATGTCTCTACACCATCAATGAACAATGTTTTCAGCTCCTCAATCAGAGGTCGGAGATAGACGTCGATATTGTTCCCCGGTGAGTTTGGTCCGTCGATAAGAAGAGACATCATAAAGTATGATTGGTCCATAGCCAACCAAGGCGACAGATTATAAATTATCATCACAACGGGCCATGTACTGTGACTTCCAGCCATATAGTTGAATGGGCAGAAGCCATCGGCAGCCAGTCCGAGCCGGACATTGCGAGGATCGCTACTGAATATTGCGTGCCTCCTATCGAAATCCTTCCATGCCGGTGAATCTCTTGGATGGCTCATTTTTCCATTTTCGCTTGGAGGAGCACGGTGATGCCAAATCATTGCCTCGGCTGTTTTCTTGCACCTGAATAGCCTCTGTAGCCTCTGTGTTATGGGAAAATATCGTGCTATCTTCACAGGTATATCAGGCTTCTTATCAGAATCTTTCGGCTTATACCTGGCCTCTCCGCATGTTGGACACTCTTTCAAATCTGAATTCTCTTTCCGGTACAACACGCAATTTTTAGGACATGCTTGAATCTTCTCGCACTTTAGACCCAAATCAGACATCATTTTCTGGGCTTCGTACCAGCTTTCGGGCACATTATTTCCCGGAGGCATAGAATCTTTCAAGAACGAAAGAAGCATTGTGAATGACTTGTTGCTCCATCCATTTAGGCACTTAATTTGGAAAAGTTGGACGAACCATGAGAGGGTGGAATACTTCGCATTCTTATAAATTGGTTTCCTAGCATCATTCATGAAATTTTCATATTTATCCGCACGCGGTCCTTGACCGGAAGGAATGTCATCTTCGGTACGAATAGATTCACCTAGGGCAGCCTCTACCATATCCTCCATTTCTTCTGATGGAAATAAATTTCCGTATCCTGCCGTATTACCGAATTCTTCTTCTCCTGCCGCATTATCGTGTTCTCCTTCTTCTACCGCAGTACTGCATTCTTCTCCTTCCCCGTGATATTTCCAAGTTGAATAAAGTCTAGTAAACCCATGTTTTACAATATGAAGCTCTGCCAATTCTACCTTCTGCCAGTACTTATTGCCACATCTATCGCACGGACAGAGAATCTTCTCTATTATGATCTTATTATGTGCTCGTGCAAATTCAAGGAAAGCAGCAACTCCTGCGACAAACTTAGGTTGCAAACGTTGTTTCCAATCCACATACATCCAGTCCTTAACTCTGACGTACTCATGGGCCATGTTAGACTGAATAACATATAAATTGTAGGTTATGCTGACTATATTGAGAAATATAAGAACGGGATAGTTACTGACAAAGGAGAAAATCCATTATATGCTTTGTGTGTGCGTTTGTCGTTGAAAAGAATAAATTATCGCACGTTATGTTGACCGATAGACGGGGACTAAGTGGCGCTTTTAGTTTCATATATGGGTATCGATGGGAATATGAAGGTTTCATATTATCATATATTGGTTTTAACTCGAACATCTCGAATCGCTCTCTGATTATGCGTTTGTATGTATGTGTTCCGGCTGTCGGGGGTAGGCTTCTATCCCATTAAGAATGTATAGAGCGAACGCCCATCACTTGTGCTTTCAACCGTTTCGAGTAAATTTCAGCAGCACCTCCCTGCTGTTCTTCGAGTACACTGTAATAGAATAGATAATCATTTCAAAGCTGTGAAACAACGTTGAAATGAACATCTAATCTATCTTTGTACACGGAGAACCAGCGGAAAGATACCGACGAAATATCTCGAAACGGATGAAAACACAAGTGAATGAAGGCGTTTGCTTTATACATTCTTAACTTGTCCACACGGGACAAATCTATGGGTTACCATACGATTGAATTTTCTCGTCGCGTAGACTATACGACGGTTGTTAGTATCGAGCTATACTGTCCGATATTTAACAACCTTCGTATAGTTCTAGGTCACGACGAGCATCGCACGTATGTTAACCGATAGACGGGGACTAAGTGGCGCTTTTAGTTTCATATATGGGTATCGATGGGAATATGAAGGTTTCATATTATCATCGAGTATCATATATTGGTTTTAACCCGAACATCTTGAATCGCTCTCTAATTATGCGTTTGTATGTATGTGTTCCGGCTGTCGGGGGTAGGCTTCTATCCCATTAAGAATGTATAGTGCGAACGCCCATCACTTGTGCTTTCAACCGTTTCGAGTAAATTTCGGCAGCACCTCCCCGCTGTTCTCCGAGTACACTGTAATAGAATAGATAATCATTTCAAAGCTGTGAAACAACGTTGAAATGAACATCTAATCTATCTTTGTACACGGAGAACCAGCGGAAAGGTACCGACGAAATATCTCGAAACGGATGAAAACACAAGTGAATGAAGGCGTTTGCTTTATACATTCTTAACTTGTCCACATGGGACAAATCTATGGGTTACCATACGATTGAATTTTCTCGTCGCGTAGACTATACGACGGTTGTTAGTATCGAGCTATACTGTCCGATATTTAACAACCTTCGTATAGTTCTAGGTCACGACGAGTATCGCACGTATGTTAACCGATAGACGGGGACTAAGTGGCGCTTTTAGTTTCATATACGGGTATCGATGGGAATATGAAGGTTTTATATCATCATCGAGTATCATATATTGGTTTTAACCCGAATATCTCGAGTCGCTCTCTAATTATGCGTTTGTTGTGCATTCGTGTTGTATGTGTAACATGATTTTAAACCATTGAGATCAAGATTGATAGAACTGATCATCCTACATTGCAATAGCATTCATCAACCAAAAACTATTATTGCAATAGTATACATCTATAACAATCAACAATTAAAACTATAAATATAGGATACTGATATCATAAAGCGTTATGAGACACCTCATCTGCCACGTGTCGTGATCATGGAAATCGCTAATATTGAGTTATGAGACACCTCATCTGCCATGTGTCATGGTTACATATTTGTTAGGGACACGGCTATTTGTGTGCGGCTGCACGCTTGTGTAAAGATTTGTAATGTTAAAAAAATGTGATTTTTTTTTATACATTGGAAAGAATGAATAGGAATTGATCTTTACATTGTTAACCTCTTTTAGTTTTTCTTTAGGAGCGGTCTCTCATATCTTAGTTGAAATATTTTCTATGTTTGTTATGGTCTTACTCTCACATAAACTATCAATATCATGCTACAAGAGAGTGAAAGAAATAGCATGCATGGTGTGTTCAATGTATGATAAACAAGTACACTTCTAATAGTTTTTAAATTTGAGAAGTCCAGAGTGTATGGAAGGAGTTGAATAACAGAAGCATAAGGGGCACAACATTTTTTTCTTAAATTCTGGATACATTCTAAAATCTTCAACAGCAATTGGAGTGTATTTCGCTGTGAGAGACTCTTCAAAGAAATGGAGGAAGAAGCACTAAAGAAAAAAGAGAGAAAAATAAGAATATAAAGTTGAAACTAAACTTGAGCTATCCGCTGAAATCATAAAGCATAGGAAAGTTGATTGAGTCTTGATCTATTGCTCTTTCTTTGCATTATCTCGTATGTCCATTTATAGATTTTAATGCCACATGAGATGTATAATCTGTCAGCTCCCTATGGTTGTATTAATGTCAGCTCTTACACAATATGGGTATCTGCCTTACCATTAAGACAACTATGGAATATGTTAATTTAAAATGTAAGGCTAGCTATCTATGTATTCTGAGGGACTGCTTGCATAGAACTTAGCTTGATCCTCTCAATTATTACACATAAATATGCTGACATGCCTCTCATAACCCTAACCCCAGCCCCACAGTAACCCTAACCCCAGCCCCAACCCCAACCCCAGCCCACCGTAACCCTACCCCTGCCCCACAGTAACCCTAACCCTAGCCCCACCGTAACCCTAACCCCAGCCCCACCCCAGCAGCAGCTGAACCCCAACCCTAACCCTACCCCGACCACGACCCCGACCCCGACCCCGACCGCCACCACGCCCCTGCCCAAACCCAACTCTCGCGCGCGCAACCCAGACCCAGCCATGAATAATCCAAAAATGCTTTAATTTACCTCGAGATTTATACCTGAACGGGTGCGCTGGTGGGCTGGAGCGACGACGGTGGCGAATTGGCGAAGAAACCGGCGGTGGCGACGACGGTGGCGACGAAACCGGCGGTGGCGACGACGGTGGCGACGAAATCGGCGGTGGCGACGACGGTGGCGACTCTGCCCAACGACGGTGGCGACGCGACGGTGGCGATTTGGGGTTTTTCGCGCGCGTTTGAGGGAGAGAGAGAAAATGAGCGTAGGCTTTTCGATTTGGCTTTATTTTAAAACGATATTTACTTGCCCCTACGGATATACCCGTAGGTCCTTTGTTTGCGGCTCCGTAGGGGCAAACACCAAATTAAGAATTAATATTTTTATTCTTAGACGTCAGTGCCCGTAGGGGCAACCTTTTAGCCCTATGGATTAATCCGTAGGGCCAAGTTAAATATGCCCCTACGGATATTTCCATCCGTAGGGGCAACCCCCTATTTTACTAGTGCTAGTATGATACAGTAATGGCCTCTAGGGCATATACACTAACAATCTCCCACTTGCACTAAGGCCATGTACTGGCGTATCGAAGACCTATCATCTCGATTAGCCGCTCGAACTGAGTCTGGGGTAGGGCCTTCGTGAGTGGATCTGCAGTGTTATCTTCTGAATTTACTCTCTTTACCTCGATCTCCCGGCGATCAATAATCTCCCTGATCAGGTGGAACCGCCTCAAAATGTGCCTAGACTTCTGATGGGACCTGGGTTCCTTCGCTAAAGCTATAGCGCCGTTGTTGTCACAATACAGCGGTATTGGATCAACACTGGTAGGAACCACCTGAAGTTCCGTGAGGAACTTCTTCATCCAGACAGCTTCCTTTGCGGCATCGCAAGCAGCTATGTACTCCGCTTCCATAGTTGAGTCAGCAACGGTCTCCTGCTTGGAACTCTTCCAGCAAACCGCCCCTCCATTGAGGGTAAAGACATAACCAGACATGGACTTGGAGTCATCCTTGTCACTCTGGAAGCTGGAGTCAGCAAAGGCCTCAATCTGGAGGTCTTTTCCGCCATACACCAAGAACATCTCCTTAGTCCTTCTCAGGTACTTGATAATGTTCTTTACTGCTATCCAGTGTTTCTCCCCTGTGTTCGACTGATACCGGCTTACAACGCTCAATGCGTATGCTACATCTGGTCTGGTACACAACATCGCATACATAATAGAGCCTATCGCAGATGCGTAGGGTATTGATGACATGCGAGCCCTTTCCAAATCAGTCTTGGGAGACATCTCTTTGGAGAGGGTGATTCCGTGACAAGCCGGTAGATTACCGCGCTTGGAATCTTCCATACTGAATCGTTTCAGTATGGTGTTGATGTACCTTAACTGTGAAAGTCCCAACTGTAGGGTTCCTAGGCACACTAGTGAGGTCTCACAAGCCATCGACCATGGCAATTTCAAATATTCTAGGTGCCGAGAAGCCCGACTACGGATCGTTGGCTAGAAAACTAGGCGAAAAGAAAACTAGTTAACAACTTAGCTAGGGTTTAAACGAAAATACAACCTTTGTAGATCCGGTGCTCCACCTCCATAGCTCCGCAACGAAGTCCCTTTGCTGTCCAAAACATATCTCGGGCTCTAGCGTCGGCTTCGTCGGATAATAAGTGAGCTAGGTCGTCGATGTCCATGCCGAAGATGATCTACGTCGAGGCATCGCTAGAACAAGCTCCAACTTCACCAAGTCGGGAAAACTTGTGAAGGAAACACCCTATACTACTTGGCAAGAGGTAGAGGATGAAGAAATAGAAAATGGGTAGACTTTAGTTTTGGATTTCTCACTAGCTTTCATCACTTGCCATTGGAGTAGCAAGCTTTCTCCATGGAAGAAGAAGATGAAGAAGAAGAAGAAGATATGATAAGTTAAATTAAAAATAGAAAAGAAAATACAATACTTATCATATCTTCAACCATGGTTTAGTGTAGAGACTTAACTTAGGTTAGATGAGTGGTTAGGGTTAGAGAAGAGACAAGAATGGTGGACTTAGTCAAGGTTTCAAGAAGTTTCAACTAAAAACAAAATAAGTCCACCATTTATCTTTCTCTTTATCTTTTCTAAATGAAATAAATAAAAAAATAAATGAATAATCAAATGAAAAGATACCCTAACCACTAACTAACCATGGTTCAATACTTTACACAAAACCAAGAAAGAATGTATCATCAAACATGATACAATGATGTGCACAAAAATATATCACATATACAATGTGCAATACAAGTGAGTAAATCCATTTAAAGTGAACCAATACTAGTTAATACAAAGTAATATATCAAATATATAATTATACATTAAATCATTAAATCAACACTTGATTCAATGATCCGGTCATATCGCATATAACCGGCTAGTATCCAACGTATCGGCTTATCGAATCAATCCTTGATTCGATAACTAGGTTATATCGCATATAACCAATCGATACATTGATCGCGAGAATGGAATAGGGTATCACATACTCGAATTATTCTCGGTCCCGCACATATCTCATATGCGCTCCTATTTCGTTTCGCTTGAGCTAAGAAACCTCTGTGTAAGACTCTAAAGACTCGTCAATACGCCGGCAGCAGATGATGATCATATCAAGCATCCACAAGCCGCAAGCGGTCTGCTAAACGTAACGTCCACCCGGGTATTGAGCGATCAGAAGATCGAAGAGCAAGCCCGCTCACACTCCTGCGAATCCAACCAGTAACACTTAATGTACAGTCCGGTCTGTTCTTCTGATATGTCGCATATCTCGCCAAGGGGTGGTAAACGTCAGACCCCAATAGCTCGATAAGTCATGCCGACGTAAGGTCCATAGCATTCGTGAAACTACTGATAACTCTTACCAGTATATCACTGCAACCCTGGCCAGGGATTTCCTGTTATGGCCAGTCGAGCATAGCACAACATCAACCCCCAATACCGGGAGAGACAAATCCCCTCCTATCGCTCATTGCCTCCATGTGAATCGGGACTGTACCCAAAAACCACCTGTTTGCACGACTCAGTAGAGCCGTGGTAGGGTGGAAATCAAAGCACAGTGGGAGACACACAAGACTCTATGACGATCTCGGGTCAACAGACTAAGCTGTACCAGTGTCACCAGAGAACTGCCATCTGACGTGAGGTATAATACCATCTGGGAGTTCTCGGCGAGTCCGTTCAGTGTACCCAGTCTCCACTGAGCACCCGCATACCATCTTCGATGTCAAACACCAATGGATATGGGATCATCCATCGCCCATCGCATGAGTTGAGAAGATATGCGCTAGTCTACTCTGGAATATCGATGCCCCATCTCGATATTCCCTCGACTAGGAACATTTGAAGGATGTACTCATGGACTATCCAGGCCCCACTAGTACGATCTGTATCACAGTCCTGGAAGTCGAGTACACATCCTAAGGGCTTTATCAACATGTAACAGAGAGACAGAAATTATACATGTTAAGATAAAGAGCAACCAGATAGCGTACTATCATGTCGAGCGAGAAAGTCCTTCCTATATATGTCCCAGCATCCACTACAATATACTTCCAATGTACAGTAATGGCCTCTAGGGCATACATATAACTAACAATCTCCCACTTGCACTAGGGCCACCTGTAGCAGTGGTTGCAGTATCACATACTCAACCATCCCCTAAAAGTCTCTCTTTGGGAAAAAGGCCTTCGTGAGTGGATCCGCCGTGTTGTCCTCTGAGTCTACTCTCCTAACCTCGATCACCCTGGAGATCAACTATCTCCATGATCAGGTGATGCTGCCTCAGAATATGTTTGGGTCACTGATGGGACCAGGGTTCCTGGGCCAAAGCCTCAATTCCAATGTCATACAATGGAAGGAACCTAGTTCATCTTATGAACCAATATACACCCAAACTGCCTCTTTGGTAGTATCATTAATAGCGATATTACCAGCCTTTATCGTCTAGTTTGCCACGGTATCGAGCTTGGAATTCTTCCAACATACCGTCCCTTTACTGAGGGTAAAGACAGTGCCTGTGACTGACATTCAGTCGTCTTTATCACCCTGGAACACTTCCAGTGATTCTCCCCAGGATCGATTGATACAATCTCACTATATATAGTGAGAATCCTAACATCCAATTAGATCTATCTCATAGATGAAAACTCAGGATTTAGGAGGTATCACTTTGATCCTATTTGGAGAATCCTAGTGATAATAGGAGATTGACCGATCGTAGTATAGGAAACTCTTTTCCTATCAAGAGTATGTGGTCTACGTACAATACGAAGATGACCTCCTTACTCTCTACTACCCTTTTGTATATACAAGGTTCGTCTACCAATTTGGTGAAGTCAAACACTTTGACTATCACATCAAAACAGACGTTCCAACTCCGCGATGCCTGCTTCATTATGTAAAGCAACTTGCACACGTTTCCGCTGCTCCCACTGTTTACGAAGACCTCTGGCTGTGTTCTTATAGACGTTCTCTTCTAAATCAGTATTTAGAAAAGCAGTCATGGCACCCAACCGCCAGATATCGTAGTCATGGTATGTAGCCGTGGTAAGTAGGATCTGGACAGACTTAAGCATAGCTACTGGAAAAAAGTTTCATCATTATCCACGCCTGGTCGATGACGAAAACCTTCAACAAGTCTAGCTTTGAAAGTCTCAACTTTTCCATCTACACCAAGTAATCTTCTCAAGATATACTTGCTTCTGATGGGGATTTAACCCTTCAGATATAGCAGCTAAAGTCCATAATTTGCTGGTGTACATGGATTCCATCTCAGACCGCTAAGCATCCAGCCATTCTTACAGAGTCCCTACTCTCGATGGCCTGCTCGAAACTAGTTGGGTCATCATCTCATGATGCAATCCTTGCTCCCACTGTCATCGAGAAACCGAGGTATCTCTCAGGCGGATGAGGAGCCCTACTAGATCGGCGGAGAGGCTGAGGTTCGTCGGGAACTATAGAATCTTATGGTTCTGTCAAATCATCAACTGCAGTTTTGTATAGCTGGAACCTTTCCAGTTCTACAGAACTGATCCTGCCTCGATCTTGTCCGGATTTTGCTTTAAACATAGGCTGGACAACCCCAAATCTTAACTCGCTTAAGAGATGGGTTCTTCCCATACCATATCTTATATGGAGTGGTAGGCAGTGATTTGATTCAAGCCTAATTCAATAGGTATGCAGCTTCTCAAGCGCATAACTCCCAAAAGGAAACAGGTAACTCAGTAATACTCATCATAGAGCCCACGATATCTAATATTGTGTGATTGCTCCGCCCCGATACACCGTTGTGCTATGGTGTATACGGAGGAGTAATGCTGAGAGAGAATCTCATTCTCCTTTAGAATGGTCCAAGGATTCCATGCACAAGTATTCTCTTCCCTGATCTCATCATAGGACATAATACTTATACCCGTATTTTGGTTCTCTACTTTCAACTTGTATTCTGTGAATACCTCAAAAGGTTCGGACTTATGTTTCAACAGGAACATATGACTGAATCTTGAGAGATTATCAGAGAATATAATGAAGTATAAAGAACCATTCCTGGCATGTGTAGACAGGAGACCTTACATACATCATCATGTATCAGTCCCAAGAGTTCATTAACTCTTTCTCTGTTTCCAATAAACAGGGCTAAGGTCTCTAATCTTTGTGACATGACTGGCAAGTTTCACAAGATGTAAATTCAAACTGATTTAAATATGCATCTAAAATGTAACTTCAGCTAGTCGGGTCGCATTGATATGACCTAGTCTACAATGCCTCAAGAACGAATCGTTCATTTCTGAACTCTTCTTCTTGTGTGTGTTCTGTATACAAGGAACTGTAGTTTGATTTAGAACGTCAATGCTTTTAGATAACGTGCCTGAACCGATCAACTTTTGATATAGGAAATGTTCAAAACATTATCCAACAATACAAAATTATATCCTTTCTTTACTAATAAAGAGATTGATATGATTTTGTATATCAGGTTCGGTATCTAATAGCATTTGTTCAGAATCAATGTATTCGTAATACAGGGTGACAGTGACCAACAGACTTGGCTGCAACACTTGCCCCGTTTTCTGCCTCATGAAACTTATCACCCGTTCTCAGTTTTTCTACCTTTTTGTAGCCCTATGTAACAGATTACAAATCTGGGATCCTGATCCGGTATCATATACCCAGGATGCAGAGGATACTGAGAAACAGTTCTTTGTAATGAACACACCCGAAGGAGATGCATCATATGCACTTTCTTCGTTTGGGCGGCATAGGAATTCTGGTATTCCCCTATTTCCTGCTCTGTCTTATAACAATTATAAGTTGGAGCGGGACCAACATTCCCCAGCTCAGTATAACAAGCGGGTTCGGTCAATACATCCATTTTATTATCTTGATTAAGGCGTGATATGGTCGCTACCAAGAGAGAGAGAGAAGAAAACACTCTGCGTGCGCTCTTGCAAGATCAGATTGGTTATATATTTTATCTAATCAGGATGGCTCCCACTTTTTTTATCAAATCTTCCTTCAAACCTTAAAAGGAAAGACTAGCCGGGATTAATTACACTCTACAAGTTTGCCAATCTTTCAGCCAGGCCAATGTCGGTACTTTGAGGGAGGTTCCCCGTGCTTTCGCACGGACCTAATTACTGTAAACCTCGTTTTCCCAGAGGCGTAACCCCGTTGACACCTTTCTAGACACCTACTTGATCGGCTAATTGCAAAGTGCAAAACTCTCCCAGGAGTAACAATTACTCGCAGTGGGTATCGGGATCCAACTATCACATAGAAGGTATGCAATCTCATTGCAAGTTTCAACACTTGAAACTCCCGACAATGGTTTTTACCCCTAGCACCTATGACCTTGGCTAAGGTCAACAAATCATAGGTACTAGTCAAGTTCTACCCGTCATTTCGTGATTAATTAGACCCACCCACATGACCCTTGGCTAAGGTCAACAAAGCCACATGACTGTCCTAACTAATCGCATCATATGCTGTGTAGGAAGACATCACTTAGCTACCGTACACTGTGCCTTGACTATGGTCAACAAACACAGCACGAATACTAAGTACTCTACTTCCTAAAATGACGGAGGGTTGCGAATGGTTTTTGTGAAAACCTTTAACGCTTTGAACTTGATCTCGTTGCGGAATCAAATGGTTTTAAATGGAATGTTTTCGAGCTTTTCTAGTTTTGCTAAAGGGGTCACTCCCGGTGAAGGGATCGTCGGCCCTTTCCTCGTCGAATGAGGTGCGGGATATATCATATATATCACTGTGCAAAGCGGAAACTATAGAAGCGATCAAAGACAAACCGAGGGTTGTAGAATCTGCCAGTTATTGCTAAAGGAGTCACTCCCGGTGAAGGGATCTCTGTCCTTTCCCTATCGAATAAGGTGCAGGATGTTCTATAATGAACACCGCGATGCAAAGCAAGAACTGTAGCTACCTGTTTTATTTTGAAATTCGATTCCACAACATCAATTAGGTTTATTTTCTTTCATTAATCTCATTAATGAATATCCCATCATTTGAGTCCACCTAACCATCACAGATAAATATAACGTACGCTTATGCCATCCGCATTCGCCTCGATGTCCCGTCTGCTCCGTTAGGTTAGGTAACTAACGCCAGAGCGAGGCAGAGCTAGCGCGGGTGTAAAACATAAGCAACGTCTATATAATATATCATATATACTATATATAATACCTGTCACAGAACATCACATGATCACAGATAAATCACAGCAGAAGAAACTTATGAAATATTGGATATACTAGGACGTCCGTGTTTTCAATACGAGCCAGTATAAAACACGGATTCCACGGTCGTGATGAATAGCCAATCCCACACTCCTAGACCCCTACGAGAGCGGCAAGTAACCCTATCAATTCCAGGGTTAGGAGACCCGGACTCGACTCCTCGAGTTGCTCTCCCACTGGACCCCAGAACCCGGTTACTTGTGCTCCCCTCCTTGGGTCTATCCTAGTGCAGAAAAGTAAATAATATACAACAACGGTGACAACTTCCGCAACCTGGAAGTGCCCCAATAAAAGAATATTACATACAAGTTTTTACATGAATGAAAATGAAAAACACTCATCTCACATAAAAACCCCCCGGCTATTCAAACACGACGATCCAATATAACATATCCAGCAACACATAACATCACATGTCATCAACGTAAGTAAATATGCGCATCCTAATTGTCGTTGACATATAGCAACGAAACCGGCGATATCACATATTACACTTACGGTCACAGAAAAGAAAGTGTAAAACTACAACAGTTGGAATCCGCAACCACCTCAGATATCGCATGCCTGACCAAATGAATTCTTAAGACATCGCATGCCTAACAATTATAAACCCCGCATTTTAGTCTCATTATCGAAAACTCTTTTCAATATCAAGTCGTGCAATTCAACAGGATTCCCGACATTCTGATCGAATGCTCGTCGCAAACTTCAGTAGACGGCCACACCCCTGATACCGTCGACGAAGTGCACCGAGGCGGAACACCGCTGCCGCGAGCACCCGAACGGATGCTTTTGGCAACGGGGTTCTCCTACAGTCACTTGGTCGGGGCTATGGAGTGAGGTTGTCTATTAAGTTTACTCAGCGATTATCCGCGTACGCTACGTGATTGCGACGGATTTTTGATCACATCAAAATTCCGTGGCAACCGATCAAGTGAGACTAAACTGCTATGTTTATATCATTCATTCAGTTATCTCATAACTTATTGTGAATTCCAATTATTGTATCATATTCCGAATAAAATAGAAAATACTAAACTTTCCGATCGAGCAATCGAACACCCAAGTTTCCCGAAACAGCTCATCACATGAAACAGGTTTTAAAACATTCAGTTCATGCCTCAGTACCAACGGTCCAGCCGTAGAAGGGTCAAGCCAACGCCTCACATGTGGCACGCCGTACTGCCCCAAACCCGAAGGTTCAAAGGGCAGTTCAAGACGGTCACATAATCGAGTTAAGGTTTGTTGTCTTCCAGAGGGACCATCGCGTTACTTGCACTACTTAGAACGTCTTTAAACCTCGGAAAAATCCAACACATGGAAATTTTCCGTCAGGGGAAACATTGGGTATTTATATCCGGTCGAACTTTTTAACATATTGTAAAATATCCGGAAAGCCACATAGACAAAATCTGATAATCCGATCGAACAATCGAATCCCCAAAACAACCCAGAACATTCAACTCTGGAATAAATTTTAAATATTCCCAGAAAATCCAGAATAATTAAATAGGAATTACTGTGCATAAAAGATGTGATGACATCACCAGGGGACCGCGGAACCGCCGCAGAAGCTGGGCTTCTGCCGCGGTTCCACCGCCGTTTAGATGAATCTTTCGCCTGAGTTTGCACAGTAATTCTTATAATTATTTATTAAATTTTTTAGGCATTTTTAATACACAAAAATCCGCATTTTCGGAAAAAGTCCAGAGAGCATATTCCGGGTAGGGTTTCGGTTCGATCGGGTTTCAAATTCCGTCTAGACTTCGCCTAAGGCTCTAGCTAGGCTCTGATACCACTGTAGGGTTCCTAGGCACACTAGTGAGGTCTCACAAGCCATCGACCATGGCAATTTCAAATATTCTAGGTGCCGAGAAGCCCGACTACGGATCGTTGGCTAGAAAACTAGGCGAAAAGAAAACTAGTTAACAACTTAGCTAGGGTTTAAACGGAAATACAACCTTTGTAGATCCGGTGCTCCACCTCCATAGCTCCGCAACGAAGTCCCTTTGCTGTCCAAAACATATCTCGGGCTCTAGCGTCGGCTTCTTCGGATAATAAGTGAGCTAGGTCGTCGATGTCCATGCCGAAGATGATCTACGTCGAGGCATCGCTAGAACAAGCTCCAACTTCACCAAGTCGGGAAAACTTGTGAAGGAAACACCCTATACTACTTGGCAAGAGGTAGAGGATGAAGAAATAGGAAGTGGGTAGACTTTAGTTTTGGATTTCTCACTAGCTTTCATCACTTACCATTGGAGTAGCAAGCTTTCTCCATGGAAGAAGAAGATGAAGAAGAAGAAGAAGATATGATAAGTTAAATTAAAAATAGAAAAGAAAATACAATACTTATTATATCTTCAACCATGGTTTAGTGTAGAGACTTAACTTAGGTTAGATGAGTGGTTAGGGTTAGAGAAGAGACAAGAATGGTGGACTTAGTCAAGGTTTCAAGAAGTTTCAACTAAAAACAAAATAAGTCCACCATTTATCTTTCTCTTTATCTTTTCTAAATGAAATAAATAAAAAAATAAATGAATAATCAAATGAAAAGATACCCTAACCACTAACTAACCATGGTTCAATACTTTACACAAAACCAAGAAAGAATGTATCATCAAACATGATACAATGATGTGTACAAAAATATATCACATATACAATGTGCAATACAAGTGAGTAAATCCATTTAAAGTGAACCAATACTAGTTAATGCAAAGTAATATATCAAATATATAATTATACATTAAATCATTAAATCAACACTTGATTCAATGATCCGGTCATATCGCATATAACCGGCTAGTATCCAACGTATCGGCTTATCGAATCAATCCTTGATTCGATAACTAGGTTATATCGCATATAACCAATCGATACATTGATCGCGAGAATGGAATACGGTATCACATACTCGAATTATTCTCGGTCCCGCACATATCTCATATGCGCTCCTATTTCGTTTCGCTTGAGCCAGGAAACCTCTGTGTAGGACTCTAAAGACTCGTCAATACGCCGGCAGCAGATGATGATCATATCAAGCATCCACAAGCCGCAAGCGGTCTGCTAAACGTAACGGCCACCTGGGTATTGAGCGATCAGAAAATCGACGAGCAAGCCCGCTCACACTCCTGCGAATCCAACCAGTAACACTTAATGTACAGTCCGGTCTGTTCGTCTGATATGTCGCATATCTCGCCTAGGGGTGGTAAACGTCAGACCCCAATAGCTCGATAAGTCATGCCGACGTAAGGTCCATAACATTCGTGAAACTACTGATAACTCTTACCAGTATATCACTGCAACCCTGGCCAGGGATTTCCTGTTATGGCCAGTCGAGCATAGCACAACATCAACCCCCAATACCGGGAGAGACGAATCCCCTCCTATCGCTCATTGCCTCCATGTGAATCGGGACTGTACCCAAAAACCACCTGTTTGCACGACTCAGTAGAGCCGTGGTAGGGTGGAAATCAAAGCACAGTGGGAGACACACAAGACTCTATGACGATCTCGGGTCAACAGACTAAGCTGTACCAGTGTCACCAGAGAACTGCCATCTGACGTGAGGTATAATACCATCTGGGAGTTCTCGGCGAGTCCGTTCAGTGTACCCAGTCTCCACTGAGCACCCGCATACCATCTTCGATGTCAAACACCAATGGATATGGGATCATCCATCGCCCATCGCATGAGTCGAGAAGATATGCGCTAGTCTACTCTGGAATATCGATGCCCCATCTCGATATTCCCTCGACTAGGAACATTTGAAGGATGTACTCATAGACTATCCAGGCCCCACTAGTACGATCTGCATCACAGTCCTGGAAGTCGAGTACACATCCTAAGGGCTTTATCAACATGTAACAGAGAGACAGAAATTATACATGTTAAGATAAAGAGCAACCAGATAGCGTACTATCATGTCGAGCGAGAAAGTCCTTCCTATATATGTCCCAGCATCCACTACAAAATACATCCAATGTACAGTAATGGCCTCTATGGCATACATATAACTAACACCAACATCCTCTTAGATCTATCACGATAGATCTGGATCCCCAGAATGTAGTTGGCATCGCCCAGGTCCTTCATGGAGAACCTCTGCGACAAGAATCCTTTGACTGACTGTAGCATAGGAATATCATTTCCTATTAGGAGAATGTCATCGACGTACAAGACGAGGAATACCACATTTCTCCCTACAATCTTACTGTAAATGCATGGTTCATCTGGGTTTTTGACAAAGTCGAATTCTTTGACAGTATCATCAAAGCAGATGTTCCAACTCCGCGATGCCTGCTTGAGTCCATAGATGGACTTGAGCAACTTGCATACTTTACCGCTGCTCCCACTCTGAATGAATCCCTCTGGCTGATCCATATAGACGCACCCTTCCAAATTTCCATTCAGAAAAGCCGTCTTTACGTCCATCTGCCAGATCTCATAATCGTAGAAGGCAGCAATGGCAAGAAGGATCCGAATGGATTTAAGCATGGATACCGGAGAAAAGGTCTCGTCATAGTCCAAACCAGGTCTTTGACGAAAACCCTTTGCAACGAGTCTAGCTTTATAGGTTTCAACCTGCCCATCTACACCAATCTTCTTTCTGAAGATCCATTTGCAGCCTACAGGTTTTACCCCTTCTGGAGCAAAGTCCAAAGTCCAAACTTTGTTGGTGTACATGGACTCCATCTCGGTCTGCATTGCATCCAGCCATTTTACCGAGTCACCGCTCTGAATGGCTTGCTGGAAGCTAGTAGGCTCACCATAATCCATGGTGCAATCCTCTCTATCCCCGTCTATGAGAAAACCGTAGTATCTCTCGGGCGGATGAGACTACCTACTACTTCTGCGGAGTGGCGTAGGAATGTCCGGTTCCCCTGAACCTTTTGGTTCTACTAAGGTTTCAGTAATAGCTTGTGGTTCTGGAATTTCTTCCAGTTCTATTGCGCTCCCACTTATCTGATTTTCTAAAAACTCAGTTTCCAAGAAGCGGGCATGACGAGAAACAATGACTTTTTGCTCCTCTGCGTAATAGAAAAGATACCCTTTGGAGTTCTTTGGGTATCCCACAAACTTGCACTGTACTGAGCGTGCCTCGAGCTTGTCCGCATGCTGCTTTTTTACAAAAGCTGGACATCCCCATGTCTTAAAGGATTTAAGACAGGGTTTCTTCCCACTCCACATCTGATATGGTGTGGTAGGCACTGTCTTAGTAGGAACTTGGTTCAAGAGATGTGCAGCTGTTTCTAGTGCATAACCCCAGAAAGATCGCGGTAATTCAGCCTTACTCATCATGGAACGAACCATATCTAATAGGGTTCGATTCCTCCTTTCCGATACACCGTTGTGTTGTGGTGTGTATAGAGGAGTACGCTGAGAGAGAATTCCATTCTCTTTTAAGTAGTCCAGAAACTCGGCACTCAAGTATTCTCCACCTCGATCAGATCTTAGTGTCTTAATACTTTTGCCTGTTTGTTTTTCAACTTCATTCTTGTATTCCCGAAATTTCTCAAAGGCCTCGGATTTGTGCTTCATTAAGAAGACATGTCCATACCTAGAGAAATCATCTGTGAAAGTAATGAAGTATGAATAACCGCTTCGCGCATGTGTAGACATTGGACCACACACGTCACTGTGTATGGGTCCCAAGAGCTCGCTCGCTCTTACTCTGTGTCCAGTGAACGGAGTCTTTGTCATCTTTCCCATGAGACAAGATTCACAAGTGGCATAAGACTGGTACTCGAACGGATCCAAGTATCCTTCTTTATGTAACTTAGTCAACCGTGTCTCAATGATGTGACCCAGTCTACAATGCCATAAGAAAGCCTGATTTAACTCTGGAGACTTTCTTTTAAGTGTGTTCTGGACACTGAATATCTGAGCTTGATTCAATACGTATATACCGTTATTTAATGTACCTGACCCAATCAGTACTTGATTTAGGTGGATGTTTACTACATCGCTTACAAAAGCAAAATCATATCCTTCCTTAGAAAGTAAGGATACCGATATGATATTACAAGTCGCACCTGGTACATACAAACAGTTACGCAGAATCAATATCTGCCCAGTTGTCAGTCCTAGGTGATATTCCCCTACGGATACAGCATGCATGCTCATTCCGTTAGCAACCCTGAGAGTCATATCACCTTTCCTGATAACCCTACGGTTTCTCAGAGCCTGTAACGAATTACAGATATGAGATCCTGATCCGGTATCCAATACCCAGGAAGTAGGGTTAACTGACAAACAGTTCTCTATTACAAACACACTCGAAGCCGAAGCCACAACATGCTTCCAATTCTGGCTACTGGCTTTGCAAGCCCTGCAATCTTTCTGCCATTGTTCATTCCCGTTACAATAGGAACGTCCCTCTTTTACTATATCCAGTCCTGAAACATTTGCCCTTGCTTTTCCTTTTTCTTCCCTGGTTTCTTTCAGGGTATAAGCAGAGGGCAGGGACTGTAGAATTAAGTCAGTACTTGACCCATTCTTCAACGTGGTCTCCAGGTCCGTGAGCTTAAAATAGCTGGTCTCTGTAAGGACGTTGTCCCTTACAGATGACCCGACAGCCAACCTCGCTTGAAGCAATTCGTTCGAGGTCTCATATCTTGCGATACGAGATTGCTCTCCATATAAATCTTTGTTATGGAGGAAGATAGAAACTGAGTCCATCTTCTCGTGCTGCCCCTGGTTTGCACCATCAACTGAGGCTAACACAAGGCACTTGGCTTTCGCACAATCCTTTTCCGATGTCCTTTGGATGTAAACATCCATGACAGGGGAAACTGGACCTGAGACGGCAGGGGTTTGATTAGTTAAGAGGTGTCCCAGCTTGTCATGGGAAATGGACATCTGGACAGATCTTTGCCAGTCATAACAGTCAGATTCAGTCATTTTATTATCTAGATGTAACCTAGGTGCGGTCACTTGGTCGCTGCAATTAAGAGAGAGAGAAGAAATCACTCAGCATGATGCTCTTGCAAGTTTAGAGTAGTTTTTAATTTGTCTAAACAGGATGGCTCCCACTGTCTCTCGAATCCCTCCTCAAAACCAAAAAGGTAGAATTAGTCAGGATCAATCTCACCGTACAATTCTTGCTTAACCGTTCAGCCAGGCCAGTGTCGGTACTTCGAGGGAGGTTTTCCAACGCTTTCGCGAAGTTCCTTAATTCAAGAACCTCTTTTCCCTGGGGGCGTAGCCCCGCTAACACCTTTCTAGGCACCTACTTGGTTTATAGCATTGATCGTTAAGTGAGAAATTTCCCGAGGAGTAGCATATACTCACAGTAGGATCGGGATCCAAATATCATCGTGTGACGAAACTGAAGGAATCCTACCAGGATCATCACACTCCAAATGGTATGCAACACTAGCAAGTTTCAGTACTTTTGAAACTCCCGATGTGGATTTTTGCCCCATGCTCTTATGACCTTGACTAAGGCCAACAAATCATAAGTCACATGTCAAGTTCTACCCGTCGTTGTCCAGGTTGATTTGAACCCACCCGTATATACCCTTGACTATGGCCAACAAAGTAATATGACTGTCCCAAACCAACTCATTCTATCTATGCAACATATGAATACCCACCAGCTACCAAACACTGTGCCTTGACTAAGGCCAACAAACACAGCTTGAATACTGTTGATTATTCATATGAAACGACGGAGGGCTACGGATGGTTTTGGCGAAACCGTGAACGTAGTGAACCTGATATAATCGAAGGAACCTTGATAGCTTTTAAAAGGAGTGGCTCAAGCTTCGCATTTAAAAGTTTGGTTTTGAAAGGAACCGAGTGGTTTTCAAAGTGTTCCAACGACTTATACTTGGTTTATTATCTTGCATTAGTTCTTTTAATGCGTGATATTCTTGCATTAGTTCTTTTAATGCGTCCCATCATTTAATCCTCCCATTGCAGAAAACAACCAAAATATGACGTACGCTTATGCCATTCGCATTCACCACTAGGCCCCGTCATTACCCGTTAGGTTACTTAACTAACGACAGAGCGGGGGCTGGGCTAGCGCGGTTGTAAAACATAAGCAACGCCTAAATAATATCATATAAGATATATTGCAATGATAGCCATTTCAGATCACAGATGAATACATTGGATATACTAGGAATCCGCAATTCGTACGAGCCTGTAACGAAAAGTAGATTACACGGTCGCGGTGAATAGCCAATACCCCACCCAAGACCCCTATGAGTGCGGCAAACTACCCGCCAAGTATCCGAAGTGGAGCAACCTCCCTCAACACCGTGAGTAGGCCACTCGGCACTTCGAGATACCCAGTAGTTTGTGCACCCCCTCCATGGATCTATCCTAGGAGCAAAAACAGTAAAAAGAAATTATACAATGACGGCTACAACCCCGACCCGGTTGTGCGGCCATACAAATAATTATTACATTAATTTACAAATTTACATGAAATGAAAGAAGAGAAAAAAAAACTCTCGTCTCACAACCCCCCGGCTATTCACCCGCGACAATCCAACATATTCATATACACATTCCAATAACATTACAGATCACAGATTTGTATAACCCCCACTAATCGACATATAGCGATTAGCAGACGTTCAATACAAATATCACATCATAGAAAAACCCGTCAGCTTAAGTCTTTTAGAAGTTCGATCAAAAATACGGATTTTCAAGACCCCAAAAATAAAATTTTCGTTCTGGAAAATCTGGGATGAAAATACATATACCAAAATTCCCAAAATAACCCCATAAGCACACTGTAGCAAAGAACAACCAGAGAGGAGCCAGGACAGCCGCGGAATCGCGGCAACAGCAAGCTATTGCCGCGTTTCCGCGACGCAATGAAAAGATCAGGTGATCATTTTTCTACAGTATATTTTAAAAACCCTGAGTCGATTTTTGATGCATGATTTATCATTTTTACAGAACATAAAAAATCGACAGCAAGTTTGAAAACGGGGTTCATTTCGGGACTTTTTCTTTGATCGATCTTCTAGCTACTTTGCTAACATGTTAGATAGAGTTTAACTAGGCTCTGATACCACTGTAAGTCCATGCTACCTCTCCCGGTACTTACGGGCTTACGGAATTTGGTGAAAAATGATTTTTAAGAGGTGGTAACATGGACTCAAAACCCGGATCTTTGTTAAACTGCTAACTAACAACCTAACAAGAGTTTACCTACTCGGTTAGGGGGCTATACCTTTCTTGAACTCGTTCGTCTTCAACTCGTCCCGGAGTTCAGATCGGCCTCACCTCGTCGTCTCCTTGCGTCGAAGATGGATCCACCCGAAAGCTTCTACCTTTGGCTTGTTCTTCGGACTTTGAAGAAACTAGATCACTTGGCTTGCTAGGCCTTGTGAGCTAGAATGAGTAGAAAAGAGTATGTTGGGATTTTGCTCTATGGTTCTTGCTTCTCAACACATGAGACAAGTGAACCATAGACTAAAGAGAGAGAGCAAGAGGAAGAGGGTGAGATCAAGAGCATGAGAGCTCAAAACCAAGAGAGAGAAAGGTCAAGCAAGAATGAGCCTCTCTTTTGTCTTTCACCCTCTCATAATCCAAAAGCATCATTAGCCATAATGTCAATAAAGTATTATGTGATGGTTCATATCATGACAAAGGCAATATCATTTCCATGCAATCATTTTGCAAACTACAACAAGCAAGCAAAAGTCTTTGCATGAAAATGACAACCATTGTGATGATGATGGTCAACTAGTCCAAGCTAGTCAACCGGTCAACAAAGTCAACAAGTCAACAAAGTCAACCCTCCAACAACCATGTCACTATAATACTTAATTAATATTATTGCTAAATATATATATATATCTCATATTCTAATTAGGGTTGAACAAAAAGTCAATAGTCAACAGTCAACCAGTCAACAACCCTAATGAGAATCCACTGCCTCTGTCTCTCCGTCAACTGTGCATACACACCCGCATCCGCGTTCCGAGGAACACGGATGCAAAATGGATAAAACCAATCCCAATACGTACACTAGGATCTGGCTTAAACCAAAGCCCGCTAGTGTAAACTGTCCGGACACTAAACGTGCATAAGTGTACGGATGTGACTGAACCCTATCGCAAAACCATGCGACCTGTCGCAAAACCATGCGACCTCTACTCTTTTGCCTGAAGGCGAATAGCTTTCTGTGTGGGACTCTAAAGACTCGACACTACGCTGGCAGTGGGTTTAACCACAGACCGCAAGCGGCACTAGCTGTGCGTAACGGTCCCCAGGTAGATGCCGACAAGAAGACTGACGAGGTGAAACCCATCTGAACTCCTACTGAGCCTGAATGTGACAATCTCCGTACAGTCCGGTCTGTTTGTCTGATACATCGCATGGCGGGCCTAGGGGGCGGTAAACGTCAGTCCCCTAATAGCGGTATAAGTCGTGTCGGAGTGAAGCCCAAAACACCCTGAGATAACACTAGAAGCCTACCAGTATATCTCGTTTTCCCTGGTCAGGGACTACTCGTGTAATGGCTCTCCTAGACACAGCCCGATGTCAACCCCCAATACCGGGAGAGACGAATCCTGTCTAATCGTCACTGCCTCCAAGTGCTTCGGGACTGCACCAAACTACTACCTGTTTACACGACTCTTTTGAGCCGTGGTAGGGTAGTAATCAAAGTACAGTGGGAACACACTCGAGGCGAAGTGACAGTGCCAAGTCAGCGGACTAAGCTGTACTCATGTCACCTGGGAACTGATAACTGACGATAGGCATAATACCAACTAGTCAGTTCCCGACAAGTCCTGTCCAGTGTACTCGTAACCTAACGAGCACCCGCATACTATCTCAAGTACGACGTACTGACGGCTGTGGGACAGACCGTCTCCCATACTGGGATGAGAAGCGCATGCGCTAGTCTACTCCGGAGTATCGATGCCCTGTCTCGATAGTCCTGCGACTAGGGACCTGCATAAGGATGTGCTTATAGATTACCCAGCCCCCACTAGTGTGACTGCCATCACAACGCTGGTAATCAAGAAAAGATCCTAAGGGCTCCACTAATGTGCATAGGTGATATACTAAAATAAACACATGTACACATTGAAGTAGAAACAAACCAAGTAGCATACTACTATTTTGAGAAAGATTGTCAATACAAGGTGAATACCCCAAGCTTCCATTAAGTAATATACATACTAGTATGATACAGTAATGGCCTCTAGGGCATATACACTAACATCGAGACCGCGACAAGGGCGTCACTGGATGCATCGAATGCTTCACCCTCCTCCATCGGAACGGTCTCGCCACCCGTAGCCTCATCCCCTGACTCCACGAGAATCGTCATGACACTCACAGCGCCCGGCAATGGCAAGGAGCCGCAGGGGGAAAGAGCGACGATTGGAGAAGTGCCCGACTCTTGAGAAAAAGTGGCTACCTCGGGCTCTGCGATTGGGGCTGTCTCACCTACCGCTACCTTAGGCTCGGTGGTTGCCGCCACGTTACCCACCACTTCCTCGGCAATACTCAGCCCTGTAAGATAGGATATATGAGAAGCTGAAAATTAAAACTTTGACAAAAGAACCCAATGTCACGTTACCTTAGGTCGGTTTTTCGGTTGCTTCCCGAGCAGTACGTGCTGCCTGTCTGTGGGCGATAGACAAGGCAGCCGAAGCATCCTCTGAAGGAGCAGGGGCAAGGGTAGCAGCACTTGAACCTGCACCCGCAGCCAAGGCAACGGTACACTCTCTTGCCGCGCGCATTCTACGCTACCTTTCCGCCCGGGCCGTGAGGGCAGATCTTCTAAAGACCTCCGTCAATGGGACGTCATCGTCCTTGCCGGTAGTTACCTCTGGAGCCGTTATGGAATCCGTCATCGGTCGTTTAAGTAAATCCTCTTTTGGAAGTGCTGAGGAGGCCGGGACCTCGATGACTGGCCCTGGAAGCATCTCCGCATCACCCTGCGGTATTGGCATTGTAGTCCCTGTGATAAGATAAGAAAGGGGTCAGATTGTCTATAAGAAAGGCGAATGAAGGCGCAATGAGCCGAAATATACCAACGCCTAACAAAGCTCGAATTCTCTCCTCCTCCTCGAAAGTCTTGAGGGAAGCCGTGAGAACCTCTTCAGTGGAAATGCCTATTGGACAAAGAGTGTCAGTCAAAACATCATAAAAAACGTAGCAGCAAAAAGGTACGATTGAAGCTTACTTAATCGCGCGAGGGCGGCTAGTTCCGCTTTGTGACTTGCTGTTCGCTCAGAAGCAGCAATGGAAGCCGCCAGATCAGTATCATCCGGTGCTATGAATAGACCCTCGTTGGTCCCATATTCACTCTGACCCTCGCTATAAGGAGCATGAGGCTATTGGCCAAGTACAACGTCTATAGAGAGGATCGACTTCTTCTTTCTCTTCTGCGAGCGAGCTCCGGTCGCCGCAGGCACAAGTTTATGTTTAGTGGGCACCTTGGAGCGACGAGTCCCGATATCTGAACCCACGCCAGAATCGGGGGAAACTACAGTCGCCGTTTTTACAGGAGCCCGGGGTATCGGTAGCTCGGGCTTGTCATGCGGGACTTCGATCACGGCAGCCTCTCTTAAGGGAGGTTGGACAATGGTCCGTCGCTTCAGAGGGACGTTTTGATCACCGGCAGGGGGTGCACCCTTGCGATCGAGTAGCATTCGCTTCTCATCCTTGATGACGGCGCCCATTGAATGCTGATACCATGCCACATACACACTAAGGGCCTTCGGGACACTGTAGGGTTACTAGGCACTCTAATAAGGTTCTACAAGGAATCAACCATGCCCGATTCAAAATTTAGCCGTGCCGAACAACCCTAAACGAGATCTTTAAACTAAAGATTAGGAGAAAACAAGCATGTTAAACACTTTAACACTAAGTGAGAGCGATTACAACCTTTGTAGATCCTGTCCTTCACTTCTAAAGCTCCGTGTTGAGGTCCCTTCGCTGTGATCATCAAGTTCCGGACTCTTGAGAGGCTCCACGAAGAGAAAGATGCAAGCTTGCTTCCGATCTTCGATAACAAAGTGTTAGTTATATGTATGCCCTAGAGGCCATTACTGTACATAGGATGTATATTGTAGTGGATGCTGGGACATATATAGGGAGGACTTTCTTGCTCGACATGATAGTATGCTATCTGGTTACCCTTTACCTTAACGTGTATACTGATTGTCTCTCTGTCACATGTTGGTAAAGCCCTTAGGATCTGTACTTGACTACCTGGACTATGATGCGGATCATACTAGTGGGGACATAGTAGTCTATAAGTACATCCTTCAAAGTCCCTAGTCGTGGGTGTATCGAGACGGGGCATCGATATACCAGAGTAGACTAGCGTATACCTTCTCGACCCATACAGATGGGCGATGGATGATCCCATATCCATTGGTGTTTGACATCAGAGATGATATACGGGTGCTCAGTAGAGACTGGGTACACTGGACGGACTCGCCGAGAACTCCCAGATGGTATTATACCTCACGTCAGATGGCAGTTCTCTGGTGACACTGGTACAGAGTAGTCTGTTGACCCGAGATCGTCATAGAGTCTTGTGTGGTTCCCACTGTGCTTTGATTTCCATCTTACCACGTCCAAGAAGGCGTGCAAAACGGTGGTTTTTGGGTACAGTCCCGAGTCACATGGAGGCAATGAGCGATAGGAGGGGATTCGTCTCTCCCGGTATAGGGAGTTGATGTTGCACTGTGTTTGATTGGCTATAACAGGAAGTCCCTGGCCAGGGCTGATCAGAGAATTGCTGGTAAGTGTTACCAGTAGTTTCTCGACCCGTTATGAGCCTCATATCGACACGACTTATCGAGCTATTGGGGTCTGACGTTTACCACCCCTAGGCAAGATATGCGATATATCAGACGATCAGACCGGACTGTACGGTAGTGTTACTGGTCGGATTCACTGGAGTGTGAGCGGGCTTGCTCGTCGATCTTCAGATCGCTCAATACCCGGGTACGTTTAGCAGACCGCTTGCGGCTTGTGGGTATTTGATATGATCATCGCCTGCTGCCGGCGTATTGACGAGTCTTTAGAGTCCTACACAGAGGTTTCCTGGCTCAAGCGAAACGAAATAGGAGCGCATATGAGATATGTGCGGGACCGAGAATAATGCGTGTATGTGATACCGTATTCCATTCTCGCGATGAATGTATCGAATGGTTGTATGCGATATAACCTAGTTATCGATTCAAGCGTTGATTCGATAAGCCGATACATTGTATACTAGTCGGTTGTGTGCGACATGACCGGATCATTGAATCAAGTGTTGATTTAATGACTTAATGTATAATTATATATTTGATATATTACTTTGCATTAACTAGTATTGTTTCACTTTAAATGGATTTTCTCACTCGGATGTGCGCATTACATATGCGATATGATTTTGTGCACTTGTTTGTATCATGTTTGATGATGCATACCACTTTGGTTAAGTGTAAAGTTTGAACCATGGTTTTGATTATGTTTAGGGTTTTATTTTCTTAATTATTCATTTATCCTTTTTGATAAATGAATAAAAGAAAATGAGAAAAGAAAATGAGAAAAGAATGGTGGCTTCTTTTGTTGTTTAGTTGAAACTTCATGAAGCTTTGACCTAAGTCCACCATTCTTATCTCATTCTTAACCCTAACCATTCAACTAACCTTGGTTAATTCTCTACACATTACCATAGTTAGTTTTATGATAAGAATTGATTTTTCTTTTTTTTTTAAAAGAACTTATCATATTTCTTTCTTCTTCTTCTTCCTTGCTTCAAGTGAAGAAGCTTGAGGTCATCAATGGTGGATTGATGATTTGAGTGAGAAATCCAATTCTAAAGTCTACCCACTTCCTATTTCTTCATTCTCTACCTCTTGCCAAGTAGTAGAGTGTGTTTTCTTCACAAGTTTCATGACTTGGTGAAGTGAGAGCTTGATCTTGCGATGCTTCAACGTAGATCATCTTCGGCATGGACATCGACGACCTAGCTTGCCCATTCTCCGACGAAGCCTATGCTTGAGCCCGGATTTGATTTGGACAGCGGAGAGGACCTCGTTGCGGAGCTATGGAGGTGGAGCACCGGATCTACAAAGGTTGTATTTCCGTTAAACTTTTATTTAAGTGTTAACTAGTTAGCTTTTTCGCCTAGACATCTAGCCGACGATCCGTAGTTTAGGGTTTGTAGGCACCGTAAAATTTGAAATTGGCATGGTTGATGCCTTGTGAGACCTCTCTTGTGTGCCTAGAAACCCTACAGTGGTATCAGAGCCTAGCTAGAGCCTTAGGCGAAGTCCAGACGGAATTCGAAGTCCGAACGAACCCGGAACCCCAAAACAAATATGCTCTCTGTACTTTTTCCTAAAATGCGGATTTTTGTGAATTAAAAATTTCTAGAAAATACATAAAATAAAACTAAGAATTACGGTGCAAACTCAGGTGAGTAATTCGTTTGAACGGCCGCAGAACCGCGGCATAAGCACTGTTTATGCGGCGGTTCCGCGCTATATTGGTGACGTCATCGTACCTGCTCTGCACAGTAATTCCTATTATTTTATGCTGAGTTTTCTGGGAATTTTTAAAAAATTTTCCAGAGTTGATTTTTCTGGAATTGTTTTGGGGATTCGGTGTTTTGATCGGGGTATCAAATTTTGTCTGTGTGGCTTTCCGGATAAATTTTAGAACATGTTAAAATGTTCGACCGGATATAAATACCCAATTTTTCCCCTGTCGGGAAATTTCCAAGTGTTGGATTTTTCCGTAGTTTAACGACGTTCTAAGTAGTGCAAGTAACGCGATGGTCTCTCTAGAAGACAACAAACCTTAACTCGATTATGTGACCGTCTTGAACTGCCCTTTGAACCTTCGGGTTTGGGGCAGTACGGCGTGCCACATGTGAGGCGTTGGCTTGACCCTTCTAGGCTGGACCGTTGGTACTGAGGTACGAACTGAATGTTGTTAGATTTATTTCATGTGTTGATCTGTTTCGGGAAAACTTGGGTGTTCGATTGTTCGATCGGAAAGTTTAACATTTTCTGTTTATCCGGAATGGGATACAATAATTGGAATTCACAAGTAGTTATGAGATAACTAAATGAATGTTATAAACATAGCAGTTTAGTCTCACTTGATCGGTTGCTACGGAATTTTGATGCGATCAAAAGTCCGTCGCAATCACGTAGTGTACGCGGATACTCGCCGGGTAAACTTAATAGACAGCCTCGCTCCATAGCCCCGACCAAGTGACTGTAGGAGAACCCCGTCGCCAAAAGCATCCGTCCGGGTGCTCGCGGTAGCGGTGTTCCGCCTTGGTGCACTTCGTCGACGGTATCAGGGGTGCGGCCGCCTTACTGAAGTTTGCGACGAGCATTCGATCAGTTTTTCGGGAATCTTGTTGAATTACCCGACTTGATATTGAAAAGTGTTTTCGATAATGAGACTAAAATGCGGGGTTTATAATTGTTAGGCATGCGATGTCTAAGTAATTCATTTGGTCAGGCATGCGATGTCTGAGGTGGTTGCGGATTCCAACTGTTGTAGTTTTACACTTTCTTTTCTGTGACCGTAAGTGTAATATGTGATATCGCCGGTTTCGTTGCTATATGTCAACGACAATTGGGATGCGCATATTTACTTACGTTGATGACATGTGATGTTATGTGTTGCTGGATATGTTATATTGGATCGTCGTGTTTGAATAGCCGGGGGTTTTTATGTGAGATGAGTGTTTTTCATTTTCATTCATATAAAAACTTGTATGTAATATTCTTTTATTGGGGCGCTTCCAGGTTGCGGAAGTTGTCACCTCTTGTATATTATTTACTTTTCTGCACTAGGATAGACCCAAGGAGGAGGGCATAAGTAATCGGGTTCTGGAGTCCAGTGGGAGACCAACTCGAGGAGTCGAGTCCGGGTCTCCTAACTCTAGAATTGGTAGGGTTGCTTGCCGCTCTCGTAGGGGTCTTGGGGTTTGGGTTTGGCTATTCATCACGACCGTGGAATCCGTGTTTTATACTGGCTCGTATTGAAAACACGGACGTCCTAGTATATCCAATATTTCATATGATTCTTCTGCTGCGATATCTGTGATGTGATCATGTGATGTTCTGTGATAGATACAGTATATAGTATATATGATATATTATATAGGCGTTACTTATGTTTTACACCCGCGCTAGCCCTGCCCCGCTCTGCCGTTAGTTACCTAACCTAACGGTGCATGAGGGGACATCGAGGCGAATGCGGATAGCATAAGTGTACGTCGTATTTATCTGTAATGTTTAGGTATTTAATTGATGGGACTTCATTAATGTGATTAATGAAATAAAAGAAACCTAAGATGTTGTAGAATCAAATTTCAAAATAAAACAGGTAGCTACAGTTCTTGCTTTGCATAGCGATATATATGATATATCCTGCACCTTATTCGATGAGGAAAGGACCGAGATCCCTTCACCGGGAGTGACTCCTTTAGCAATAACTGGCTGATGCTACACACTCGGTTTGTTTTTTGATAGCTTTTAAGAGTTTTTGCTTTGCACAGTGATATATATGATATATCCCGCACCTCATTCGACGAGGAAAGGACCGACGATCCCTTCACCGGGAGTGACTCCTTTAGCAATACTAGAAAAGCCTCAAAAACACTCCATTTCAAAATCATTTGATTCTACAACGATATCAAGTTCATTACGCAATAGGTTTTCAGAAAAACCTGTCGTAGCCCTCCGTCATTTTAGGAAGTAGAGTACTTAGTATTCGTGCTACGTTTGTCGACCTTAGCCGAGGCGTAGTGTGCGGTAGCTAAGTGATGTCTTCCTATACTGCATATGATGCGATTAGTTAGGACAGTCATGTGGCTTTGTTGACCTTAGCCAAGGGTCTTGTGGGTGGGTCTAATTAATCACGAAATGACGGATAGAACTTGACTAGTGCTTATGATTTGTTGACCTTAGCCAAGGTCATAGGTGCTAGGGGCAAAATATTATCGGGAATTTCAAGTGTTGAAATTTGCAATGAGATTGCATACCTTCTATGAGATAGTTGGATCCCGATACCCGCTGCGAGTAAGTGTTACTCCTGGGAGAGTTTTATACATTACAATTAGCCGATCAAGTAGGTGTCTAGAAAGGTGTCAACGGGGTTACGCCTCTGGGAAAACGAGGTTTACTGTAATTAGGTTCGTGCGAAAGCACGGGGGACCTCCCTCAAAGTACCGACACTGGCCTGGCTGAAAGATTGGCGAACTTGTAGTGTGTAATTAATCCCAGCTAGTCTTTCCTTTTAGGGTTTGAAGGAAGATTTGATAAAAAGCAGTGGGAGCCATCCTGATTAGATAAAACAAAAACCAATCTATTCTTGACAGAGCGCACGCTGAGTGTTTTCTTCTCTCTCTCCTGGTAGCGACCATATCACGCCTTAATCAAGATAATAATACGGATTATTGACCGAACCCGCTTGTTATACTGAGCTGGGGAACGTTGGTCCCGCTCCACCTTATAATTGTTATAAGACAGAGCAGGAAATTGGGGAATACCAGATTTCCCGTGCCGCCCAAACGAAGAGAGTGCATGCTGATGCATCATCTTCGGGTTTGTTCATTATACAGAACTGTTTCTCAGTATCCTTTACGTCCTGGGTATATGATACCGGATCAGGATCCCAGATATGTAATCTGTTACATAGGGCTACAGAAAGGTAGAGAACTGAGAACGGGTGATAAGTTTTATGAGGCAGAAAACGGGGCAAGTGTTGCAGCCAAGTCTGTCGGTCACTGTCACCCTGTATTACAATACATTGATTCTGAACGAATGTTATTAGATACCGAACCTGATATACAAAATCATATCAGTCTCTTTATTAGTAAAGAAAGGATATAATTTTGTATTGTTGGAAAATGTTTTGAACATTCCTATATCAAAAGTTGATCGGTTCAGGCACGTTATCTAAAAGCATTGATGTTCTAAATCAAACTACAGTTCTTTAGTATACGGAACACACACAAGAGGAAAAGTTCAGAAATGAACGAATCCTACTTGAGGCATTGTAGACTAGGTCAGATCAATGTGACCCGACTAGCTAGAGTTACATATAGATGCATATTTAAATCAGTTTGAATTTACATCTTGTGAAACTCGCCAGTCATGTCACAAAGATAAGATGACCATAGCTCCGTTTACTGGAAACAGAGAAAGAGTTACTGAACTCTTGGGATGATACATGTTGATGTATGTAGGTCCCCTGTCTACACATGCCAAGACTGGTTCTTTATACTTCATTACGTTCTCTGATGATCTCTTTAGATTCAGACATATGTTCTTATTGAAACACAAGTCCGAACCTTTTGAGATATTCACAGAATATAAGTTAGAAGTAGAGAACCAAAATACGGGTATAAGTATTATGTCCTTTGATGTGATCTAGGAGGAGAATACTTGAGCACGGAAATCCTGGACTTTTCTAAAGGAGAATGAGATTCTCTCTCAGCATTACTCCTCCGCATACACCATAGCACGATGGTATATCGGGGCGGAGCAATTACACCCTATGTGATAAGGTGTGCTCTATGATGAGTAATACTGAGTTACCTGTTTCCTTTTTGGGAGTTATGCGCTTGAGAAGCTGCATACCTATTGAATAGGTTCAAATCAAATCAGTTACCTACCACTTCATATGCGATATGGAAAGGGAAGAGCCCATGTCTTAAGTTAGTTAAGATTTGGAGTTGTCCGGCCTATGTCTAAAAACAAAATTCGGACAAGCTCGAGGCAAGGTCTGTAATGTAGAACTGGAAAGGTTCCAGCTATACAAACTGCAGCAGATGATTTGAAAGAACCAAAGGATTCAATAGTTACCAATGAACCTCAGCCTCTCCGCCGATCTAGTAGGGTTCCTCACCCACCTGAGAGATACTTCGGTTTCTCTATGACAGTGGGAGCGAGGATTGCATCATGAGATGATGACCCAACTAGTTTCGAGCTGGCCATCAGGAGTGAGACTCTGTAAGAATGGCTGGATGCTTAGCGATCTGAGATGGAATCCATGTACACCAACAAAGTATGGACTTTAGTTGCTATATCTGAAGGGTTAAATCCCCATCAGGAGCAAGTATATCTTGAGAAGATTACTTGGTGTACATGGAAAAGTTGAGACTTTCAAAGCTAGACTTGTTAAAGGTTTTCGTCATCGACCAGGCGTGGATAATGACAAAACCTTTTCCAGTAGCTATACTTAAGTCCATCCAGATCCTACTTGTCATGGCTACATACCATGACTACGATATCTGGTGGTTGGGTGTCTTGACTGCTTTTCTAAATGATGATTTAGAAGAGAGCGTCTATAAGTACACAGCCAGAGGGCCTCGTAGACAGTGGGAGCAGCGGAAACGTGTGCAAGATGTTTTATATGATAAAGCAGGCATCGCGGAGTTGGAACATCTGTTTTGATGAATTAGTCAAAGAAGTTGACATCATCAAAATGGTAGATGAACCTTGTATAAACAAAAAGGTAGTAGGGAGTATGGTGACGATCCTCGTAGAGTACGTGGATGACATACTCTTGATAAGAAAAGAGTTTCTTATGCTATGCTCGGTCAATCTCCGCTTATCACAAAGATTCTCCATATAGGATTATAGTGATACCTACTAAATCCTGGATTTTGGATTTATGAGATAGATCTAAATGGATATTAGGATACTCACTAGATGTAGTCAGATGGTGTCAATCGATCCTGAGGAGAATCACTGGAAGGGTTCCAGGGTGATAAAGACGACTGAATGTCAGTCACAGGCATTGTCTTTACCCTCAGTAAAGGGACGGTATGTTGGAAGAGTTCCAAGCTGGATACCGTGACATACTAGACGATAAAGGCTGGATACATCGCTACTTAAGATGCTACCAAAGAGGCTGTTTGGGTGTATATTGGTTCATGAGATGAAATATGTTCCTCCCATTGTGTGACAATGGAGTTGTGGCTTATGCCAAGGAACGCCGGTCCCATCAGTGATCCAGACATATTCTAAGGCAGTATCACTTGATCATGGAGATGGTTGATCTCCAGGGAGATCGAGATTAGAAGAGTAGACTCAGAGGACAACACAGCGGATCCACTCACAAAGGCCTGTTCCCAGAGAGAGACTTTTATGGGATGGTTGAGTATGAGATACTACAACCACTGCTACAGATGGCCCTAGTGCAAGTGGGAGATTGTTAGTTATATGTATGCCCTAGAGGCCATTACTGTACATAGGATGTATATTGTAGTGGATGCTGGGACATATATAGGGAGGACTTTCTTGCTCGACATGATAGTATGCTATCTGGTTACCCTTTACCTTAACGTGTATACTGATTGTCTCTCTGTCACATGTTGGTAAAGCCCTTAGGATCTGTACTTGACTACCTGGACTATGATGCGGATCATACTAGTGGGGACATAGTAGTCTATAAGTACATCCTTCAAAGTCCCTAGTCGTGGGTGTATCGAGACGGTGCATCGATATACCAGAGTAGACTAGCGTATACCTTCTCGACCCATACAGATGGGCGATGGATGATCCCATATCCATTGGTGTTTGACATCAGAGATGATATACGGGTGCTCAGTAAAGACTGGGTACACTGGACGGACTCGCCGAGAACTCCCAGATGGTATTATACCTCACGTCAGATGGCAGTTCTCTGGTGACACTGGTACAGAGTAGTCTGTTGACCTGAGATCGTCATAGAGTCTTGTGTGGTTCCCACTGTGCTTTGATTTCCATCTTACCACGTCCAAGAGGGCGTGCAAAATGGTGGTTTTTGGGTACAGTCCCGAGTCACATGGAGGCAATGAGCGATAGGAGGGGATTCGTCTCTCCCGGTATAGGGAGTTGATGTTGCACTGTGTTTGATTGGCTATAACAGGAAGTCCCTGGCCAGGGCTGATCAGAGAATTGCTGGTAAGTGTTACCAGTAGTTTCTCGACCCGTTATGAGCCTCATATCGACACGACTTATCGAGCTATTGGGGTCTGACGTTTACCACCCCTAGGCAAGATATGCGACATATCAGACGATCAGACCGGACTGTACGGTAGTGTTACTGGTCGGATTCACTGGAGTGTGAGCGGGCTTGCTCGTCGATCTTCAGATCGCTCAATACCCGGGTACGTTTAGCAGACCGCTTGCGGCTTGTGGGTGTTTGATATGATCATCGCCTGCTGCCGGCGTATTGACGAGTCTTTAGAGTCCTACACAGAGGTTTCCTGGCTCAAGCGAAACGAAATAGGAGCGCATATGAGATATGTGCGGGACCGAGAATAATGCGTGTATGTGATACCGTATTCCATTCTCGCGATAAATGTATCGAATGGTTGTATGCGATATAACCTAGTTATCGATTCAAGCGTTGATTCGATAAGCCGATACATTGTATACTAGTCGGTTGTGTGCGACATGACCGGATTATTGAATCAAGTGTTGATTTAATGACTTAATGTATAATTATATATTTGATATATTACTTTGCATTAACTAGTATTGGTTCACTTTAAATGGATTTTCTCACTCGGATGTGCGCATTACATATGCGATATGATTTTGTGCACTTGTTTGTATCATGTTTGATGATGCATACCACTTTGGTTAAGTGTAAAGTTTGAACCATGGTTTTGATTATGTTTAGGGTTTTATTTTCTTAATTATTCATTTATCCTTTTTGATAAATGAATAAAAGAAAATGAGAAAAGAATGGTGGCTTCTTTTGTTGTTTAGTTGAAACTTCATGAAGCTTTGACCTAAGTCCACCATTCTTATCTCATTCTTAACCCTAACCATTCAACTAACCTTGGTTAATTCTCTACACATTACCATAGTTAGTTTTATGATAAGAATTTATTTTTCTTTTCTTTTTAAAAGAACTTATCATATTTCTTTCTTCTTCTTCTTCCTTGCTTCAAGTGAAGAAGCTTGAGGTCATCAATGGTGGATTGATGATTTGAGTGAGAAATCCAATTCTAAAGTCTACCCACTTCCTATTTCTTCATTCTCTACCTCTTGCCAAGTAGTAGAGTGTGTTTTCTTCATAAGTTTCATGACTTGGTGAAGTGAGAGCTTGATCTTGCGATGCTTCGACGTAGATCATCTTCGGCATGGACATCGACGACCTAGATTGCCCATTCTCCGACGAAGCCTACGCTTGAGCCCGGATTTGATTTGGACAGCGGAGAGGACCTCGTTGCGGAGCTATGGAGGTGGAGCACCGGATCTACAAAGGTTGTATTTCCGTTAAACTTTTAGTTAAGTGTTAACTAGTTAGCTTTTTCGCCTAGACATCTAGCCGACGATCCGTAGTTTAGGGTTTGTAGGCACCGTAAAATTTGAAATTGGCATGGTTGATGCCTTGTGAGACCTCTCTTGTGTTCCTAGGAAACCTACACAAAGATGATCTACCTTGAAGTTTCATTAACACAAGCTCTCACTCACTAAATGAAGTGAACACCCTCATCTAAATGGCAAGGATAGATGAGGATGATGAAGTAGGATTTTAGCTCTTATTTGTTTTCTTATTCTCACTCACTTTCATCACAAAAATCAAAGAAAGAAAGCTTTGCAAAGGAGGAAGAAGAAGAAGAATGAATCATAATCCTTTTGTGATGAATAATGAAAGTTGTGATAAGGTTAGAAATGCAACCATGGTTCAAGAGAGAAGAAGTAACTCATGTAGAGATTTAACTAGGGTTAAAAGGGTTGGGTTGGATTAAGCAAATATCACAAAATATCACAAAATATCCAAGTCAAAGTCAAAGCTTCAGGAAGCTTCTTGAAAGCTTCATGAAGACTTAACCCTAATCCAAACCCTAACCTCAATTAAACTCCACAAAACATGTTGCATTAATAACCATATCATGTTACAATATTATATATCACATAAATAATATTTATTGTAACAAAATAAAATAATACAATTAACATATATCGCATATATATCAATGTATTACCCGAGTGAGAAAAAGAATCTTTTAGTGAGCTTATATCAGTTAATGTAATTTAATATATCAAATATATAATTATAAATTAAATTATCGAATCAACACTTGATCCGATAATCCGGCCATTTCACAAATAACCGACTAATATAATCTGTATCATTTCATCGTATCAACACTTGATCCGATGACCAGGCTATATCACATATACCCGGCCGATATCTCATATCGCGAGAATCTAATACGGTATCACATACACGTATTATTCTCGGTCCCGCACATATCACATATGTGCTCCTACTCCATTTTGCCTGAGCCAAGAAACCTCTGTGTAGGACTCTAAAGAATCGTCAATACGCCGGCAGTAGGTGATGATCATATCAAACACCCACAAGCCGCAAGCGGTCAGCTAAACGTAACAGCCACCCAGGTATTGAGCGCTCAGAAGATCAACAAGCAAGCCTGTACATTCTCCTGTGAATCCAGTCAGTAACACTCCCGTACAGTCCGATCTCGTCGTCTGATATGTCGCATATCTCGCCTAGGGGTGGTATACGTCAGAACCCAGTAGTTTGATAAGTCGTGTCGATATGAGGTCTATAAAAGTTCGAGAAACTACTAATAACACTTACCAGTAAATCTCAGCAATCCTGGCCAGGGATTTCCAGTTATCGCCAATCGAACACAGCACAACATCAACTCCCTATACCGGGAGAGACGAATCCCCTCTTATCGCTCATTGCCTCCATGTGATTCGGGACTGTACCCAAAAGCCACCTTTTTGCATGCTTTCTTGGTGTGGTATGATGGAAATCAAAGCACAGTAGGAATCACACAAGACTCTATGACGACCTCGGGTCAACAGACTACTCTGTACCAGTGTCACAGGAGAACTGCCATCTGACGTGAGATATAATACCATCTGGGAGTTCTCGGCGAGTCCGTCCAGTGTACCCAGTCTGCACTGAGCACCCGTACACCATCCTTGATGTCAAACACCGATGAATATGGGATCATCCATTGCTCATCATATGGGTCAAGATGCGTATACGCTAGTCTACTCTGGTGTATCGATGCCCTGTCTCGATACACCCTCGACTAGAAAAAGTTATAGGATGTACTCGTCGACTACCGTGGCTCCACTAGTATGATCTCATCATAGTCCCAGTAGTCGAGTACATATCCTAAGGGCTTTATCAACATGTAACATAGAGACAATCAGAGTACATGTTAAGATAAAGTGTAACCAGATAGCATACTATCATGTCGAGCAAGAAAGTCCTCCCTATTTATGTCCAAGCATCCATTACAATATACATCGTATGTACAGTAATGGCCTCTAGGGCATACATATAACTAACAAACACAGCTCGGTTCGCTGATAAAAAAGTTGGACCCCGTGTTCACGCGCATAAAATGATGCAACGCATTTCGCATTCCCTTTCTAATGACAGCAGGTTCTAACAAGAAAGCCTCAAGCGGGACTCCCTGATTGTAGCTCAGCTGCTGGGCGAAACAGTGCGGATTGTATCTCATGAATAACGCCGCATCCTTTTTCCTAAACACTAGAAAGCCCGGTCTGATGGAATATAAATGAAGGGTTTCCCGAGCTTTCAAAACAGAGGCTCCATCTTTAAAAATGTCCCGCAATGGCTGCACCGTTGTTGTGGACTATTTGCCGATGGTCAGAATCTTTTCGGTGAAGGTCATGCCATTTCCAACCGTGCGAGGACGAAGGAGAAAACCTCTAGTTTCCCCCGGTGACGGATTTACAATAGATGCGCCGACTAATTGCATAATCCGGGGGAAGCCACACCTGTCATAGAAGGAAGGCCTTTTATGGATATCGAAAATGCCAAGTGCATGTAGCTCGAGCCATGACATGAAGTAATGCATCGAGAAGTTCACATGTTGCACTCCGGGTTCAGTAGTATCCGCCGCTTGGCTGATGCCATAATACAAATGAGCTAACCTGGCAACCCCGACAGCCACTTTCACCCCAATAACCATTCGGTGAGCTGGGTAGAAGACAGACGGCCTCATACGGCGAGGGTGCATCGGGAGCTCAAACCAGCTCATCCATAGCCCAAGAAACCCCAAAAAGAACGTTTCCTCATCAATCCCAAGGTCTGCAACCTTCGCAAAAGAAATGACTGGGGTGTTGGGTAGGAAGAAACTCTTTTGATCTGCCTCCGCCATTGGCAGGTTGTTTAAACCTAAGCCGAAAGGGTCGTCAAGCGTGGCGAATTTAGCAGCCTCCTTCGAAAGGACTTCCGGATGGAGAAAAAGAGCGATGAAATCCTCGAAATTAACCCGCGGCTCCCAGATTCGAGGAAAAGGCCCTCATAAATATTCAACACTTTGATCAAACTAGGAAATTGGTGTTGAATGGCGTTCTTCGGAGTAAGGCCTGTCATCACTGGCTTGGCACCAAAAACGTATTCATCCGTAGGAAGCAGTTCCTCATAGTGCTCCCCCATAACCGGTAAGCCAGAAACGTCTGCAAATTCCTCTAAGAAAATTGATACTTCTCGGTCTAGCAAAAGGAAGGTGTGAGTAAGAATATTCCACTGATCCAGAAAGGCCTTAACTCACCAGGAGGGAAGCGTAGAAACTGGAAGAGAGAAGCATAAATGGCGGGATACAACCCAAGCCTCAACAACTGCGACTTCTTCGCTGACAGAATATAACGGGCCCATTGCAGATAGCCAGCTGGATGACGAGGAATTAGGCCAATCATATACGGTTGTCCCCACGGGCGCGCCTCGTGTTGATAAATATGTCGCCCCAGGGTATCCAAAGCCATTGGAGGCTGAACGGGTATCGAAGCCATAGCAGGCTGAAGAAGACCTCCCGAAGTCCAGTTGACTTCTTCCACGGTATAGTTCACCGGGGGTTGGTCGACGTAATGGATCGCCAGGATGGGCTCTGAGGGTACTGCGCACGAAAAGCTCTGCTGACCCTTAATAATTTGATTGTACCATGTCCCCCAGAGGTGAAGATTCTTATGTTCCGGGTCATGATCTTTGATCAATGCTAAGACTTCCCGGTCCACAGGCGCTCTAGGGAATCCTCCCTCTGAACGAACAAATAGGAAAAAGGGATCGAAACACATGTCGCCTGCGCGAAAAAGAACAAAAGTCAATTGTCATTGCTATAATTTAAATGCTGACACTTGGTACTTTAAAATTCATACCGAACTGCAATGTAGTAGAGAGGGACTAAAGGGGGCCCACAAAATCTAGATGACAGTTCATCAATTAATAAAACAACCTCATCATTTGATGAGACTGTTAATTAAATGAGGAAATACTCAAGTGATTCTCATTTAATGAGAATCCCTTGGGCTAAGGAGTAAATCTCCCTTTGAGAGCAGTGCTCTGTGACAGATTGACACTTATCAAACTCTAATCATGAAGGAATAAAAATTCCTCAAGAGCCTTGCTCTGGAAGAAAATGATGGAATAATCCATCAAAAAAATTGAAATCAATTTTTATACATGGATGAAAAATTCTGAGATCTTCAAGATCTATGAACAAACTCTAAGAGTTCTTTATGAGCAAAGCTCTGTTCATGGGTTAAGAAACCCTGAAAGAAGATCTCTTTAGATCTATGGTTTCGAGAGAGCAAAGCTCTGTTAATGAAACCCTAAAAGGGTTTTCTTTAGATCAAAGGTCTATGAAGAGCAAGGCTCTGTTAATGGGTAAAACCCTAGATCGTTAAAAAAAATTTACCTAAATTTTGGCAAAGTTTTGACTCTTGAAATTTCTTAAAATGAAGAGCTATGCTCTGTGGGAGAATAAAAATTCTCAGAAAATAAGAAGAAGATGAATAGAAATCATCCTAAGGACCAAAGGTCCTATTTATAGGCACTGAGTGCCGTTTTAACTTCTCAGTTGATCCGAGGGCGCAGATGCTGCCACCGTTGCACTCACATGTGGGCCACATGAGCGCAACGGTGGGGGGCATTTGTTTCCCCCAATCAGAGCAAAGTTCTGTTGAAAATTCAAATTTTGAAATGAAACAATGCTTCAGATGCAGCGCCAAGTGCGCTGCGCCCTAAGCAGCGCATCACGTGCAAAGCACGTGGGCGCTAGCGCTGGGTACGCTACGCTCTAAGCAGCACACCATGTGCACGGTAGTGTTAGGTGCACTGCGCTCCAAGCAGCGCACCACGTGTCAAGCACGAGTGCGCTAGCGCAATGTGCGCTGCCCTTTAAGCAGCGCATCACGTGTAAAGCATGGGTGCACTAGCGCAATGTGCGCTGCCCTTTAAGCAGCGCACCACGTGTAAAGCACGGGTGCGCTAGCGCTGGAACTAAAAGCTCCTCACCGTTAGATCAAAGATCTAATAATAATAATTATAAATCATTAATTAATCAGAATTAAATTCTGTTAAGGAAAGATTGCTCAAAATCTTTCTAAATAACAAGATTGTGCTCTGTAAATCAGAGCACCGTTGGATCAATGATCCAATGGTAAATAAGAATTACCAAAAGACAGAATAAATTCTGTATGGAAAGATTTATCAATCTTGTGAAAAACAAGAAGATTGCCTTCTAAAAAACAGAAGCCCTAGGATCAAAGATCCAATGGTGGGGAAACATCCCCAAATCAATCAGAGAAAGATGTCTTTAACTGATTCAACAAATCAGCCTACCCTATATAAAGGCCCCTATACTTCAAGTCTCGATACACAAAGATATACAAAAAGCGAGAGAAAAACCTCCCCAAAAAACTTAGAGAAATTCAAAGAGCAAGCTCTTGCAAGAAGATTTTTCTTCAAGGTAAGAATGAATGATGATGAACATAGAGATGAAATCATCTCATGATTAAGAAAGAAGAATTCATTTCTTTAAAAAGATCATAGATCTACGAAGACAAAAAGTATTTCAAAAAGCGATCAAAAGATCTCATCATAAAATAAAAAGAACTTACTTTTCACAGATCATAGATCTATAAGACTGAAGTTTTTCTCAAAGAGATCATGAACATCTCATTATAAAAAGGAGGGGAGAATAATTTAATTCTCTTAAGGATCATAGATCCATAAAGGCAAAGCCTTTCATCAATATAAGAGATTGAAACAAAATAAGAACGGTTGTTCTTTGATCCTGAGACAAAGTCTCTTTTAAAAGAACATAATTGTTTCTCAGATCATAAAATTGATCAGATGTGTTTTGCGCTCTTGAACTGCGCTTCTGCGCTTTCTGGACTGGCGCTCAGCGCCAAATGTGCCACGTGTCAATCGCGCATGTACTGCTTAACAACTAGCGCCTTGCGCTTCTGAAATAGCGCACTGCACTCATGGGCTGGCGCTCAGCGCCAAGCGCATCACGTGTCACTCACGTGTGCGACAATAAACTGAAAGCGCAATGCGCTCTTGAACCAGCGCTCTGCGCTCATAAATTGGTATCATGCACTCATCATCTGGCTCCTAGCGCCGAGTGCGACACGTGTCCCTTATATGTGCGCTACTTGGCAGAAGCGCACTGCGCTCTTTGACTGACGCAAAGCGCCAAACGCACCATGTGTTGCGCTGACGGAACATAAATTGTTCTCTAATAAATCCCAGAGCTATGATGAATGCTCAACATTCAATAAAAGACAAAATATTGTCAGAATGCAATTCAATGTTCAGCATTGTTAAAAGGGCCAAGCCCAAATAAAGGCTCCAACAACCCAAAATAAATGTTAAAACATTTTTAACTTGATTGGACTTAGCCCAAGATTGGCCATAAGTCCTCAAATTTAGATTAATTGAGCCCACATGCTCATAAATCTTTTAACAGATCTTAGTTCCAAATTGGACCACAGATCTTTCAACCAAAATTGGTTCAAGGGTACATCTCTGAACCCCTCTGATATATGTTGTTGTAATCCTTCAATGTCTTCAGAGAGGTGACGGGTCCCGACGATCATACATTTCATAGACTATGACGTCTTTAAACTGGACTGTGGGATCTTTAAGCCCTTGGACTATGATGTCCTTAACCTCGGACTGTGGGGTCCTTCAAAACCCATGGACCATGATGTCTTTAACCTTGACTGTGAGGTCTTTAAACTCACAGACTATGATATCCTTAACTTTGGACCGAGATGTTCTTAAACTAACATTGGACCACCATGTCTTTAAACTAGTAATCGACCGCAAAGTCCCTAAACTAAACAATAGAGCCTAAATGCTCTTTTGTTGGATCTAAACGATCCCGTTAAGTTGATCTTAGTCTAAAATTAGACTAACGTATCCTTAACAAACATTTAAGTTGATCTTAGTCTCAAATGAGACTAACGTATCCTTAAACCCAACCACAAACCTAAATCTAAGAAAATACGGATTTGGACTAACCCATGCACTATGGGCGACAACATAAATTAGTCTCCGTATACAATCCACGGGCAACCAAAAACAAAATAAACACCCACGACATGAAGTGACCATCTGGAGAAGGAGAAAGTTGTTACCGCGAAACGGTAGCGTAATTAACTGCAGGGGCTTGCGCCTGCAGGGAAGAACGTCCCCACAATCAAAAACCCATCAAATGAGGGGGAATCTAACGAAGTCTGCTACATCGGCTGCATCCGTTTAAACCTTCGATACATGGTGTCATAAATCAACTTGGCATCTTCGGAGAGATAGAAGGATAGCACCAATTAGCATCTGCCTCGAAATTCAAGCAGGACGGACCTGTGCGGTCATGTCTCTGTGTTACGGAGGGGAACATGTGTAAGTGCGTATAGTAGGGTATCAACGTTCAGATGTTTAGCATCAAGAATAGGGACTATTTTTTAGACTTATTTTTATCCTCGGATTAGTAATTTCCTTCATCTTACTAACCCTTGGGACAATGGCTCATAATTACTTATTACTAGTTTTGTTTAAGAAAATATCTAACTTTATTGCATTTCTCAAACTATTCCTATCTTTTATTTGTAAATTTTCACTTTCAAACTTTTATTATCAAATTTTTTGTGCTTTATATATAGTATAATGCAAAGTAACGCGTAAATAAGCACAAACCTCCCTCAAACCTGTTTGCAGCAGTGTCCTCACAGTTGTCTCTTTTAAATCTAAAAAACCTGTAGACTTGGAAGGAAAGGTTATTAACGGGGGCAACAAAAATTGAAAGTGAAAATCCTCCCCCAAACTTATTTTTGGCTCACAATTTTGAGGACAAATTTTATTTTCAAGAGCCAAAAATACCCCCCCCCCCCAAACTTGAGTAAAATAGTATTAAGCATTTAAAATTATTGGGGGGTTTTAAGTTATTTGTCAAAGTAAAGCCTTGCAAAGACCAAAAGTCAATACCAACCATTCGAATAATTTATCGATGAAATGCACCGGTTGGTGGAAAATCAGAGATTTGAAGAAGTGGGGAGATAGGAGGCAGTATAGTTTACATTTCGGTTGATAGAGACGAAACTGTAATGGGGAACAGAAATGAGAATGTGGATGATTAGGAATGGAAAGAATGGTCACATTCTCGTATGGGATAAGAAAAAATGGTGGTGGTTCAACTTCTTCATGTGGAGGTTGATTAATCACAAAATCCGGGTCATTTAGGAATGCGAGTTCGTCGGCGAAAATGTCATCGAAATTTTCATCGATGGTCCGATTGAACGTTTCAATGTCAATAAGTGTTGCGCCAGAATTCAACACACTTGATTTGTCAAAAATTATGGAGGTAGGAGACTCGAAAAGCTCATCGGCCTCATTCTCAAAAGAATCTAAATCAAGTTGTCCTTCTAGAATTATCAAACCCGAAATATCGGATTGTGATTCATCAACACTCGCTATCATTAAAGGAAGATTAGAAGAAGAACCAGAGAAAGTGGGAGATAAAATGGGTAAACAAATTGGTGTGTCGAGTATTGCTGGACCAGATGAAGGCTGAATTTCGGTCTGCTGTTCGGTTATACAATTATTATCAACTTCAAGACGCATTTGGAGCTCAGGAAGAATAATTAAATGCTCGAGATGATGACCACAAGGAAGTGAAAGGACCTGATGAATTGGTGGAACAAACTCATCCAAAATTTTGGGTTCATCATTCAATATATCCCCAACGTCAATCTCCTCATTCAAGTGAAGGTTAGAATTCTCAAACACCTCATTAAAAGTATGGTTTTCAATCATTTTGGTTCTAGAGTGGAGGTGTAGAGATCACAAGGGTTGGGTGTGGCTTCACTTGAAATGGACCTTTCATAATCGGGTAAATCAAACACTACAAAGTCACACAACTCATCAGACATTCTATCTTCAATTGGTGAATCATATGGTGTACTCGATGAATCTATGAAACCGGAGTTGTGGATTTCAGTTTGGAATGGGGAGGTTTGATTAGGAAGGGTGTACAGTTCTGTCCTACTACCCAAATTCTCACTTTGTCCCATGGCCGTATTGTATACTGAAAAATTTTGGGCTGATTTGAAATTATTAGCTTGCATCCACTCTGTTGTTTCCTTTCTAATTTGGTGCGACATTTCCATATATTTTTCTAACGTCCACTCAAGACTAGACTTGGGTTGATAAGGGGTTTCAGTATATGATTGAAATTCTTGTGGATAATTAAAACTCCCAAATGACTGATTAGAAGGACTGTCTAGAGAAGATGTAAAAGTCGGATAGGATTGATAGGAATATAGTGGTTGCGAACATTGGGCAGGAGTAAGATCAATATTATGATAAGAAGAATACTGATATTGGTTGGTTGGTTGTCTATTCTCAATAGACATCATATATGCCACAAACCGATTATGAAATTCTTCTTTAGAAAGTGGTGGTGATGGTTGATATTGGTCCGGATTGAAACTTTGGTCGTTAGTCCTTGCTATATGCTCAGCAATGGACATGCGTCTAGGGGATTCCTCACTCAGAGTATCAACTGAAACAGATGTAGAATTAGGATACGGTTGATAAGACCTGGACTGAGATGGCCAACTATTTCTATCCACTTGTTCTATCCGATCTCTTAAGGATATAAGAGAGTTGGATGGTATACCTAAGTGATTATGAAGACAAGAAATATCTGGTTGTGGATAGCAAAGTTCGGCAAGAGTTCGGCTGTTTGGGTTACCCATTATAAGAAGAAAAGAGAGGGGAAGGGTAAAAAGGAAAAAAAAAATTGGATTGTTTTGCTTTAAAAGTGGACTTAGGGGTTGACTCACAAAATCACAAAAAATGCACAAGCAACCCTAAAACTATAGTTACCTAGGACAAGCTCTAGATCGCTCATAGACTTCCAAAGGACAAGCCACAGGATCAATCCTCTACCACCTCTTTATAACTCTTGTGGCCAGGTAAGTGCCAGGTAAGTGGGAGGTATCCGCTATACGAATCAACGAAAATAGCGGGCCTAATTAAATAACCACTTGCCTTAGACACACTTGCCTAGGCACCACAAAAGAAAATGCAGATAAGCGATAGATTACCCACGACCTTTCTCTATCCTATTTGAGTGCGACGGTCCTTAGGGTCTTGATCTAGATATTTTTTAATTAATATTGGGTTATGCGGATACTCGTTTTGTGATTTGCGGGGCCTAGGAAGGGTGATAAAATCCCCACCTAATCTGAATTTTGGTCTTGCCCCTTAAAATCCGTATTAAAATATGAATAAACAAACCAAGTACAAAACTTTGCAAAATTATTTTTGAGCGGCGATATTTTGCAAAGAATCCCGCAGGAAAGATATTTTATTGGATTTCAGAGGAGAGAGAAAGAGTTGATAAATTTACGAGAGATGTTTGGAACCCTAGATCCTCAATTAAGCCGCGGTTCCGCCGCCGAATAAGCCTTCTTGCCGCGCTTCCGCCACCGACTTTGGAGATCTGGTGGAGATTTTTGCTACGTGGCCTCCCTTGCTCCTCTGGATCTTGATTAATATCTCTGGATCTCTGTTTCCTCAATTCTGTGACTCTAGATCCCCTCGCAAAATTCACACAATAATCGTTAAATATACAATTTACAGTTTTGTTTATTTTTATGATTAGATCAAATAAGAATTCAACACAAATAGTAAGAATAAAAAATTACGCACGTATCCCCGGCAACGACGCCATTTGATTGATTTGTTTTAGTGTTGTAGTTAACCGCAATCAGAACGGTGTCGCGTGTAGCTAGACCGAGGTGAGTACGGGTCGTCCTCAGGGAAACGTTGAATCTTTTAATCTTACTTTAGGCGTGTTGAAAAAGAGGAAGAATAGAGAAATAAAGAATAGTGGAAATAGTTTCTAAATCTACGTTAGACACGGATGCAAAATATAGATTTAGATTAACTACGGATGTAAGTTTAATATTAAAAGGAGGCTTGTAGGGATCATTGGGATTTAGTAGTTATGGATGATTAATTAAAGATTACTCTTTTTATCCTTTAATAGATTTAAAACTAGAACGACAGTGATGCATGTAGATCAGGGTTTCTGGAGGGAAAAAGGGTTCCCATTCTTAACCCCTATCTCGACATGGAACTCCGTTCATATCTAGCCTTTACCAAAACAATAGTTAATCTAATCTCTAATCGTGGTCGCAATTATCAATGAATTGATAGCGCGCCCAATTAGGATGTTAACTATTCTTTTGATAAAGTTTATAAACTTTATAGGACTTAAAAAGAGTTTAAGGATCTTCATCATCCATTAACCTACCCTAATCCCACGAACCCTAACAAGCGGAGAATTACTCGCGCATGTTAGGAGAAGAAGAGATGGAGAGAGAAATCATATTAAAAACTACAAAGAGATAGAATAAGAAAACTTCTACCTTTATTAATCAACAAAAATCATTTACACTTTGTTCCCTTAGAAAATAATTACAAATTGCTAGTTTGCTTCTCGATCTCTTCTAAGGAGGTAGATGAACAGTTGATGATCAGCCTGGATGCGTGAGCCTGTCGTGGACTTCGTGATCTATTCAGCTTGATGATTTTTTCAAGAGCCTCTCGGTCCTTATTTATAGTCATAGAGCCAGAACCCTAGTTTCCTAATATGGTAAATAGTTGTTAGGAACCCAACCAAAAAAATCCATAATCCTAACACTTCAGATGTGCGGTGGAACCGCGCCAATAGGTGGGTTTGGCCGCGGATCCGCCGCCTTATGGTGGGATCATGGGCTCTAATTTCTGTGGCTTCATATCTGTAGCACTTATTAATCTTTTGAATATCTAGACTTTGAAAATATTTTCTACGTTTCTGCCAGAATTGGTTTCTTCAATTTACTTGAATATTTTCGGCAGATTTGATCTCGCCAACTCAGATTTCCTTGATTTCAGTCATGATATAATTCCTGCACAATTATCTCAATAAATGATATTAGTAGAATTTTTTTTATTGATATATTATCTTAACCATTTGTCTTGATATTTTAGTTTTAAGAGAATTGGTCAAAGATATTTAATAAAGTATGCATATTAAAATAGTCCAAATATTATATGAATATCATATGCTTACATTTTTCCTTCATAATATATAAACACATGAAAATAGTATTTTTACGAATAAACCCTTATATGTGTTATATTTATAATAAACATCTTTTATTATATATAAATAGTAAGGAAAATGTCATATTAAAAGTGAAGTTTTATCAACTGAACAGGTCCTAGGGGTAAAAACACACATCGGGAGTTTCAAACATACAGGAAACTTGTCAGGCATGAGCATACCTTCTGGAGTGTGATAACTTGAGTGGCTTCCATGAAGTTATTATGCGATGATAGTTGGATCCCAATTCCCACTGATGAGTAGGATTACTCCTCGGGTGATTTTAGATGATCCCGACTGATTCTCCTTTTCGGTTTGGAGGAGAATTCGTGAAAACAGTGGGAGCCATCCTGATTAGATAAAGCGATTAACCATTCTGATCTAGGTTAGAGTGTACGCTGAGTGTTTCTTTTCCCCCCCTCTCTCTGGAAGCTACCATGGCCCGACCTTTGACTAAAACTCATGAATCAAGTTAACCGAACCTTCTTAAAACATTTTGGATTTTTGGAATGTCACGGTGTCGCATATATTATTGCCACTTCTATATCACCTTTGCATTTCTCTAGAACATCCCATATCACTACGAACATCCACTCCTATTGGATAAATCCATCGTATAGTTACATACGAACTCGAAGGAACTTGTTCCAGATTTGAGGACGGATTCTGGTTCTGGAGAGATTGAATATGATTATTCGGTTGTCTTTTCTCTTTACTTTCTCTCAGGTTGTGAGGGCTCCTAGGATTAGGAGAGGGCACACCTATTGAGCTTATTGGATAGTCTTCCTCCAGAGCATAGGCATGTGCCGAAAGGTGGGGAAGGAAGGAAAACCAATTAGCCCAAAGGTGGTGTATAGAAGGTAATAAGTAAAGACATATAAAAGGATTAGAATAACGGCAAAGAAAATTGCGACTGCTATCATTCACGACAAAACCGTGTATACCCCTGCCACTCCCACATCCACTTTGGATTTCTCCAGAACACTTCGTATCACTACGAACGTCCATAATGCTTGGTCATGCCATTGTATAGTTACATACGAACTCGAAGGAATTTGTTCCAAATTCGAGAATGGTTTCCGGTTCAGGAGAAATAGAATATGATTATTCAGATGTCTTTTCCCATTACCTTCTCTCAGGTTACGAGAGCTCCTGGCATAAGGAGTGTACACTTATTACGCATATTGGATAGTCTTCTTCCAAACCTTAGGCTGGTGCCGAAAGATAGGGAAGAAAGAAAACCAATTAGCTTAAAGGTGGTGTACAGAAAGTAATGAGTAAAGACATATAAAGGGATTGGATTGAGGGTAAGGAAATATACGGTTACTGTCATGAATCTGGATAGTGGAAGTGGCATTACTAGGAATACCCGAATACCCCTTCGAAACATTTTCATGTTTCAGTTTCACTGTGCGATGTTAATTGAAAACTGGTTTCCTAATTGGATTATGACTCCAGGGTATATATTTACCAGATTCGTTTCTCACATCTGTATGGCGTTACAGATGGTGAGTGGGAGTAAGATATTGGGAATTGAGTGATTAGATCCTCATTATATCGGAAATCGTTGTAATTGGTGATATTTGAGGAAATCACCTAGGTTTTTTTGCCGGACGGCAAATATTTGGTTTTGAATATCCGTTTTATGCACCAATTTAAAACTGATATATCTGTATGTTTATTTTATAAAGTGAGATATAACTTTTTGAAATTATTTCTATGACATTTACCTATATCAGTTGGTGATTAGGTAAGGTGCACTCGACAGCGGTGTAATTATTCTTAACCATAGTACAGTTTTCAACCTACGACGCACAAGGTTTGAGTTATTGAACTCAGGGGACTTATACAAAGTATTATATGTTGTCCGATGTCCATTAAGACAAAGAGGTTGGTACTTGTACTATATTCTATTTACTTATGACTTCTCCACTTCTAGACAAGTTTTTCGTTGAAATACAAGATCTAGATATTGAGAAGTTATAGGTATAAGAATAAAGTAAAGAACCATTTGTTGGAAGTATCAGGATTCTTCGAGGTAGTCGAAGATGTAGATACTTGTGTTTGGTATCTCGTTGATAGTAATGGTTTTGAGAACTTGCTTCTGTTTCAGGTTACTCATATATGGATGCACTCCTAATTGAGTAACGATGATTAGCCCCCTTCCATTTGGTTGATATGCACTAGAGACAGCTGCATGTTTTTAATTCTGGTTCCAATTAAATTAGTGCTTTTGTTTCTATATTGGATATAGATAGAATCAATTTATATCTTAACGATGTTAAGGTATAGGGAGTTGTCCGGCTGATGCTTAAAACCAGAATCCAGATAAACTCAAGGCACGTTTCAGTAATAGCAGTTTATGGGTTATCCAGGGCTTTGACGAGAGTTAACTTGTTAGTTATATGTATGCCCTAGAGGCCATTACTGTACATACGATGTATATTGTAGTGGATGCTTGGACATATATAGGGAGGACTTTCTTGCTCGACATGATAGTATGCTATCTGGTTGCTCTTTATCTTAACATGTACTCTAATTGTCTCTATGTTACATGTTGATAAAGCCCTTAGGATATGTACTCGACTTCTGGGACTATGATGAGATCATACTAGTGGGGCCACGGTAGTCGACGAGTACATCCTATAACTGTTCCTAGTCGAGGGTGTATCGAGACAGGGCATCGATACACCAGAGTAGACTAGCGTATACGCATCTTGACCCATATGATGGGCGATGGATGATCCCATATCCATCGGTGTTTGACAACAAGGATGGTGTACGGGTGCTCAGTAGAGACTGGGTACACTGGACAGACTCGCCGAGAACTCCCGGATGGTATTATACCTCACGTCAGATGGTAGTTCTCTGGTGACACTGGTACAGAGTAGTCTGTAGACCCGAGATCGTCATAGAGTCTTGTGTGATTCCCACTGTGCTTTGATTTCCATCATACCACGTCCAAGAGGGCGTGCAAAAAGGTGGCTTTTGGGTACAGTCCCAAATAACATGGAGGCAATGAGCGATAGGAGGGGATTCGTCTCTCCCGGTATAGGGAATTGATGTTGCGCTGTGTTCGATTGTCTATAACTGGAAATCCCTGGCCAGGGTTGCTGAGATTTACTGGTAAGTGTTATCAGTAGTTTCTCGAACTGTTATAGACCTCATATCGACACGACTTATCAAGCTATTGGGGTCTGACGTTTTCCACCCCTAGGCGAGATTTGCGACATATCAGAGGAAGAGACCGGACTGTACGGGAGAGTTACTGATTGGATTCCCAGGAGAATGTACAGGCTTGCTTGTTGATCTTCTGATCACTCAATACCTGGGTGGCTGTTACGTTTAGCTGACCGCTTGCAGCTTGTGGGTGTTTGATATGATCATCACCTACTGCCGGTGTTCATATCAGATTTTTGCATTTTCATACCGCCCAATTTTTATCACATTGCATATCGGTAGGTACTCTTGAGCCGTGTTTGCTAGTCAAATGCAGGATACAGGTTCTCGGCTCTTAACAATAAAATTCATGGAAAAACACGACAAAATCCAGGTTCCTGCCAACCACAGATAAAACACGGATCTCCGCTCTTTATCCGTCTGTTGCCACACACCAGTTTAAGAGACAAAATGGCAAATCGATGTCATTTTCATGCACAAGGCTCAATGGCAACACAAGATCCAAGAAATGTAAACGGAGCTCGAGAAAATCATTACAAAAGATCCATGTCCAATCACCTTTTGATCCACTAGAATTCTGGAAGAAATGTGGAAATATTATCAGAAAAAACATGTACCAGACAAAAGGGGACAGCAGACCAGGGAAGCAAGAGAAACCGGAGGACCCAACTCCTCTATTAGGCCGCGGAACCGCGGCCTAAGCATGCTTAGACCGCGGAACCGCGGCCGTACGGCCTTGTCGGCTGAAGATGCTTTAGGGGTATTTTGGTCTTTCTATGTACATGCAGAATTTTGCCCTAGATTTCCATTTCCCTGCCTATAAATCGCCCAGAACCTTGTGAAGCCAAGTGTGCATAATTTTGTATTTTTCTAGGTTTAGAATACTTGTTTCTTCTTCCTCTTCTCATCTCTTCTCCATTGAAAAACTTGTAGTGAGCTTTTGTGAGTGAAGAATGATGAATAAAGAAGTTCCTTTTGTTATTATATCTTGTCTTGTTCTTTAGTTAAATTATTATTGCTTGTAAGTTTCATTTGTTAACTTAGTTGTTGTTATTTCTTGTTGTTTCTTTCTTTTCTCTTTTCCTTTATCCTTAAACAACCATGACGCTTACGCTTGATCCTTGCCAAGGTGAGGTCGCAAATAGCTAGTTGTTATCTTCTAATCTCCTTCTTTCTATCTTCCTCTTTTGTTTTTTTTTCTTTTCGTTATGATGAGTGAGTAGTTCCATACTTGTTAGGGTAGGATAAGGGAAGTTTGAGAGAAGGAAATCTCTCTCACTCTTTCCTTGCCCAACATCTTAAATCGACTCCCGTTAATTGAACCACAATCCGCTCCCTACGGTACCCTTTCCTACATGATAGCAGTGATTCCGTAGTGAGACCGGTTGTGGTTGAATTAACCGGAGGTTATGGCTAAGAGCCAAGAACGGACGGACAAGCACCAAAAGGAAGAACTTAAGCGTTGGAAAGCCTAGCTTATACTCGCAAGTTCCTTCCTAGTCGTGCTAATCCCCGTTGTTGCCGATTACCGTACACCGATATTAAGAGTGGCAACGAAAGAAGTGAGCGACTCCTAACTCAAACTAACCTAATCCTAACCCTAACATGCTCTCTTTACATATCATTTTAATACTTAGATAATCACAAACAAATTTGGAAACTTGGACTTAACTCGTTAAAGCACATAGAAAAAGATTCCCATCTCCCTGCGGACGACCCGTACTCAACCGGCTAGCTACAAGCGAAACCGTCTTGATTGCGGTAATTAACTAAACTTGAACACGCAGAACCACTACCAATCAAATGGCGCCGTTGCCGGGAAGACGGTAGTTTATTTCTTTGTGTAATTTCGGGTTAACTTATGAATATAAATATAACCGAAAAACAAAAAAAAAAAAATATATATACTTTGTAAAAAAAAATCATTTTGTTATTTTTGATTAGTTTTTGTGCAAGTGTGCAGGATAATACGAAGTTCGAGTTCAGTGCCAAAGACGTGGGAAGATAGACCCACATTTCGCGGCTACACCGCGACGGATCAAAACGAAGCAAACGGTCTACTGTAAAAATCTGGAGCAGATACAGTAAGCAAGTCAAGATTCAGCACATCCAGACAAGCAGAGGACACCCAGACGAGCCCACACCAGAAAACTGAAGGCCCTAGCCCATCATACCGCCGCGGAACCGCGGCATAAGGAGGCTTAGGCCACGGAACCGCGGCCGTTTGGTGCCTTCGGGCTGCCAAATTCTCTGTAAGTGTCTCTTTTCTCTCCCCCACTCCTCTGGACTCCAATAAAATGTGTTTTCTGCAGCATTCTTTGCGCAAATTCTCTTCCCCTTTCTAATAAACTGTTCTTGTGCAGGATTCTTTGCGCCGCGCTAAAAATAAAAAAATTGTTTGCAGTTGATTTGTTACTGCTTTGCATTTATTAATACGGACTTAAGGGGCTTGAAACCAATTCAGATTGGGTGGGGATTTCATCACCCTTCCCAGGACCCCAGAAATCATAAAAAGCATATGCATTGACCATCGTTAAATTAAAAAATACTAGACTCGGCCCTAAGGACTTCGCGCTCAATAGGACAGAGGACTAATTACAGGCATCGGCCGTTTATCCTATCCTGACTTTGCGGTGTCTAGGCAAGTGTGACAAAGGCAAGTGGTTATTTAATTAAGGAACTTTGCGAAAGCGTTGGACAACCTCCCACTTACCTGGCACTTATCTGGCCGCAATTGGCGGAGAAGAGGCGGTTTGAGGTCCTGTTTCTAGCTCTTTGGAACAGTTAGGAGCTGTCTAGCTGACCTAGGTGACCCTAGATCTAGGTGAGATTGTGCATATCTTGTTTGTGATTGCTTAAAACCGTAAATCCGTACATATTTCTGTAAAGCTCTTCCAAAAAATAAAAAAAAGGAAAAAATCAAAAACTTTTATAAAAACTTGCCCTTTGTCGCCAAATCCATTTTTTACCCACCACCCATCGTATTTCTCCATTGACGTTTTCTTACCCTCACCTTCTCCGCTTTGACTATACTAAACTCGTTTAGTGTATGTCCGCTTGGACTCGGGACACTAGCGCCCGCCTAGTCCGCGTTACGTTAGTCGCTACCGACTACGCGATCGACTCAGACGTCGAAACTCCGTCCACTCCTCTTTCACCCTTACCTTTGCCGGCCAACTCCGACGTTGACCGGAATTCTGTTCATACATCTTCACCTACACCATCACCAACCTCTTCTTCCGCGATGTCAGGATTTAATCCGAACATCTCTTTGACTACCCCTGGATTGGCTCCACCTCCTACGGAGACCAATTGTTGGAGATAGTGCCCTCAGAGTCAATTATTAGGTCACAGGTACGTGATTGTAATGATTGAGGGAGGACCTATCCCGGTAGGACAGTCTTACTCGAGATGATAGTATGCTATCTGGTTTACCTTTATCATCGTGTACTGCTTTAGGTGACATGACACGTCGCTATTACACGTTGATAGAGCCCCTAGGATTCTTGCTTGACCACCAGCAGTATGAGGGCGATCATATAAGTGGGAGCTGGGGGTCTACAAGCATATCCTTAAAAGGTCCCTAGTCGTGGGAGTTTCGAGACCGGGCATCGATACTCCATTAGTAGACTAGTGTATACAGTCGAGACCCCGACGAGGGGCGGTGGCCGGTCTCACAAGCCACTGGTGTCAGTTGGATCACCTAAGATGTATACAGGTGCTCATTGGGTTATGAGTACACCGGACAGGACTCGCCGGGAACATGCTAGTTGGTCATATACCAGACGTCAGATGGCAGTTCCCTGGTGACATGTGTGCAGGTTAGTTCATCGACCTGGGGATCGTCATTTGTCTCGTGTGAGTTCCCACTGTACTTTGATTACTACCCTACCACGGCTCAAAGGAGTCGTGCAAACAGGTTTTAGTTGGGTACAGTCCCGAGCCACATGGAGGCAGTGAGCGTATCTTCAGGGGTTCGTCTCTCCCGGTATTGGGGGTGAGGTCGTGCTGTGTCTAGGAGAGCCATTACACAAAGTCCTTGGCCAAGGCAAGGAGATTTACTGGTAGGTATTCCAGTAGTATCTCAGGGTGTTCTGGGCTACACTCCGACACGACTTGTACCGCTTTTGGGGGTCTGACTTTTACCAACCCCCTAGGCCCGCCATGCGATACTCATAGACGAACGGACCGGACTGCACGGATATTGTCACTGACAGGCTCAGTAGGGTGTCAGGATGAGTTCGCTTATCGACGTCCCTTTTAGTCAATAGCTGGTGGCCCGTTACGTATTGGCTTATACCTCTGACGTGCTAGTGGTTAAATCCACAGCCATAGTATTGACGAGTCTTTAGAGTCCACCACACTTTCAGTTACTCAAGTTTCGGGCGAAACGCTGTAGAGGCCGTATGGAGATATGGCAAGGTCCGATCAGATACGTGCGGTATTGCACGGATCAGGATCAGACAGTTTTGTACTAGTGGCCGTATAGTTATATGGCAGGGTTTGATCTGATACGTGCGGTATTGCACGGATCAGGATCGAACGGATTTAACTAGCCGGCTTTGGCTTAAGCTGGTCTTAGTTTAGTACAGTGTAGATTTTGTCTCATTGCATTTGTATCCGGACGGAATACAGATGCGGGTGTGTATGCACAGTATCGGGGTTTTCCTGTAATTTATTACGGGACCAGTTTTCTGGAGTTGCCAGTTTGCTTTCCGTTCCGGCCGGTTTTCCTTTGTTCTTTCCCGGCCGGACTTTTCCGATGGAGGGGGTTATTTGCAAGTTCGCAAATAACACTTTGTGGAGGGTTTTATTGCATATATATTGATTATGATAGCTTTCTTTTCTTTGCACCATGACTTGCTTTGACTTGTGATTTGAGTGGGCATGGGTTTGATGTGAGTTGAAGCATGGTGTATGCTTTCTTGTCTCTTGGTGTGGTCACCACTTGACTTCTCCTACCCTCACCTCCCTTAAGGTTTTGTATTTGTTCCCTCCACCATTTCCATATGGTTATGGCCGGCCACACATTGAGGAGGAGAGGAAAAATGAGAGGTTCATTTTTGATGCTTCATTCTTCATCTCATTTCCTTGCAAAATTGGTAGCTTCATTTTCCCTCCAAAGTTCAATCCTCATTCCTCCATCCAAAGGCAACAAACCCCAAAGAGACAAGTAGCCTCTACACTACACTTCCTACAGCATATCTTGGGCACGTCGAGTAGCCGGCTTCGTGCCCGAGTTGCCTCGGCATTGAGGTGGGAGCCCGTAAAAGAAGTAGGCGATGTGGTGCACTTCCGGCGACGAGGAGGAGACGGGACATTCCGCAGGAGATCGGGACGATGACGAGAAGACCGGAGGACTTGGATCGTCGGTATATCTCTATTCCCTTTCTTGTAGATAGCTTAGACTAGTTAATGGTTCGATCCGGTTAAAGTGCGCGGTGGTGCCGGTTTGCAAAGTCCGCAAAATTTAAAGTTATTCACCGCTTCCGCATTCCGGCGTCGGATTGACGGCCGGGGCGCCGCCGTGCACTAACAGTGGTATCAGAGCCTCCCCATTAACTTAGTCTAGCTTTGTGTAATGTGTTTGCATTTCCGATCGATCAAAAAGTCCCAAAACCCGTATTTTGTCGCATCAGTTTTCTGTTGGAAATTTTTAGTGTCAAAAATTTTTTCAGGTTGTAAAATATTGATGTACTCAAAAATGTAAGCACTCTGTAAAAATTTGATGAAGTGATACGATATTCGGAGCGCGGAACCGCCGCATTATCCCACTTCATGCCGCCCTTCCGCCGCACCCTGTAGCAATCACTGCACCATTTTTTTTCCAGAGGCTTTCTGGGCTTAAATTATGGGTTTTGGAACATTTAAATTGGGCCCATATTTTCTGTAACTGCTACAGTATTGTCTTGGGGCCCACTTGATATAATTTGATCGGTCGGATATTTTAAACACATTTTTCACAGTATTTACATTATATCTGCGACCGTGAATGTCACTCGATCGGTAAATCCGGTCTAACTGCTATAGCCCGGTTAGACGGATTTGCGAACGTGACTTTCACGTTGATGTTCTATGTATTTGCTGTGATGTTGCGGATCGGTCGTGGGGGATAGCCTGGATGCAATGCTAGTACAGTTTTGTTTGTATTATGTACATTTGATATTGCGGGGCGAGCGTCCGACATGTGGACTGCCGTCACTGCCTGACTGTATTATTATTTTGGGGCACGACCTGGTTGCGGTCGATGTACCCGGTGTATGTATATTTTACTTTCTGTACTAGGATTACCCCGCGGAGGGGTGCACGGATAGCTGGGTTCTAGAGGGCAGCAAGCCCGCATCTCATGGCATTGGGACGGAGGGGGCTTCACTCTAGGATTGGCGGGCTATTCGCCGCACTCGTAGGGGGTACAGGTTTGACCCAGGAGGGGTGCCCAAGTTACCGGATTCCGTGAAGTGCTGGGTGGTCCATTCACGGCGCTGAAGGGGGCTGCCTCGCTTCAGGTTTTGGCGGGTGACTTGCCGCGCCCGTAGGGGTCTAGGTTTTCATTGCACAGGCTATCCACACGACCAGGGGAACGTCGGGTTTCAGCAGTGGCTCTGTGAAACCCGGGGATCCCAGATATCTGTATTGTTCTGTGATGCTGTACATTTCTGTGATGTTGCATTTTATTCACGCCTTGAGCGAAATACTATATATTGGTATATATATTAGTAGATGTTGTATATGTTTTTCATCCGCGCTAGTCCAGTCCCCGCTCTGCCGTTAGTTAGCTAACCTAACGGGTGATGACGGGACCCAGTGGCGAATGCAGATGGCATATACGTACGTCAGTATATTTTCGTTCTTTGTGGTGTGATCAATTGATGGGACTGCGTTGATTCGGATCAATGCATGATAAACAAACCTAATCTGATGTTGTTGGAACACTTTTTCAAAAAAAAAAAGCTGTTATTGCAAGGACGTTCACTTTTGTTTTGCATCGCGGTATTCATTGGAATATCCTGCTCCTCAGTCGACGAGGCAAGGGCCGAGATCCCTTCACCGGGAGTGACCCCTTGAACAGAAGTTTGCGTCAGGGCATTAACTTCACTATAGCCGATTACTTTTGCTTTGCACCGTGGTATTCATTTGGAATATCCTGCACCTCATTCTACGGGGAAAGAGCCGAGATCCCTTCACCGGGAGTGACCTCTTTAGCGGAAGTTGTCGTCACTATATTTCTAAAAAGCTATCCGTTCCTTCAACGATATCAAGTTCATTACGTTAAAGGTTTTCGCCAGAAACCATTCGTAGCCCTCCATCATTTCAGTTAAATATTCGGTAGTATTCAAGCTATGTATTTTGACCTCACGCCAAGGCATAGTGTTTGGTAGCTGCCGGGTATTTATCTGTTGCATAGATAGATGCGTTGGTTTGGGACAGTCGTACTACTATTTTGGCCTACGTCAAGGGTATGTACGGGTGGATTCAAATTAACCTGGATAATGATGGGCAGAACTTGACATGTGACTTATGATATTTTGACCTCACGCCAAGGTCATAAGAGCATGGGGCAGAAATTACATCGGGAGTTTCAAAAGAACTGAAACTTGCCAGATATGCGCATACCTTCTGGAGTGTGATAGCGTGAGCGGATTCCGTCACGTTATCATGCAATGATAGTTGGATCCCGATTCCCACTGATGAGTTAGTTTACTCCTCGGGTGACCCCGACTAATTCTTCTTTTAGGTTTGGAGGAGAATTTGAGGTACAGTGGGAGGATTCCAGATTAGATAAATTGGTGACCATTCTGATCTAGGTTAGAGTGCACGCTGAGTGTTTCTTTTCTCTCTCTCTTTGGCAGCGACCATTGACCCGACCCTAAGACTATGACTCAGTGACCAAATTAACCGAACCTTCTTAAACACTGGCTTTTGGATTGTCAGAGTTGCGGACCTCATTGCCACTCCTACTTTTACCCTTTTCTCCGGGACACCCCGTATTGCTACGAACGTCCACTTCCATTGGACAAAACCATCGTATGGTTAGATACGAACTCGAAGGAATTCGAGGATGGTTTCCGGTTCTGGAGAAAACGGATAGGATTATTCAGTTGTCTTTTCCTTTTACCCTCTCTCAGGTTACGAGTACTCCTTGGTTTAGGGGTAGTACACCTATTACGCAAATTGGATTGTCTTCTTCCAAACCTTAGGCTGGTGCCGACCGGTAGGGAATGAAGAAAACCAATTAGCATAACGATGGTGTGCAGAAGGTATTAAGTTTAGACAAAGCAAGGGATTAGTAAGAGGGCAAAGTAAATTGCAACAGATATTCACGACCAAACCAAATATTTCGTTACCACTCCCACATCACCTTTGTATTTCTCCAGGACACTCCGTATCACTACGAAGATCCACAGTTTATTTGGATACTCCATCGTATGGTTATATACGAACTCGAATGGAACTTGTTCCAGTTCGGGGATGGATTCTGGTCCAGGAGAAATAGGAATAAAGTACATTCAGGTGTCTTTTATCTTCACCTTCTCTCGCGTTGCGAGTGCTCCTAGGATTAAGACAGTACACCCTTTATGCTTATTGGATAGTCTTCTTCCAAACCATAGGCTGGTGTCGAACGGTAGGGAAGGAAGAAAACCAATTGGCCTAAAGGGGTGTGCGGAAGGTAATGACTAAAGACATATGAAGGGATTTGGAGAGGTGGCAAAGAATTATACGGTTATAGTTGTGAATCTGGATAATGGAAGAGGCATTACTAAGAATACCAGAATACCCCATCGGAACATTTCAATGTTTCAGTTTCACTGTGTAATGTTAAAGGAAAACTGATTTCCCGATTAGATACTTACTCCAGGGTATGTATTTACCAGGTACGATTCTCACATCTGTATGGTTTTACATATGATGAGTGGGAGTAAGCTATTGGGAATTAGGTGATTGTCCTCGTTATATCGGGATTCGTTGTAATCGGTGATATTTGAGGAAGTCACCTGGGCTGTTTGCCGGTCGGCAAATATTTGGTTTTGAATATCCGCTGTTATGCACCAATTTCAAATTGATATATCTGTACGTCTATTTTCATAGAGTGAGATATACCTTTCTGAAATTATGTCTACGACATTTACCTATATCAGTGGATGGTTAGGTAAGGAGCATTAAACAGCGGTGTAATTCTTCTTAACCATAAGTACAGTTTTCAACCTACGACACACGGTGAAAGAGCTATCAGACTCAAGGGACTTATACAGAGTATTGTATGTTGTCCAGTGTCCATTAGGACAGAGGGGTTGGTCCTCATACTATATTCTGTTTACTTTTAACTTCTCTAGTTTTTAGACATGTGTTTCGTTGAAACACAGGGTCTAAGTTTTGAGGAGTTATAGGTATTTGAATAGAGTAGAGAACCAGGTATAGCAAGTATCGGGATTCTTCAAAAAGATCGAAGATGTAGATACTTGTGTATGGTATTCAGTTGATAGTAATGATAAAGAGAAATTGCTTCTCTTTCAGGTTACTCATAATTGGAAGCATTCCTAAGTTGAGTAACGCTGATCGGCCTCTCTCCATTTAGTTGACATGCACTGGAGACAGCTGCATGATTTGAATCTGGTTCAATTAAATCAGTGCCTCTGTTTCTATATTGGATATAGAACAGTTTATATCTTAACGATGTTAAGGTACGGGGAGTTGTCCGGTTTATGATTAAAACCAGACACTGGACAACTCAAGGCACGTTTCTGTAATGGCTGTTTGTGGGTTGACCCAGGCTATGACGCGGGTTGATTTTCTACCATCTGGATGAACAATAGCGATATTGTTCTAGACTCGCCACAGTTTTATTAAAAATGGATTTTTTCAGAAAACAGTAGTGGGAGTATGGTAGAACTGGAAGTGATTCCAGAACCACAAACGATTACTGAAGATTTGATAAGGAACCTAAAGATTCAATCTGGATTGACATTCCATTGGCCACTCCGCAGATAAGGTGGGTAACTTCAGGCACCCGAGAGGCACTACGGTAGCCTCAAGGACGGTGACAGGGAAGTTCTTGTTTACCCACAATTACCATTGCTGTTGTTCCAGGTTATGAGACCCGGCGGGAGGATGAGTATAGCGTCGTTCTAAACCAGTTTTAGAAGTGTACGTATATATGACTCTGCCAAGGGGTTGTCGTAGTCAGTGGGAGCAGCGGAAGCATTGGTGGACAGGTTGTTTATGTCTATTTATAGACTAAAGCAGATGTAGCGGAGATAGATCATCTATTTCTGACGTGACAGTCATGGGTTTGACTTCATCAGAATAGGGGATGGATCTGTTGAGAAGGTAGTAGGGTGTGATATCCTGGTATTTGGATGATATACACAGAGTAGGAAAAGAAACTCCTACACTACGATCGGTTATACTTTGGTCGTCACACAATTGTTTCTCCACAAAGGAAATGGATTTTACATCAGACATACTGGTTACTAGATCTATGGTTTTAGATCTAGATTTGGGTGGTTTCCCAATCAGGGTACTTGACAGCATTCTAAGAGTATTTAGGATGGACGACTCCTGGCACGGTAGTGTACCTGCAGGTAATGGAGTCACCCTCTCCAAAGGTGTCTTACAGACTAAAGGGGAGAGGGACGGGCATGATTGGCAGATCACTTGCTCAGGCAATTGAGTCAATCGTGAGATGTCAAGTACCACACCAGATGTTGTTCTTGCACTAGATGCAATAAGTTGACATTAATCCAATCCTGGAGAAACAGTCGGAAGCAGTTTTAGAACATAAGTAGATGTTCTAGGGATATGATAACGACAGCCTTATTCAGGAGACAGTTATCATTCCAGGCTTCCAAGGTGACATGGACGACAAGGAGGTTGTCAGAGTTATAGTTTTCCCTCTGACGAAGGGCAGTATTTTGGACAGGTGATCCAAGGCGATACTGAGGGAGGCATGGCGCAGGACACTGATTAAGTTCAGTTGTCAATACAGTCTAAGAAGTTTGGATTTGGAGTTCATTTATGAGCTAGGTCCCATCAGACATCCAGACATATTCTAAGACTGATTTTGCTCATTTCGGGAGATGGCTTTCTCCGCGAACTTGAGATATAGAGAGACATAGAAAGAAACAACTAAGCGGATCCACTCACTGAGGCTATTCCTCGAACGCAATAGTTCCGCAAACGAGCTTTGTGAGACTGACTAGTAGAGGAGTTGGATGTTCGGTATCACACGGGCTGTGAGTATGCGACATCGCAATAATTAGCCTTGAGTGCAAGTGGGAGATTATTGGAGATAGTGCCCTCAGAGTCAATTATTAGGTCACAGGTACGTGATTGTAATGATTGAGGGAGGACCTATCCCGGTTGGACAGTCTTACTCGAGATGATAGTATGCTATCTGGTTTACCTTTATCATCGTGTACTGCTTTAGGTGACATGACACGTCGCTATTACACGTTGATAGAGCCCCTAGGATTCTTGCTTGACCACCAGCAGTATGAGGGCGATCATATAAGTGGGAGCTGGGGGTCTACAAGCATATCCTTAAAAGGTCCCTAGTCGTGGGAGTTTCGAGACCGGGCATCGATACTCCATTAGTAGACTAGTGTATACAGTCGAGACCCCGACGAGGGGCGGTGGCCGGTCTCACAAGCCACTGGTGTCAGTTGGATCACCTAAGATGTATACAGGTGCTCATTGGGTTATGAGTACACCGGACAGGACTCGCCGGGAACATGCTAGTTGGTCATATACCAGACGTCAGATGGCAGTTCCCTGGTGACATGTGTGCAGGTTAGTTCATCGACCTGGGGATCGTCATTTGTCTCGTGTGAGTTCCCACTGTACTTTGATTACTACCCTACCACGGCTCAAAGGAGTCGTGCAAACAGGTTTTAGTTGGGTACAGTCCCGAGCCACATGGAGGCAGTGAGCGTATCTTCAGGGGTTCGTCTCTCCCGGTATTAGGGGTGAGGTCGTGCTGTGTCTAGGAGAGCCATTACACAAAGTCCTTGGCCAAGGCAAGGAGATTTACTGGTAGGTATTCCAGTAGTATCTCAGGGTGTTCTGGGCTACACTCCGACACGACTTGTACCGCTTTTGGGGGTCTGACTTTTACCAACCCCCTAGGCCCGCCATGCGATACTCATAGACGAACGGACCGGACTGCACGGATATTGTCACTGACAGGCTCAGTAGGGTGTCAGGATGAGTTCGCTTATCGATGTCCCTTTTAGTCAATAGCTGGTGGCCCGTTACGTATTAGCTTATACCTCTGACGTGCTAGTGGTTAAATCTACAGCCATAGTATTGACGAGTCTTTAGAGTCCACCACACTTTCAGTTACTCAAGTTTCGGGCGAAACGCTGTAGAGGCCGTATGGAGATATGGCAAGGTCCGATCAGATACGTGCGGTATTGCACGGATCAGGATCAGACAGTTTTGTACTAGTGGCCGTATAGTTATATGGCAGGGTTTGATCTGATACGTGCGGTATTGCACGGATCAGGATCGAACGGATTTAACTAGCCGGCTTTGGCTTAAGCTGGTCTTAGTTTAGTACAGTGTAGATTTTGTCTCATTGCATTTGTATCCGGACGGAATACAGATGCGGGTGTGTATGCACAGTATCGGGGTTTTCCTGTAATTTATTACGGGACCAGTTTTCTGGAGTTGCCAGTTTGCTTTCCGTTCCGGCCGGTTTTCCTTTGTTCTTTCCCGGCCGGACTTTTCCGATGGAGGGGGTTATTTGCAAGTTCGCAAATAACACTTTGTGGAGGGTTTTATTGCATATATATTGATTATGATAGCTTTCTTTTCTTTGCACCATGACTTGCTTTGACTTGTGATTTGAGTGGGCATGGGTTTGATGTGAGTTGAAGCATGGTGTATGCTTTCTTGTCTCTTGGTGTGGTCACCACTTGACTTCTCCTACCCTCACCTCCCTTAAGGTTTTGTATTTGTTCCCTCCACCATTTCCATATGGTTATGGCCGGCCACACATTGAGGAGGAGAGGAAAAATGAGAGGTTCATTTTTGATGCTTCATTCTTCATCTCATTTCCTTGCAAAATTGGTAGCTTCATTTTCCCTCCAAAGTTCAATCCTCATTCCTCCATCCAAAGGCAACAAACCCCAAAGAGACAAGTAGCCTCTACACTACACTTCCTACAGCATATCTTGGGCACGTCGAGTAGCCGGCTTCGTGCCCGAGTTGCCTCGGCATTGAGGTGGGAGCCCGTAAAAGAAGTAGGCGATGTGGTGCACTTCCGGCGACGAGGAGGAGACGGGACATTCCGCAGGAGATCGGGACGATGACGAGAAGACCGGAGGACTTGGATCGTCGGTATATCTCTATTCCCTTTCTTGTAGATAGCTTAGACTAGTTAATGGTTCGATCCGGTTAAAGTGCGCGGTGGTGCCGGTTTGCAAAGTCCGCAAAATTTAAAGTTATTCACCGCTTCCGCATTCCGGCGTCGGATTGACGGCCGGGGCGCCGCCGTGCACTTACACCAATAACCCACCACCACCGCCTGTTGTAGCGCCGCAGCGAATCGCGCTCTAGGATCGTTTCTATCCCATCCGTTCTGCACTTCCCACCTGCCTTTCTCTTCCACCGGCCAATGGGGATAATTTTGAAATTAGGCCCCACTTCATCAACATGCTTCCACGATTTCATGGGCTTGAATCTGAAGATGCCTATATCTTCATCAATAAATTTCAAAACGTGTGTGCCATGATGAAAACAACCCAACTGTCGGATGATGCTGTACGTCTATGAGTCATTCCGTTCACTTTATGCGATCTTGCTGAAAAATGGCTGTATAGCACCGCTGTTAGTTATATGTATGCCCTAGAGGCCATTACTATACATAGGATGTATATTGTAGTGGATGCTTGGACATATATAGGGAGGACTTTCTTGCTCGACATGATAGTATGCTATCTGGTTGATCTTTACCTTAACGTGTACACTGATTGTCTCTCTGTTACAAGTTGGTAAAGCCCTTAGGATGTGTACTTGACTACCTGGACTGTGATGCGGATCATACTAGTGGGGACATGGTAGTCTATAAGTACATCCTTCAAAGTCCCTAGTCGTGGGTGTATCGAGACGGGGCATCGATATACCAGAGTAGACTAGTGTATACCTTCTCGACCCATACAGATGGGCGATGGATGATCCCATATCCATTGGTGTTTGACATCAGAGATGATATACGGGTGCTCAGTGGAGACTGGGTACACTGGACGGACTCGCCGAGAACTCCCAGATGGTATTATACCTTACGTCAGATGGCAGTTCTCTGGTGACACTGGTACAGAGTAGTCTGTTGACCCGAGATCGTCATAGAGTCTTGTGTGGTTCCCACTGTGCTTTGATTTCCATCTTACCACGTCCAAGAGGGCGTCCAAAACGGTGGTTTTTGGGTACAGTCACGAATCACATGTAGGCAATGAGCGATAGGAGGGGATTCGTCTCTCCCGGTATAGGGGGTTGATGTTGCGCTGTGTTCGATTGGCTATAACCGGAAATCCCTGGTCAGGGTTGCTGAGATTTACTGGTAAGTGTTACTTGTAGTTTCTCGAACTGTTATAGAACTCATATCGACACGACTTATCGAGCTATTGGGGTCTGACGTTTACCACCGCTAGGCGAGATATGCGACATATCAGACGACGAGACCGGACTGTACGGTAAGTGTTACTGGTTAGATTAACAGGAGTGTGAGCGGGCTTGCTCGTCGATCTTCTGAACGATCAATACCCGGGTGGCCGTTACGTTTAGCAGACCGCTTGCGGCTTGTGGGTGTTTGATATGATCATCATCTGCTGCCGGCGTATTGACGAGTCTTTAGAGTCCTACACAGAGGTTTCCTGGCTCAAGTGAAACGAAATAGGAGCGCATATGAGATATGTGCGGGACCAAGAATAATGCGTGTATGTGATACCGTATTTCATTCTCGCGATGATTGTGTCGAATGGTTGTATGCGATATAATCTAGTTATCGAATCAAGGATTGATTCGATAAAACGATACATTGTATACTAGTCAGTTGTGTGCGACATGACCGGATCATTGAATCAAGTGTTGATTTAATGATTTAATGCATAATTATATATTTGATATATTACTTTGCATTAACTAGTATTGGTTCACTTTAAATGGATTTTCTCACTTGAAGTTCACAAGTTGTATATGTGATATACTTTTGTGCACTTGATTGTATCATGTTTGATGATACATGCTTACTTGAGTATGTGTAAAGATTAAACCAAGGTTGTGTAATGGTTAGGGTTTTCCTTTTATTTATTTATTCATTTATTTATTTATTTCTTTATGGAAAAGATAATGAAAGAAAATGGTGGCTTATTTTGTTTGATTTTGAAGCTTCATGAAGCTTTGACTAAGTGACCATTTTGTCTCATGCTTAACCCTAACCATTCCACATAACCCTAGTTCATTCTCTACACTTGACCATGATTATTATTATGATAAGTATTCTTTTTCATTTCCTTTTTAATGAACTTATCATAATATTCATCTTGATCTTCTTCTTCTTCTTCACATGAAGAAGCTTGCTACCAACAATGGCAAAGTGGGAAAATGAGTGAGAAATCCAATTCTAAAGTGAACCCACCTCCTATTTCTTCATCCTCTACCTCTTGCCAAGTAGTATAGGGTGTTTTCTTCACAAGTTTCATGACTTGGTGAAGTGGGAGCTTGATCTTGTGATGCCTCGACGTAGATCATCTTCGGCATCGTAGTCGATGACCTAGCCCGCCCATTTCTCCGATAAAGCCGACGCTAGAGCCCGGGATTCGATTTGGACAGCAAGGAGACTTCATTGTGGAGCTATGGAGGCGGAGGACCGGATCTACAAAGGTTGTATTTCCGTTCTTGTAGTTAAGTTGTTAACTAGTTTCATTTGTCGCCTAAATATCTAGTTAACGATCCGTATTAGGGTTTCTCGGCACTTGTAAAATTTGAAATTGGCATAGTTGATGCCTTATGAGACCTCCTTAGTGTGCCTAGGAACCCTACAGTGGTATCAGAGCCAAGCTAGAGCCTTAGGCGATGCGTAGACGGAGTTAGAAGTCCGATCGAACCGAAACCCTAATTCAATTTTGCGCTCTGGACAATTTTGAAAATCGTGGTTTTTTCCAGATTAAAAATATGCAGAAAAACCAGTAGGAATATCTAAGAGTTACTGTGAAATTCGACAGCCCAATTCCACTAAGTCGCCGCGGTTCCGCGGCACGAGCATGGCTCGTGCGGCGGTTCCGCGGCCGTACGGCATCATTGTATAAAGAATTTTGCACAGTAATTCTTAGTTTCCAGTGCTGGTTTTTGTTCATATCAGAAAATTACATTCTAATACCGTTCATTCATTATCTAATTGTTGTATTTATCGGTATTATTGACCAGTGTCTGCTCAGTATTACAGATTACAGGTATCCATGACAAAATACTGAAAATGCATCCAACAGCGCGGATATATCACTTGAGGGAAGACACTGCGACCAGAAACGCTAACCGACCGATACTTCAGGAGTTCCTTTATGCAACAAGTTGTGTATGCATTTTTTTCTAAATGGTCCAACACAACAAGTGTGTACACAAGACTTTAAAGCACATGTGGATATTATTTTATATGCAATCAAGGATATGATTTTATATGCAATCAAGGATATGATTCTATATGCAATCAAGGATATGATTTTATATGCAATCAAGGATATGATTCTATATGCAATCATCAAGGATATGATTCTATATGCAATCAAGGATATGATTTTATATGCAATCATCAAGGATATGATTTTATATGAAATCAAGGATATGATTTTATATGCATATGATATTATATGCATTCAAGACTAAAAAGCATGTGTTCAAATCAAAGGCAATCAAACAAATCAGCATGAGCCATAATGGGGCAGATATGAATATTTCTTTCTGAGCCTATAAATAGATACCAGAGGGAAGAGGAAAGGGTAGCTTTTTCTTTAGTTCTATCTTAGAATTCTTGTAATTTTTCTTTTCATTCTTGAGCTCTTGCCCCTTTGTCTTGACCTTGCAACTTCTCATTTAGAACTTGCAAGCTTAAGGCTTAGGTTCTTAACTTCAAGATCTCTTGTAACAAGTTTGTTCTTCAATAAAAGTTCGTATTTTTATTACATGTCTTGTTCCACTTTACATGATTTCAATTGTGAAATTCATGCCTTGCTTTGATCTTGCAACCTCTTAAGTGAGCTTGCAACCTTAAAGCTTGGTATTTGGATCTCACACGTTGCCGGGGATTGAACACTGGGAGATAAAACGCTTGAACTCATCGGTTCTCTTTTCCTCTTTATTTCATTGCATGTTTTTATGTATCTTCTCTTTTCTTTCTTGTTAATTTGTAAATAAGTGTGAGTAATCTTTTCACTTGTTAAGGGTGTAATATGTTAGATCGTATTCGAAGATTTTCTTTGTCCAAACTTTAAAACCTAAAACTTGCCTATTGAAACTTCGTGCAAATCACCCGCAACTCCGCTCACTAGGCATCCTATCCTACCCCGATAGTGATGATTCCTAATCATGACCGGATTGCCCGTGGTTTGCCGAAGGCTAAAATCAAGAGATAACAACGGAAGGACAAGGGACAAGGAAAACGGATTTAGCGAAATGCCGCAAATACTGTATTTCAAGTTCCCTAATCCGCGTTGTTACCTATTATTTTAGTGTCAATACCAAGTTGGGGCTATAAGGAATTGGCAAACATCACCTTCATACAATCTAACTTATTACTACCCTTAACAAGTCCTTTTTATTCATATCTTTGTTACGACAATTAATTAACCAACAAATCAAAACCCGGTATTAACTCGTTAAAACAAGCAATAAGAAACTTACCATCTCCCTGCGGACGACCCGTATTCATCGCGGCTCGCTACAAGCGACACCGTTTTGATTGCGGTAATTTCAGAATTCTTTTTAAACACGACACAGTTAGATCGTGACAATCAAATGGCGCCGTTGCCGGGGAGACGGTAACGCTTTTTATACTTGTAGTTTCGGGTTAAATTTGTGCATATTCTGTATAAAACTAACTTCTAACACATTCAAACAAATAACCATTCTTTTTGAAACCAACCACAAACACAAATAAAATTCTTTTCTTCTCTAGATTTGAATTCTGCTAACACTCTGATTTTCTTAATTATTTATGTTCAGAATTGTGGTTGTTAATATTGCTTTTTGGCTCAAATATCCGTATTTTTCCAACATATGCAGATTTGACGGATTTTGAGCAGTGATCATACGGAACAAAGGGGCATTTTCAAGTGCAAAGGAGGGTGAACACTCAGTGCCAAAGATCCGGGTAGTTAGACCCGCGCAAGCGAACCATTCGACCATTCGGAGGCAATATCAACACGAGTTTCTGAAACTCGTGCTTTTTGGTACGTATTTTTCTAAACTTCCCCTCTCAAACCCGACGCTCCAATATTCTTGTCTTTGCAGGATTCTTAGCAAAAATTGCCGCAAAAAGCCAAAAAAAAACTAACCGTATTTGTTGCAGCGCCGCATTAAAAGTAAAAATACGATAACTGATTGCTTGAAAACAAAACTTGGTTGAATTTTGCGCATTGCATCATTTAATACGGACTTAAGGGGCTCTAACACCAATCCAGATTAGGTGGGGATTTCATCACCCTTTCCAGGACCCCAAAAATCACTAAAGCATATGCATTGTCCATTGTAAATTAAAAAATACTAGACTTCAGCCCTAAGGACTTCGCGCTCATTAGGAGAAGATAAACCGTGTTTAGAACCTCGCTTAACGGTATATTGTTTACGGGGTGTCTAGGAAAGTGTTAAAGGCGCAACCGCCGAAAGAGAAAGGGTTACTTAATTAAGGAACTTCGCGAAAGCGTTGGACAACCTCCCCTTATCTCTGCACTTACCTGGCCTTGTGATCAGTGTATTTTTAAGCCCGTTTCTCGACACTGTTTAACTTCGACAATCAAGTTCAGGAGCAGGTCTAGTAGACCTAGGTTACCCTAGATCTAGGTGTGATTGTGCATATCTTGTTTGTGATTGCTTAAGCCGTATATCCGTACATATTTCTGTAAATCTCCTTCTAAAAAAAAGAAAAAAAAAGGAAAAATCAAAAATTTTATAAAAAAAAACTTGCCCTTTGTCGCCAAATCCATTTTTCACCCATCACCCATCGCCTTTCTCCATTGACGTTTTCTTACCCTCACCTTCTCCGCTTTAACTATACTAAACTCGTTTAGTGTATGTCCGCTTGGACTCGGGACACTAGCGCCCGTCTAGTCCGCGTTACGTTAGTCGCTACCGACTACGCGATCGACTCCGAAGTCGATACTCCTTCCACTCCTCTTTCACCCCTACCTTTGCCGGCCAACTCCGACGTTGACCAGAATTCTGTTCATACTTCTTCACCTTCACCTTCGCTTTCACCAACCTCTTCTTCCGCGATGTCGGGATTCAATCCGAACATCTCTTTGACCACCCCTGGATTGGCTCCACCTCCTACGGAGACCAATATCCCACCACCTTCGCCTGTTGTAGCGCCGCAGCGAATCGCTCTCCAGGATCGTTTCTACCCCACCCGTTCTGCACTTCCCACCTGCCTTTCTATTCCTCCGGCCAATGGGGACAACTTTGAAATTAAGCCCCATTTCATCAACATGCTTCCACGTTTTCATGGGCTTGAATCTGAAGATGCCTATATCTTCATCAACAAATTTCAAAAGGTCTGTGCCATGATGAAAACCACCCAGCTGTCGGACGATGCTATACGTCTACGGGTCATTCCGTTCACTCTATGCGATCTCGCTGAAAAATGGCTGTATAGCACCGCTTTCCATTCCATAACCAGTTGGGATGAGTTTGTTAAAGCGTTTCTCAAAAAGTTTTATCCAAATCACAAAACTGCAAGGATTCGCAATGAAATCAATCAATTTTCCCAGCTTCCTTCTGAACCCTTCTGGAAGTGCTTTGACCGGTACAAAGACCTTCTTGTTCAGTGTCCTCACCACGGTATAGAGAAATGGCAACTTTGCCAAACCTTATACGAGGGCCTGAACCCAGCAACGAAGCAGTTGTTGGAAACCATCTGTCAGGGCCACTTCCTATCCAAATCTGACGAGGAAGCATGGCAATTCTTTGACGACCTTGCGGAGCAAACGCTACAGTGGGAGAGCACGAGACCGACGACTTCTTCTTCTTCTACCTCCACTTCTACCGGTCAGTCTAGGGTAGGAATTCACCAACTTGACTTCTCTATTGCAATGAAAGCTGAAATGGCTGCAATAACTAGAAAGCTTGAAGCGATAGAGAGCAAATTTTCTTTTCCTGCTCCTAGCCCTGTTCTTCCACTTCGTACCATCTGCGCTTGTTGTTCCGATCCCTCTCATTTAACCGAAGAGTGTCCTTACAATTCTCCATCTCAAGGACAGGATCAGGTTAATGCTGCATTTCAGCAAAACCAAGGAATGATCTGTATTCTTCCACGTACAATCCCGGTTGGAGGAACCACCCTAATTTCGCCTGGAATCAGAATCAGAATCAATTCCAAGGCAACCACTTCCAAAGGCCCCCTCCACCGCAACAACAAGCGCAACAACAAACTCAACATCAATATCAGCAGCCCTTCCAACCCCAGCCTTTCCAAAACCAAACGAACAACTTTGCACCTAACAACTCTTTTCCACCAAGCAACTTTGTTCCGTCAAACAACGATAAGGTTTCCTCGCTTGAGCAAAGTCTGGAGGCGTTTGTTAAAAAATCGACTCAATCCACCGCTAACATCCAGTCTTCGATTCAATCTTTAGTGCAACACACTGCCGCACACGGGCAAAGCATCAAGACCATCGAGGCCCAGATTGCACAGCTGAACGCGGCCTTAAGCGAGCGAGAGAAGGGGAAGCTCCCGTCCCAGCCACTTCCAAATCCCGGTCACCCACATAATGCAAATGTTGCTCTTGAACAACAAAACCATAATGTGAGTGCCGTGACTACACTGAGATCGGGGAGGATACTGCAAAACAACATTGGCACACGGATCAACGATGACACCCCGGCCGCTTCTTCTTCTTCTTCTTCTTCTCCTTCTTCTTCTTCATCTTCTGAGCCTATTCTCCGTTCTTCACAAGGCTCTCCTTCCTCTTCTTCTATGAACGGACCCACTTCTCACTCCACGAAAACACCTATTCTGGGATCCGGTCCAACTCCACAATCTCCTCCTCCAGCATTAGACTCAACCAATTTTCAAAATGTTCCATTTCCAAACCGGTTGAGATCTAATAAACAAAATCCTCAAATGGAGAAGATTCTGGAGTTATTTAAGCAAGTTAACATTAACATTCCTCTTTTAGATGCTGTCCAACAAGTCCCGTCTTACGCGAAAATCTTAAAGGACTTGTGCACGAAAAAGAGGAAACCTCAGGTACCCAAGAAAGTTTTCTTGGCTAGTGCTGTGAGTGATGCCCTTACCCAATCTTTACCACAAAAACGGAAGGACCCTGGCTGTCCTACGATTTCAATTACCATTGGGGATAAGAACATCAACCGCGCACTATTAGATCTTGGTGCCAGTGTTAACTTGCTTCCGTATTCAGTATACGAGTAATTAGGCGTCGGAGAGCTGAAACCCACGCACTGCACTCTCCAAATGGCCGACCGATCGATCACCCATCCTAGAGGTGAGCTAGAGGATGTGTTGATAAGAGTCGGGGACTTCATATTCCCCGTTGACTTCATTGTATTAGATACACAGCCTGTAGCTAACCCCCGGAATCAAATTCCGGTGATACTCGGTCGCCCATTTCTCGCAACCTCAAATGCTGTGATCAATTGTCGCAATGGTTCGATGAACCTCTCTTTTGGAAATATGACGATTGAACTCAACATTTTTAGGTTGGGGAATCAGCCCGCCGAACCTAATGCTCATATACTGGACGTCTGCTCGATCCAGGAGATCACCCCGGAAGAGTGTGAATTCGAGGAGTTTCTGTTTGAACGCGATAACCGTGACGCCACTAGTGCGTTTCTCTTCGAACCTGCTGCTGCTTCCGCGCCCGACTACGACTACGAGTGTTTTACGTTCTTACACGATCTTAGCCGCTCACAACCCGAGTTTGAATCTTTTGACTTTCCGGATGAGTTACCTGAACCATCCAACTCGGTAGCTTACGCTCGTTTTGAACCTTTGATGGAATCCTTTGAGTTCGAGACCTTTTCTCCAATCCAGCCTTCAATCATTTCACCTCCAATTCTCGAACTCAAGCCGTTGCCGTCTTACCTTAAGTACGCTTACTTAGGTGAGAACGAGACCCTCCCGGTTATCATTTCGGCTTCTCTTGCTCCCGAGCAAGAGAAAGCCTTTCTTTCGGTCTTACACGGCAATAGGCAAGCTTTTGGCTGGTCCATGGCGGACATCAAGGGGATTAGTCCCCTGATCGTTGAGCATCATATTCATCTGATGGATGATGCCAAACCAGCCCGGGATCCACAAAGACGTCTCAATCCAGTCATGAAGGAGGCTGTGAAGAAGGAGATCGTCAAATGTCTGGATAGTAGTATCATTTACCCTATCTCCGATAGCCAGTGGGTTAGCCCCATTCATGTTGTCCCCAAGAAGTCGGGCATCACGGTCATAACCAACGAGGCGAACGAGTTAATCCCTACTCGCACCCAAACGGGATGGCGAGTATGCATTGATTACCGAAAACTCAACGCCGCAACGCGGAAAGACCACTTTCCGCTACCTTTTATTGACCAGATGCTCGAACGATTGGCCGGACATGAGTACTATTGCTTTCTTGATGGCTACTCTGGCTATAATCAAATTCCCATCGCCGAAAAAGACCAGGACAAGACTACTTTCACTTGTCCTTTCGGCACGTTTGCATATCGTCGCATGCCCTTTGGGTTATGCAATGCGCCCGCTACCTTCCAGCGGTGTATGATGGGAATATTCTCAGACATGGTGGAGAAATTCTTGGAGATCTTCATGGACGACTTCTCCATCTTTGGCGATTCCTTTGACGAGTGTCTGCTGCATCTCGACGCTGTCCTTACCAGATGTAAGGACAAGAATCTCACTTTGAACTGGGAGAAATGCCACTTCATGGTGCGCGAAGGTATTGTCTTAGGACATATCATCTCGCAGAAAGGCATTGAGGTAGACAAAGCAAAGATTGAGGTCATTTCCAATCTTCCTCCTCCCCAATGCGTCCGAGATATCCGAGCCTTCCTTGGCCACGCCGGTTTCTATAGACGGTTTATCAAGGACTTTAGCAAGATTGCTAGGCCCTTGACTCTTCTACTGGCCAAGGACACGCCATTCGACTTCAGCCCGAGCTGTGTGGCTGCTTTTGAATCATTGAAACACTCACTCACTTCTGCTCCCGTTCTCTCTTCCCCTGACTGGACGCACCCATTCGAGATTATGTGCGATGCATCCGACTCTGCCATCGGTGCTGTCCTTGGACAACACATCAACAAGATGCCGCACGTAATCTATTACGCTAGCCGAACCCTGAACGACGCCCAACTCAATTATACAACAACTGAGAAGGAATTCTTGGCTGTTGTATTTGCTTTAGAGAAGTTCAGGCCCTACCTCATCGGCTCTCCAGTCATTGTTTACACTGATCATTCTGCTCTGCGCCATATTTTTGCGAAGAAAGATGCCAAATCTCGGCTTATACGTTGGATCCTCTTGCTTCAAGAGTTTGACCTTGTCATTAAGGACAAACGAGGATGTGAAAACGTCGTTGCCGACCATCTCTCACGACTTCCTTCTTCGCCGTCGCTTCAAATCCCGATCAATGACGTTTTCCCGGATGAACAACTCTTGACAATATCTCGCGAACCTTGGTTCGCAGATATTGTGAACTATTTGGCCACAGGGTTACTACCAACCGAATGGTCAAGTCAGGACAGACTTCGCTTTTTATCCCAAGTAAAACATTTTTACTGGGACGAACCCTATCTGTTCAAGTACTGTCCTGACCAGATTATTCGTAGGTGTGTCCCTGATGAGGAATTCAAGAGTATGCTGTCATTTTGCCACGATCAAGCGTGTGGCGGGCATTTTGGCCCCAGAAAGACAGCTGAGAAGATCTTGAAATGTGGTTTCTACTGGCCACAACTCTTCAAAGACGCTCATGACTATTGCAAGACTTGCTCCCGGTGCCAACATATGGGCCGGATATCCCGGAGAAACGAGATGCCGCTCCAACCAATCTTGGTTGTGGAGATTTTCGACGTGTGGGGGATAGATTTCATGGGGCCGTTTCCCAGCTCTTTCGGGAACTTGTACATCCTTCTAGCTGTTGATTACGTCTCTAAGTGGGTCGAGGCTGTGCCCAGCCGGACTAACGACAACAAGGTTGTCGTTAGGTTCCTTAAAGAAAACATTTTCTCCCGTTTTGGGCACCCCCGAGCGATCATTAGCGACAATGGAAGTCATTTCTGCAATAAGACTTTCGAGGCATTAATGCGGAAGTATTCCATTAATCATAAGCTATCCACGCCCTATCACCCCCAAACCTGTGGTCAAGCCGAAGTCTCAAATCGGCAGATCAAGCAGATACTGGAGAAGACGGTTTCCAAGAACCGTATGGATTGGTCGCTGAAACTAACTGATGCCCTTTGGGCTTTTCGCACTGCTTATAAGACCGACCTTGGCATGTCTCCCTATCGGCTTGTATACGGAAAAGCTTGCCACCTCCCTGTCGAAATAGAGCATCGCGCATTTTGGGCGATAAAAGAGCTGAATCTATCTCTCGAAGATGCGGGCAGCCATCGGAAGCTGCAACTAAACGAACTGAGCGAGCTTAGGGATGAGGCTTACGATAACGCGGTTGTCGTTAAGTATAGAACGAAGGTGTTTCACGATAAACACCTTTTGCGCAAAACCTTCGTACCTGGTCAGCAGGTACTGCTTTACGACACCAGACTTCATTTCCATCCAGGAAAGCTCCGATCTCGCTGGAAAGGGCCGTATTTTGTGCGGAATGTGTATCCGCAGGGCGCTGTGGATTTGGAAAATCCAAAGGACGGTTCATTTTTCAAAGTGAACGGACACCGACTAAAACCGTACCTTAGCACCGAACCAACAGAGGAGCTCCTATTCTTACAGGAGCCGGTTTACCCTGCCTAATCTTCCTCTGCCCACCTCCAAACTTCGGTTATCCAGCCAAGAACAGTGGACACTGTTCCAAATAAGTTTGGGGTATGTATAAAGCCTTTTGTATATATTTGTGAATATTCTTTTCCATTCTTTTTTTTTTTCTTTTCTTTACAAACAAAAACAAATAAAAATTGTGTATCGCTAACCGACAATTTTTGACCCTTCAAATGATCTCTTCATGCAATGACAGTGAGGACACTGTTCAGTTTAAGTTTGGGGGTACGCTCGGTACGCATTTCTTACCTTTGCATTCATATGTATATTAAAATCCATAAAATCCATAAAAATCTGAAAATTTTCTAAAAACATAAAAACTTTTCTGTCAAGTTAGCTAGTGGGAGGACTCTGATTCAACATTTCGACGGTTTTGTTTGATAAAATAAGAATAACTAAATCTTATGTTTAGATTTTGAAAACCTGAAAAATAACTCTCCTTTGAAGGTAACTATAGCTGATATACGTCTTTACATCACACTACACGTGTCGTGAGTTTTTGGGAATTAGATGATAAGTCTTTTATGTCGAAAAACTTTTAAATGGATCAATGATTTTCTGAGGATCAAATAGGTTTGTTCTGAAATAAGTAGTGTCAAGAATAGTTTATGAAGTAAATCGAATATGAAGGAATGTTATTGATGCCGTAATTGGAACTAAGTCTGAAAAATAACCCATCTGAAACTTGATTGGAATGATTACACACCAAACCCACTAAACACGTCTTTTATCCAAAAAAATAATTGAACTGCCGGTTATATCTCCGTTCGTATTAAATCATCTGATTTTCACGCCAAACTGTCTTTTGTTTTTGGACCTGGGTAACTTGAGTAATTAAGTCCGCCGGGGTGTTTCTACACCTAATGCCCTAAAACCAACTGGTGTGGGTGCATTGGCCCAAAGCTCGCTAAGAAGCCTAGAAAGTCCAGATTAAAACAAAGTCAAGCAAGTGTTCTCTCCGAGTTAAAATTCCTAACGGTTCTTTGTGTGAGAATAATCTTGATAAAAGACAGGCTTTTTTAAAAAAAAATTTTAGCGGAGATATGAAGGTTTTATTCTTTGATAAAGACTATTGCACGATTCACAGAGGTGTGTATGAAATGAAAACAAGGAAAGGGTGGAGTGAAAAATAAGACCTAGTTTCCTGTTAAGGAAGATAGAAATTCTGAAGTTGAAACTTTTTACTGGAAAACGAAGCTTGAAAAAAAAAATTGCTTAACTCTTTATAAAACTTATGTGATCCTTTTAAAATTTTTATCCGGGCTTAATTGTGTGATATGATGAATTTATTCGACCTTTCGGGAACTTAACGACACTATTTGCACTGCACGTGAAGACATATAAAAGCTGTAGTTAAACAAGAAGCGAGGTGTGAAAAATAAAGGGTCGATAGTCTAGACCTAGGATAATAGAATTGTTATTTTCTGAAACAAAACTTTAGGGTTTGAATCTTAGTTATTTTACAAAACTAGCTTGACCGGATTTTGTGGGTAGTATCCGCTGAAAACCCTCAGGAGACAACACTCCTCCTACTAGGGACACCTAGAGGTTTAACGGCTTGTTGCACTTGCTCAGTGCAATCGCGTTCCCTGCGAAAGTGAGGTTAGGAAATTTTTTGTGAATAAATTGGTTTTGCTCGGGACGAGCAATAGATAAGTTTGGGGGTATTTGTTCATATCAGAAAATTGCATTCTAATACCGTTCATTCATTATCTAATTGTTGTATTTATCGGTATTATTGACCAGTGTCTGCTCAGTATTACAGATTACAGGTATCCATGACAAAATACTGGAAATGCATCCAACAGCGCGGATATATCACTTGAGGGAAGACACTGCGACCAGAAACGCTAACCGACCGATACTTCAGGAGTTCCTTTATGCAACAAGTTGTGTACACATTTTTTTCTAAATGGTCCAACACAACAAGTGTGTACACAAGACTTTTAAGCACATGTGGATATGATTTTATATGCAATCAAGGATATGATTCTATATGCAATCAAGGATATGATTTTATATGCAATCATCAAGGATATGATTCTATATGCAATCAAGGATATGATTTTATATGCAATCATCAAGGATATGATTTTATATGAAATCAAGGATATGATTTTATATGCATATGATATTATATGCATTCAAGACTAAAAAGCTTGTGTTCAAATCAAAGGCAATCAAACAAATCAGCATGAGCCATAATGGGGCAGATATGAATATTTCTTTCTGAGCCTATAAATAGAGACCAGAGGGAAGAGGAAAGGGTTGCTTTTTCTTTAGTTCTATCTTAGAATTCTTGTAATTTTTCTTTTCATTCTTGAGCTCTTGCCCCTTTGTCTTGACCTTGCAACTTCTCATTTAGAACTTGCAAGCTTAAGGCTTAGGTTCTTGACTTCAAGATCTCTTGTAACAAGTTGGTTCTTCAATAAAAGTTCGTATTTTTATTACATGTCTTGTTCCACTTTACATGATTTCAACTGTGAAATTCATGCCTTGCTTTGATCTTGCAACCTCTTAAGTGAGCTTGCAACCTTAAAGCTTGGTATTTGGATCTCACACGTTGCCGGGGATTGAACACTGGGAGATAAAACGCTTGAACTCATCGGTTCTCTTTTCCTCTTTATTTCATTGCATGTTTTTATGTGTCTTCTCTTTTCTTTCTTGTTAATTTGTAAATATGTGTGAGTAATCTTTTCACTTGTTAAGGGTGTAATATGTTAGATCGTATTCGAAGATTTTCTTTGTCCAAACTTTAAAACCTAAAACTTGCCTATTGAAACTTCGTGCAAATCACCCGCAACTCCACTCACTAGGCATCCTATCCTACCCCGATAGTGATGATTCCTAATCATGACCGGATTGCCCGTGGTTTGCCGAAGGCTAAAATCAAGAGATAACAACGGAAGGACAAGGGACAAGGAAAACGGATTTAGCGAAATGCCGCAAATACTGTATTTCAAGTTCCCTAATCCGCGTTGTTACCTATTGTTTTAGTGTCAATACCAAGTTGGGGCTATAAGGAATTGGCAAACATCACCTTCATACAATCTAACTTATTACTACCCTTAACAAGTCCTTTTTATTCATATCTTTGTTACGACAATTAATTAACCAACAAATCAAAACCCGGTATTAACTCGTTAAAACAAGCAATAAGAAACTTACCATCTCCCTGCGGACGACCCGTATTCATCGCGGCTCGCTACAAGCGACACCGTTTTGATTGCGGTAATTTCAGAATTCTTTTTAAACACGACACAGTTAGATCGTGACAATCAGTTTTCCTGGGAATTTTTAATATTTATTCAAGAGTTGAATTTTCTGGGTTGCTTTGGGGCTTCGATGATTCGATCGGATTTTTCTAATTTTGTCTGCGTGCTTTTCCAGATATTTTAGAATATGTTAAAAAGTTCGACCGGATATAAATACCCAATTTTTCCCCGGTCGGGAATTTTCCAAGTGTTGGATCTTTCCGTAGTTTAAAGACGTTCTAAGTAGTGCAAGTAAAGCGATGGACCCTCTAGAAGACAACAAACCTTAACTCGATTATGTGACCGTCTTGAACTGCCCTTTGAACCTTAGGGTTTGGGGCAGTACGGCGTGCCACATGTGAGGCGTTGGCTTGACCCTTCTACGGCTGGACCGTTGGTACTGAGGCATGAAGTGGATGTTTTTAAACTTATTTCATGTGTTGATCTGTATCGGGAAAACTTGGGTGTTCGAATGTTCGATCAGAAAGTTTAACATTTTCTATTTATCCGGAATGTGATACAATAATTGGAATTCACAAGTACTTATGAGATAACTGAATGAATGTTATAAACATAGCACTTTAGTCTCACTTGATCGGTTGCCACGGAATTTTGATGTGATCAAAAGTCCGTCGCAATCACGTAGCGTACGCGGATACTCGCTGGGTAAACTTAATAGACAACCTCACTCCATAGCCCCGACCAAGTGACTGTAGGAGAACCCCGTCGCCGAAAGCATCCGTTCGGGTGCTCGCGGCAGCGGTGTTCCGCCTTGATGCACTTCGTCGACGGTATCGGGGGTGCGGCCGTCTACTAAAGTTTGCGACGAGCATTCGATCAGGATGTCGGGAATCTTGTTGAATTGCCCGACAAGATATTGAAAAGTGTTTTCGATTTAGAGACTAAAATGCGGGGTTTACAATTGTTAGGCATGCGATGTCTAAGGTATTCATTTGATTAGGCATGCGATGTCTATGGAGATTGCGGATTCCAACTGTTGTAGTTTTACACTTTCTTTTCTGTGACCGTAAGTGTAATATGTGATATGGCCGGTTTCGTTGCTATATGTCAACGACAATTGGGATGCGCATATTTACTTAAGTTGATGACATGTGATGTTATGTGTTGCTGGATATGTTATATTGGATCGTCGTGTTTGAATAGCCGGGGGTTTTTATGTGAGATGGGTATTTTTCATTTTTTCATTCTTGTAAAAACTTGTATGTAATATTCTTTTATTAGGGCACTTCCAGGTTGCGGAAGATGTCACCTTTTGTATATTATTTACTTTTCCGCACTAGGATAGACCCAAGGAGGAGGGCATAAGTAACCGGGTTCTGGAGTCCAGTGGGAGACCAACTCGAGGAGTCGAGTCCGGGTCTCCTAACTCTAGAATTGGTAGGGTTGCTTGCCGCTCTCGTAGGGGTCTAGGGGTGTGGGTTTGGCTATTCATCACGACCGTGGAATCCGTGTTTTATACTGGCTCGTATTGAAAACACGGACGTCCTAGTATATCCAATATTTCATATGTTTCTTCTGCTGCGATATCTATGATGTGATCATGTGATATGTTCTGTGATGGATACTGTATATAGTATATATGATATATTATATAGACGTTACTTATGTTTTACACCCGTGCTAGCCCTGCCCCGCTCTGCCGTTAGTTACCTAACCTAACGGTGCACGAGGGGACATCGAGGCGAATGCGGATGGCATAAGTGTACGTCGTATTTATCTGTGATGTTTAGGTACTTAAATGATGGGACTTCATTAATGTGATTAATGAAATAAAAGAAACCTAAGATGTTGTAGAATCGAATTTCAAAATAAAAAAAAGGTAGCTACAGTTCTTGCTTTGCACAGTGGTATATGTGATATATCCTGCACCTTATTCGATGAGGAAAGGACCGAGATCCCTTCACCGGGAGTGACTCCTTTAGCAATAACTGGTAGATGCTACACACTCGGTTTGTTTTCTGATAGCTTCTATAGTTTCTGCTTTGCACTGTGATATATATGATATATCCCGCACCTCATTCGACGAGGAAAGGGCCGACGATCCCTTCACCGGGAGTGACCCCTTTAGGAAAACTAGAAAAGCCTTAAAAATACTCCATTTTAAAATCATTTGATTCTACAACGATATCAAGTTCATTACGCAAAAGGTTTTCAGAAAAACCTGTCGTAGCCCTCCGTCATTTCAGATAAGTCCTGTTTAGTATTTGTGCTGCGTTTGTTGACTTTGTCAAGGCGCAGTGTGCGGTAGCTAACCAGTATTTATCTGCTTATGCATATGATGCAGATTGGGTTAGGGTAGTCGTGCGGCCTTGTTGACCTTGTCAAGGGTCGTGCGGGTGGGTTTGATTCAATCAAGAAATGACGGGTTGAACTTGACTTGCGGTCTATGGTTTTGTTGACCTTATCAAGATCATATATCGTTCGGGGCAAAATATTATCAGGAATTTCAAGTGTTGAAATTTGCAAAGAGATTGCATACCTTCTATGAGATAGTTGGATCCCGATACCTGCTTCGAGTAAGAGTTACTCCTGGGAGAGTTTTACACATTACAATTAGCCGATCAAGTAGGTGTCTAGAAAGGTGTTAACGAGGTTACACCTCTGGGAAAACGAGGTTTACATTAATTAGGTTCGTGCGAAAGCACGGGGGACCACCCTCAAAGTACCGACACTGGCCTGGCTGAAAGATTGGCGAACTTGTAGTTTGTAATTAATCCCGGCTAGTCTTGCCTTTTAGGGTTTGAAGGAAGATTTGATAAAAAAACAGTGGAAGCCATCCTGATTAGATAAAATAATAACCAATCTATTCTTGACAGAGTGCACGCAGACTGTTTTCTTCTCTCTCTCTCCAGGTAGCGACCATATCACGCCTTAATCAAGATAATAATACGGATATTTGACCGAACCCGCTTGTTATACTGAGCCGGGGAACGTTGGTCCCGCTCCAACTTATAATTGTTATAAGACAGAGCAGGAAATTGGGGAATACCAGAATTCCCGTGCCGCCCAAACGAAGAAAGTGCATACTGATGCATCATCTTCGGGTGTGCTCATTACAAAGAACTGTTTCTCTGTATCCTCTAGGTCCTGGGTATGTGATACCAGATCAGGATCCCAGATATGTAATATGTTATATAGGGCTACAGAAAGGTAGAGAACTGAGAACGGGTGATAAGTTTCATGAGACAGAAAACGGGGTAAGTGTTGCAGCCAAGTCTGTTGGTCACTGTCACCCTGTATTCCAAATACATTGATTCTGAACGAATGTTATTAGATACCGAACCTGATATACAAAATCATATCTATCTCTTTATTAGTAAAGAAATGATAAAATTTTGTATAGTTGGATAATGTTTTGAACATTTCCTATATCAAAAGTTGATCGGTTCAGGCACGTTATCTAAAAGCATTGATGTTCTAAATCAAACTACAGTTCTTAGTATACAGAACACACACAGGAGGATGAGTTCAGAAATGAACAAATCCTTCTTGAGGTATTGTAGACTAGGTCATATCAATGCGACCTGACTAGCTGAAGTTACATTTAGATGCATATTTAAATCTGTTTGAATTTACATCTTATGAAACTTGCCAGTCATGTCACAAAGATACGATGACCATAGCTCTGTTTACTGGAAGCAGAGAAAAAGTTAGTAAACTCTTGGGATGATACATGTTAATGTATGTAAGGTCCCCTGTCTACACATGCCAAGACCGGTTCCTTGTACTTCATTATATTCTCTGATAATCTCTTTAGATTCAGACATATGTTCTTGTTGAAACACAAGTCCGAACCTTTTGAGATATTCACAGAATATAAGTTAGAAGTAGAGAACCAAAACGGGTATAAGTATTATGTCCTTTGATGTGATCAAGGAGGAGAATACTTGAGCACGGAATTCCTGGACTATTCTAAAGGAGAATGGGATTCTCTCAGCATTACTCCTCCGTATACACCATAGCACGATGGTATATCGGGGTGGAGCAATCACACCCTATGTGATAAGGTGTGCTCTATGATGAGTAATACTGAGTTACCTGTTTCCTTTTGGGAGTTATGCACTTGAGAAGCTGCATACCTATTGAATAGGGTTTAAATCAAATCAGTTGCCTACCACTTCATATTTGATATGATAAGGGAAGAGCCCATCTCTTAAGTTAGTTAAGATTTGGGGTTGTCCAGCCTATGTCTGAAAAGCAAAATTCGGACAAGCTCGAGGCAAGGTCTGTAATGTAGAACTGGAAAGGTTCCAGCTATACAAACTACAGCAGATGATTTGATAAAACCAAAGGATTCAATAGAGACCAACGAACCTCAGCCTCTCCGCCGATCTAGTAGGGTTCCTCACCCACCTGAGAGATACTTCGGTTACTCTATGACAGTGGGAGCGAGGATTGCATCATGAGATGATGACCCAACTAGTTTCGAGCTGGCCATCAGGAGTGGGACTCTGTAAGAATGGCTGGATGCTTAGCGATCTGAGATGGAATCCATGTACACCAACAAAGTATGGACTTTGATTGCTATATCTGAAGGGTTAAATCCCCATCAGGAGCAAGTATATCTTGAGAAGATTACTTGGTGTAGATGGAAAAGTTGAGACTTTCAAAGCTAGACTTGTTAAAGCTTTTCGTCATCGACCAGGCGTGGATAATGATGAAACCTTTTCAAGTGGCTATGCTTAAGTCCATCCAGATCCTACTTGCCACGGCTACATACCATGACTACGATATCTGGCGGTTGGGTGCCATGACTGCTTTTCTAAATGATGTTTTAGAAGAGAAAGTCTATAAGTACACAGCCAGAGGGCTTCGTAGACAGTGGGAGCAGCGGAAACGTGTACAAGATGCTTTATAGGATAAAGCAGGTATCGCGGAGTTGGAACATCTGTTTTGATGTGTTTGTCAATGTCACGACCCGAAAGAGCACGTGACTGGCCCTTGAACCATATGAAGTCTATAGGACCCCATCTGATCCAAGTAAGCCAAAAGCCCAGAAATCTAAAACCATTTAAAGAGTGAATAAGGAAAACTGGTTTTTAAGAAGTAAAGAAATCGTGTTTCAAAAATCCAAGTTTTTAAATAACTAAGCCGAATATGTATTTTTAAAATGTGTAACCTTTCCTGAAAATTTCGGCAAAGTTTCCTTTATAAAAACTGGCCCCGAACGGGGTACAACAAGAATAATATATATGAAATGATAAAAGTGTTGGAGATAGTGCCCTCAGAGTCAATTATTGGATCACAGGCACGTGATTGCAATGATTGAGGGAGGACCTATCCCGGTAGGACAGTCTTGCTCGAGATGATAGTATGCTATCTGGTTTATCTTTGTCATCGTGTACTGCTTTAGGTGACCTGACATGTCACTATTGCACGTTGATAGAGCCCCTAGGATTCTTGCTTGACGACCAGCAGTATGATGGCGATCATATACGTGGGAGCTGGGGTCTATAAGCACATCCTTAAAAGGTCCCTAGTCGTGGGAGTTTCGAGATAGGGTATCGATACTCCATTAGTAGACTAGTGTATACAGTCGAGACCCCGACGAGGGGCGGTGGCCGGTCTCACAAGCCACTGGTGTCAGTTGGTTCACCTAAGATGTATACAGGTGCTCATTGGGTTATGAGTACACCGGACAGGACTCGCCGGGAACCTGCTAGTTGGTCTTATACCAGACGTCAGATAGCAGTTCCCAGGTGACATGTGTACAGGTTAGTTCATCGACCTGAGATCGTCATTTGTCTCGTGTGAGTTCCCACTGTGCTTTGATTACTACCCTACCACGGCTCAAAGGAGTCGTGCAAACAGGTTTTAGTTGGGTACAGTCCCGAGCCACATGGAGGCAGTGAGCGGATCTGCAGGGGTTCGTCTCTCCCGGTATTGGGGGTGAGGTCGCGCTGTGTCTAGGAGAGCCATTACGCAAAGCCCTCGGCCGAGGCAGGAGATTTACTGGTAGGTATTCCAGTAGTATCTCAGGGCGTTCTGGGCTACGCTCCGACACGACTTGTACCGCTTTTGGGGGTCTGACTTTCACCAACCCCCTAGGCCCGCCATGCGATACTCATAGACGAACGGACCGGACTGTACGGATATTGTCACTGACAGGCTCAGTTGGGTGTCGGGGTGAGCTTCCTCATCGACGTCCCTTTTGGTCAATAGCTGGTGGCCCGTCATGTATTGGCTTATACCTCTGACGTGCCAGTGGTTAAATCCACAGCCATAGTATTGACGAGTCTTTAGAGTCCACCACACTTTCAGTTACTCAGCTTTCGGGCGAAACGCTGTAGAGGCCGTATGGAGATATGGCAGGGTCCGATCAGATACGTGCGGTATTGCACGGATCAGGATCGGACAGCTTTGTACTAGTGGCCGTATAGTTATATGGCAGGGTTCGATCAGATACGTGCGGTATTGCACGGATCAGGATCGAACGGTTTTTACTAGCCGGCTTTGGCTTAAGCCGGTCCTAGTCTAGTACAGTGTAGATTTTGTCTCATTGCATTTGTATCCGGTCGGAATACAGATGCGGGTGTGTATGCACAGTATCGGGGTTTTTCCTGTAATTTATTACGGGACCAGTTTTCTGGAGTTGCCAGTTTGCATTCCGTTCCGGCCGGTTTTCCTTTGTTCTTTCCCGGCCGGACTTTTCCGATGGAGGGGGTTATTTGCAGTTTTGCAAATAACACTTTGTGGGGGGGTTTCTTGCAAAAGTATTTATTATGATATCTTTCAACCATGCTTGCTTTAATGTGATTGAAAGGGTATGGTTTGGATTTGATGTAAGCATGGTTGATGTTTCTTTGACCTTGGATGTGGTCACCCCCTTCTTTTCTCCTACCATCACCTCCCTCTTGTATTTGACTTTGCCTCCTCCACCATTTCCACTTGAAATGGGCCGGCCACTCATTAGGGAGAGAAAGGAGGAGAGGGTTAATTTTGTATGAGGAATTCATTTTGCATCTCATTCTTCTTGCTACAAAATTTCTCACATCACTCCAAAGTTCATTCCTTCCATTCCTCCATCTATGGCAACCAACCCCAAAGTGAGACATACACTCTACACCACTTCCTACAGCCTATCTTGAGCATGTCGAGTTGCCGGCTTCATGCTCGAGTTGCCTCGGTATTGAGGCGGGAGCCCGTAAAAGACGAAGGCGATGTGGTGCCCTTTCCGGTGAGGAGGCGACGATGTGGAGGCAAGACTTTCCGCGGGAGATCGGGACGATGAAGAGAAGACCGGAGGACTCGGATCACTCGGTATACTTCTTATCCCATCTCTTGTTTGCTAGTTAGGTTAATGGTAAACGATCCGGGTTTTCTTTGTCCGCGGTAGCGCCGGTTTCCGAGCAAGGAAAAATTTTGATTCCGCATTTTGGCCTCGAGTAAGACGGCCGGGGCGCTGCCGTGGCGCAACATGGTATCAGAGCCACGCCATTAACCTTACCTAGCTTGTTCTAATGCGTTTTACTTATCCGATCGACCAAAATCTCAAAAAACCGTATTTTGTTCACATCAGTTTTCTGTTGGATTTTTTTGGTGTCTAAAAATTTTTCAGGTTGCAGAAAAATAATGTGCACGAAATTCTAAGACCACTGTAAAAATTCGACAGTGTCATTCGTACAGTGGAGCGCGGAAGCGCGGCCAAACCCCACTTTGGGCCGCGCTTCCGCCGCAGTCTACTGTGCTTACACTGTGAAAATTTTACAGTGGGCTTTTGGGCTAATTTTGTGGGTTTTGGAATATTAATTTAGGGCCCAGGTTTTCTGTGACTGCTACAGTATTGGTTTGGGGCCCGCTTGTTAATTGTTTGATCGATCGGATATTTGAAACACATTATTTCACAGTATTTACATTATATCTGCGACCGTGAATGTCACTCGATCGGTAAATCCGGTCTAACTGCTATAGCCCGGTTAGACGGATTTGCGAACGTGATTTTCACGTTGATGTTCTATGTTTATGCTGTGTTGTTGCGGATCGGTCGTGGGGGATAGCCTGGATGCAATGCTAGTACAGTTTTGTTGTTTTATGTACATTTGATATTGCGGGGCGAGCGTCCGACATGTGGACTGCCGTCACTGCCTGTTTGTATTATTCTTTTGGGGCACGACCTGGTTGCGGTCGATGTACCCGGTATATGTATATTTTACTTTCTGTACTAGGGTTACCCCGCGGAGGGGTGCACGGATAGCCGGGTTCGGGAGGGCAACGGGCCCGCATCTCATGGCATTGAGACGGAGGGGGCTTCAGTCCAGGATTGGCGGGCTATTCGCCGCACTCGTAGGGGGTACAGGTTGACCCAGGAGGGGTGCCCAAGTTACCGGATTCCGTGAAGTGCTGGGTGGTCCATTCACGGTGCTGGAGGGGGCTGCCTCGCTTCAGGTTTTGGCGGGTGACTTGCCGCGCCCGTAGGGGTCTAGGATTTCATTGCACAGGCTATCCACACGACCAGGGGAACGTCGGGTTTCAGCAGCGGCTCTGTGAAACCCGGGGCTTCCAGATATCTGTATTGTTCTGTGATGCTGTACATTTCTGTGATGTTGCATTTTATTCACGCCTTGAGCGAAATACTATATATTGGTATATATATTAGTAGATGTTGTATATGTTTTTCATCCGCGCTAGTCCAGTCCCCGCTCTGCCGTTAGTAAGCTAACCTAACGGGTGATGACGGGACCCAGTGGCGAATGCGGATGGCATATACGTACGTCAGTATATTTTCGTTCTTTGTGGTGTGATCAATTGATGGGACAGCATTGATTCGGATCAATGCAAGTTTAAACAAACCTAATCTGATGTTGTTGGAACATTTTTCAAAAAGCTGTTATTGCAAGGACGTTCGCTTTTGTTTTGCATTGTGGTATTCATTTGGGATATCCTGCTCCTCAGTCGACGAGGCAAGGGCCGAGATCCCTTCACCGGGAGTGACCCCTTGGACAGAAGTTTGCGTCAGGGCAATAACTTCACTATAGCCGATTACTTTTGCTTTGCATCGTGGTATTCAGTTGGAATATCCTACACCTCATTCTACGGGGAAAGAGCCGAGATCCCTTCACCGGGAGTGACCTCTTTAGTAAAGGTTTTCGTCACTATATTTTATAAAAGGCTATGCAGTTCCTTCAACGATATCAAGTTCATTACGCTAAAGGTTTTTCGCCAAAAACCAGCCGTAGCCCTCCGTCATTTCTTACAAGTATTACTTAGTATTCGTGCTGCGTTTGTTGACTGTGTCATGGCGTAGTGTGCGGTAGCTAAGTAGTGTTTGTTTGCAGCATATTAATGGGATTGGTTAGGACAGTCGTGCGGCCTTGTTGACTGTGTCAAGGGCTCGTACGGGTGGGTTTAATGCAATCCAGGATAATGACGGGTTGAACTTGACTAGGACTCTTTGATTTGTTGACTGTGTCAAGGTCACTTGGGTCCTAGGGGTAAAATCACATCGGGAGTTTCAAAAGAACTGAAACTTGCCAGGTATGCGCATACCTTCTGGAGTGTGGTGACGTGAGTGGATTCCGTCACGTTATCATGCGATGATAGTTGGATCCCGATTCCCACTGATGAGTTGGTTTACTCCTCGGGTGATCCCGACTAATTCTTCTTTCAGGTTTGGAGGAGAATTTGAGGTACAGTGGGAGGTTTCCAGATTAGACAAAGTGATAACCATTCTGATCTAGGATAGAGTGCACGCTGAGTGTTTCTTTTCTCTCTCTCTTTGGCAGCGACCATTGACCCGACCCTGGACTATGACTCAGTGACCAAGTTGACCGAACCTTCTTAACACTGGCTTTTTGGATTGTCAGAGTTGCAGACCTCATTGCCACTCCTACTTTTACCCTTTTCTCCAGGACACCCCGTTTTACTACGAACGTCCACTTCCATTGGACAAAACCATCGTATGGTTATATACGAACTCGAAGGATTTCGAGGATGGTTTCTGGTTCTGGAGAAAACGGATAGGACTATTCAGTTGTCTTTTCTTTTCACCTTCTCTCAGGTTGCGAGTACTCCTTGGTTTAGGAGATAGTACACCTATTACGCAAATTGGATAGTCTTCTTCCAAACCTTAGGCTGGTGCCGACCGGTAGGGAATGAAGAAAACCAATTAGCATAACGATGGTGTGCAGAAGGTATTAAGTTAAGACAAAGCAAGGGATTAGTAGGAGGACAAAGTAAATTGCGACTGATATTCACGACCAAACCAAGTATTTCTTCGCCAATCCTAAATCACCTTTGTATTTCTCCAGAACACTCCGTATCACTACGAAGATCCCATTTTATTGGATAATCCATCGTATGGTTATATACGAACTCGAAAGGAACTTGTTCCAGTTCGGGGATGGATTCTGGTTCAGGAGAAATAGGAATTAAGTACATTCAGGTGTCTTTCATCTTCACCTTCTCTCGCTTTGCGAGTGTTCCTAGGATTGAGACAGTACACCCTTTATGCCTTTTGGATAGTCTTCTTCCAAACCATAGGCTGGTGCCGAACGGTAGGGAAGGAAGAAAACCAATTGGCCTAAAGGGGTGTGCAGACGGTAATGACTAAAGACATATAAAGGGATTTGGACAGCTGGCAAAGAATTATACGGTTATAGTTGTGAATCTGGATAATGGTAGAGGCATTACTAGGAATACCAGAATACCCCACAGAAACATTTCAATGTTTCAGTTTTACTGTGTAATGTTAAAAGAAAACTGATTTCCCGATTAGACATTTACTCCAGGGTATGTATTTACCAGGTATGATTCTCACACCTGTATGGTTTTACAGATGATGAGTGGGAGTAAGTTATTGGGAATTGGGTGATCATCCTCATTATATCGGGATTCGTTGTAATCGGTGATATTTGAGGAAGTCACCTGGGTTGTTTGCCGGTCGGCAAATATTTGGTTTTGAGTATCCGCTGTTGTGCACCAATTTCAAATCGATATATCTGTACGTCTATTTTCATAGAGTGAGATATACCTTTTGATATTATGTCGATGACATTTACCTATATCAGTGGATGGTTAGGTAAGGAGCATTAAACAGCGGTGTAATTCTTCTTAACCATAAGTACAGTTTTCAACCTACGACACACAGTGAAAGAGTTGTTAGACTCAGCGGACTTATACAGAGTATTGTATGTTGTCCAGTGTCCATTAGGACAGAGGGGTTGGTCCTCATACTATATTCTGTTTACTTTTAACTTCTCTAGTTCTTAGACATGTGCTTCGTGGAAACACAGGGTCTAAGTTTTGAGGAGTTATAGGTATTTGAATAGAGTAGAGAACCAGGTGTAGCAAGTATCGGGATTCTTCAAAGTGATCGAAGATGTAGATACTTGTGTATGGTATTCAGTTGATAGTAATGATAAAGAGAAATTGCTTCTCTTTCAGGTTACTCATAATTGGAAGCATTCCTAAGTTGAGTAACGCTGATCGGCCTCCTTCCATTTAGTTGACATGCACTGGAGACAGCTGCATAATTTGAATCTGGTTCAATTAAATCAGTGCCTCTGGTTCTATATTGGATATAGAACAGTTCATATCTTAACATTCTTAAGGTACGGGGAGTTGTCCGGCTTATGCTTAAAACCAGACTCCGGATAACTCAAGGCACGTTTCTGTAATGGCTGTTTGTGGGTTGACCCAGGCTATGACGAGGGTTGACTTTCTACCATCTGGCAGATCAATAGAAATATTGTTCTAGACTCGCCACAGTTTTATTAAAAATGGATTTTTTCAAAAACAGAAGTGGGAGTATGGTAGAACTGGAAGTGATTCCAGAACCGCAAACGATTACTGAAGATTTGATAAGGAACCTAAAGATTCAATCTGATTTGACATTCCATTGGCCACTCCGCAGATTAGGTGGGTAACTTCAGGCACCCGAGAGGTACTACGGTAGCCTCAAGGACGGTGACAGGGAAGTTCTTGTTTACCCACACTTGCCATTGCTGTTGTTCCAGGCTGCGAGACCCGGCAGGAGGATGAGTATAGCGTCGTTCTAAACTAGCTTTAAAAGTGCACGTCTGTATGACTCTGCCAGAAGGTTGTCGTAGTCAGTGGGAGCAGCGGAAGCATTGGTGGACATCAGGCTTATGTCTATTTATAGACTAAAGCAGATGTAGCGGAGATAGATCATCCATTTCTGATGTAACAGTCATAGGTTTGACGTCATCAGAATAGGGGATGGATCTGTTGAGAAGGTAGTAGGAAGTGATATTCCTATACTACGATCGGTTATACTTTGGTCATCACACAGTGGTTTCTCCACAAGGGACTTGGATATTATATCAGACATACTGGTTACTAGATCTATGGTTTTAGATCTAGATTTGGGTGGTTTCCCAATCTGGATACCTTGACAGCATTCTATGAGTATTTAGAATGGACGACTCCTGACACGGTAGTGCACCTGCAGTTGATGGAGTCACCCTCTCTAAAGGTGTCTTATAGACTAAAGAGGAGAGGGATACTCATGATTGGCAGATCACTTGCTTAGGCAATTGAGTCAATCATGAGATGTCAAGTACCACACCAGATGTTGTTCTTGCGCTAGATGCAATAAGTTGATATTGATCCAATCCTGGAGAAACAGTCGGAAGCAGTCTTAGAACATAAGTGCATGTTCTAGGGATATGATAACGACAGCCTCATTTGGGAGACAGTTATCATTCCAGGCTTCCAAGGTGACATGGACGACAAGGAGGTTGTCAGAGTTATAGTTTTCCTTCTGACGAGGGGCAGTATTTTGGACAGGTGGTCCAAGGCAATACTGAGGGAGGCATGGCGCAGGATACTGATTAAGTTCAGTTGTTGATACAGTCTAAGAAGTTTGGATTTGGAGTTCATTTATGAACTAGGTCCCATCAGACATCCAGACATTCCAAGACAGGTATTACTCATTTCGGGAGATAGTTTTCTCCGCGAACTTGAGATATAGAGAGACATAGAAAGAAACATCACAGCGGATCCACTCACTGAGGCTATTCCTCGAACGCAATAGTTTCGCAAACGAGCTTTGTGGGACTGACTAGTAGAGGAGTTGGGTGTTCGGTATCACACGGGCTGTGAGTATGCGACATCGCAATAATTAGCCTTGAGTGCAAGTGGGAGATTGTTGGAGATAGTGCCCTCAGAGTCAATTATTGGATCACAGGCACGTGATTGCAATGATTGAGGGAGGACCTATCCCGGTAGGACAGTCTTGCTCGAGATGATAGTATGCTATCTGGTTTATCTTTGTCATCGTGTACTGCTTTAGGTGACCTGACATGTCACTATTGCACGTTGATAGAGCCCCTAGGATTCTTGCTTGACGACCAGCAGTATGATGGCGATCATATACGTGGGAGCTGGGGTCTATAAGCACATCCTTAAAAGGTCCCTAGTCATGGGAGTTTCGAGATAGGGTATCGATACTCCATTAGTAGACTAGTGTATACAGTCGAGACCCCGACGAGGGGCGGTGGCCGGTCTCACAAGCCACTGGTGTCAGTTGGTTCACCTAAGATGTATACAGGTGCTCATTGGGTTATGAGTACACCGGACAGGACTCGCCGGGAACCTGCTAGTTGGTCTTATACCAGACGTCAGATAGCAGTTCCCAGGTGACATGTGTACAGGTTAGTTCATCGACCTGAGATCGTCATTTGTCTCGTGTGAGTTCCCACTGTGCTTTGATTACTACCCTACCACGGCTCAAAGGAGTCGTGCAAACAGGTTTTAGTTGGGTACAGTCCCGAGCCACATGGAGGCAGTGAGCGGATCTGCAGGGGTTCGTCTCTCCCGGTATTGGGGGTGAGGTCGCGCTGTGTCTAGGAGAGCCATTACGCAAAGCCCTCGGCCGAGGCAGGAGATTTACTGGTAGGTATTCCAGTAGTATCTCAGGGCGTTCTGGGCTACGCTCCGACACGACTTGTACCGCTTTTGGGGGTCTGACTTTCACCAACCCCCTAGGCCCGCCATGCGATACTCATAGACGAACGGACCGGACTGTACGGATATTGTCACTGACAGGCTCAGTTGGGTGTCGGGGTGAGCTTCCTCATCGACGTCCCTTTTGGTCAATAGCTGGTGGCCCGTCATGTATTGGCTTATACCTCTGACGTGCCAGTGGTTAAATCCACAGCCATAGTATTGACGAGTCTTTAGAGTCCACCACACTTTCAGTTACTCAGCTTTCGGGCGAAACGCTGTAGAGGCCGTATGGAGATATGGCAGGGTCCGATCAGATACGTGCGGTATTGCACGGATCAAGATCGGACAGCTTTGTACTAGTGGCCGTATAGTTATATGGCAGGGTTCGATCAGATACGTGCGGTATTGTACGGATCAGGATCGAACGGTTTTTACTAGCCGGCTTTGGCTTAAGCCGGTCCTAGTCTAGTACAGTGTAGATTTTGTCTCATTGCATTTGTATCCGGTCGGAATACAGATGCGGGTGTGTATGCACAGTATCGGGGTTTTTCCTGTAATTTATTACGGGACCAGTTTTCTGGAGTTGCCAGTTTGCATTCCGTTCCGGCCGGTTTTCCTTTGTTCTTTCCCGGCCGGACTTTTCCGATGGAGGGGGTTATTTGCAGTTTTGCAAATAACACTTTGTGGGGGGGTTTCTTGCAAAAGTATTTATTATGATATCTTTCAACCATGCTTGCTTTAATGTGATTGAAAGGGTATGGTTTGGATTTGATGTAAGCATGGTTGATGTTTCTTTGACCTTGGATGTGGTCACCCCCTTCTTTTCTCCTACCATCACCTCCCTCTTGTATTTGACTTTGCCTCCTCCACCATTTCCACTTGAAATGGGCCGGCCACTCATTAGGGAGAGAAAGGAGGAGAGGGTTAATTTTGTATGAGGAATTCATTTTGCATCTCATTCTTCTTGCTACAAAATTTCTCACATCACTCCAAAGTTCATTCCTTCCATTCCTCCATCTATGGCAACCAACCCCAAAGTGAGACATACACTCTACACCACTTCCTACAGCCTATCTTGAGCATGTCGAGTTGCCGGCTTCATGCTCGAGTTGCCTCGGTATTGAGGCGGGAGCCCGTAAAAGACGAAGGCGATGTGGTGCCCTTTCCGGCGAGGAGGCGACGATGTGGAGGCAAGACTTTCCGCGGGAGATCGGGACGATGAAGAGAAGACCGGAGGACTCGGATCACTCGGTATACTTCTTATCCCATCTCTTGTTTGCTAGTTAGGTTAATGGTAAACGATCCGGGTTTTCTTTGTCCGCGGTAGCGCCGGTTTCCGAGCAAGGAAAAATTTTGATTCCGCATTTTGGCCTCGAGTAAGATGGCCGGGGCGCTGCCGTGGCGCAACAAAAAGGCATCCCCAAACGGGAGCTAGCTCTTCGTCAATCGACGGTCACAACCACGCAAGCAATAATAATATACAACGCCAAAGGGCGAGGATCAAAACCCCAAAAAGAAACTCAAACAACTAGAAAACCGTAATACTACAAGCGTGACTCTAAGGTCGAAATAATACAACACTGTTTTCTAAGTCTGAAGCAATAAACAAGTTTTGGTTGATGGAAATTCTAGATACAATAAATAATACATGAACAATGGCGGTTCTGATACAAAAGAACCCACCTATCCAAGCAAATCACCCATAAGGAAGCAATGTGCCAGAAATGCCGCTATGGAATCTGTACGGCAAACCTGCAAGAACTGGGGCACAACGGGGTTGAGTTGCCAACTCGTGAATAGAAAATATCTACAAGCAGAGATCGAATGCATGACCCATCCTAGCTCAATACGATCAGATATAAATAAACCTCAATATGAATAAAGCTGAAGCATGCTAAACTGGCAATGTAATCTCTATACATGAGTGTAGTGCCAAGTGCTCGTGCTAGTGCCTCAGGTAATAGCATGTCATGAATATGAGGTATGATCAAAGTAATCAAATCTGCACACACGTGGATCCCGTCCACTCGTCACCCACTGACAATAACCACCATGCATGTAAATATCATAAATCATGTGCATGGGAATAATATGAGGATATAAACCATCTGTGTCCCTCGCGACACGTCAAAATCATGGAACCGGAGTGCCCAGCATCGACACTCGAAAACATCATGAAAACTGTGCCCAGCATCGGCACGTAAATCCTCATATATCGGACTCCGTCAGTCCGGATCGGCCCGCGGGCTCTGTCTGCGGTATCGGCCCTCGGCCCTGGCAGTATGCCCATAACCATCTATCGACACTGGTCAGTATCCTCCGGATAACCGTCAGGTCCAACCAATCACCGGTAGGTACTCGTCCGCCTCCAGGCTCAATCGGCAAAGCTCATCGATCATCTTGCCGAGGGGAACCATACCGGGTCCACCATGTACCCGCAATCGGCTCGTCCACTCCTCGATTCGGGTTTCACATGTCGCTCTCAGCACCGAGAAAACACATGGTGGACGCACTGAAATATCATATCAAGGGTAACCGGGTTTTTAAAGCAATGACGTATTCTCTTTTGAAACACCCTCAGTTCCCAAATCCAGAAATATCATAGAAACAACATATCTCAATGCGTATAATCAAAAGCATGAAGTATGCGACATGTAAAGGAAGGTATGCACATCATCAAGTATGCAAGGATCATATACTGAATGCAATAGTACTACAGTATAGTGACATGGAAATTATCGATGATGAGTGTGTGAGCCGGCAACAAGTGTACGTGGAACATATGCCTCATCGATAATGGTGCTGGTGTCCTAGCAGCATGACTGAAATATAACCACAGTACAAGCGATGCAATGCAAATAGCATGAATATGCGGAATCGAATAATCAATGCAATGGTAAAGAATCTACACCAATCTATACATGTCATGCAGTGGTGCCATTTGAAATAAGACGAATCAGGGCTTTTGGTAAAATAATAGCTACGGTGTTTTAAGAAAAGATACATCATTTGAAAATACCCGTATAAACCCTTCTGCATATCTTTAAAATATCCCCGATTCGTTAGTTCTGAAATAGGTATGACTCGGGTCTAGCCTAACGCCTACTATGCGAACTACGAACCCGACAATCAAGCCAATAGAGAGGGGTATGGAAACCACCTAAATCTGAGTCGATATCACAATATCTCATCACATGACAGGCATCACTACCATCATATCACATCTCCAATACGAACTCTGTCATGTCGCCAAATCCTACGGCCTCAATCGAATCTCATCGACTCATCTCAATCCCACGTATCATCCTCAAAACCCGTATATAAACACATAGTCCCATACCCATGTGTAGATATACACACCATCATATGCGCACAGATATATGAAAGGATGTATGCAAGTATGTGTGTATGTGTGAGTGCACCCACTACTCTAGGGTTTCGCACTACTAAACCAATACATCCTTATTGTCAATAATCCATTATTACCATCAATAATCCTAAACAACACATAATAAATATATGTGTGTATACGTATTCGTATACATCACCACGGACTGTGGGGGTGCTATACGCCATCCACCCGACTTCTCCCCGTAGATATAAATCTACTCACCTTGCGTCTCATGTGTCGGTGTCGATGTCGCCATCTTCATCTTCTTTGCCTCACATCTCGTAGGGTACCTACAAGTATATCACAACGCTAAGGCACATGAAAATCACATCGGAAACCAAAACGGCACACTCTACGCCTACAGGTAAAACCCATAACCTCGCATGCAAACACGATCAATATCCACCTGTCGTTGACGTCAAAACGCCACCCGACAGGAACGAAACACCAAATACCAAAATCCATGCTAAAACAAGTCTCAAATCATGCACCAACATAGGAAAATCATCCCAGATTTCACCCTAGATGGAATCTGTAAAAACTAGACATACCCAGGGTCAATACTATAGGAAATAGGGCCACAGAACAAAAACGAGCACCAGAACCCCTGCTCTGGCCGCAAATTGCGGCCAGAAGGAATTAATTGGCGGCCACAAGATTGAGTTGGGGGCTAGGGTTTGGTGTGGTGGTTCCATGGTGCCTGCACATCTCACTGTCAACTCAGTTTTATTTTTGGGGTCCCGGGGTGATAGCAGATTACACAAAACAGTGACAGATTTCCATTTTTTCCGATATCAGTTCCGTAATTCCGTATTTTGGTTTCAATTCCAGGTTTGGGTCCAATTTTGCATTACACCAGGGGTTCTAAGGTCACAATAAGCCTCAATTTCATCTTGATTTCAGTTTTTACCCTAAACCCTAACTTGAATTCTCCAAAGTCCACAAAACGACACAATATCGATATGAAACTAGAATTGATGTACAAGGAATTTGAAATACTACAAGAGGGTGCAGAAATTACCTCCTTTGGCAACTCAAGAAAATTCTTGAGTTGCTCAAAGTTCTCCAAATCCAATCTTGCTTGGTTCAATGTGTAGCTAGTGAGCTTGGGAGTAAGTTTTGTGAAGTGGGAATGGGGTTTTGGTTTTGTTTTCATGGTGGATCTAGGGTTTTAGTGAAGAGGGTGAGAGAGGGAGAGAGAGCAGCAGCAGCTCCTGTTGGAGATAGTGCCCTCAGAGTCAATTATTGGATCACAGGCACGTGATTGCAATGATTGAGGGAGGACCTATCCCGGTATGACAGTCTTACTCGAGATGATAGTATGCTATCAGGTTTACCTTTATCATCGTGTACTGCTTTAGGTGACCTGACAGGTCGCTATTACACGTTGATAGAGCCCCTAGGATTCTTGCTTGACTGCCGGCAGTATGAGGGCGATCATACAAGTGAGAGCTGGAGTCTATAAGCACATCCTTAAATGGTCCCTAGTCGTGGGAGTTTCGAGACAGGGCATCGATTCTCCAGAGTAGACTAGTGTATACAGTCGAGACCCCGAAGAGGGGCGGTGGCCGGTCTCACAAGCCACTGGTGTCAGTTGGATCACCTAAGATGTATACAGGTGCTCATTGGGTTATGAGTACACCGGACAGGACTCGCAGGGAACATGCTAGTTGGTCTTATACCTTACGTCAGATAGCAGTTCCCAGGTGACATGTGTACAGGTTAGTTCATCGACCTGGGGATCGTCATTTGTCTCGTGTGAGTTCCCACTGTGCTTTGATTACTACCCTACCACGGCTCAAAGGAGTCGTGCAAACAGGTTTTAGTTGGGTACAGTCCCGAGCCACATGGAGGCAGTGAGCGGATCTTCGGGGGTTCGTCTCTCCCGGTATTGGGGGTGAGGTCGCGCTGTGTCTAGAAGAGCCATTACACGAAGTCCTTGGCCAAGGCAGGAGATTTACTGGTAGGTATTCCAGTAGTATCTCAGGGTGTTCTAGGCTACACTCCGACACGACTTGTACCGCTTTTGGGGGTCTGACTTTTACCAACCCCCTAGGCCCGACATGCGATGCTCATAGACGAACGGACCGGACTGTACGGATATTGTCACTGACAGGCTCAGTAGGGTGTCAGGATGAGTTCGCTCATCGACGTCCCTTTTAGTCAATAGCTGGTGGCCCGTCACGTATTGGCTTATACCTCTGACGTGCTAGTGGTTAAATCCACAGCCATAGTATTGACGAGTCTTTAGAGTCCACCACACCTTCAGTTACTCAAGCTTTCGGGCGAAACGCTGTAGAGGCCGTATGGAGATATGGCAGGGTTTGATCAGATACGTGCGGTATTGCACAGATCGTGATCGGACAGTTTTTACTAGCCGGCTTTGGCTTAAGCCGGATCTTAGTATTTGATAGTGTAGTTTTGTCTCTTTGCATTTGTATCCGGACGGAATACAGATGCGGGTGTGTATGCACAGTATCGGGGTTTTCCTGTAATTTATTACGGGACCAGTTTTCTGGGGTTGCCAGTTTGCATTCCGTTCCGGCCGGTTTTTTTTTTATTGTTCCTTCACAGCCGGACTTTTCGATTGGAGGGTATTATTTGCAATTTGCAAATAACATTTTGTGAAGGGGTTTATTGCAAAAGGATTGATTATGAAATCTTCTTTGATTCCCTCCATCACTTGCATTAATTGGGATTTGATTGGATATGGTTTGTGATTGGATTGGGTTGGAAATTGGTGTGACCTTATCTTTATTAATTCCTTTTTCCACTTGAAAAATTCCATTCATTTTCCCACTTGGTTCTTTGAAGGGGGCCGGCCACTGTTCTTGTGGAGAGAGGGTTATTTTGTGTGTGGATAATTCCTTCATGATTTAATTAGTGGACCCCCCCTGTGTGTTTGCTGTGAAAGATTTTCTTTTGTTCTTTTGGGATTAATTCATACACACATTAATTTATATATGAGAGTGCTTGCTTCATTCCTTTTTTTTTCCCAGTGAGCAAAAGACTTGGCCGAGCTCATTTTGTTGGGGATGCTCCATTCTTCATCAAGTTTTCATCCATGATTATCATTGTGCAAAATTCCTCCATACATGGCAACCCCTTAAACCCCAAAAAGACAAGTTTCCACACTAGTCTACAGCATCCCTTGGACGCGTCGGCTAGCCAACTTCGCGCCCGAGTTGCCTCGGTCAAGAGGTGGGAGCCCGTAAAAGATTTTGGCATTATGGTGCCTGTTTCGACGAGGAGGTGACGGACGTAGTATCCGCGGGAGATCGGAGTGGAGATGAAGACCGAAGGACACGGACCGCTCGGTATATCTCTAACCCGTCTTGTAGTTAGCTAGATCTAGTTTAATGGCCCGATCCGGGGTTTAGTGCGCGGTGGTGCCGGTTTGCTAAGTTCGCAAAATTAAAGTTTATCACCGCTTCCGCATTTGGCCGTCGGATTGACGTCCGGGGCGCCGCCGTGCACTTACAGTGGTATCAGAGCCTCGCCATTAACTTCGTCTAGCTTCGTTTGATGTGTTTTGCATTTCCGATCGACCAAAATTCCAAAATCTACATTTTCCTTAACATCAGTTTTCTGTCGAAATTTTTTGAAGTCTAAAAATTTTTCAGGTTGTCTCAGAATGATGTGCAGGGAGTTCTAAGAACTCTGGGAAAATTCGAGACAATGATCCCTCAGCTCGAGCGCGGAACCGCGGCAAAACCCCCCTTGTTGCCGCTGTTCCGCCGCAAGTTGGTGGGATCAATGCTTCGAAATTCTCCAGTGGGCTTCTGGGCTTATTTTATGGGTTTTGGAATATTAAAATTGGGCCCAGATTTTCTGTGAGTGCTACAGTATTGCTTGGGGGGCCACTTGTTAATTTTTGATCGATCGGATATTTTAAACACATTATTTCACAGTATTTACATTATATCTGCGACCGTGAATGTCACTCGATCGGTAAATCCGGTCTAACTGCTATAGCCCGGTTAGACGGATTTGCGAACGTGACTTTCACGTTGATGTTCTGTGTTTTGCTGTGATGTTGCGGATCGGTCGTGGGGGATAGCCTGGATGCAATACTAGTACAGTTTCTGTTGTATTATGTACATTTGTTATTGCAGGGCGAGCGTCCGACATGTGGACTGCCGTCACTGCCTGTTTGTATTATTCTTTTGGGGCACGACCTGGTTGCGGTCGATGTACCCGTTGTATGTATATTTTACTTTCTGTACTAGGTTTACCCCGCGGAGGGGTGCACGGATAGCCGGGTTCTAGAGGGAAACGGACCCGCATCTCAGGGCATTGAGAAGGAAGGGGTTTCAGTCTGGAATTGGCGGGCTATTCGCCGCACTCGTAGGGGGTACAGGTTGACCCAGGAGGGGTGCCCATGTTACCGGATTCCGTGAAGTGCTGGGTGATCCATTCACGGTGCTGAAGGGGGCTGCCTCGCTTCAGGTTTTGGCGGGTGACTTGCCGCGCCCGTAGGGGTCTAGGATTTCATTGCACAGGCTATCCACACGACCAGGGGAACGTCGGGTTTCAGTAGTGGCTCTGTGAAACCCGGGGATCCCAGATATCTGTATTGTTCTGTGATGCTGTACATTTCTGTGATGTTGCATTTTATTCACGCCTTGTGCGAAATACTATATATTGGTATATATATTAGTAGATGTTGTATATGTTTTTCATCCGCGCTAGTCCAGTCCCCGCTCTGCCGTTAGTTAGCTAACCTAACGGGTGATGACGGGACCCAGTGGCGAATGCGGATGACATATACGTACGTCAGTATATTTTCGTTCTTTGTGGTGTGATCATTTGATGGGACTGCATTGATTCGGATCAATGCAAGTTAAAACAAACCTAATCTGATGTTGTTGGAACACTTTTCAAAAAGCTGTTATTGCAAGGACGTTCACTTTTGTTTTGCATCATGGTATTCATTTAGAATATCCTGCTCCTCAGTCGACGAGGCAAGGGCCGAGATCCCTTCACCGGGAGTGACCCCTTGGACAGAAGTTTGCGTCAGGGCATTAACTTCACTATAGCCGATTACTTTTGCTTTGCACCGTGGTATTCATTTGGAATATCCTGCACCCCATTCTACGGGGAAAGAGCCGAGATCCCTTCACCGGGAGTGACCTCTTTAGTAAAGGTTTTCGTCACTATATTTTCTAAAAAGCTATCCGTTCCTTCAACGATATCAAGTTCATTACGTTAAAGGTTTTCGCCAGAAACCATTCGTAGCCCTCCGTCGTTTCATATGGGTAGTCAATAGTATTCAAGCTGTGTTTGTTGGCCAAAGTCAAGGCACAGTGTTTGGTAGCTGTTGGTTATTCATATGCAGCATAGATAGATGCGTTGGTTTGGGGCAGTCGTATAGCCTTGTTGGCTAAAGTCAAGGGCTTGTACGGGTGGGCTCAAATTAACCTGGAGAATGACGGGCAGAACTTGACATGTGACTTATGATTTGTTGGCCAAAGTCAAAGTCATAAGAGCATGGGATAAAAATCACATCGGGAGTTTCAAAAGAACTGAAACTTGCCAGAAATGCGCATACCTTCTGGAGTGTTATAGCGTGAGCGGATTCCGTCACGTTATCATGCGATGATAGTTGGATCCCGATTCCCACTGATGAGTTAGTTTACTCCTCGGGTGACCCCGACTAATTCTTCTTTCAGGTTTGGAGGAGAATTTGAGGTACAGTGGGAGATTTCCAGATTAGATAAATTGATAACCATTTTGATCTAGGTTAGAGTGCACGCTGAGTGTTTCTTTTCTCTCTCTCTCTGGCAGCGACCATTGACCCGACCCTAAGACTACGACTCAGTGACCAAGTTAACCGAACCTTCTTTACACTGGCTTTTGGATTGTCAGAGTTGCAGACCTCATTGCCACTCCTACTTTTACCCTTTTCTCCAGGACACCCCGTATTACTACGAACGTCCACTTCCATTGGACAAAACCATCGTATGGTTAGATACGAACTTGAAGGAATTCGAGGATGGTTTCCGGTTCTGGAGAAAACGGATAGGATTATTCAGTTGTCTTTTCCTTTTTGCCTTCTCTCAAGTTACGAGTACTCCTTAGTTTAGGAGATAGTACACCTATTACGCAAATTGGATAGTCTTCTTCCAAACTTTAGGCTGGTGCCGAACAGTGGGGGATGAAGAAAACCAATTAGCATAACGATGGTGTGCAGAAGGTATTAAGATTAAGACAAAGCAAGGGATTAGTAAGAGGGCAAAGTAAATTGCGACTGATATTCACAACCAAACCAAGTATTTCTTCGCTAATCCTAAATCACCTTTGTATCTCTCCAGGACACTCCGTATCACTACGAAGATCCACAGTTTATTGGATACTCCATCGTATGGTTATATACGAACTCGAAAGGAACTTGTTCCAGTTCGGGGATGGATTCTGGTCCAGGAGAAATAGGAATAAGGTTTATTCGGGTGTCTTTTATCTTCACATTCTCTCGCATTGCGAGTGCTCCTAGGACTAGGACAGTACACCCATTATGCTTATTGGATAGTCTTCTTCCAAACCATAGGCTGGTGCCGAACGGTAGGGAAGGAAGAAAACCATTTGGCCTAAGGGGTGTGCAGAAGGTAATGACTAAAGACATATAAAGGGATTTGGAGAGGTGGCAAAGAATTATACGGTTATAGTTGTGAATCTGGATAATGGTAGAGGCATTACTAGGAATACCATGATACCCCATCGAAACATTTCAATGTTTCAGTTCAACTGTGTACTGTTAAAAGAAAACTGATTTCCCGATTAGACACTTGCTCCAGGGTATGTATTTACCAGGTTTGATTCTCACATCTGTATGGTTTTACAGATGATGAGTGGGAGTAGGTTATTGGGAATTGGGTGATCATCCTCATTATATCGGGATTCGTTGTAATCGGTGACATTTGAGGAGATCACCTGGGATGTTTGCCGGTCGGCAAATATTTGGTTTTGAATATCCGCTGTTGTGCGCCAATTTCAAATTGATATATCTGTACGTCTATTTTCATAGAGTGAGATATACCTTTTGATATTATGTCGATGACATTTACCTACATCAGTGGATGGTTAGGTAAGGAGCATTAAACAGCGGTGTAATTCTTCTTAACCATAAGTACAGTTTTCAACCTACGACACACAGTGAAAGAGTTGTTAGACTCGGCGGACTTATACAGAGTATTGTATATTGTCCATGTTAGTTATATGTATGCCCTAGAGGCCATTACTATACATAGGATGTATATTGTAGTGGATGCTGGGACATATATAGGGAGGACTTTCTTGCTCGACATGATAGTATGCTATCTGGTTGAACTTTAGCTTAATGTGTATACTGATTGTCTCTCTGTTACATGTTGGTAAAGCCCTTAGGATGTGTGCTTGACTACCTGGACTATGATGCAGATCATACTAGTGGGGACATGGTAGTCCATAAGTACATCCTTGAAAGTCCCTAGTCGTGGGTGTATCGAGACGGGGCATCGATATACCAGAGTAGACTAGCGTGTACCTTCTCGACCCATACAGATGGGCGATGGATGATCCCATATCCATCGGTGTTTGACATCAGAGATGATATACGGGTGCTCAGTAGTGACTGGGTACACTGGACGGACTCGCCGAGAACTCCCAGATGGTATTATACCCCACGTCAGATGGCGGTTCTCTGGTGACACTGGTACAGAGTAGTCTGTTGGCCCGAGATCGTCATAGAGTCTTGTGTGGTTCCCACTGTGCTTTGATTTCCATCTTACCACGTCCAAGAGGGCGTGCAAAACGGTGGTTTTTGGGTACAGTCCCGAGTCATATGGAGGCAATGAGCGATAGGAGGGGATTCGTCTCTCCCGGTATAGGGAGTTGATGTTGTGCTGTGTTCGATTGGCTATAACAGGAAATCCCTGGACAGGGTTGCTGAGATTTACTGGTAAGTGTTACCAGTAGTTTCTCGAACAGTTATAGACCTCATATCGACACGACTTATTGAGCTATTGTGGTCTGACGTTTACCACCCCTAGGCGAGATATGCGACATATCAGACGATCAGACCGGACTGTACGGTAGTGTTACTGGTCGGATTCACTGGAGTGTGAGCGGGCTTGCTCGTCGATCTTCAGATCGCTCAATACCCGGGTGGCCGTTACGTTTAGCAGACCGCTTGCGGCTTGTGGATGCTTGATATGATCATCATCTGCTGCCGGCGTATTGACGAGTCTTTAGAGTCCTACACAGAGGTTTCCTGGCTCAAGCGAAACGAAATAGGAGCGCATATGAGATATGTGCGGGACCGAGAATAATACGTGTATGTGATACCGTATTACATTCTCGCGATGAATGTATCGGAAAGGTTGTATGCGATATAACCTAGTTATCGATTCAAGCGTTGATTCGATAAGCCGATACATTGAATACTAGTCGGTTGTGTGCGACATGACCGGATCATTGAATCAAGTGTTGATTTAATGATTTAATGCATAATTATATATTTGATATGTTACTTTGCACTAACTAGTATTGGTTCACTTTAAATGGATTTTCTCACTCGGGTGTGCGCATTACATATGCGATATGATTTTGTGCATTTGATTGTATCATGTTTGATGATACATGATTACTTGGTTAAGTGCAAAGAATTAAACCATGGTTAAAAGAATGGTTAGGGTTTCATTTCCTTTATTTATTCATTTATTTATTTGTTTATTCATTTTGGAAAAGAGGAGAAAAGAATGGTGGCTTAATTTGGAGTTTAGTTGAAGCTTCATGAATCTTTGATCAAGTCAACCATTCTTATCTCATCCTTAACCCTAACCATTCTCACTAACCATGATTCATTCTCTACACTTAACTCTAGTTAACATTATGATAAGTTTTGATTTTTCTATTGTTTTTTAATTAACTTATCATAACTATTTTCCTTCTTCTTCTTCATTCTTCAAGTGAAGAAAACCAAGCTCCATCAATGGTGATTGTTGGAAAAGAGTGAGAAATCCAAAACTAAAGTCTACCCACTTCCTATTTCTTCATCCTCTACCTCTTGCCAAGTAGTAGAGTGTGTTTACTTCACAAGTTTCATGACTTGGTGAAGTTGTGAGCTTGATCTAGCGATGCCTCGACGTAGATCATCTTCGGCATGGACATCGACGACCTAGCTTGCCCATTCTCCGACGAAGCCGACTCTAGAGCCTGGATTTGATTTGGACAGCGGAGACGACCTCGTTGCGGAGCCGTGGAGGTGGAGGACCGGATCTACAAAGGTTGTATTTCCGTATTCCCTTAGTTAAGTGTTAACTAGTTATCTTTTCGCCTAGACATCTAGCAAACGATCAGTAGTTTAGGGTTTGTAGGCACCGTAAAATTTTAATATGGCATGTTCGATGCCTTGTGAGACCTCCTTGGGGTGCCTAGGAACCCTACAGTGGTATCAGAGCCTAGCTAGAGCCTTAGGCGAAGTCCAGACGGAATCTGAAACCCGATCGAACCGAAACCCTACCCGCAAAATTGCTCTCTGGACGATTTTGAAATACTGGGATTTTTTCAGATTAAAAATATTCAGAAAACTCAGTAAAATAATATAAGAATTACTGTTGAAATTTGAGGCCTTGATTCATTATAGGGGGCGCGGATCCGCGGCCTCACAGTAGGCTCAGGCGGCGGAACCGCGGCCCTTTTGTCGTGTTGTGCATTAATTTCTGCACAGTAATTCTTATATATTATTTATGGTGTTTCTGGGAATTTTTAATATTTTTTCAAGAGTTGAATTTTTGCAGTTGTTTTGGGGATTCGGTGTTTCGATCGGGGTATCAAATTTTGTCTGTGTGGCTTTCCGGATAAATTTTAGAATATGTTAAAAAGTTCGACCGGATATAAATACCCAATTTTTCCCCTGTCGGGAAATTTCCAAGTGTTGGATTTTTCCGTAGTTTAACGACGTTCTAAGTAGTGCAAGTAACGCGATGGTCCCTCTAGAAGACACAAACCTTAACTCGATTATGTGACCGTCTTGAACTGCCCTTTGAACCTTCGGGTTTGGGGCAGTACGGCGTTCCACATGTGAGGCGTTGGCTTGACCCTTCTACGGCTGGACCGTTGGTACTGAGGCACGAACGGAATGTTGTTAGACTTATTTCATGTGTTGAGCTGTATCGGGAAAACTTGGGTGTTCGATTGTTCGATCGGAAAGTTTGACATTTTCTATTTATCCGGAATGGGATACAATAATTGGAATTCACAATAGTTATGAGATAACTGAATGAATGTTATAAACGTAGCAGTTTAGTCTCACTTGATCGGTTGCCACGGAATTTTGATGTGATCAAAAGTCCGTCGCAATCACGTAGCGTACGCGGATACTCGCCGGGTAAACTTAATAGACAGCCTCACCCCATTGCCCAGACCAAATGACTGTAGGAGAACCCCGTCGCCGAAAGCATCCGTTTGGGTGCTCGCGGCAGCGGTGTTCCGCCTTGGTGCACTTCGTCGACGGTATCGGGGGTGCGGCCGCCTACTGAAGTTTGCGACGAGCATTCGATCAGGCTGTCGGGAATCTTGTTGAATTGCCCGACTCGATATTGAAAAGTGTTTTCGATAATGAGACTGAAATGCGGGGTTTATAATTGTTAGGCATGCGATGTCTAAGTAATTCATTTGGTCAGGCATGCGATGTCTGAGGTGGTTGCGGATTCCAACTGTTGTAGTTTTACACTTTCTTTTCTGTGACCGTAAGTGTAATATGTGATATCGCCGGTTTCGTTGCTATATGTCAACGACAATTGGGATGCGCATATTTACTTACGTTGATGACATGTGATGTTATGTGTTGCTGGATATGTTATATTGGATCGTCGTGTTTGAATAGCCGGGGTTTTTTTTGTGAGATGAGTGTTTTTCATTTTCATTCATGTAAAAACTTGTATGTAATATTCTTTTATTGGGGCACTTCCAGGTTGCGGAAGTTGTCACCGTTTGTTTATTATTTACTTTTCCGCACTAGGATAGACCCAAAAAGGAGGGCACAAGTAACCGGGTTCTGGAGTCCAGTGGGAGACCAACTCGAGGAGTCGAGTCCGGGTCTCCTAACTCCAGAATTGGTAGGGTTGCTTGCCGCTCTCGTAGGGGTCTAGGGGTGTGGGTTTGACTATTCATCACGACCGTGGAATCCGTGTTTTATACTGGCTCGTATTGAAAACACGGACGTCCTAGTATATCCAATATTTCATATGTTTCTTCTGCTGCGATATCTGTGATGTGATCATGTGATGTTCTTTGATAGATACAGTATATAGTATATATGATATATTATATAGACGTTACTTATGTTTTACACCCGCGCTAGCCCTGCCCTGCTCTGTCGTTAGTTACCTAACCTAACGGTGCACGAGGGGACATCGAGGCGAATGCGGATGGCATAAGTGTACGTCGTATTTATCTGTGATGCTTAGGTACTTAAATGATGGGACTTCATTAATGAGATTAATGAAATAAAAGAAACCTAAGATGTTGTAGAATCGAATTTCAAAATAAAACAGGTAGCTACAGTTCTTGCTTTGCACAGCGGTATATGTGATATATCCTGCACCTTATTCGATAAGGAAAGGACCGAGATCCCTTCACCGGGAGTGACTCCTTTAGCAATAACTGGCAGATGCTACACACTCGGTTTGTCTTTTTATTGCTTTTAAGTGTTTTTGCTTTGCACAGTGATATATATGATATATCCCGCACCTCATTCGACGAGGAAAGGACCGACGATCCCTTCACCGGGAGTGACTCCTTTAGCAAAACAAGAAAGCCTCAAAAGCACTCCATTTCAAAATTCATTCGATCCTACAACGATATCAAGTTCATTACGCAATAGGTTTTCATAAAAACCTGTCGTAGCCCTCCGTCATTTCAGATAAATCCTGTTTAGTATTCGTGCTGCGTTTGTTGACCTTGTCAAGGCGCAGTGTGCGGTAGCTAACCAGTATTTATCTGCTTATGCATATGATGCAGATTGGGTTAGGGTAGTCGTGCGGCCTTGTTGACCTTGTCAAGGGTCGTGCGGGTGGGTTTGATTCAATCAAGAAATGACGGGTTGAACTTGACTTGCGGTCTATGGTTTGTTGACCTTGTCAAGGTCATAGATCGTTCGGGGCAAAATATTATCGGGAATTTCAAGTGTTGAAATTTGCAATGAGATTGCATACCTTCTATGAGATAGTTGGATCCCGATACCTGCTGCGAGTAAGAGTTACTCCTGGGAGAGTTTTATACATTACAATTAGCCGATCAAGTAGGTGTCTAGAAAGGTGTTAACGAGGTTACGCCTCTGGGAAAACGAGGTTTACATTAATTAGGTTCGTGCGAAAGCACGGGGGACCTCCCTCAAAGTACCGACACTGGCCTGGCTGAAAGATTGGCGAACTTGTAGTGTGTAATTAATCCCGGCTAGTCTTTCCTTTTAGGGTTTGAAGGAAGATTTGATAAAAATCAGTGGGAGCCATCCTGATTAGATAAAATAATAACCAATCTATTCTTGCAAGAGCGCACGCTGAGTGTTTTCTTCTCTCTCTCTCCAGGTAGCGACCATATCACGCCTTAATCAAGATAATAATACGGATTATTGACCGAACCCGCTTGTTATACTGAGCTGGGGAACGTTGGTCCCGCTCCAACTTATAATTGTTATAAGACAGAGCAGGAAATTGGGGATTACCAGAATTCCCGTGCCGCCCAAACGAAGAGAGTGCATGCTGATACATCATCTTCGGGTGTGTTCATTACAAGAGAACTGTTTCTCAGTATCCTTTACGTCCTAGGTATGTGATACCAGATCAGGATCCCAGATATGTAATCTGTTACATAGGGCTACAGAAAGGTAGAGAACTGAGAACGGGTGATAAGTTTCATGAGGCAGAAAACGGGGCAAGAGTTGCAGCCAAGTCTGTCGGTCACTGTTACCCTGTATTCTTTATTTATTTATTCATTTATTTTTTTATTTCTTTATGGAAAAGATAATGAAAGAAAATGGTGGCTTATTTTGTTTGATTTTGAAGCTTCATGAAGCTTTGACTAAGTGACCATTTTGTCTCATGCTTAACCCTAACCATTCCACATAACCCTAGTTCATTCTCTACACTTGACCATGGTTATTATTATGATAAGTATTCTTTTTCATTTCCTTTTTAATGAACTTATCATAATATTCATCTTGATCTTCTTCTTCTTCTTCACATGAAGAAGCTTGCTACCAACAATGGCAAAGTGGGAAAATGAGTGAGAAATTCAATTCTAAAGTGAACCCACCTCCTATTTCTTCATCCTCTACCTCTTGCCAAGTAGTATAGGGTGTTTTCTTCACAAGTTTCATGACTTGGTGAAGTGGAAGCTTGATCTTGTGATGCCTCGACGTAGATCATCTTCGGCATCGTAGTCGATGCCCCAGCCCGCCCATTTCTCCGATGAAGCCGACGCTAGAGCCCGGGATTCGATTTGGACAGCAAGGAGACTTCATTGCTTAGCTATGGAGGTGGAGACCGGATCTACAAAGGTTGTATTTCCGTTCTTGTAGTTAAGTTGTTAACTAGTTTCATTTGTCGCCTAAATATCTAGTTAACGATCCGTATTAGGGTTTCTCGGCACTTGTAAAATTTGAAATTGGCATGGTTGATGCCTTGTGAGACCTCCTTAGTGTGCCTAGGAACCCTACAACCGCTTCCCACTCCATAACCAGTTGGGACGAGTTTGTTAAAGCGTTTCTTAAAAAGTTCTATCCGAATCATAAAACCGCAAGGATTCGCAATGAAATCAACCAATTCTCTCAGCTTCCTTCTGAACCCTTCTGGAAGTGCTTTGACCGGTACAAAGACCTTCTTGTTCAGTGTCCTCACCACGGTATAGAGAAATGGCAACTTTGCCAAACTTTATACGAGGGCCTGAACCCAGCAACGAAGCAGTTGTTGGAAACCATCTGTCAGGGCCACTTCCTATCGAAGTCTGACGAGGAAGCGTGGCAATTCTTTGACGACCTTGCGGAGCAAACGCTACAATGGGAGAGCACCAGACCGACTTCTTCTTCTTCTTCTACCTCCACTTCTACCGGTCAGTCTAGGGTAGGAATTCACCAACTTGACGTCTCTATTGCGATGAAAGCTGAAATGGCTGCAATAACGAGAAAGCTTGAAGCAATAGAGAGCAAATTTTCTTCTCCTGCTCCTACCCCTGTTCTCCCCCTTCGTACCATTTGCGCTTGTTGTTCTGATCCTTCTCACTTAACCGAAGAGTGTCCTTACAATCCACCATCGCAAGGATAGGATCAGGTTAATGCTGCATTTCAGCAAAGACCAAGGAATGATCCATACTCTTCCACCTACAATCCCGGTTGGAGGAACCACTCCAATTTTGCCTGGAATCAGAATCAGAATCAATTCCAAGGCAACAATTTCCAAAGGCCCCCTCCGCCGCAACAACAAGCGCAATAACAAACTCAATTTCAGCAGCCCTTCCAACCCCAACCTTTTCAAAATCAGACGAACAACTTTGCACTCAACAATTCTTTTCCCCAAAACAACTTTGTTCCGTCAAACAACGATAAGGTTTCCTCGCTCGAACGAAGTCTGGAGGCGTTCGTCAAACAATCGACTCAATCCACCGCAAACATCCAGTCTTCCATTCAGTCCTTAGTGCAACAAACTGCCGCTCACGGGAAAAGCATCAAAACCATCGAGGCCCAGATTGCACAGCTGAATGCGGCCTTAAGCGAGCGAGAGAAGGGGAAGCTCCCGTCCCAGCCACTCCTAAATTCCGGTCACCCACAGAATGTACATGTTTCTCTTGAACAACAGAACCATAATGTGAGTGCCGTGACCACATTGAGATCGGGAAGGATGCTGCAAAACGACATTGGCACACGCATCAACGATGACACCCTGGCCGCTTCTTCTTCTTCTTCTTCTCCTGCTTCTTCGTCTTCTGAGCCTATTCTCCATTCTTCACAAGGCTCTCCTTCCTCTTCTTCTGCTCTAAACGGACCCACTTCTCACTCCACGAAAACACCTGTTTTGGGATCCGTTCCAACTCCACAATCTCCTCCACAAGCATTAGACTCAACCACTTTTAAAAACGTCCCATTTCCAAACCGGTTGAGGTCTAATAAACAAAATCCTCAAATGGAGAAGATTCTGGAGTTATTTAAGCAGGTTAACATTAACATTCCTCTTTTAGATGCCGTCCAACAAGTCCCATCCTATGCGAAAATCTTAAAGGACTTGTGCACGAAAAAGAGGAAGTCTCAGGTACCAAAGAAAGTTTTCTTGGCTAGTGCTGTGAGTGATGCTCTTACCCAATCTTTACCACAAAAACGGAAGGACCCTGGCTGTCCTACGATTTCTATTACCATTGGGGATAAGAACATCAACCGCGCACTATTAGATCTTGGTGCCAGTGTTAACCAGCTTCCGTACTCAGTATACGAGCAATTAGGCGTAGGAGAGCTGAAACCCACACACTGTACTCTCCAAATGGCCGACCGATCGATCACCCATCCTAGGGGTGAGCTAGAGGATGTGTTAATCAAAGTCGGGGACTTCATATTCCCCATTGACTTCATTGTATTAGACACACAGCCTGTAGCTAACCCCCGGAATCAAATTCCGGTGATACTCGGTCGCCCATTCCTTGCAACCTCAAATGCTGTGATCAATTGTCGCAATGGTTCGATGAACCTCTCTTTTGGAAACATGACAATTGAACTCAACATTTTTAGGTTGGGGAATCAGCCCTCCAAACCTAATGCTCATATACTGGACGTCTGCTCGATCCAGGAGATCACCCCTGAAGAGTGTGAATTCGAGGAGTTTCTGTTCGATCATGATAACCTTAACGCCACTAGTGCGTTCCTCCTCGAACCTGCTGCTGTTTCTGCGCCCAACAACGACTACGAGTGTTTCATGTTCTTGAACGATCTTAGCCGCTCGCAACCCGAGTTTGAATCCTTCGAATTTCCGGATGAGTTACCTGAACCATCCGACTCGGTTGCTTACACTCGTTTCGAACCTTTGCTGGAATCTTTTGAGTTCGAGACCGCTTCACCAATCTTGCCTTCCATCGTTTCACCTCCAACGCTCGAACTCAAGCCTTTGCCGTCTCATCTTAAGTACGCTTACTTAGGTGAGAACGAGACCCTCCCTGTCATCATCTCGGCTTCTCTAGCTCCAGAGCAAGAGAAAGCCCTTCTCGCGGTCTTGCACAGCAACAGGCAAGCTTTTGGCTGGTCCATGGCGGACATCAAGAGGATTAGTTCCCTGATCGTTGAGCATCACATTCATCTGATGGATGATGCCAAACCAGCCCGGGATCCACAAAGACGTCTCAATCCAGTCATGAAAGAGGCTGTGAAGAAGGAGATCGTAAAATGTCTGGATAGTGGTATTATTTACCCTATCTCTGATAGCCAGTGGGTTAGCCCCATTCACGTTGTCACCAAGAAATCAGGTATAACGGTCATCACTAACGAGGCAAACGAGTTAATCCCTACTCGCACCCAAACTGGGTGGCGAGTATGCATCGATTACAGAAAACTCAACGCCGCAACGCGGAAGGACCACTTTCCGCTACCTTTCATTGACCAAATGCTTGAACGATTGGCCGGATACGAGTACTACTGCTTTCTTGATGGCTACTCCGGCTATAATCAAATTCCCATCGCCGAAAAAGACCAGGACAAGACCACTTTCACTTGTCCTTTCGGCACGTTTGCATATCGTCGCATGCCCTTTGGGTTATGCAATGCGCCCGCTACCTTCCAGCGGTGTATGATGGGAATCTTCTCAGACATGGTGGAAAAATTTCTGGAGATCTTCATGGATGATTTCTCCATCTTCGGCGATTCCTTCAACGAGTGTTTGCTGCATCTTGAAGCTGTCCTTACCCGATGTAAGGACAAGAATCTCACTTTGAATTGGGAGAAGTGCCACTTCATGGTGCGCGAAGGTATTGTCTTAGGACATATCATCTCGCAAAACGGCATAGAGGTCGACAAAGCGAAGATTGAGGTCATTTCCAATCTCCCTCCTCCCCGATGCGTCAGAGATATCCGAGCCTTCCTTGGCCATGCCGGTTTCTATAGACGGTTCATCAAGGACTTTAGCAAGATTGCTAGGCCCTTGACTCTTTTACTGGCCAAGGATACGCCATTCGACTTCAACTCGAGCTGTGTGACTGCATTCGAGTCATTGAAACGCTCACTCACTTCTGCTCCCGTTCTTTCTTCACCTAACTGGACGTACCCATTTGAGATTATGTGCGATGCATCCGACTTTGCCATTGGTGCTGTCCTTGGACAACACATAAACAAGATGCCGCACGTAATCTATTATGCAAGCCGAACCCTGAACGACGCCCAACTCAATATACAACAACTGAGAAGGAATTCTTAGCTGTTGTATTTGCTTTAGAGAAGTTCAGGCCCTACCTCATCGGCTCTCCAGTCATTATCTACACAGACCATTCTGCTCTGAGCCATCTTTTTGCGAAGAAAGATGCAAAATCTCGGTTAATACGTTGGATCCTCTTGCTTCAAGAGTTTGACCTTGTCATTAAGGACAAACGAGGATGTGAAAACGTAGTTGCCGACCATCTCTCACGAGTTCCTTCTTCGCCTTCGCTTCCAATTCCGATCAATGACGTTTTCCCGGATGAACAGCTCTTGACAGTATCTTGCGAACCCTGGTTCGCAGATATTGTGAACTATTTGGCCACGGGATTACTACCGACTGAATGGTCAATCAGGATAGACTTCGCTTCTTATCCCAAGTAAAACACTTTTACTGGGACGAACCCTATTTGTTCAAGAACTGTCCCGACCAGATTATTCGTCGGTGTGTCCCTGACGAGGAATTCAAGAGTGTGCTGTCATTTTGCCACGATCAAGCGTGTGGCGGGCATTTTGGCCCCAGAAAGACAGCTGAGAAGATCTTGCAATGTGGTTTCTACTGGCCACAACTCTTCAAAGACGCTCATGACTGTTGCAAGACTTGCTCCTGGTGCCAACACTTGGGCCGGATATCCCGGAGGAACGAGATGCCGCTCCAACCGATCTTGGTTGTGGAGATTTTCGACGTTTGGGGGATAGATTTCATGGGGCCGTTTCCCAGCTCTTTCGGGAACTTGTACATTCTTCTCGCTGTTGATTACGTCTCTAAATGGGTCGAGGCTGTGCCTAGGTTTCTTAAAGAAAACATTTTCTCCCGTTTTGGGCACCCCCGAGCGATCATTAGCGACAATAGAAGTCATTTCTGCAACAAAACTTTCGAGGCCTTGATGCGGAAATACTCCATTAATCATAAGCTATCCACGCCCTACCACCCCTAAACCTGCGGGTAGGCCGAAGTTTCAAATCGGCAAATCAAGCAGATACTGGAGAAGACGGTTTCCAAGAACCGTAAGGACTGGTAGCTGAAACTCACTGATGCCCTTTGGGCATTTCGAACCGCTTATAAAACCGACCTTGGCATGTCTCCCTATCAGCTTGTGTACGGAAAAGCTTGCCACCTACCTGTCGAAATAGAGCATCGCGCATTTTGGGCGATAAAGGAGCTGAATCTGTCTCTCGAGGATGCGGGCAGCCATCGGAAGCTGCAGTTCAATGAATTGAGCGAGCTTAGGGATGAGGCTTACGATAACGCGGTTGTCGTTAAGAATCGAACGAAGGTGTTTCACGATAAACACCTTTTGCACAAAACTTTCGTACTTGGTCAGCAGGTACTGCTTTACGACACCCGACTTCACTTCCATCCAGGAAAGCTCAGATCTCGCTGGAAAGGGCCATATTTTGTGCGGAATGTGTATCCGCATGGCGCTGTGGATTTGGAAAATCCAAAGGACGGTTCATTTTTCAAAGTGAACGGACACTGACTTAAACCGTACCTTAGCGCCGAACCAACAGAGGAGCTCCTGTTCTTACAGGAGCCGGTTTACCCTGCGTGATCTTCCTCTGCCTACCACCAAAGTTCGGTTATCCAGCCAAGAACAGTGGACACTATTCCAAATAAGTTTGGGGGTATGTATATACCATTTTGTACATTTTTGTGGATATTCTTTTTCTTTTTCTTAAAACCAAAAACACAAAAAAAAATAATAATAAAAATAAAAATTTTGTGTATATCTAACCGACAATTTTGACCCTTCAAATGATCTCTTCATGCAATGACAGTGAGGACACTGTCCAGTTTAAGTTTGGGGGTACGCTCGGTACGCATTTCTTACCTTCGCATTCATATGTATATTCTGCATCTGCATATTAAAATCCATAAAAATCTGAAAATTCCTAAAAACATAAAAACTTTTTTGTCAAGTTAGCTAGTGGGAGGACTCTGATTCAACATTTCGACGGTTTTGTTTGATAAGATAAGAATAACTAAATCTTATGTTTAGATTTTGAAAACCTGAAAGATAACTCTCCTTTGAAGTTAACTATAGCTGATATACGTCTTTACATCATACTACACGTGCCGTGAGTTTTGGAAATTAGATGACAAGCCTTTTTTTGTCTAAAAACTTTTAATTGGATAAATGATTTTCTGAGGATCAAATAGGTTTGTTCGGAAATAAGTAATATCAAGAATAGTTTATGAAGTGAGTGAATATGAAGGAATGTTATTGATGCCTTAATTGGAACTAAGTCTGAAAAATAACCCATCTGGAACTTGATTGAAATGATTACACACCAAAACCCACTAAACACGTCTTTTATCCCAAAAAATAATTGAACTGCCGGCTATATCTCCGTTCGTATTAAATCATCATGATTTTCACGCCCAACTGTCTTTTGTTTGTGGACCTAGGTAACTTGAGTTATTAAGTCCGCTGGGGTGTTTCTACACCTAATGCCCTAAAACCAACTGGTTTGGGTGCATTGGCCCAAAGCTCGCTAAGAAGCCTAGAAAGTCCAGATTAAAACAAAGTCAAGCAAGTGTTCTCTCTGAGTTAAAATTTCTAACGGTTCTTTGTGTGAGAATAATCTTGATAAAAGACAGACTTTTATAAAAATTTTAGCGGAGATATGAAGGTCTTATTCTATGATAAAGACTATTGCACGTTCACAGAGGTGTGTATGAAATGAAAATAAGAAAAAGGTGGAGTGAAAAATAAGACCTAGTTTCCTGTTAGGGAAGATAGAAATTCTGAAGTTGAAACCTTACTGGAAAACGAAACTTGAAAAATGCTTAACTCTTTATAAAACTTATGTGATCCTTTCAAAATTCTTATCTAGGCTTTATTGTGTGATATGATGACTTTATTCGATCCTTCTGAAACTTAACGACACTATTTGCACTACACGTAAAGACATATAAAATCTATAGTTAAATAAGAAGCGGGGTGTGAAAAATAAAGGTTCGATAGTCTAGACTTAGGATAATAGAATTGTTATTTTCTGAAACAAAACTTTAGGGATTGAATCTTAGTTATTTTACAAAACCAACTTGACCGGATTTTATGGGTAGTATCCGCTGAAAACCCTCAGGAGACAATACTCCTCCTACTAGGGACACCTAGAGGTTTAACGGCTTGTTGCACATGCTCAGTGCAATCGCGTTCCCTGCGAAAGTGAGGTTAGAAAATTTTTTGTGAATAAATTGGCTTTGCTCGGGACGAGCAAATGATAAGTTTGGGGGTATTTGTTCATATCAGATTTTTGCATTTTCATACCGCCCAATTTTTATCATATTGCATATCGGTAGGTACTCTTGAGCCGTGTTTGCTAGTCAAATGCAGGATACAGGTTCTCGGCTCTTAACAATAAAATTCATGGAAAAACACGACAAAATCCAGGTTCCTGCCAACCACAGATAAAACACGGATCTCCGCTCTTTATCCGTCTGTTGCCACACACCAGTTTAAGAGACAAAATGGCAAATCGATGTCATTTTCATGCACAAGGCTCAATGGCAACACAAGATCCAAGAAATCTACACGGAGCTCGAGAAAATCATTACAAAAGATCCATGTCCAATCACCTTTTGATCCACTAGAATTCTGGAAGAAATGTGGAAATATTATCAGAAAAAACATGTACCAGACAAAAGGGGACAGCAGACCAGGGAAGCAAGAGAAACCGGAGGACCCAACTCCTCTATTAGGCCGCGGAACTGCGGCCTAAGCATGCTTAGACCGCGGAACCGGGGCCGTACGGCCTTGTCGGCTGAAGATACTTCAGGGGTATTTTGGTCTTTCTATGTACATGCAGAATTTTGCCCTAGATTTCCATTTCCCTGCCTATAAATAGCCCAGAACCTTGTGAAGCCAAGTGTGCATAATCTTGTATTTTTCTAGGTTTAGAATACTTGTTTCTTCTTCCTCTTCTCATCTCTTCTCCATTGAAAAACTTGTAGTGAGCTTTTGTGAGTGAAGAATGATGAATAAAGAAGTTCCTTTTGTTATTATATCTTGTCTTGTTCTTTAGTTAAATTATTATTGCTTGTATGTTTCATTTGTTAACTTAGTTGTTGTTATTTTTTGTTGTTTCTTTCTTTTCTCTTTTCCTTTATCCTTAAACAACCATGACGCTTACGCTTGATCCTTGCCAAGGTGAGGTCGCAAATAGCTAGTTGTTATCTTCTAATCTCTTTCTTTCTATCTTCCTCTTTTGTTTTGTTTTCTTTTCGTTATGATGAGTGAGTAGTTCCATACTTGTTAAGGTAGGATAAGGGAAGTTTGAGAGAAGGAAATCTCTCTCACTCTTTCCTTGCCCAACATCTTAAATCGACTCCCGTTAATTGAACCACAATCCGCTCCTTACGGCACCCTATCCTACATGATAGCAGTGATTCCGTAGTGAGACCGGTTGTGGTTGAATTAACCGGAGGTTATGGCTAAGAGCCAAGAACGGACGGACAAGCACCAAAAGGAAGAACTTAAGCGTTGGAAAGCCTAGCTTATACTCGCAAGTTCCTTCCTAGTCGTGCTAATCCCCGTTGTTGCCGATTACCGTACACCGATATTAAGAGTGGTAACGAAAGAAATGAGCGACTCCTAACTCAAACTAACCTAATCCTAACCCTAACATGCTTTCTTTACATATCATTTTAACACTTAGATAATCACAAACAAATCTGGAAACTTGGACTTAACTCATTAAAGCACATAGAAAAAGATTCCCATCTCCCTGCGGACGACCCGTACTCAACCGGCTAGCTACAAGCGAAACCGTCTTAATTGCGGTAATTAACTAAACTTGAACACGCAGAACCACTACCAATCAGCCGGCGTATTAACGATTCTTTAGAGTCCTACACAGAGCTTTCTTGACTCAGGCAAAATGGAGTAGGGGCATATATGTGATATGTGCGGGAACGAGAACAATACGTGTATGTGATACCGTATTAGATTCTCGTGATATGAGATATCGGCCGGGTATATGTGATATAGCCGGGTCATCGGATCAAGTGTTGATTCGATGAACTGATACAGATTATATTAGTCGGTTATTTGTGAAATAGCCGGATTATCGGATCAAGTGTTGATTCGATAATTTAATTTATAATTATATATTTGATATATTAAATTATATTAACTGATATAAGCTCACTAAAAGATTCTTTTTCTCACTCGGGTAATACATTGATATATATGCGATATATGTTAATTGTAATATTTTATTTTGTTACAATAAATATTGTATATGTGATATATAATATTGTAACATGATATGATTACTAATGCAACATATTTAGTGGAGATTAAACAATGTTAGGGTTTGATTTGGGTTAGTTTTTTCTTGAACCTTCTAGAAGGTTTCCTTTTGTTTCTTGCAAAGATATTATGATGGATATTTTGTGAGATATTTTCCTTACCCAAACCACACCCTTAACCCTAGTTAACTCTCTACATGGGTTAGCTTTCTCATATTGAACCATGGTTGCATTTGTTATCATGATTATATTTTCATTATTCATCACAAAGTAATTCATCTTCTTCTTCCTCCTTCCAAAGCTTTCTAGCTTTTTGCTTAGTGATGAAAATGAGTGAGAATAAGAAAATAAATGAGAGCTAAAATCCTACTTCATCATCCTAATCTATCCTAGCCATTTAGATTAGGGTGTTCACTTCTTTTTTGAGTGAGAGCTTGTGTTAAAGAAACTTCAAGATAGATCATCTTTATTATCGAAGATCGGAAGCAATCTTGCATCTTTCTCTTCGTGGAGCCTCTCTAGAGTCTGGAAACTCGATGATCGCAGCGAAGCGACCTCAACACGGAGTTTTAGAAGTGAAGGACTGGACTATAGGTTGTAATCCCAAACTCTTATTGTTAAAGTGTTTAACATGCTTTTTTTCGCCTAATCTCTAGTTTAAGATCTTTGTTAGGGTTGTTCGGCAAGTCTAAATTTTAAATCGGGCATGGTTGATGCCTTATAGACCCTTGTGAGAGTGTCTAGCAACCCTGCAGTGGTATCAGAGCCAAGCTAGAGCTTTACGCGAAGTCTAGACGAAGTTTAAAGTCCGATCAAACCTCGAAAACCCATTTTAACTCCTTCTCTGGAAATTTTTCAAAAAGTTGAAATTTTTCATATTAAAAATACTCAGAAGTATAAGCAGGGAATTATAAGGATATTTGTGAAAAACGAGACAGTAAGCCCACTAAAGATCCGCGGAACGGCGGCAAAGACATGCCTTGCGCGGCGGTTCCGCGGCGCTACAGTGCGCTTAGGGTTTTATTTTTTCACAGTAACTTCCCTATGTGTTTCCTGATGCTTCTGGGAATTTTTAAATTTACTCATGTGTTGAGTTTTCTAGGTTGTATTGGGAGCTCGTTGATTCGATCGGAAAGTTTAACTTCGTTTAATTTTTCCCGGGTAATTTTAGAACGTGTTAAAAAGTTCGAACGGATATCAATAACTCACTTTTTCCGCTGTCGGAAATTTTTTCAAAAGTTGGATTTTTTTCTCGAGTTTGAAACATTCGGAAAATCATGCAAGTAACGCAGTGGACCCTCTAGAAGACAACAAACCTTAACTCGATTATGTGACCGTCTGAATCGTCTCTAAACCTTAGGGTTTGTGGCAGTACGGCGTTGCCACATGTGAGGTGTTGGTTTGACCCTTCTACGGCTGGACCATTGGTACTGTGGCATATGATGGAACTTTTAGAACTCCGTGTAGGGTTCCTAGGCACTCCCAAGAGGTCTCACAAGGCATCAACCATGCCAATTTCAAAAATTAGAGTGCCGAGAAACCCTAATACGGATCGTTGGCTAGAAGTTTAGGCGAAAAAGAAACTAGTTAACTACTTTAACTAAGAGTACGGAAATACAACCTTTGTAGATCCGTTCCTCCACCTCCACGGCTCCGTGATGAAGTCCTCTCCGCTGTCCAAATGCAATCCCGGGCTCTAGCGTCGACTTCATCGGAGAAAAAGCGGGCTAGGTCATCGACGACGATGCCGAAGATGATCTACGTCGAGGCATCGCTAGATCAAACTCTACCTTCACCAAGCCATGAAAACTTGTGAAGGAAACACATTCTACTACTTGGCAAGAGGTAGAGGATGAAGAAATAGGAAGTGGGTTCACTTTAGAATTGGATTTCTCACTCTTTTTCATCAATCACCATTGATGAAGTCAAGGTTTCTTCAAGTAGAAGATGAAGAAGAAGAAGAAAGAATATTATGATAAGTTAATTAAAAAGGAAAAGAAAAAGAATATTTATCATAATAATAACCATGGTGAAGTGTAGAGAATCAACTAGGGTTAAGTGGAGTGGTTAGGGTTAAGCATGAGACAAAATGGTGACTTAGTCAAAGCTTCATGAAGCTTCAACATGCAAGTCCAAAATAAGCCACCATTTCATTTCTTTATGCCATTTATTTTCCAAAATAAATAAACAAATAAATAAATGAATTAAATAAATAACAAAACCCTAATTTCCAACTTAACCATGGTTTAATTCTTTATACTTAACCAAAAAGCATGTATCATCAAACATGATACAATCAAGTGCACAAAACTATATCGAATATACATTGTGCACATCCGAGCGAGAAAATCCATTTAAAGTGAACCCATATTAGTTAATGCAAAGTAATATATCAAATATATATAATTATACATTAAATCATTAAATCAACACTTGATTTAACGATCCGGTCATATCGCATATAACCGACTAATATCCAATGTATCGATTTATCGAATCAATCCTTGATTCGATAACTAGGTTATATCGCATACAACCATTCGACACATTCATCGCGAGAATAGAATACGGTATCACATACAGGCATTATTCTCGGTCCCGCACATATCTCATATGCGCTCCTATTTCGTTTCGCTTGAGCCAGGAAACCTCTGTGTAGAACTCTAAAGACTCTTCAATACGCCGGCAGCAGGTGATGATCATATCAAACACCCACAAGCCGCAAGCGGTCTGCTAAACGTAACGGCCACCCGGGTACTGAGCGATCAGAAGATCGACGAGCAAGCCCGCTCACACTCCTGTGAATCCAACCAGTAACACTTACCGTACAGTCCGGTCTGATCGTCTGATCTGTCGCATATCTCGCCTAGGGGTGGTAAACGTCAGACCCCAATAGCTCGATAAGTCGTGTCGATATGAGGTCTATAACAATTCGAGAAACTACTGGTAACACTTACCAGTAAATCTCAGCAATCCTGGCCAGGGATTTCCTGTTATAGCCAATCAAACACAGCGCAACATCAACCCCCTATACCGAGAGAGACGAATCCCCTCCTATCGCTCATTACCTCCATGTGACTCGGGACTGTACCCAAAAACCATCATTTTGCACGCCCTCTTGGATGTGGTAAGATGGAAATCAAAGCACAGTGGGAACCACACAAGACTCTATGACGATCTCGGGTCAACAGACTACTCTGTACCAGTGTCACCAGAGAACTGCCATCTGACGTAAGGTATAATACCATCTGGGAGTTCTCGGCGAGTCCGTCCAGTGTACCAAGTCTCCACTGAGCACCCGTATATCATCTCTGATGTCAAACACCAATGGATATGGGATCATCCATCGCCCATCTATATGGGTCGAGAAGGTATACGCTAGTCTACTCTGGTATATTGATGCCCCGTCTCGATATACCCACGACTAGGGACCTTGAAGGATGTACTTATGGACTACCATGTCCCCACTAGTATGATCCGCATCATAGTCCAGGTAGTCAAGTACACATCCTAAGGGCTTTACCAACATGTAACAGAGAGACAATCAGTATACACGTTAAGGTAAAGAGCAACCAGATAGCATACTATCATGTCGAGCAAGAAAGTTCTCCCTATATATGTCCCAGCATCCACTACAATATACATCCTATGTATAGTAATGGCCTCTAGGGCATACATATAACTAACAATCTCCCACTTGCACTAGGGCCATCTGATAGCAGTGGTTGCAGTATCTCATACTCAACCATCCCATAAAAGTCTCTCTCTGGGAAAAGGCCTTCGTGAGTGGATCCGCCGTATTATCCTCTGAGTCTACTCTCCTAACCTCGATCCCCTGGAGATCAACTATCTCCATAATCAGGTGATACTGCCTTAGAATATGTCTGGATCATTGATGGGACGGGTGTTCCTTGGCATAAGCCACAACTCCATTATCACACAATGGGAGGAACTTAGTTCATCTCATGAACAAATATACATCCAGACTGCCTCTTTGGTAGCATCTTAAGTAGCGATGTATCGAGCCTTTATCGTCTAGTATGCCACGGTATATAGCTTGGAACTCTTCCAACATACCGTCCCTATACTGAGGGTAAAGACAATGCCTGTGACTGACTTTCAGTCGTCCTTATCACCCTGGAACCCTTCCATTGATTCTCCCTAGGATCGGTTGATACCATCTCACTACAACTAGTGAGAATCCTAACATCCAATTAGATCTATCTCATAGATCCAAAACCCAGGATTTAGGAGGCATCACTTTGATCCTATATGGAGAATCATTGTGATAAGCGGAGATTGACCGAGCGTAGCATAGGAAACTCCTTCCCTATCAAGAGCATGTCATCCACGTACTCTACGAGGATCGTCACTATACTCCCTACTACCTTTTTGTTTATACAAGGTTCATCTACCATTTTGATGATGTCAAACTCTTTGACTACTACATCAAAACAGATGTTCCAACTCCGCGATGCCTGCTTTATCCTATAAAACATCTTGCACACGTTTCCGCTGCTCCCACTGTTTATGAAGCCCTCTGGCTGTGTACTTGTAGACGTTCTCTTCTAAAACATCATTTAGAAAAGCAGTCATGGCACCCAACCGCCAGATATCGTATTCATGGTATGTAGCCGTGGCAAGTAGGATCTGGATGGACTTAAGCATAGCCACTTGAAAAGGTTTCATCATAATCCACGCCTGGTCTATGACGAAAAACTTTAACAAGTCTAGCTTTGAAATTCTCAACTTTTCGATGTACACCAAGTAATCTTCTCAAGATATACTTGCTCCTGATGGGGATTTAACCCTTCAGATATAGCACCCAAAGTCCATACTTTGTTGGTGTATAAGGATTCCATCTCAGATCGCTAAGCATCCAGCCATTCTTACAGAGTCACACTCCTGATGGCCAGCTCGAAACTAGTTGGGTCATCATCTCATGATGCAATCTTCGCTCCCACTGTCATAGAGTAACCGAAGTATCTCTCAGGTGGGTGAGGAACCCTACTAGATCGGCGGAGAGGCTGAGGTTCGTTGGTCACCATTGAATCCTTTGGTTCTGTCAAATCATCTGCTGTAGTCGTATAGCTGGAACATTTCCAGTTCTACATAACAGATCTTGCCTCGAGCTTGTCCGGATTTTTCTTTTAGACATAGGCCAGACAACCCAAAATCTTAACCATCTTAAGATATGGGCTCTTCCCTTTCCATATCACATATGAAGCGGTAGGCAACTGATTTGATTGGAACCCTTATTCAATAGGTATGCAGCTTCTCAAGTGCATAACCCCCAAAAGGAAATAGGTAACTCAGTCGTACTCATCATAGAGCACACCTTATCACATAGGGTGCTATTGCTCCGCCCCGATATACCATCTTGCTATGGTGTATACGGAGGAGTAATGCTGAGAGAGAATCTCATTCTCCTTTAGAAAAGTCCAAGAATTTCGTGCTCAAGTATTCTCCTCCTTGATCTCATCAAAGGACATAATACTTATACCCGTATTGGTTCTCTACTTCTAGCTTATATTCTGTGAATATCTCAAAAGGTTCGGACTTGTGTTTCAACAGGAACATATGTTTGAATCTTGAGAGACTATCAGAGAATGTAACGAAGTACAAAGAACCGGTCCTGGCATATGTAGACAGGGGACCTTCCATACATCAACATGTATCATCCCAAGAGTTTACTAACTCTTTCTCTATTTCCAATAAACAAAGCTGAGGTCATTTTATCTTTGTGACATGACTCGCAAGTTTCATAAGATGTAAATTCAAACAAATTTAAATATGCATCTAAATGTAACTTCAGCCAGTCGGGTCGCATTGATATGACCTAGTCTACAATGCCTCAAGAAGGATCCGTTCATTTCTGAACTCTTCCTCTTTTGTGTGTTCTGTATACTAAGAACTGTAGTTTGATTTAGAGCATCAATGCTTTTAGATAACGTGCCTGAACCGATCAACTTTTGATATAGAAAATGTTCAAAACATTATCCAACAATACAAAATTTTATCATTTCATTACTAATAAAGAGACTGATATGATTTTGTATATCAGGTTCGGTATCTAATAACATTCGTTCAGAATCAATGTATTGTAATACAGGGTGACAGTGACCAACAGACTTGGCTGCAACGCTTGCCCCGTTTTCTGCCTCATGAAACTTATCACCCGTTCTCAGTTCTCTATCTAGTAGTAGCCCTATGTAACAGATTACATATCTGGGATCCTGATCTGGTATCACATACCCAGGACGTAGAGAATACAGAGAAACAGTTCTTTGTAATGAACACACCCGAAGATGATGCATCAGCATGCACTCTCTTCGTTTGGGCGGCACGGGAAATCTGGTATTCCCCAATTTCCTGCTCTGTCTTATAACAATTATAAGTTGGAGCGGGACCAACGTTCCCCAGCTCAGTATAACAAGCGGGTTCGGTCAATAATCCGTATTATTATCTTGATTAAGGCATGATATGGTCGCTACCTGGAGAGAGAGAGAAGAAAACACTCAGCGTGTGCTCTTTCAAGAATAGATTGGTTATTATTTTATCTAATCAGGATGGCTCCCACTGCTTTTTTTATCAAATCTTCCTTCAAACCCTAAAAGGAAAGACTAGCCGGGATTAATTACACACTACAAGTTCGCCAATCTTTCAGCCAGGCCAGTGTCGGTACTTTGAGGGAGGTCCCCCGTGCTTTCGCACGAACCTAATTAATGTAAACCTCGTTTTCCCAGAAGCGTAACCTCGTTGACACCTTTCTAGACACCTACTTGATCGGCTAATTGTAATGTGTAAAACTCTCCCAGGAGTAACAATTACTCGCAGCGAGTATCGGGATCCAACTATCTCATAGAAGGTATGCAATCTCATTGCAAATTTCAACACTTGAAATTCCCGATAATATTTTGCCCCTAGCAGCTATATGACCTTAACATAGTCAACAAATCATAAGTGCTAGTCAAGTTCAACCCGTCATTTCCCGATTGAATTAAACCCACCCGCACGACCCTTAACATAGTCAACAAAGTCGCACGACTACCCTAATCCAATCGCATCATATGCTTATGCAGATAAGCACTAATTAGCTACCGCACACTACGCCTTAACATAGTCAACAAACGTAGCACGAATACTAACTAGTACTTATCTGAAATGACGGAGGGCTACGACAGGTTTTTCTGAAAACCTATTGCGTAATGAACTTGATATCGTTGTAGAATCAAATGATTTTAAAATGGAGTGCTTTTGAGGCTTTTCTAGTTTTGCTAAAGGAGTCACTCCCGGTGAAGGGATCGTCGGTCCTTTCCTCGTCGAATGAGGTACGGGATATATCATATATATCACTGTGCAAAGCAAAACACTTAAAAGCGATCAAAAGACAAACCGAGTGTGTAGCATCTGTTAGTTATTGCTAAAGGAGTCACTCCCGGTGAAGGGATCTCGGTCCTTTTCTCATCGAATAAGGTGCAGGATATATCATATATATCGCTGTGCAAAGCAAGAACTGTAGCTACCTGTTTTATTTTTTGAAATTCAATTCTACAACATCTTAGGTTTCTTTTATTTCATTAATCTCATTAATGAAGTCCCATCATTTAAGTACCTAAACATCACAGATAAATACGACGTACACTTATGCCATCCGCATTCGCCTCGATGTCCCCTCGTGCACCGTTAGGTTAGGTAACTAACGGCAGAGCAGGGCAGGGCTAGCGCGGGTGTAAAACATAAGTAACGCCTACATAATATATCATTTATACTATATTCAGTATTTATCACAGAACATCACATGATCACATCACAGATATCGCAGCAGAAGAAACATATGAAATATTGGATATACTAGGACGTCCGTGTTTTCAATACGAGCCAGTATAAAACACGGATTCCACGGTCGCGATGAATAGCCAAACCCACACCCCTAGACCCCTACGAGAGCGGCAAGCAACCCTACCAATTCTAGAGTTAGGAGACCCGGACTCGACTCCTCGAGTTGGTCTCCCACTGGACTCCAGAACCCGGTTGCTTGTGCTCCCCTCCTTGGGTCTATCCTAGTGCGGAAAAGTAAATAATATACAAAAGGGTTACATCTTCCGCAACCTGGAAGTGCCCCAATAAAAGAATATTACATACAAGTTTTACATGAATGAAAATGAAAACACTCATCTCACATAAAAAACCCCGGCTATTCAAACACGACGATCCAATATAACATATCCAGCAACACATAACATCACATGTCATCAACGTAAGTAAATATGTCCATCCCAATTGTCGTTGACATATAGCAACAAAACCGGCGATATCACATATTACACTTACGGTCACAGAAAAGAAAGTGTAAAACTACAACAGTTGGAATCCGCAACCTGCATAGACATCGCATGCCTAATCAAATGAATTCCTTAGACATCGCATGCCTAACAATTATAAACCCCGCATTTTAGTCTCATTATCGAAAACACTTTTCAATATCAAGTCGGGCAATTCAACAGGATTCCCGACATCCTGATCGAATGCTCGTCGCAAACTTTAGTAGGCGGCCGCACCCCCTGATGCCGTCGACGAAGTGCACCAAGGCAGAACACCGCTGCCGCGAGCACCCGAACGGATGCTTTCGGCGACGGGGTTCTCCTACAGTCACTTGGTCGGGGCTATGGAGCGAGGCTGTCTATTAAGTTTACCCGGCGAGTATCCGCGTACGCTACGTGATTGCGACGGACTTTTGATCACATCAAAATTCCGTGGCAACCGATCAAGTGAGACTAAACTGCTATGTTTATAACATTCATTCAGTTATCTCATAACTTATTGTGAATTCCAATTATTGTATCACATTCCAGATAATTAGAAAATGTTAAACTTTCTGATCGAACATTCAAACACCCAAGTTTTCCCGATACAGATCAACACATGAAACAAGTCTAACAACATTCAGTTCGTGCCTCAGTACCAACGGTCCAGCCGTAGAAGGGTCAAGCCAACGCCTCACATGTGGCACGCCGTACTGCCCCAAACCCGAAGGTTCAAAGGGCAGTTCAAGACGGTCACATAATCGAGTTAAGGTTTGTTGTCTTCTAGAGGGTCCATCGCGTTACTTGCACTACTTAGAACGTCGTTAAACTACGGAAAAATCCAACACTTGGAAATTTCCCGACAGGGGAAAAATTGGGTATTTATATCCGGTCGAACTTTTTAACATATTCTAAAAATACCCGGAAAAACACACTGAAAAAATTAGACAATCCGATCGATACACCGAGTCCCTAATACAACCCAGAAAATTCAACTCTTGAAAAAACATTAAAAATTCCCAGGAAAACCAGCACTGCAAACTAGGAATTACTGTGCAAAATTGATTGCAAGAAGAGACAAAAGGGCCGCGGAACCGCCGCATTAGCATGCTAATGCCGCGGTTCCGCCGCTCTTTTATGGATTCAGGGGCCCCGTTTTATACAGTAATTCTTAGAATCTTCTACTCAGTTTTATGCATATTTTTAATTCTCAAAAATCCACGATTTTCAAAAATGTACAGAGAGCAATATTAGGGTTACGGTTTTGGTTCGATCGGATTTCTAACTCCGTCAACGCATCGCCTAAGGCTCTAGCTAGGCTTTGATACCACTGTAGGGTTTCTAGGCACTCCCAAGAGGTCTCACAAGGCATCAACCATGCCAATTTCAAAATTTAACGGTGCCGAGAAACCCTAATACGGATCGTTGGCTAGAAGTTTAGGCGAAAAAGAAACTAGTTAACTACTTTAACTAAGAGTACGGAAATACAACCTTTGTAGATCCGTTCCTCCACCTCCACGGCTCCGTGATGAAGTCCTCTCCGCTGTCCAAATGCAATCCAGGGCTCTAGCGTCGGCTTCATCGGAGAAAAAGCGGGCTAGGTCATCGACGACGATGCCGAAGATGATCTACGTCGAGGCATCGCTAGATCAAACTCCACCTTCACCAAGCCATGAAAACTTGTAAAGGAAACACACTCTACTACTTGGAAAGAGGTAGAGGATGAAGAAATAGGAAGTGGGTTCACTTTAGAATTGGATTTCTCACTCTTTTTCATCAATCACCATTGATGAAGTCAAGGTTTCTTCAAGTAGAAGATGAAGAAGAAGAAGAAAGAATATTATGATAAGTTAATTAAAAAGGAAAAGAAAAAGAATACTTATCATAATAATAACCATGGTGAAGTATAGAGAATCAACTAGGGTTAAGTGGAGTGGTTAGGGTTAAGCATGAGACAAAATGGTGACTTAGTCAAAGCTTCATGAAGCTTCAACATGCAAGTCCAAAATAAGCCACCATTTCATTTCTTTATGCCATTTATTTTCCAAAATAAATAAATGAATTAAATAAATAACAAAACCCTAATTTCCAACTTAACCATGGTTTAATTCTTTATACTTAACCAAAAAGCATGTATCATCAAACATGATACAATCAAGTGCACAAAACTATATCGAATATACAATGTGCACATCCGAGCGAGAAAATCCATTTAAAGTGAACCCATATTAGTTAATGCAAAGTAATATATCAAATATATATAATTATACATTAAATCATTAAATCAACACCTGATTTAACGATCCGGTCATATCGCATATAACCGACTAATATCCAATGTATCGATTTATCGAATCAATCCTTGATTCGATAACTAGGTTATATCGCATACAACCATTCGACACATTCATCGCGAGAATAGAATACGGTATCACATACACGCATTATTCTCGGTCCCGCACATATCTCATATGCGCTCCTATTTCGTTTCGCTTGAGCCAGGAAACCTCTGTGTAGGACTCTAAAGACTCGTCAATACGCCGGCAGCAGGTGATTATCATATCAAACACCCACAAGCCGCAAGCGGTCTGCTAAACGTAACGGCCACCCGGGTACTGAGCGATCAGAAGATCGACGAGCAAGCCCGCTCACACTCCTGTGAATCCAACCAGTAACACTTACCGTACAGTCCGGTCTGATCGTCTGATCTCTCGCATATCTCGCCTAGGGGTGGTAAACGTCAGACCCCAATAGCTCGATAAGTCGTGTCGATATGAGGTCTATAACAATTCGAGAAACTACTGGTAACACTTACCAGTAAATCTCAGCAACCCTGGCCAGGGATTTCCTGTTATAGCCAATCGAACACAGCGCAACATCAACCTCTTATACCGGGAGAGACGAATCCCCTCCTATCGCTCATTGCCTCCATGTGACTCGGGACTGTACCCAAAAACCACCGTTTTGCACGCCCTCTTGGACGTGATAAGATGGAAATCAAAGCACAGTGGGAACCACACAAGACTCTATGATGATCTCGGGTCAACAGACTACTCTGTACCAGTGTCACCAGAGAACTGCCATCTGACGTAAGGTATAATACCATCTGGGAGTTCTCGGCGAGTCTGTCCAGTGTACCCAGTCTCCACTGAGCACCCGTATATCATCTCTGATGTCAAACACCAATGGATATGGGATCATCCATCGCCCATCTTTATGGGTCGAGAAGGTATACGCTAGTCTACTCTGGTATATCGATGCCCCGTCTCGATATACCCACGACTAGGGACCTTGAAGGATGTACTTATGGACTACCATGTCCCCACTAGTACGATCCGCATCATAGTCCAGGTAGTCAAGTACACATCCTAAGGGCTTTACCAACATGTAACAGAGAGACAATCAGTATACACGTTAAGGTAAAGAGCAACCAGATAGCATACTATCATGTCGAGCAAGAAAGTTCTCCCTATATATGTCCCAGCATCCACTACAATATACATCCTATGTATAGTAATGGCCTCTAGGGCATACATATAACTAACACTCCGCTCAAGTGTTGAGCTATTTGGGAAAACTTGGGTGTTTGATTATTCGATCGGAAAGTTTAACATTGTCTACTTATATGGAATGTGATACAATATTTGGAATCCACAAGTAGTTATGAGATAACTAATTTGAATGTTATAAATCTAGCAGTTCAGTCTCAGATGATCGGTTGCCACGGGATTTTGATGTGATCAAAAGTCCGTCGCAATCATATAGTGTACGCGGATACTCGCCGGGTAAACTTAACAGATAGCCATGCCCCATAGCCCCGACCATGTGACTGTAGGAGAACCCCGTCGCCAAAAGCATCCGTTCGGGTTCTCGCGGCAGCAGTGTTCCGCCATAGTGCACTTCGTCGATGGCAGCCAGGGGGGGCGGCCGTCTACTAAAGTTTGCGACGAGGATTCGATTAGGATGTCGGGAATCTTGTTGAATTGAACGACTTGATATTGAAAAGAGTTTTCGATAATGAGACTAAAATGCGGGGTTTATAATTGTTAGGCATGAGATGTCTAAGGAATTCATTTGGTTAGGCATGCGATGTCTAAAGAAGTTGCGGATTCCAACTGTTGTACTTTTATACTTTCTTTTCTGTGACCGTAAGTGTAGTATGTGGTGTATCGCCGGCTTCGTTGCTATACATCAACGACAATCGGGATACGCATACTTGCTTACGTTGATGATGTGAGATATTATGTGTTGCTACGATATGTTATATTGGATCGTCGTGTTCTGAATAGCCGGGGGTTTTATGTGAGATGAGAGTTTTTCTTTTTCATTCATGTAAAATTCATTAGTATGTAATATTTTTTTATTGGGGTTAGGGTTGGGGTTGGGTCGGGGTTAGGGTCCGGGTTCAGGGTTGGGGTTTGGGTTTGGGTTAGGGTTAGGGTTTGGGGTTGGGGTTTGGGTGGGGTTGGGGTTCGGGGTTTGGGTTGGGGGTGTAAGTGCACGGCGGCGTCCTGGCCTCCATCCCGAGGCCAAATGCGGAAGCGATGGTTAACTTTAATTTTCTGACCGGCACCACCGCGCACAAAAAAAAATCCGGATCGGGCCATTAACTAGTTCAAGCTAACTACAAGATGGGGAAGAGAGATATACCGAGCGATCCGTGTCCTCCGGTCTTCTCGCCGTCGTCCCGATCTCCCGCGGAATGTCCGGTCTCCACCAAGTCGCCTACTTCTTTTACGGGCTCCCACCTCTATACCGAGGCAACTCAGGCACGAAGTTGGCGAGTCGACGTGCCCAAGATTTGCTGTAGAATGTGTATAGAACTCGTGTCTCATTTTGGGGTTGAGGGAGTTGCCAATTGGTAGAGGAAATGATATAAACTTTTGGAGATGATGTTGTGGGAATTTTCCAAAGCTAAAAGAGAACAAAATCCCGCATCTCAAATTTTGGACAGCCCCATGAGCTTTGGCCGGCCATGCATCTTGTGGTGGAGAGAATGAGAGAGTCAAAATGAGGGGAGTCACTCACTAATCATGCAAGAGAGAGAGGAATGTTTATCATATGAAGAAATGATCGCAACGAAACACCAACACTCCACCAACCTCACCCTTCATCATCATCAACAATCATGTCCTACAAAAGTCAAGCCATGATGAAGATAGAAGTCAAGGTCAAAGAAGAGCTATCATGATACAACAATATGCAATCACCCCCTCCACAAATGCTTATTTGCACAAATGCAAACAAGCCCTCCTCCACCAAACTTCGGCCAATTAAACATACAAAGAAATATGGCCGAAACGGAAAGCACACTGGCAACTCCAGAAAACTGGTCCCGTAATAAATTACAAGAAAACCCCGCTACTGTGCATACACACCCGCATCTGTATTTCAACTGAATACAAATACAATGAGACAAAATCTACACTGTACTATACTAGGATCCGGCTTAAACCAAAGCCGGCTAGTATTATCCGTCCGATCCTGATCCATGCAATACCGCACGTATCTGATCGAACCCTGCCATATCTCCATATGGCCTCTACAGCGTTTTGCCTGAAAACTTGAGCAACTGAATGTGGGGGACTTTAAAGACTCGTCAATACTATGGCTGTGGATTTAACCACTAGCACGTCAGAGGTATTGACCATACATGACGGGCCACCAGCTATTGACCGAAAGGGACGTCGATGAGCGAACTCATCCTGACACCCTACTGAGCCTGTCAGTGACAATATCCGTACAGTCCGGTCCGTTCGTCTATGAGCATCGCATGGCGGGCCTAGGGGGTTGGTAAAAGTCAGACCCCTAAAAGCGGTACAAATCGTGTCGGAGTGTAGCCCAGAACACCCTGAGATACTACTGGAATACCTACCAGTAAATCTCTTGCCTCGGCCGAGGGCTTTATATAATGTCTCTCCTAGACACAGCGCGACCTCACCCCCAATACCGGGAGAGACGAACCCCTGAAGATCCACTCACTGCCTCCATGTGGCTCGGGACTGTACCCAACTAAAACCTGTTTGCACGTCTCCTTTGAGCGTGGTAGGGTAGTAATCAAAGTACAGTGGGAACTCACACGAGACAAATGACGATCCTTAGGTCGATGAACTAACCTGTACACATGTCACCAGGGAACTGCCATCTGACGTCAGGTATAAGACCAACTAGCATGTTCCCGGTGAGTCCTGTCCGGTGTACTCATAACCTAATGAGCACCTGTATACATCTTAGGTGAACCAACTGACACCAGTGGCTTGTGAGACCGGCCACCGCCCCTCGTCGGGGTCTCGACTGTATACACTAGTCTACTCTGGAGTATTGATGCCCTGTCTCGAAACTCCCATGATTAGGGACCTTTTAAGGATGTGCTTATAGACTACCAGCTCCCACGTATATGATCGCCCTCATACTGCTGGCAGTCAAGCAAGAATCCAAGGGGCTCTATCAACGTGTAATAGCGACATGTCTGGTCACCTAAAGCAGTACACGATGATAAAGATAAACCAGATAGCATACTATCATCTTGAGTAAGACTGTCCTACCGGGATAGGTCCTCCCTCAATCATTGCAATCACGTGCCTGTGATCCAATAATTGACTCTGAGGGCACTATCTTCAACAATCTCCCACTTGCACTCAAGGCTAATTATTGCGATGTCACATACTCACAGCTCGTGTGATACCGAACACCCAACTCCTCTACTTGTCAGTCTCACAAAGCTCGTTTGCGAAACTATTGCGCTCGAGGAATAGCCTCAGTGAGTGGATCCGCTTTGATGTTTCTTTCTATGTCTCTCTATATCTCATGTTCGCAGAGAAAGCCATTTCCCAAAATGAGCAATACCTGTCTCAGAATATTTCTGGATGTCGGATGGGACCTAGCTCATAAATGAACTCCAAATCCAAACTTCTTAGACTGTATCGTCAACCGAACTTAATCAGTATCCTGCGCCATGCCTCCCTCAGTATTTCCTTGGACCACCTGTCCAAAATACCGTCCCTCGTCAGAAGGAAAAAAAAACTATAACTCTGACAACCTCTCTGTCGTCCAAGTCACCTTGGAAGCCTGGAATGATAACTGTCTCCTGAATGAGGCTGTCGTTGTCATATCCCTAGAACATCCACTTATGTTCTAAAACTGCTTCTGACGGTTTCTTCAGGATTGGATCAATGTCAACTTATTGCATCTAGTGCAAAAGGAACATCTGGTGTGGTACTTGACATCTCATGATTGACTCAATTGCCTGAGCAAGTGATCTGCCAATCATGCACATCCCTCTCCCCTTTAGTCTATAAGACATCTTTAGAGAGGGTGACTCCATCACCTGCAGGTACATTACCGTGCCAGGAGTCGTCCATTCTAAATACTCTTAGAATGCTGTCTAAGTACCCTTAATTGGGAAACCACCCAAATCTAGATCTAAAACCATAGATCTAGTAACCAGTATGTCTGATATAATGTCCAAGTCCCATATGGAGAAATCACTGTGTGACGACCAAAGTATAACCGATCGTAGTATAGGAATTTCTTTTCCTACTCTGTGTATGTCATCCAAATACCATGACAACACACCCTACTACCTTCTCAACAGATCCATCCCCTATATGAAGTCAAATCTATGACTGTCACATCAGAAATTGATGATCTATCTCCGCTACATTTGCTTTAGTCTATAAATAGACATAAGCTACCTGTCCACCATGCTTCCGCTGCTCCCACTGACCACGACAACCCTCTGGCAGAGTCATATAAACGTACACTTCTAAAGCAAGTTTAGAACGACGCTATACTCATCCTCCTGTCGGGTCTCACAATCTGGAACAACAGCAATGGCAAGTGTGGGTAAACAAGAACCTCCCTGTCACCGTCCTTGAGGCTACCGGAATACCTCTCGGGTGCCTGAGGTTACCCACCTTATCTGCGGAGTGACCAATGGAATGTCAAGACAGATTGAATCTTTAGGTTCCTATGAAGTCTTCAGTAATCGTTTGTGGTTCTGGAATCACTTCCAGTTCTACCATGCTCCCACTACTTTTTCTGGAAAAAAAACCATTTTTAATAAAACTGTGGCGAGTCTAGAACAATATCACTATTGATCTTCCAGATGGTAGAAAGTCAACTCTCGTCATAGCCTGGGTCAACCCACAAACAGCCATTACAGAAACGTGCCTTGAGTTGTCCAGTGTCTGGTTTTAATCATAAACCGGACAACTCCCCGTGCCTTAACATCGTTAAGATATGAACTGTTCTATATCCAATATAGAACCAGAGGCACTGATTTAATTGAACCAGATTCAGATCATGCAGCTATCTCCAGTGCATGTCAACTAAATGGAAAAAGGCTGATCAGCGTTACTCAACTTAGGAACTTTTCCAATTATGAGTAACCCGAAAGAGAAGCAAGTTCTCTTAATCACTACTATCAACTGAATACCCTACACAAGTATCTACATCTTCGATCACCTTGAAGAATCCTGATACTTGCAATATCTGGTTCTCTACTTTATTCAAATACCTATAACTTCTCAAAATTCGGACCCTGTGTTTCTACGAAACACCTGTCTGAAAGCTAAAGAAGTCATAAGTAAACCGAATATAGAACGAGAACCAATCCCTCTGTCCTGATGGACCCTGGACAACATACAATACTCTGTATAAGTCCCTTGAGTCTGATTACTCATTCACTGTGTGTCGTAGGTTGAAAACTGTACTTATGGTTAAGAAGAATTACACCGCTGTTTAATGCTCCTTACATAACCATCCACTGATATAGGTAAATGTCACAGACATAATTTCAAAAAGATATATCTCACTCTATAAAAATAGACGTACAGGTGTATCGATTTGAAATTGGTGCACAACAGCGGATATTCAAAACCAAATACTTGCCGACTGGCAAACAACCCAGGCGACTTCCTCAAATATCACTGATTACAACGAATCCCGATATAATGAGGATGATCACCTAATTCCTACTAACCTACTCCCTCTCATCATCTGTAAAACCATACAGATGTGAGAATCATACCTGGTAAATACATACCCTGGAGTAAGTGTCTAATTGGGAAATCAGTTTTCTTTTAATAGTACACGGTGAAACTGAAACATTGAAATGTTTCGATGGGGTATCCCGGTATTCCTAGTAATGCCTCTTCCAGATTCACGACTGTAACCGTATAATTCTTTGCCACCTCTCCAAATCCCTTTATATGTCTTTAGTCATTACCTTCTGCACACCCCTTAGGCCAAATGGTTTTCTTCCTTCCCTACCGTTCGGCACCAGCCTATGGTTTGGAAGAAGACTATCCAATAAGCATAATGGGTGTACTGTCCTAATCCTAGGAGCACTCGCAATGTGAGAGAAGGTGAAGATAAAAGACAACCGAATAAACCTTATTCCTATTTCTCCTGAACCAGAATTCATCCCCGAACTGGAACAAGTTCCTTTCGAGTTCGTATATAACCATACGATGGGGTATCCAATAAACTGTGGATCTTCGTAGTGATACGGAGTGTCCTAGAGAAATACTAAGGTGATTTTAGGATTGGTGAAGAAATACTTGGTTTGGTCGTGAATATCAGTCGCAATTTACTTTGCCCTCCTTCTAATCCCTTTCTTTGTCTTTACATAATACCTTCTGTACACCATCGTTAGGCTAATTGGTTTTCTTCATTCCCTACCGGTCGGCACCTGCCTATGGTTTGGAAGAAGACTATCCAATTTGCGTAATAGGTGTACTATCTCCTAAACCAAGGAGTACTCGAAACTTGAGAGAAGGTAAAAAGGAAAAGACAACTGAATAGTCCTATTCGTTTTCTCCAGAACCTGAAACCATCCTCGAATAAATTCTTTCAAGTTCGTATCTAACCATACGATGGTTTTGTCCAATGGAAGTGGACGTTCGTAGTAATATGGGGTGTCCTAGAGAAAAGAGTAAAAGTAGGAGTGGCAATGAGGTTAGCGACTCTGACAATCCAAAAGCCAGTGGTAAAGAAGGTTCGGTCAACTTGGTCACTGAGTCATAGTCTTAGGGTCGGGTCAATGGTCGCTGCCAAAGAGAGAGAGAAAAGAAACACTCAGCGTGCACTCTAACCTAGATCAGAATGGTTACCAATTTATCTAATCTGGAAACCTCCCTCTGTAACGTCAAATTCTTCTCCAAACCCAAAAGAAGAATTAGTCGGGATCACCCGAGGAGTAAACCAACTCATCAGTGGGAATCGGGATCCAACTATCATCGCATGATAGCGTGACGGAATCCGCTCACGTTATCACACTCCAGAAGGTATGCGCATATCTGGCAAGTTTCAGTTCTTTTGAAACTCCCGATGTGATTTTTGCCCCATGCACTTATGGCCTTGACTTTGGCCAACATATCATAAGTCACATGTCAAGTTCTACCCGTTATTCTCCAGGTTAATTTGAGCACACCCGTACATACCCTTGACTTTGGCCAAAATAGTAGTACGACTGCCCCAAACCAACGCATTCTATCTATGCTGCATATGAATACCCAATAGCTACCAATCACTGTGCCTTGACTTTGGCCAACATACACAGCTTGAATACTATTGACCACCCATATGAAACGACGGAGGGCTACGAATGGTTTCTGGGGAAAACCTTTAACGTAATGAACTTGATATCGTTGAAGGAACGGATAGCTTTTTAGAAAAATATAGTAACGAAAACCTTTGCTAAAGAGGTCACTCCCGGTGAAGGGATCTCGGCTCTTTCCCCGTAGAATGAGGTGCAGGATATTCCAACTGAATACCACGGTGCAAAGCAAAAGTAATCGGCTATAGTAAAGTTATTGCCCTGACGCAAACTTTTTGTCCAAGGGGTCACTCCCGGTGAAGAGATCTCGGCCCTTGCCTCGTCGACTGAGGAGCAGGATATTCCAACTGAATACCACGATGCAAAACAAAAGTGAACTTCCTTGCAATAACAGCTTTTTGAAAAATGTTCCAAAAACATCAGAATAGGTTTTTTTTAATTTGCATTGATCCGAATCAACGCAGTCCCATTAATTGATCACACCAATAAAGAACGAAAATATACTGATGTACGTATATGCCATCCGCATTCGCCACTGGGTCCAGTCATTACCCGTTAGGTTAGCTAACTAACGACAGAGCGGGGACTGGACTAGCGCGGATGTAAAACATATACAACATCTACTAATATATATACCAATATATTATATTTCGCTCAAGGCGTGATAAAATGCAACATCACAGAAATGTACAGCATCACAGAACAATACAGATATCTGGGATCCCCGGGTTTCACTGAGCCACTACTGAAACCCGACGTTCCCCTGGTCGTGTGGATAGCCTGTGCAATGAAATCCTAGACCCCTACGGGCGCGGCAAGTTACCCGCCAAAAGCTAAAGCGAGGCAGCCCCCTTCAGCAACGTGAATGGACCACCCAACACTTCACGGAATCCGGTAACTTGGGCACCCCTCCTGGGTCAACCTGTACCCCTTACGAGTGCGGCGAATAGCCCGCCAATTCTAGAGTAAAACCCCTCCATCTCAATGCCATGAGATGCGGGCTTGTTGCCCTCTAGAACCCGGCTATCCGTGCACCCCTCCGCGGGGAAATCCTAGTACAGAAAGTAAAATTTACATACAACGGGTACATCGACCGCAACCTGGTCGTGCCCCAAAATAATAATACAAACAGGCAGTGACGGCAGTCAACATGTCGGACGCTCGCCCCGCAATATCAAATGTACATAATACAATAAAAACTGTACTAGCATTGCATCCAGGCTATCCCCCACGACCAATCCGCAACATCACAGCAAAATCACAGAACATCAACGTGAAAGTCACGTTCGCAAATCCGTCTAACCGGGCTATAGCAGTTAGACTGGATTTACCGATCAAGTGACATTCACGGTCGCAGATATAATGTAAATACTGTGAACTAATGTCTTTTAAATATCCGATCGATCAAATTTACCAAGTGGGCCCCCAAGTACTACTGTAGCACATCAAGAAATCTGGGCCCAAAAAATAACATTCCAGAAGACCTATTTTCCACTCAGGAGCATTCTGTAGAATTTTGGGGGACTGAACAGTTCAAGTCGCGGCGGAACCGCGGCCCAAGCATGGGTTTGGCCGCGGTTCAGCGGTGGTTTGGACTGTTCACGAGCCCAAATTTTCACAGAACTCTTAGAATGTCCTACACATCATTCTAAAACAACCTGAAAAAATTTTGGACTTCAAAAATTTCGACAGAAACTGATGTGAAGAAAAATACGGTTTTTTGAAAATTGTTCGATCGGAAATGTAAAACACATTAGACAAAGCTAGACTATGTTAATGGCGAGGTTCTGATACCAATGTAAGTGCACGGCGGCGCCCTGGCCTCCATCCCGAGGCCAAATACGGAAGCGATGGTTAACTTTAATTTTCTGACCGGCACCACCGCGCACAAAAAAAAAACCCGGATCGGGCTATTAACTAGTTCAAGCTAACTACAAGATGGGGAAGAGAGATATACCGAGCGATCCGTGTCCCCCGGTCTTCTCGCCGTCGTCCCAATCTCCCGCGGAATGTCCGGTCTCCACCAAGTCGCCGGAAGGGCACCACGTCGCCTGCTTCTTTTACGGGCTCCCACCTCTATACCGAGGCAACTCGGGCACGAAGTTGGCGAGTCGACGTGCCTAAGATTTGCTGTAGAATGTGTATAGAACTCGTGTCTCATTTTGGGGTTGAGGGAGTTGCCATTTGGTATAGGAAATGATATAAACTTTTGGAGATGATGTTGTGGGAATTTTCCAAAGCTAAAAGAGAACAAAATCCCACATCTCAAATTTTGGACAGCCCCATGAGCTTTGGCCGGCCATGCATCTTGTGGTGGAGAGAATGAGAGAGTCAAAATGAGGGGAGCCACTCACTAATCATGAAAGAGAGAGAGGAATGGTTATCATATGAAGAAATGATCACAAAGAAACACCAACACTCCACCAACCTCACCCTTCATCATCATCAACAATCATTTCCTACAAAAGTCAAGCCATGATGAAGATAGAAGTCAAGGTCAAAGAAGAGCTATCATGATACAACAATATGCAATCACCACCCTCCACAAATGCTTATTTGCACAAATGCAAATAAGGCCTACTCTACCAAACTTCGGCCAATTAAAGATACAAAGAAATATGGCCGAAACGGAAAGCACACTGGCAACTCCAGAAAACTGGTCCCGTAATAAATTACAGGAAAACCCCGCTACTGTGCATACACACCCGCATCTGTATTTCAACTGAATACAAATGCAATGAGACAAAATCTACACTGTACTATACTAGGATCCGGCTTAAACCAATGCCGGCTAGTATTATCCGTCCGATCCTGATCCGTGCAATAACGCACGTATCTGATCGAACCCTGCCATATTTCCATACGGCCTCTACAGCGTTTCGCCCGAAAACTTGAGCAACTGAATGTGGGGGACTCTAAAGACTCGTCAATACTATGGCTGTGGATTTAACCACTAGCACGTCAGAGGTATTGGCCATACATGACGGGCCACCAGCTATTGACCGAAAGGGACGTCGATGAGCGAACTCATCCTGACACCCTACTGAGCATATCAGTGACAATATCCGTACAGTCCGGTCCGTTCGTCTATGAGCATCGCATGGCGGGCCTAGGGGGTTGGTAAAAGTCAGACCCCCAAAAGCGGTACAAATCGTGTCGGAGTGTAGCCCAGAACACCCTGAGATACTACTGGAATACCTACCAGTAAATCTCCTGTCTCGGCCGAGGGCTTTGTGTAATGGCTCTCCTAGACACAGCGCGACCTCACCCCCAATACCAGGAGAGACGAACCCGTGAAGATCCGCTCACTGCCTCCATGTGGCTCGGGTCTGTACCCAACTAAAACCTGTTTGCATGTCTCCTTTGAGCGTGGTAGGGTAGTAATCAAAGTACAGTGGGAACTCACACGAGAAAAGTGACGATCCTCAGGTCGATGAACTAACCTGTACACATGTCACCAGGGAACTACCATCTGATGTCAGCTATAAGACCAACTAGCATGTTCCAGGCGAGTCCTGTCCGGTGTACTCATAACCCAATGAGCACCTGTATACATCTTAGGTGAACCAACTGACACCAGTGGCTTGTGAGACCGGCCACCGCCCCTCGTCGGGGTCTCTACTGTATACAGTAGTCTACTCTGGAGTATCGATGCCCTGTCTCGAAACTCCCACGACTAGGGACCTTTTAAGGATGTGCTTATAGACTACCAGCTCCCACGTATATGATCGCCCTCATACTGCTGGCAGTCAAGTAAGAATCCTAGGGGCTCTATCAACGTGTAATAGCGACATGTCTTGTCACCTAAAGCAGTACACGATGATAAAGATAAACCAGATAGCATGCTATCATCTTGAGTAAGACTGTCCTACCGGGATAGGTCCTCCCTCAATCATTGCCATCACGTGCTTGTGATCCAATAATTGACTCTGAGGGCACTATCTCCAACAGGGGGTTGGGGTTGGGGGTTGGGGGTTGGGGTTGGGGTTGGTGTTGGTGTTGGGGTAGGGGTAGGGGTAGGGGTTGGGGTTAGGTTGGGGTTGGGGTTGGGGTTAGGGTTAGGGTTGGGGTTGGGTTGTTGGGTTTGGGGTTGGGGTTAGGGGTTAGGGTTGGGGTTAGGGTTAGGGTTAGCGTAACATTTCAGAAAATATAAAGTACTATTTTTGGGAATTTAATATTAAAATAATATTTTTCCGGAAAACTGCCGATTTACGAAATTGGTGTTTTCGAAAAAGGGTATAAATATATACCAATAATTATGAAATAAATAGAAATTAAAATGATTTATTCATTTAATAATATAATTAAAGGATTTGGCATTTTTAAAATTTATTATACGCAGTTTCGATAAAAACCCGATTAATGCACTGCTAATCGCGATTAAGTCAAATCCGTGTTTTTATAGTTTCCATGATTAGTGCACCATGACATGTTTCATTTTATTACAAGTTTCATTTCTTTTGGGCTTTATATTATGGTTATTGGGGTTGGGGTGGGGGTTGGGGTTGGGGTTAGGGTTGGGGTGGGGTTTAGGTTGGGGTGGGGTTGGGGTTGGGTTCGGGATAGGGTTCGGGTTAGGGTTAGGGTTAGGGTTAGGTTTAGGTTTGGGGTTGGGTTTGGGTTTGGGGTTGGGTTCGGGTTGGGGTTGGGGTTGGGGTTCAGGTTGGGGTTCGGGGTTCGGGGGTTGGGGTTCAGGGTTCGGGGTCGGGGTGGGGGTTCGGGGTCGGGGGTGGGGGTTCGGGGGTCGGGGCCGGGGCCGGGGTCGGGGCCGGGGCCGGGGCTCGGGCTCGAGCTCGGGCTCGGGCTCGGGCTGGGGCTGGGGCTCAGGCTGGGGCTGGGGCTCGGGTAGGGGTAGGGGTAGGGTAGGGATGGGTTAGGGCTGGGGGCTAGGGCTGGGGTGGGGGCGGGGTCGGGGTCGGGGTCGGGTTCGGGGTTTGGGTGGGGTTTGGTTGGGTTGGGGTTGGGGTTGGGGTTGGGGTTGGGGGGGTGGGGTTGGGGTTGGGGTTGTTAGTGTATATGCCTTAGAGGCCATTACTGTGTCATACTGGTTTGTATATTACTTAATGGAAGCTTGGGATATTCACCTTGTATATACAATCTTGCTCAAAATAGTAGTATACTACTTGGTTTGTTTCTACTTCAATGTGTACATGTGTTTATTTTATTATATCACCTATACGCATTAGTGGAGCCCTTAGGATCTTTGCTTGATTACCTGCGTTGTGATGGCAGTCACACTAGTGGGGGCTGGGTAATCTATAAGCACATCCTTATGCAGGTCCCTAGTCACAGGACAATCGAGACAGGGCATCGATACTCCGGAGTAGACTAGTGCATGCGCTTCTCATCCCAGTGTGGGAGATGGTCTGTCCCACAGCCATCAGTACGTCGTACTGGAGATAGTATGCGGGTGCTCGTTGGGTTACGAGTACACTGGACAGGACTCGTCGGGAACTGACCGGTTGGTATTATACCTATCGTCAGTTATCAGTTCCTAGGTGACATGAGTACAGCTTAGTCCGCTGACTTGATACTGTCACTTCGCCTCGAGTGTGTTCCCACTGTACTTTGATTACTATCCTACCACGGCTAAAAGGAGTAGTGCAAACAGGTAGTAGTTGGGTGCAGTCCCGAAGCACTTGGAGGCAGTGACGGTTAGACAGGATTCGTCTCTCCCGGTATTGGGGGTTGACATCGCGCTGTGTCTAGGAGAGCCATTACACGAGTAGTCCCTGGCAAGGGCAAGCGAGATATACTGGTAGGCTTCCAGTGTTATCTCAGGGTGTTTTGGGCTTCACTCCGACACGACTTGTACCGCTATTAGGGGACTGACGTTTTCCGCCCCCCTAGGCCCGCCATGCGATGTATCAGACGAACAGACCGGACTGTACGGAGACTGTCACATTCAGGCTCAGTAGGAGTTCAGATGGGTTTTACCTCGTCAGTCTTCTTTTCGGCATCTACCTGGGGACCGTTACACACAGCTAGTGCCGCTTGCGGTCTGTGGTTAAATCCACTGCCAGCGTAGTGTCGAGTCTTTAGAGTCCCACACAGAAAACTATTTGCCTTTAGGCAAAAGAGTACAGGTCGCATGGTTTTGCGACAGGTCCCATGGTTTTGCGACAGGGTTCGGTCACATCCGTGCACTTGTGCACGTACAGTGTCCGGACAGTTAACACTAGCGGGCTTTGGTTTAAGCCAGATCCTAGTGTACGTTTTGGGATTGATTTTATCTCGTTTGTATTCGTGTTCCTCGGAACGCGAATGCGGGTGTGTATGCACAGTTGACAGAGAGACAGAGGCAGAGTATTCTCATTGGGGTTGTTGACTGTTGACTGTTGACGGTTGACTGTTGACCATTGACTTTTGCTTAACCCTAATGAGAATAAGATATATGATTAACATTAATATTAATTAAGTATTATAGTGACATGGTTGTTGAGGGGTTGACTTTGTTGACTTGTTGACTTTGTTGACCGGTTGACTAGGTTGGACTAGTTGACCATCATCATGACAATGGCTATCATTCCATGGCAAAGACTTTTGCTTGCTTGTTTATTTATGCAAAATGAGTGCATGAAATGATATAGCTATTTTGACTTAAACCATTTACACAATACTTGATTACTATTTTTGTTATGATGGCTTTTGGATTATGAGAGGTGAGAATGAGAAGAGTATGGTTCATTCTATCATTTGCTTTCTCTCTCTTGAGCTCTCTCATTTTCAAGCTCTCCCTCTTCCTCTTGCTCTCTCTACCTCAAGGCAAACCATTCTCATGTGTTGAGACTCATTGCCTTAGAGATAAAAAGACACCAAAACATTCCTCTACTCATTCTAGTTTACAAGGCCTAGCAAGCCAAGTGATCTAGTTTCTTCAAAGTTCGAAGAAGAAGCCAAAGGTAGAAGCTTTCGGGTGGATCCATCTTCGGCGCAAGGAGACGACGAGGTGAGGCCGATCCATACACCGGAAGGAGTCGAAGACGAAGGAGTTCAAGAAAGGTATAGCCCCCTAACCGAGTAGGTAAACTCTTGTTAGGTTGTTAGTTAGTTGTTTAACAAAGATCCGGTATTGAGTCCATGTTACCGTCTCTAGAAAATTGTTTTTCATCAAATTCCGCATGCCCGAAAGTACCGGGAGAGGTAGCATGGACTTACAGTGGTATCAGAGCCTAGTTAAACTCTATCTAACATGTTAGCAAAGTAACTAGAAGATCGATCAAAGAAAAAGTCGCGAAATACACCCCGATGTCTAACTTGCTGTCGATTTTCAAAGTACTGTAAAAGTAATAAATCATGCTTCAAAAATCGACTCAGGGTTTTTATAGTCTACTGTAGAAAAACGGTCCAGAGATCTCACCAAACCACCGCGGAAACGCGGCAATAGCTTGCTATTGCCGCGGTTCCGCGGCCGATTAAGCTCCTCTCTGGATCGTCTTTACTGCAGTTTGTTCTATGGGGTATTTTGGGATTTTTGGTATATGTTTTTTCAGCCCAGATTTTCCAAAAAGAAAAAAATTTGTTTTAGGGGCTTTAAAAAACCGTATTTTGATCGAGTTTCTAAAGACTTAAGCTGACGGGTATTTCTGTGATGTGATATTTGTATTGAACGTCTGCTAATCGCTATATGTCGATTAGTGGGAGTTATACAAATCTGTGATCTGTAATGTCATTGGAATGTGTATATGAATTCATTGGATTGTCGCGAGTGAATAGCCGGGGGATGTGAGACGAGAGTATTCTTTTCTTTCAATTCATGTAAATTTGTAAATTGATGTAATAATTATTTATATGGCCGCACAACCGGGTCGGGGTTGTAGCCGTCATTGTATAATTTCTTTTTACTGTTTTTGCTCCTAGGATAGACCCATGGAGGGGGTGCACAAACTACCGGGTATGCCGAAGTGCCGAGTGGCCTACTCACTGAGTTGAGGGAGGTTGCTTCGCTTCGGGTGCTTGGCGGGTAGTTTACCGCACCCGTAGGGGTCTTTGGTGAGATATTGGCTATTCACCGCGACCGTGTAATCTGCTTTTCGTTACAGGCTCGTACGAATTGCGGATTCCTAGTATATCCAATGTATTCATCTGTGATCTGAAATGGCTATCATTGCAATATATCTATATATGATATTATTTAGGCGTTGCTTATGTTTTACAGCCGCGCTAGCCCAGCCCCCGCTCTGTCGTTAGTTAAGTAACCTAACGGGTAATGATGGGGCCCCGTGGCGAATGCGAATGGCATAAGCGTACGTCATATTTTGGTTGTTTTCTGCAATGGTAGGATTAAATGATGGGACACATTAAAAGAACTGATGCAAGAAAAATATACATTAAAAGAACTAATGCAAGAAAATAAACCAAGTAAAAGTCGTTGGAACACTTTCGAAAAACCACTCGGTTCTTTTCAAAACCAACTTTTAAATGCGGAGCTTGAGCCACTCCTTTTTAAAAGCTATCTCGTTCCATCGATTATATCAAGTTCACTACGTTCACGGTTTAGCCAAAACCATTCGTAGCCCTCCATCATTTCAGTTAAATATTCGGTAGTATTCAAGCTATGTATTTTGACCTCACGCCAAGGCATAGTGATTGGTAGCTGCCGGATATTTATCTGTTGCATAGATAGAATGCGTTGGTTTGGGACAACCGTACTGCCATTTTGGCCTATGTCAAGGGTAGGTACGGGTGGGTTCAAATTAACCTGGATAATGATGGGAAGAACTTGACATGTGACTTATGACATTTTGACCTCACGCCAAGGTCATAAGAGCATGGGGCAAAAATCCACATCGGGAGTTTCATAAGTACTGAAACTTGCTAGAGTTGCATACCATTTGGAGTGTGATGATTCTGGTAGGATTCCTTCAGTTTCGTCACGCAATGATATTTGGATCCCGATCCTACTGTGAGTATATGCTACTCCTCGGGAAATTTCTCACTTAACGATCAATGCTATAAACCAAGTAGGTGTCTAGAAAGGTGTTAGCGGGGCTACGCCCACAGGGAAAAGAGGTTATTTAATTAAGGAACTTCGCGAAAGCGTTGGAAAACCTCCCTCGAAGTACCGACACCAGCCTAGCCGAACGGTTAAGCAAGAATTGTACGGTGAGATTGATCCTGACTAATTCTTCCTTTTTGGTTTGAGGAGGGATTCGAGAGACAGTGGGAGCCATCCTGTTTAGATAAACTAAAAACCACTCTAAACTTGCAAGAGCATCATGCTGAGTGTTTCTTCTCTCTCTCCTAATTGCAGCGACCAATCGACATGACTGGACTTAAGTTACTTCTAGATAAAAACATACTGACAGGGCCAAACTACAAAGATTGGCTCAGGAATGTCAAGATGGCAATCACTTACGACAAGCTGGGGTATCTTCTTGCCACCAAAGCTCCCCCTGTCCCATGTCCCAAAACCAGCGTCGCGGATAAGGAAATCCGTAAGACCTGGGAACTAGACTGCGCGAAAGGCAAGTGCCTCGTGCTTGCCTCTATGGACAACGAACATCAGAGGAGGCACGAGAATATGGACCTCGAATCCATATTTCTTCATACAAAAGAACTGTATGGAGAGCAATCTCGTATCGCAAGATACGAAGTGTCGAAGAAGTTATTTTCGGCAAGATTGGCCGTCGGATCATCGGTAGCGGAACACGTGCTTAAGATGATTGGCTACATTGAGGAGCTCGCGGACCTTGGGACCACGTTGGAGAATGAGCTCTATACGGACTTGATTCTCCAGTCCCTTCCTTCCACTTACGCCCAGTTTATACTGAACTTCAACTTACAAGAAAAGGAAGTTGAACTTTCAGAACTCCTCAACATGCTGAGGAGCGCAGAGGGCACCCTACAGAAAGGTAGGGAAACATCCACTTTGTTTGTAGGAGGATCTTCTTCTTCAAGGTCCAAGGCGAAAGCCAAGGGAAAGAAGAAGAAATCCCCCGCCAAACCAAGGGGCGGTGTTAGTAAAGTGGATACGAAGGGAAAGGCAAAAGCAACTAAGAAAGTGGGGAAGCTTGTGGATAAGGAAGAATGCTTCTATTGTCATAAGAAGGGACACTGGAAGAATGATTGCAGGGCTTGGAAGGCCAGAACACAGGAACTGAAGCAGGTTACGGCTTTAGCTTCAGGTGTGTATGTTATTGAAAACTGTCTTTCAATAAAGTCTACTTCCTGGATATTGGATACCGGATCAGGATCTCATATCTGTAATTCTTTGCAGGCGTTAAGAAACCGTAGGTTTTTGAAGGCAGGTGACATGACCCTCAAAGTTGCAAACGGAGATAGCATGGATGCTAAGGCTGTGGGGGACTATCACCTGGGAATGTCAGATGGACATGTTTTGGTTTTACGTAATTGCTTTTTCGTACCCAACGCAACTTGTAATATCATTTCTGTATCTTTGGTTTCTAAAGAAGGTTATGAATTTGCGTTTGTAAGCAATGTTGTAAACATTCACCTTAATCAAGTTCTGATTGGGTCAGGTACATTGAGCAATGGTATATACGTATTAAACCAACCACAGATTTTCAATGTCCAGAATACACACAAAAGAAAGTCTCCAGAAATCAATCAGACTTTCTTATGGCATTGTAGACTGGGTCACACATCAATGAGAGAAGATTGACTAAGTTACATGCAGAAGGATATTTGAATCCGTTCGAATATCAATCGTATGCCACTTGTCAATCCTGTCTCAAAGGAAAGCTGACAAAGACTCCGTTCACTGGACATGGCGTAAGAGCGAGCGAGCTCTTGGGACTCGTACACAGCGACGTGTGCGGTCCAATGTCTACACATGCGCGAAGCGGTTTTTCTTACTTCATTACTTTTACGGATGATTTTTCAAGATTAGGACATGTCTTCTTAATGAAACATAAGTCCGAAGCCTTTGGAAAATTCCAGGAATATAAGAATGAGGTAGAAAAACAAACCGGCAAAAGTACCAAGATTCTAAGATCGGATCGAGGTGGTGAATACTTGAGTGCCGAGTTCCTGGACTATTTAAAAGAGAATGGAATTCTCTCTCAGCTTACTCCTCCATACACTCCGCAACATAACGGTGTATCGGAGAGACAGAACCGAACCCTATTGGATATGGTACGGTCCATGATGAGTAACGCTGAGTTACCGCGATCATTCTGGGGGTATGCGCTAGAATCAGCTGCATACCTTTTGAACCGAGTTCCCCCTAAGACTGTGCCTACCACACCATATGAGTTATGGAGTGAGAAGAAACCCTATCTTCAATATCTGAAGATCTGGGGATGTCCAGCTTTTGTCAAAAAGCAGCATGCGGATAAACTCGAGGCACGCTCAGTACTGTGCAAGTTTGTGGGATACCCAAAGAACACCAGGGGGTATCTTTTCTACCACGCAGAGGAACAAAAAGTCCTTGTTTCTCGTAATGCCCACTTTCTAGAACACCAGTTCTTGGAAAAAGAAATTAGTGGGAGCGAAGTAGAACTGGAAGAAATTCCAGAACCACGAGCTATTACTGAAAGCTTAGTGGAACCAGAAGGTTCAAAAGAACAGGACATTCCTACGGTGCTCCGCAGGAGTGGTAGGCAGTCTCATCCGCCCGAGAGATACTACGGTTTTCTCATAGACGGGGATAGAGAGGATTGCATCATAGATTATGATGAGCCTACTAGCTTCCAGCAGGCCGTTCAGAGCGTTGACTCGGTAAATTGGCTGGATGCAATGCGGACCGAAATGGAGTCCATGTACACCAACAAAGTATGGACGTTGGACGTTGCTCCAGATGGGGTAAAACCCGTAGGATGCAAGTGGATCTTCAAAAGGAAGATTGGTGTAGATGGAAAGGTTGAGACCTATAAAGCTAGACTTGTTGCAAAGGGTTTCCGTCAAAGACCTGACTTGGACTATGACGAAACCTTTTCTCCAGTGGCTATGCTGAAATCCATTCGGATCCTTCTTGCCATTGCTGCCTTCCACGATTATGAGATCCGGCAAATGGACGTAAAGACCGCTTTTCTAAATGGAAATTTAGAGGTGTGTGTCTATATGGACCAGCCAGAGGGTTTCATTCAGAGTGGGAGCAGCGGAAAGGTGTGCAGGTTGCTTAAGTCCATTTATGGACTAAAGCAGGCATCGCGGAGTTGGAACATCTGCTTTGATGAGACGGTCAAAGAATTTGGCTTTATCAAAAATCCAGATGAACCATGCATCTATAGTAGATTTGTAGCGAGAACTGTAGTATTCCTCGTTTTATACGTGGATGACATTCTCTTAATAGGAAATGACATTCCTATGCTACAATCTGTCAAGGGGTTCTTGTCACACAGGTTCTCCATGAAAGACCTGGGTGATGCCTCATACATCCTGGGGATCCGGATCCATCGTGATAGATCCAAGAAGATATTAGGACTTTCACAGTCCAGGTACATCGACACCATACTGAAAAGATTCAGTATGGAAGATTCCAAGCGCGGTAATCTACCGGCTTGTCACGGGATCACCCTCTCTAAAGAGATGTCTCCCAAGACTGTTTTGGAGAGGGATCGCATGTCTATTATACCCTACGCTTCTGCGGTAGGCTCTATAATGTATGCGATGTTGTGTACCAGACCGGATGTAGCTTATGCACTTAGTGTAGTAAGCCGGTATCAGTCAAACCTCGGGGAGAAACACTGGATAGCGGTAAAGAACATTCTCAAGTACCTGAGAAGGACTAAGGAGATGTTCTTGGTGTATGGCGGAAAAGACCTCCAGATCGAGGCCTTTGCTGACTCCAGTTTCCAGAGTGACAAGGATGATTCCAAGTCCATGTCGGGTTTTGTCTTTACCCTCAATGGAGGGGCGGTGTGTTGGAAGAGTTCCAAACAGGAAACCGTTGCAGACTCGACGATGGAAGCGGAATACATCGCTGCATCTGATGCCGCAAAAGAAGCTGTCTGGATGAGGAAGTTCTTGAAAGAACTTCAGGTGGTTCCGTCCATTGTTGATCCAATACCTCTGTATTGCGACAACAACGGGGCTATAGCTTTAGCGAAGGAACCCTGGTCCCATCAGAGATCCAGACACATCTTGAGGCGGTATCACCTGATCAGGGAGATCGCGGATCGCCAGGAGATCGAGGTTCGGAGGGTTGCTTCAGAAGATAACACTGCAGATCCATTCACCAAGGCCTTGCCCCAGACTCAGTTCGAGCGGCTGATCGAGATGATAGGTCTGCGATATGCCGGTACATGGTCTTAGTGCAAGTGGGAGATTGTTAGTGTATATGCCCTAGAGGCCATTACTGTATCATACTGGTTTGTATATTACTTAATGGAAGCTTGGGATATTCACCTTGTATATACAATCTTGCTCAAAATAGTAGTATGCTACTTGGTTTGTTTCTATTTCAATGTGTACATGTGTTTATTTTATTATATCACCTATACGCATTAGTGGAGCCCTTAGGATCTTTTCTTGATTACCAGCGTTGTGATGGCAGTCACACTAGTGGGGGCTGGGTAATCTATAAGCACATCCTTATGCAGGTCCCTAGTCGCAGAACTATCGAGACAGGGCATCGGTACTCCGGAGTAGACTAGCGCATGCGCTTCTCATCCCAGTGTAGGAGATGGTCTGTCCCACAGCCATCAGTACGTCGTACTGGAGATAGTATGCGGGTGCTCGTTGGGTTACGAGTACACTGGACAGGACTCGTTGGGAACTGACCGGTTGGTATTATACCTATAGTCAGTTATCAGTTCCCAGGTGACATGAGTACAGCTTAGTCCGCTGACTTGACACTGTCACTTCGCCTCGAGTGTGTTCCCACTGTACTTTGATTACTACCCTACCACGGCTCAAAGGAGTCGTGCAAATAGGTAGTAGTTGGGTGCAGTCCCGAAGCACTTGGAGGCAGTGACGGTTAGAAAGGATTCGTCTCTCCCGGTATTGGGGGTTGACATCGCGCTGTGTCTAGGAGAGCCATTACACGAGTAGTCCCTGGCCAGGGCAAGCGATATATACTGGTAGGCTTCCAGTGTTATCTCAGGGTGTTTTGGGCTTCACTCCGACACGACTTGTACCGCTATTAGGGGACTGACGTTTTCCTCTCCCTAGGCCCGCCATGCGATGTATCAGACGAACAGACCGGACTGTACGGAGACTGTCACATTCAGGCTCAGTAGGAGTTCAGATGGGTTTCACCTCGTCAGTCTTCTTGTCGGCATCTACCTGGGGACCGTTACGCACAGCTAGTGCCGCTTGCGGTCTGTGGTTAAACCCACTGCCAGCGTAGTGTCGAGTCTTTAGAGTCCCACACAGAAAGCTATTCGCCTTTAGGCAAAAGAGTACAGGTCGCATGGTTTTGCGACAGGTCGCATGGTTTTGCGACAGGGTTCGGTCACATCCGTGCACTTGTGCACGTACAGTGTCCGGACAGTTAACACTAGCGGGCTTTGGTTTAAGCCAGATCCTAGTGTACGTTTTGGGATTGATTTTATCTCGTTTGTATTCGTGTTCCTCGGAACGCGGATGCAGGTGTGTATGCACAGTTGACAGAGAGACAGAGGCAGAGTATTCTCATTGGGGTTGTTGACTGTTGACTGTTGACAGTTGACTGTTGACCATTGACTTTTGCTTAACCCTAATGAGAATAAGATATATGATTAACACTAATATTAATTAAGTATTGTAGTGACACGGTTGTTGAGGGGTTGACTTTGTTGACTTGTTGACTTTGTTGACCGGTTGACTAGGCTGGACTAGTTGACCATCATCATGACAATGGCTATCATTCCATGGCAAAGACTTTTGCTTGCTTGTTTATTTATGCAAAATGAGTGCATGAAATGATATAGCTATTTTGACTTAAACCATTTACACAATACTTGATTACTATTTTTGTTATGATGGCTTTTGGATTATGAGAGGTGAGAATGAGAAAAGTATGGTTCATTCTATCATTTGCATTCTCTCTCTTGAGCTCTCTCATTCTCAAGCTCTCCCTCTTCCTCTTGCTCTCTCTACCTCAAGGCAAACCATTCTCATGTGTTGAGACTCATTGCCTTAGAGATAAAAAGACACCAAAACATTCCTCTACTCATTCTAGTTCACAAGGCCTAGCAAGCCAAGTGATCTAGTTTCTTCAAAGTTCGAAGAAGAGGCCAAAGGTAGAAGCTTTCGGGTGGATCCATCTTCGGTGCAAGGAGACGACGAGGTGAGGCCGATCCGTACACCGGAAGGAGTCGAAGACGAAGGAGTTCAAGAAAGGTATAGCCCCCTAACCGAGTAGGTAAACTCTTATTAGGTTGTTAGTTAGTAGGTTAACAAAGATCCGGTTTTGAGTCCATGTTACCGCCTCTAGAAAATTGTTTTTCATCAAATTCCGCATGCCCGAAAGTACCGGGAGAGGTAACATGGACTTACAAGGGTTAGGGTTAGGGTTAGGGTTAGGGTTGGGGTTGGGGTGGGGGTTGGGGTGGGGGTTGGGGTTGGGGTTGGGGTTAGGGTTAGGGTTAGGGTTAGGGTTGTTGGAGATAGTGCCCTCAGAGTCAATTATTGGATCACAGGCACGTGATTGCAATGATTGAGGGAGGACCTTCCCGGTAGGACAGTCTTACTCGAGATGATAGTATACTATCTGGTTTATCTTTATCATCTTGTACTGGTTTAGGTGACCTTACGAGTCGCTATTACACGTTGATAGAGCCCCTAGGATTCTTGCTTGACTACCAGAAGTATGAGGGAGATCATATACGTGAGAGCTGGAGTCTATAAGCACATCCTTAAAAGGTCCCTAGTCGTGGGAGTTTCGAGACAGGGCATCGATACTCCGGAGTAGACTAGTGTATACAGTCGAGACCCCGACGAGGGGCGGTGGCCGGTCTCACAAGCCACTGGTGTCAGTTGGTTCACCTAAGATGTATACAGGTGCTCATTGGGTTATGAGTACACCGGACAGGACTCGCCGGGAACCTGCTAGTTGGGATTACACCTGATGTCAGATAGCAGTTCCCTGGTGACATGTGTACAGGTTAGTTCATCGACCTAAGATCGTCATTTGTCTCGTGTGAGTTCCCACTGTGCTTTGATTACTACCCTACCACAGCTCAAAGGAGTCGTGCAAATAGGTTTTAGTTGGGTACAGTCCCGAGCCACAAGGAGGCAGTGAGCGGATCTGCAGGGATTCATCTCTCCCGGTATTGGGGGTAAGGTCGCACTGTGTCTAGGAGAGCCAGTACACGAAAAGTCCTTGTCCAAGGCAGGAGATTTACTGGTAGGTATTCCAGTAGTATCTCAGGGTGTTCTGGGCTGCACTCCGACACGACTTGTACCTCTATTGGGGGTCTGACTTTTACCAACCCCCTAGGCCCACCATGCGATGCTCATAGACGAACGGACCTGACTGTACGGATATTGTCACTGACAGGCTCAGTAGGGTGTCAGGATGAGTTCGCTCATCGACGTCCCTTTTGGTCAATAGCTGGTGGCCCGTTATGTATTGGCTGATACCTCTGACGTGCAAGTGGTTAAATCCACAGCCATAGTATTGACGAGTCTTTAGAGTCCACCACACACAATTACTCAAGTTTCGGGCGAAACGCTGTAGAGGCCGTATGGAGATATGGCAGGGTTCGATCAGATACGTGCGGTATTGCACGGATCGTGATCGGACGGTTTTTACTAGCCGGCTTTGGCTTAAGCCGGATCCTAGTATTAGATAGTGTAGATTTTGTCTCTTTGCATTTGTGTTTAGTGGGAATACAAATGCGGACATGTATATGCAGTAGCGGGGTTTTCCTGTAATTTATTACGGGATCAGTTTTCTGAAGTTGCCAGTTTGCATTCCGTTCCGACCGGTTTTCCTTTGTTCTTTCCCAGCCAGACTTTTTCGTTGGAGGGGGTTATTTGCAAGTTTGCAAATAACTTATTGTGGAGGGGTTTCTTGCAATTTGTGGCATCATGATGGTTCTTTAATCATTAGATTCCATTTGCATCTTATCCTTTGATTAGAATGGATTAGAGTTGATTTGAATGGAAATGACATTGTTATCATTGCCTTTTTGATATGGTCACCCCTTTTGCTTTTACTACCATCACCTCCCTTCTTATTATTGATTCATTCCCTCCACCATTTCATGGGAGAAGGGGCCGGCCACAATTTGAGAGGGATATGAGAGAGTTTCATTTTGGAGTGGTAGCATGATTCTTCATCTCATTTTTCTTGCTAGAAAATTGAAAGCACCAATTTTCTTTACCCTCTTCCTCTATCCTCCATGGAAACTAAAACCCAAAGAGACATAGACTACTACACTATTCTACAGCACATCTTGGATGCGTCGGCTAGCCAACTTCGCGCCCGAGTTGCCTCGGTCCAGAGGTGGGAGCCCGTAAACGAACCAGGCTACGTGGTGCCCTTTCCAACGAGGAGGAGTTGAACGGAGTTTCCGCGGGAGATCGGAGTGGAGACGAAGACCGAAGGACACGGATCGCTTGGTATACTTCTCTACCCATCTTGTTGTTTGCTAGTAGCTAGGTTAATGGCCCGATCCGGGATAAAAGTGCGCGGTGGTGCCGGTTTGCTAGTTTGCAAAGTTTTTGTTTCCGCGTTCCGGCGTCGGATCGACGGCCGGGGCGCCGCCGTGGACTTACATTGGTATCAGAGCTACGCCATTAACCATGCCTAGCTTGCTCTAGTATGTTTAGAACTCGATCGAACAAAAATCCCCAAAAACCGTATTTTCCAATGCATCGTGTTTCTGTCGAAATTTTTTCTGCTCCAAAAATTTTTCAGGTTGTTGCAGAATACTGTGCATGGAACAATAAGAATTCTGGTAAAATTTGGTCGCGAGATCTGACTATACCGCCGCGGAACTGCGGCCGAACCCATGCTTGGGCCGCGGTTCCGCCGCGCTTTTCACTGTTCATTGTGCCAAATTTTTCCAGAGGGCTTTTGACTTGGAAATAGGTGTTTTGGGATATTCTTTTTGGGCCCAGATTTTCTGTAAGTGCTACAGTACTGCTTGGGGCCCACTTCGATAAATTTATTCGATCGGATATTTTAAACATGCTAGTTCACAGTATTTACATTATATCTGTGACCGTGAATGTCACTCGATCGGTAAATCCAGTCTATCTGCTATAGCCCGGTTAGACGGATTTGCGAACGTAACATTCACGTTGATGTTCTGTGTTGTGCTGTGATGTTGCGGATCGGTCGTGGGGGATAGCCTGGATGCAATGGTAGTACAGTTTTTGTTTTATATGTACATTTGATATTGCGGAGCGAGCGTCCGACATGTGGACTGCCGTCACTGCCTGTTAGTATTATTCTTTTGAGGCACGACCAGGTTGCGGTCGATATACCCGTTGTATGTATATTTTACTTTCTGTACTAGGATTACCCCGCGGAGGGGTGCACGGATAGCCAGATTCTAGAGGGCAACAAGCCCGCATCTCATGGCGTTGAGACGGAGGGGGCTTCACTCTAGAATTGGCGGGCTGTTCGCCGCACTCGTAGGGGGTATAGGATTGACCCAGGAGGGGTGCCAAAGTTACCGGATTCCGTGAAGTGCTGGGTGGTCCATTCACGTTGCTGAAGGGGGCTGCCTCGCTTTAGGTTTTGGCGGGTAACTTGCCGCGCCCGTAGGGGTCTAGGATTTCATTGCACAGGCTATCCACACGACCAAGGGAACGTCGGGTTTTCAGCGGTTCTGGGAAACCCGGGGATCCCAGATATTGTTGGAGATAGTGCCCTCAGAGTCAATTATTGGATCACAGGCACGTGATTGCAATGATTGAGGGAGGACCTATCCCGGTAGGACAGTCTTACTTGAGATGATAGTATGCTATCTTGTTTACCTTTATCATCGTGTACTGTTTTAGGTGACCTTACAGGTCGCTATTACACGTTGATAGAGCCCTTAGGATTCTTGCTTGACTGCCAGCAGTATGAGGGCGATCATATACGTGGGAGCTGGTAGTCTATAAGCACATCCTTAAATGATCCCTAGTCGTGGGAGTTTCGAGACAGGGCATCGATTCTCCAGAGTAGACTAGTGTATACAGTCGAGACCCCGACGAGGGGCAGTGGTCGGTCTCACAAGCCACTGGTGTCAGTTGGATCACCTAAGATGTATACAGGTGCTCATTGGGTTATGAGTACACCGGACTGGACTCGCCGGGAACATGCTAGTTGGTCTTATACCTGACGTCAGATAGCAGTTCCTTGGTGACATGTGTACAGGTTAGTTCATCGACCTGGGGATCGTCATTTGTCTCGTGTGAGTTCCCACTGTACTTTGATTACTACCCTACCACGCTCAAAGGAGACGTGCAAATAGGTTTTAGTTGGGTACAGTCCCGAGCCACATGGAGGCAGTGAGCGGATCTTCAGGGGTTCGTCTCTCCCGGTATTGGGGATGAGGTCGTGCTGTGTCTAGGAAAGCCATTACACGAAGCCCTCGGCCGAGGCAGGAGATTTACTGGTAGGTATTCCAGTAGTATCTCACGGTGTTCTGGGCTACACTCCGACACGACTTGTACCGCTTTTGGGGGTCTGACTTTTACCAACCCCCTAGGCCCGCCATGTGATGCTCATAGACGAACGGACCGGACTGTATGGATATTGTCACTGACAGGCTCAGTAGGGTGTCAGGATGAGTTTGCTAATCGACGTCCCTTTTGGTCAATACCTGGTGGCCCGTCACGTATTGGCTTATACCTCTGACGTGCTAGTGGTTAAATCCACAACCAAGGTGTTGACGAGTCTTTAGAGTCCCCCACATTCAGTAGCTCAAGTTTTCGGGCGAAAAGCTGTAGAGGCCGTTTGGAGATATGGCAAGGTCCGATCAGATACGTGTGGTATTGCACGGATCAGGATCGGACAGTTAGTACTAGAGGCCGTATGGATATATGGCAGGGTTCGATCAGATACGTGCGGTATTGCACGGATCAGGATCGAACGGATTTTACTAGCCGGCTTTGGTTTAAGCCGGATCCTAGTATAGTACAGTGTAGATTTTGTCTCATTGCATTTGTATCCGGTCGGAATACAGATGCGGGTATGTATACTCAGTATCGGGGTTTTCCCGTAATTTATTACGGGACCAGTTTTCCGGAGTTGCCAGTTTGCTTTCCGTTTCGGCCATTTTCATTTGTATCTTTCATTGGCCGAAGATTGGTGGAGGAGGGCCTATTTGCAAGTATGCAAATTTGGATAGTGGAGGGTGTTATTTTCATATTCTTGTATCATGATAATTCCTCCACCATTTGACTTCTTCTTCTTCTCATCATGGCTTAACTTTTGAGTCATCATGGTTGTTGATGATTAGCTTGTTGGAGTGTTGGTTTTGGTGCAATCATGGTTGTTGATGATTGGTTGATGGAGTGTGAGTTTTAGTGGGTGATCATTTCCTTTTTCATGATAACCCTTTTCTCTCTCTTGCTTATTGGCTCACACTCATTCCTTTGATACTAATCTCTCATTCTCACTCTCCCCTCACTTAGCATGGCCGGCCAAGCTCTAGGTGGGCTGTCCCAATTTTTGGTGTAAGGATTTACCCTCATTTGGCTTGGCAAAAATCATATTAGCTCCTCCTCCAAAAGCTTGTATCATTTCCTCCACCATATGGCAATTCCTACAACCCCAAAATGAGACATGAGTTCCACACTACATTCTACAGCAAATCATGGGCACGTCGACTCGCCAGCTTCGTGCCCGAGTTGCCTCGGTATAGAGGTGGGAGCTCGTAAAAGAAGCCGGCGACGTAGTGCCCTTTCCGGCGAGGAGGTGGAGACCGGACATTCCGCGGGAGATCGGGACGATGACGAGAAGACCGGAGGACTCGGATCGCTCGGTATATCTCTCTTCCCCATCTTGTAGTTAGCTAGGACTAGTTAATGGCACGATCCGGGGTTTTAGTGCGCGGTGGTGCCGGTTCAAGAAAATTTAAAGTTAACCATCGCTTCCGCATTTGGTCTCGGGATGGAGGCCGGGGCGCCGCCGTGCACTCACAGTGGTATCAGAGTCTCGCAATTAACATAGTCTAGCTTTGTCTAATGTGTTTTACATTTCCGATCGAACAAATGTTCCAAAACCGTGTTTTTCAAAACAACAGTTTTCTGTCGAAATTTTTTTGTCTCGAAATTTTTTTCAGGTAGTCTCAGAATACTGTTCAGGGAAGTATAAGCCTACTGTAGAAATTTGGTCGCGAGATCTCATTATTCGACCACGGAACCACGGCCAAACCCATGCTTGGGCCGCGGTTCCGCCGCTGTTTTGACTGATCGTTGCACCAATTTTTTACAGTGGCCTTCTGGGTTGAAAATAGGGTTTTTGGAATATTAATTTTGGGCCCAGAATTTCTTGATGTGCTACAATAGTACTTAGGGGCCCACTTGGTAAAATTTGCTCGATCGGATATTTTAAACACATTATTTCACAGTATTTACATTATATCTGCGGCCGTGAATGTCACTCGATCGGTAAATCCAGTCTAACTGCTATAGCCCTGTTAGACGGATTTGCGAACGTGACATTCACGTTGATGTTCTGTGTTTTGCTGTGATGTTGCGGATTGGTCATGGGGGATAGCCTGGATACAATGCTAGTACAGTTTTTTGTTGTATTATGTACATTTGATATTACGGGGCGAGCGTCCGACATGTGGACTGCCATCACTGCCTGTTTGTATTATTATTTTGGGGTATGACCAGGTTGCGGTCGATGTACCCGTTGTATGTATATTTTACTTTCTGTACTAGGATTGCCCCGCGGAGGGGTGCACGGATAGCCAGGTTCTAGAGGGCAACAAGCCCGCATCTCATGGCATTGGGACGGAGGGGGCTTCACTCTAGAATTGGCGGGCTATTCGCCGCACTCGTAGGGGGTACAGGTTGACCCAGGAGGGGTGCCCAAGTTACCGGATTCCGTGAAGTGCTGGGTGGTCCATTCACGTTGCTGAAGGGGGCTGCATCGCTTCAGGTTTTGGCGGGTAACTTGCCGCGCCCGTAGGGGTCTAGGATTTCATTGCACAGGCTATCCACACGACCAGGGGAACGTCGGGTTTCAGCGGCTTTGTGAAACCCGGGGATCCCAGATATCTGTATTGTTCTGTGATGCTGTACATTTATGTGATGTTGCATTTTATCACGCCTTGAGCGAAAATTATATATTATATATATACTAGTAGATGTTGTATATGTTTTGCATCCGCGCTAGTCCAGTCCCCGCTCTGTCGTTAGTTAGCTAACCTAACGGGTAATGACGGGACCCAGTGGCGAATGCGGATGGCATATACGTACATCAGTATATTTTCGTTCTTTGTGGTATGATCAATTGATGGGACTGCGTTGATTCGGATCAATGCAAGTTAAAAACAAACCTAATCTGATGTTGTTAGAACACTTTTCAAAAAGCTGTTATTTGCAAGGACGTTCACTTTTGTTTTGCATCGTGGTATTCAGTTGGAATATCCTGCTCCTCAGTCGACGAGGCAAGGGCCGAGATCCCTTCACCGGGAGTGACCCCTTAGATAAAAGTTTGCGTTAGGGAAATAACTTCACTATAGCCGATTACTTTTGCTTTGCACCGTGGTATTCAGTTGGAATATCCTGCACCTCATTCTACGGGGAAAGAGCCGAGATCCCTTCACCGGGAGTGGCCTCTTTAGCAAAGGTTTTCGTTACTATATTTTTATAAAAGCTATCCGTTCCTTCAACGATATCAAGTTCACTACGTTAAAGGTTTTCGCCAGAAACCATTCGTAGCCCTCCGTCGTTTCATATGGATGGTCAATAGTATTCAAGCTGTGTATGTTGGTCAAAGTCAAGGCACAGTGATTGGTAGCTATTGGGGTATTCATATGCAGCATAGATAGATGCGTTGGTTTGGGACAGTCGTACTGCCATTTTGGCCAAAGTCAAGGGTAGGTACGGGTGGGTTCAAATTAACCTGGAGAATGACGGGTAGAACTTGACATGTGACTTATGATATGTTGGCCAAAGTCAAGGTCATAAGAGCATGGGGCAAAAATCACATCGGGAGTTTCAAAAGAACTGAAACTTTCCAGATATGCGCATACCTTCTGGAGTGTGATACCGTGAGCGGATTCCGTCACGTTGTCATGCGATGATAGTTGGATCCCGATTCCCACTGATGAGTTAGTTTACTCCTCGGGTGATCCCGACTAATTCTTCTTTCAGGTTTGGAGAAGAATTTGACGGTACAGTGGGAGGTTTCCAGATTAGATAAATTGGTAACCATTCTGATCTAGGTTAGAGTGCACGCTGAGTGTTTCTTTTCTCTCTCTCTTTGGCAGCGACCATTGACCCGACCCTAGACTATGACTCAGAGACCAAAATTAACCGAACCTTCTTAACACTGGCTTTTGGATTGTCAGAGTTGCACACCTCATTACCACTCCTACTTTTACCCTTTTCTCCAGGACACCCCGTATTACTACGAACGTCCACTTCCATTGGACCAAACCATCGTATGATTATATACGAACTCGAAGGGATTTATTCGAGGATGGTTGTAGGGTGTTTTTCGTCACCCCATTAAGATGGGAATACGCGCGCGCTTGTCAGGCGTACTACAGATTCCCCCTGCCTAGGGTAGGCCGGGGTTTATTGATTGTGGGGATCCGAATCTCCGGCAGCCGCGGACTAAGCTGCCGTTAATTACCCCTCGCCTTTGAGACGAGGGAACCTCCGATTAACGGGTTAAACTGGTCATGCGAACTCAATGTGCAGTGTACGTGTGTTGTGTTTTGAAAGGGGGGTTTGGATATATCGGGAGCCACGCAGAGTTTTTACGGGGGTCCCGCTACCCGGATAGCGGGCTAGGGGTCAAGGGGGCTAGCAGCCCCCTTGCGGAGTGCGGGGCAGCACCCCGTTAGAAATTTTTTTCTAACAGGGACAGTGTCGTGGAGCACGTATGTGTGCAAATATGTATACATATGTATATATATATGTATATATGTATATATATAAAAGAAAGAAAGGGGGAAAAGGCATCCAAAGGATGTGTGGGGGCAGCACCTTGGGCGCTGTACGCCTAGGTGCTGTGCGCTCAGGCGCTAGAGTGCCACGTGTCGGCACGTGGGCGCTCTGCGCTTGAGCGCTGGGTGCTTGAGCGCAAGCGCGCCACGTGTTGGCACGTAGGCGCTTTGCGCTTAAGCGCCTGCGCTGGAGCGCAAGCGCGCCACGTGTCGGCACGAGGGAGACTTGCGCTCGAGCGCAAGCGCGCCACGTGTCGGCACGAGGGAGACTTGCGCTCGAGCGCAAGCGCGCCACGTGTCGACACGGGGGAGACTTGCGCTCGAGCGCCTGCGCTTGGGCGCAAGCACGCCACGTGTCGGCACCGCGGAGACTTGCGCTCGAGCGCTTGCGCTTGAGCGCAAGCACGCCATGTGTCGGCATGTGGGCGAATTGCGCTCGAGCGCTTGCACTTGAACGCAAGCGCGCCACGTGTCGGCACCGGGGCGACTTGCGCTCGGGCACTTGCGCTTGAGCGCAAGCGCGCCACGTGTCGGCACGTGGGCGCTCTGCACTTGAGCACCGGTGAGAAAAAGTGGCTTTTAGTCTAAGAAACAGAAGCTATGCTTCAGAAAGGAAATATTTGTTATGTATATATGTATGGAGTTAAACTCCTTGGATGTTTTGAAGCTGATAAAGGGGGTTCTTCTTCTTCCTCCTGTTGTTTGGCCGGATCTTGAAGATCAAGAAGTAGGAGATTTTAAAAATCACTCCTTTTTGAGATCTGATTGGAGATCTGAGTTCCCCTTTGTGGGTTTTGTGGTGGAAAACTACTTAGTTTTGGAAAAGAAAGAGTAAAACTCTTGATTTAATTCAAAAGAATTGAGAAGGTTTAGAACCTTGGAGAAGGAGCAGGAGGCACAAAGAACCCTAGTTTTTGGGGGAATGAAAAAGTCTATCCCTTTATTCATCATCATGTTGCCTTATATAGGCTTACATATTTACATATAGCCCATTGGGCTTTACAAAAATGGTATCTTAGCCATCCCATGGCTCATGTGCCATTTCATTTTTGCACATAAGCCATGGGTTTACAAAATATTGGCTTTATGCCCATTTTGTTTACATTCATGCATAAACAATTACATAAAAATTATTTATTACAGGATTTTGTTGTTGGCGTGGGGAGGCTGGCTACGGGCTTGACTTGGACATGGGCCCGCTTGACCTGGGCTTAGGCTCACCTGGCTTGGGGTTGACTTTGATTTTGACTTGGTCAACCGGGGTGTAAATTTTTACCCCAACAAATTTCCCCCCATCAATAAATGCACACCGCACATGTGGGTTGTGTGCATGAAATTGATGGATCTTCTTTCACGTGGAGGCGACTTGCTTTGGTTCCCACTTTTTGGGATGCACTGCCCTTTTTATGACATGGACGGTCGACGCTTGACGCGTCTCCGAGACAGAGTGTCCGTGGTAGACATTTCCTTTGCCCGGAGCGATCCGGTTCCTGCTTTGTAGGAAGCCTGCACTGCCCTTTTTGTGACATGGACGGTCGACGCTTGACGCATCTCCGAGACGGAGTGTCCGTGGTAGACGTTTCCCTGACTCGGAGTGATTTTGTTCCCGATTTGTGGGGAGCCTGCACTGCCCGTTTTGCGACATGGACGGTCGACACCCTGATCTGGAGCGATTTAGTAGACGTGTCCCCGGCACGGAGTGTCGCTGGTCGACGTTTCCCTGAGGCGGAGTGTCGTTGTTGGACTTTTCCCTGATGCGGAGTGTCTGTGTTGGACGTTTCCCCGATGCAGAGTGTCGCTTGCTGACGTGTCCCCGGCGGAGTGTCGTTGTTGGACTTTTCCCTGATGCGGAGTGTCTGTGTTGGACGTTTCCCCGATGCAGAGTGTCGCTTGCTGACGTGTCCCCGGCACGGAGTGTCTGCTTGACGTTTCCCCGGCACGGAGTGTCATTGTTCGACTTTTCCCCGGCACGGAGTGTCGCTGATCGACTTTTCCCCGGCGCAGAGTGTCGGGTTGACTTTTCCCCGGCACGGAGTGTCGCTGATGGATTTTTCCCCGGCGCGGAGTGCCGGGTTAACTTTTCCCCGGCACGGAGTGTCGCTGATGGACTTTTCCCCGGCGCGGAGTGTCGGGTTGACTTTTCCCCGGCACGGAGTGTCGCTGATGGACTTTTCCCCGGCGCAGAGTGTCGCTGGTTGACTTTTCCCCGGCACGGAGTGTCGCTGATCGACTTTTCCATAGCGCGGAGTGTCGGGTTGACTTTTCCCCGGCACGGAGTGTCGCTGATCGACTTTTCCCCGGCACAGAGTGTCGCTGGTTGACTTTTCCCCGGCACGGAGTGTCGCTGCTCGACTTTTCCCCAGCGCGGAGTGTCGGGTTGACTTTTCCCCGGCATGGAGTGTCGCTGATCGACTTTTCCCCGGCGCGGAGTGTCGCTGGTTGACCTTTCCCCGGCACTGAGTGTCGCTGATCGACTTTTCCCCGGCGCGGAGTGTCGGGTTGACTTTTCCCCGGCACGGAGTGTCGCTGATCGACTTTTCCCCGGCGCGGAGTGTCGGGTTGACTTTTCCCTGCCACGGAGTGTCGCTGATCGACTTTTCCCCGGCGCGGAGTGTCGCGGGTTGACTTTTCCCCGGCACAGAGTGTCGCTGATCGACTTTTCCCCGGTGCGGAGTGTCGCTGATCGACTTTTCCCCGGTGCGGAGTGTCGGGTTGACTTTTCCCCGGCACGGAGTGTCGCTGATCGACTTTTCCCCGGCGCGGAGTGTCGCTGGTTGACTTTTCCCCGGCGCGGAGTGTCGCTGATCGATTTTTCCTCGGCGCGGAGTGTCGGGTTGACTTTTCCCCGGCACGGAGTGTCGCTGATCGACTTTTCCCCGGCGCGGAGTGTCGCTGGTTGGCTTTTCCCCGGCACGGAGTGTCGCTGATGGACTTTTCCCCGGCGTGGAGTGTCGCGGGTTGACTTTTCCCCGGCACGGAGTGTCGCTGATGGACTTTTCCCCGGCGCTGAGTGTCGCTGGTTGACTTTTCCCTGGCACGGAGTGTCGCTGATCGACTTTTCCCCAGCGCGGAGTGTCGGGTTGACTTTTCCCCGGCACGGAGTGTCGCTGATCGAATTTTCCCCGGCGCGGATTGTCGCTGGTTGACTTGATTCCGAGGCGGAGCATAATTCCGGCAGGGAAGGTAGATATCCCGAGGCGAAGCATGATTTCGACACGGGGTAAATTCTGGGACGGAGCATGATTCCATCATAGAGGTTGGTTTGATTTGATTTGGGTTGATATCAGCATCGCTACACTGGAATATGGTACCAGGAGCGAATCATCATCTGTCTTGAGAGGATTTGGAAATTGTTTTTTTTTTGTTTGGCATCTGCATTGCTGCACTGGAATAATGCAGGAGCAACTCATCATTTGCCCCGGGAGGATTTGGATTTGGTTTTTTGTTTGGCATCTGCATTGCTGCACTGGAATAATGCCAGGAGCAACTCATCATTTGCCCCGGGAGGATTTGGATTTGGTTTGTTTGGCATCTGCATTGCTGCACTGGAATAATGCCAGGAGCAACTCATCATTTGCCCCGAGAGGATTTGGGAATGGTTTTTTTTTTTATGTTTGGCATCTGCATTGCTGCACTGGAATAATGCCAGGAGCAACTCATCATTTGCCCCGAGAGGGTTTGGGGATTTTTTTGTCGGCATCTGCATTGCTGCACTGGAATGATGCTAGGAGCAACTCATCATTTGCCCCGAGAGGATTCGGGGATTTTTTTTTGTCGGCATCTGCATTGCTGCACTGGAATGATACCAGGAGCAACTCATCATGTGCCCCGGGAGGATTTAGATTTGGTTTTTTGTTTGGCATCTGCATTGCTGCACTGGAATAATGCCAGGAGCAACTCATCATTTGTCCCGGGAGGATTTGGATTTGGTTTGTTTGGCATCTGCATTGCTGCACTGGAATAATGCCAGGAGCAACTCATCATTTTCCCCGAGAGGATTTGGGAATGGTTTTTTTTTATGTTTGGCATCTGCATTGCTGAACTGGAATAATGCCAGGAGCAACTCATCATTTGCCCCGAAAGGGTTTGGGGATTTTTTTGTCGGCATCTGCATTGCTGCACTGGAATGATGCCAGAAGCAACTCATCATTTGCCCCGAGAGGATTCGAGGATTTTTTTTTGTCGGCATCTGCATTGCTGCACTGGAATGATGCCAGGAGCAACTCATCATTTGCCCCGAGAGGATTTGGGGATTTTTTTTTTTGTCGGCATCTGCATTGCTGCACTGGAATGATGCCAGGAGCGACTCATCATTCGCCACTTGGGGATTTGGAAAGCGATGGCTTAGGAGACAGGTTTAGATCCCTATCACCTAAGACTTTTCAATTTTATGGGCCGTGAGGGTCCCATAAAAGCATTTTCTCCCTGCGAGTCGTAAGGATCCCGCAGGTGTATTTTCTCCTTAGGAGTCGTGAGGACTCCTAAGTGTGTTTTTCCTTTGTGACTCGTAAGGATCCCACAAAGGTTTGTTCTCCTCATGTATCGTGAGGAACATGAGTGGATTTACCTCTTTCCTAGTTTAATGACTTAGAGGTCGACTGTTTCCAGTTTAAAGACTTAGAGGTCATCTGTTTCCAGTTTAAGGACGTGGTGGTCATCTGTTTCTAGTTTAACGACTTGGAGGTCATCTGTTTCCAGTTTAGAGACTTAGAGGTCTACTGTTTCCAGTTTAACGACTTAGAGGTCATCTATTTCCAGTTTAACGACTTGGAGGTCATCTGTTTCCAGTTTAGAGACTTTAGAGGTCTACTGTTTCCAGTTTAACGACTTAGAGGTCTACTGTTTCCAGTTTAACGACGTAGAGGTCATATGTTTCCAGTTTAACGACGTAGAGGTCATCTGTTTCCAGTTTAAAGACGTAGAGGTCATCTGTCTCCAGTTTAAAGACGTAGAGGTCATCAGTTTCCAGTTTAAAGATGTGGTGGTCTATTGGATTGATTTGGAATTTTGGGATAGGGGCCGGCATCAACGTTGTTAACACTGAAGCACATGTGCCAGGACACATGAGTGGGTCTTCCCAATGGAGCATAATTCCAAAGGCGGAGGCCAGCCGCGTAACTGGTGGTTGCGGTGGGGCATGGGTATGAGGAGAATTATTTGAGCCCGTGGATTGTATACGGCAGTCAATTTGGGGACTGGCCGTAGGGCCGAGGGAATTTAGAAAATCGAATTTTTGTTGGCGTCTGCATTGCTGCACTGGAATAATGCCAGGAGCAACTCATCATCCGCCCTTGTTTTTTTTTTCTTGTTTTTTTTGTTTTACCGCGATTGCTCTATCATTTCAGCTTTTCTTGTCGCGAAGATCGCGATTGCCTTATCATTTCGGCTTTTATTCGCGGTTTCCCAATCATTTCGGCTTTATTTTCATCTTTATTTTACTTGCTGGTTTTTATTGCGAGCTGCCCCATCATTTCTGCTTTTATTTTTTTTTCCTTATATTGACACATTTTTTGTTTATTTACATTTTTTTTACATTATCAGTTTAACAACTTAGAGGTCGATTGTTCCCAGTTTAATGACGTGGTGGTCGGCGGGTGTTCCCAGTTTAACGACGTGGTGGTCCTTTTTGCTTATCCCGGCTCCTTGAACTTTGATCTTGGCGGAGCTGTATTGATGACCTAGCTCTGTGGCTTGCCAATACATCCGAGGATTGTGAGGTTTTTCCAAGCTTATATTGGTCCTCTGCCCAATCTTTGAAAATATAGCAGTCTTCGATGGTATGACCCACCACTCTATGATATGGGCAGTATATGGGATTGCCGGTCATGTTCATTTCCTGTGGCCTCTTTGGAACAGGCAGTTGCAGACCGCTGTTCAGGGCGTCCATGAATATTTTGCGGACTTCATCCCTCCTGAAGGAGTATACCTTCTTCTTTCCCTCCATTGGAGTAGGTGCCTTTACTGATGCTGGTCCTCAAGGCACATGTCTGGGAGGATTAGGTTCCCGAAAGGTTTCGGTCTCCATTTGCATGAAACCGGCGATCGTAGCTTGACTGTTTGCTAACACGCCTTTAGACAGTTCTATCTCTCCCATCTTGTAGTGTTTTTCGACCCAATCTTTGAAGACGAAGCAGTCCTCAATGGCATGACCTATCACCCTGTGATAGGGGCAATATTCTGGGTCGTCGGTCATATTCGCTTCTTGCGGTCTCTTTGATTCCGTCAGTTGTAGACCGTTTCTTAGGGCGTCCCTGAATATCTTGTGGACTTTTTCCCTCTTGAAGGAATAGACCTTTCCAGCTTCTCTTTCAGAGGCGATTCCCCCCCGGTGTATGTATCGGAGGGACTGGAGGCTGATTGCGGCCGTTTTTCGCGAAGGCGCTCCGCTTTTAAGTTGAAAGGGATATCAGTTGGCTGCCCCCGGGTATCAATCCCTGGCTCATGAACCAAAACTTGATTCTGCTGTAATTGCAACCGGGCGACTTGGGTCGCGAGATCTGCCACGACGTTTGCCAGCTCGTCGACTTTGGAATAGACCTCGGCCATCTTCTCATCCCTGTCCTGAAATTTCCTTTGAAGCCATTGGAATAATGCTTGTTCTGTAGTTCCGGCTATGACAACCGGGTAATCTTTATTGCCTGAGCTCAATTCCGTAGGAACCACGGGCTCCTCTGGCTTATCGGCGTGAGCGGGCTCTTCATCATTTAGATCGAGTCGATGCTGAGTAGCGTCAACCATATCATCACCATGGCTGTGAAGAAGAGGAGGGTTTGTTTCTTCTTGTCTGGCCATGTAGACAGTGTGGACCACGTACCCAGCCATCTCTTTATCTTTGGCGGCTGATTTCGCGGAGTGGTCCGGGCTTTGGAAATTCATAAATTCTAACATGGCCGGAGCCATGGCCCTTTTGTTGGCTCTGTGTCCGAGCCGCTTCTTCCTCAGTTTCTCTGCCTTGAGCACTTGGCAGGCTTCTGCTCTCCGGGAAGCCGCCATAGGCTGAGTGATGGGGAGCTTAGAGAAGATACCCGATCGCGCAGTTGTCAAGGGCACCGCCGGAGCTTGCTCAAGAGGCCTTGTTGCTTTGTCGGTGTTGATGGCCTTGCCCCCAGTTGGGGCCAAGGAAAGTCGTTCAGATACCGACTTGCGTTTGGGTTGGGGCGCCCTCGAGATCACCACATTTGGTCTCCTACCTTTCGAGACCGGTTTGTCTGTTGCTGGAGCTTGAGGAGCTGGGATGGCGCCAATTGGTATGAACATAATAGAGCCGAATGGTAGCAGCGGCTCCTCCCATTGTCGCCCGAGACTGGCCGGGAGGACCGTCCTAGAGTCTATCCTCATCGTGTAGGAGACGGGAGCCGTGCTGAGAGCTGAGTTCATCATCGGAGACATTGTTGGAAAGTGATTGCTTGAAAACCTGCATGAAAAAGCATTATTTTAGTATAAGTATAGACATGTATATAGATTGAGTTCGCATGAACGCTTAACCCGAAATATGGGAGGAGAGATTGGTCCCACCGGGCGTGCCAGAATCTGTAGGGTGTTTTTCATCACCCCATTGAGATGGGAATACGCGCGCGCTTGTCAGGCGTACTACAGATTCCCCCTGCCTAGGGTAGGCCGGGGTTTATTGATTGTGGGGATCCGAATCTCCGGCAGCCGCGGACTAAGCTGCCGTTAATTACCCCTCGCCTTTGGGACGAGGGAACCTCCGATTAACGGGTTAAACTGGTCATGCGAACTCAATGTGCAGTGTACGTGTGTTGTATTTTGAAAGGGGGGTTTGGATATATCGGGAGCCACGCAGAGTTTTTACGGGGGTCCCGCTACCCGGATAGCGGGCTGGGGGTCAAGGGGGCTAGCAGCCCCCTTACGGGGTGCGTGGCAGCGCCCCGTTAGAAATTTTTTTCTAACAGGGACAGTGTCGTGGAGCACGTATGTGTGCAAATATGTATACATATGTATATGTATATATGTATATATGTATATATATAAAAGAAAGAAAAGGGGAAAAGGCATCCAAAGGATGTGTGGGGGCAGCACCTTGGGCGCTTTACGCCTAGGTGCTGTGCGCTCAGGCGCTAGAGTGCCACGTGTCGGCATGTGGGCGCTCTGCGCTTGAGCGCAAGCGCGCTACGTGTTGGCACGTAGGCGCTTTGCGCTTGAGCGCCTGCGCTGGAGCGTAAGCGCGCCACGTGTCGGCACGGGGGAGACTTGCGCTCGAGCGCCTGCGCTTGAGCGCAAGCGCGCCACGTGTCGGCACGGGGGAGACTTGCGCTCGAGCGCCTGCGCTTGGGCGCAAGCGCGCCACGTGTCGGCACCGGGGCGACTTGCGCTTGCGCTTGAACACAAGCGCGCCACGTGTCGGCACCGGGGCGACTTTGTTGCGCCACGGCAGCGCCCCGGCCGTCTTACTCGAGGCCAAAATGCGGAATCAAAATTTTTTCCTTACTCGGAAACCGGCGCTACCGCGGACAAAGAAAACCCGGATCGTTTACCATTAACCTAACTAGCAAACAAGAGATGGGATAAGAAGTATACCAAGAGATCCGAGTCCTCCGGTCTTCTCATCATCGCCCCGATCTCCCGCGGAAAGTCTTGCCTCGACATCGTCGCCTCCTCGCCGGAAAGGGCACCACATCGCCTTCGTCTTTTACGGGCTCCCGCCTCAATACCGAGGCAACTCGAGCATGAAGCCGGCAACTCGACATGCTCAAGAATCGCTGTAGGAAGTGGTGTGTAGAATCGTAGTCTCTTTTTGGGGTATTGGAGTTGCCTTGATGGAGGAATAAGGTTAAAGGAAATTGGAGCTTTCAATTTTCCAAAAACAAGAAGAATGAGATGAAGAAATTTGTGTCATGCAAGAATGAAAAATTTCTCTCATCCTCACTCAAAGTGGCCGGCCTTCTCTTGAATGAGAATGGTGGAGGGAACAAAACTAAAACATATGAGGGAGGTAAGTGTAGGAGAAGTATGTGGTGACCATATCCAAAGTCAATGAAAACATCAACCATGCTTTCACTTTAAACCCATACCTATATCAAATCACTCAATTCAAAAGCATGGAGCAAAGATATGAAAACTATCATAATCAAACAATATGCAAAGAAACCCCTCACAAAGTGTTATTTGCAAAACTGCAAATAACCCCCTCCATCGGAAAAGTCCGGCCGGGAAAGAACAAAGGAAAACCGGCCGGAACGGAATGCAAACCGGCAACTCCAGAAAACTGGTCCCATAATAAATTACAGGAAAACCCCTATACTGTGCATACACACCCGCATCTGTATTCCGTCCGGATACAAATGCAATGAGACAAAATCTACACTGTACTAGACTAGGACCGGCTTAAGCCAAAGCCGGCTAGTAAAATCCGTTCGATCCTGATCCGTGCAATACCGCACGTATCTGATCGAACCCTGCCATATAACTATATGGCAACTAGTACAAAACTGTCCGATCCTGATCCGTGCAGTACCGCACGTATCTGATCGGACCCTGCCATATCTCCATACGGCCTCTACAGCGTTTCGCCCGAAAGCTGAGTAACTGAAAGTGTGGTGGACTCTAAAGACTCGTCAATACTATGGCTGTGGATTTAACCACTAGCACGTCAGAGGTATAAGCCAATACGTGACGAGCCACCAGCTATTGACCAAAAGGGACGTCGATGAGGAAGCTCACCCCGACACCCAACTGAGCCTGTCAGTGACAATATCCGTACAGTCCGGTCCGTTCGTCTATGAGTATCGCATGGCGGGCCTAGGGGGTTGGTAAAAGTCAGACCCCCAAAAGCGGTACAAGTCGTGTCGGAGCGTAGCCCAGAACGCCCTGAGATACTACTGGAATACCTACCAGTAAATCTCCTGCCTCGGCCGAGGGCTTTGCGTAATGGCTCTCCTAGACACAGCGCGACCTCACCCCCAATACCGGGAGAGACGAACCCCTGCAGATCCGCTCACTGCCTCCATGTGGCTCGGGACTGTACCCAACTAAAACCTGTTTGCACGACTCCTTTGAGCCGTGGTAGGGTAGTAATCAAAGCACAGTGGGAACTCACACGAGACAAATGACGATCTCAGGTCGATGAACTAACCTGTACACATGTCACCTGGGAACTGCTATCTGACGTCTGGTATAAGACCAACCAGCAGGTTCCCGGCGAGTCCTGTCCGGTGTACTCATAACCCAATGAGCACCTGTATACATCTTAGGTGAACCAACTGACACCAGTGGCTTGTGAGACCGGCCACCGCCCCTCGTCGGGGTCTCGACTGTATACACTAGTCTACTAATGGAGTATCGATACCCTGTCTCGAAACTCCTACGACTAGGGACCTTTTAAGGATGTGCTTATAGACCCCAGCTCCCACGTATATGATCGCCATCATACTGCTGGTCGTCAAGCAAGAATCCCAGGGGCTCTATCAACGTGCAATAGCGACATGTCAGGTCACCTAAAGCAGTACACGATGATAAAGATAAACCAGATAGCATACTATCATCTCGAGCAAGACTGTCCTACCGGGATAGGTCCTCCCTCAATCATTGCAATCACGTGCCTGTGATCCAATAATTGACTCTGAGGGCACTATCTCCAACAATCTCCCACTTGCACTCAAGGCTAATTATTGCGATGTCGCATACTCACAGCCCGTGTGATACCGAACACCCAACTCCTCTACTAGTCTGTCTCACAAAGCTCGTTTGTGAAACTATTGCGTTCGAGGAATAGCCTCAGTGAGTGGATCCGCTGTGATGTTTCTTTCTATGTCTCTCTATATCTCAAGTTCGCAGAGAAAGCCATCTCCCGAAATGAGCAATACCTGTCTTAGAATGTCTGGATGTCTGATGGGACCTAGCTCATAAATGAACTCCAAATCCAAACTTCTTAGACTGTATCAACAACTGAAACTAATCAGTATCCTGCGCCATGCCTCCCTCAGTATTGCCTTGGACCACCTGTCCAAAATACTGTCCCTCGTCAGAGGGAGAACTATAACTCTGACGACCTCCTTGTCGTCTATGTCACCTTGGAAGCCTGGAGTGATAACCGTCTCCTAAAGGAGGCAGCCGTTATCATATCCCTAGAACATTCACTTATGTTCTATAACTGCTTCCGACTGTTCCTCCAGGATTGGATCAATATCAACTTATTGCATCTAGTGCAAGAACAACATCTGGTGTGGTACTTGACATCTCATGATTGACTCAATTGCCTAAGCAAGTGATCTGTCAATCATGCGTATTCCTCTCCCCTTTAGTCTATAAGACACCTTTAGAGAGGGTGACTCCATTACCTGCAGGTACACTACCATGCCAGGAGTCGTCCATTCTAAATACTCTTAGAATGCTGTCAAAGTACCCTGATTGGGAAACCACCCAAATCTAGATCTAAAACCATAGATCTAGTAACCAATATGTCTGATATAATGTCCAAGTCCTATGTGGAGAAAACACTGTGTGACGACCAAAGTATAACCGATCGTAGTATAGGAATATCACTTCCTACTACCTTTTCAACAGATCCATCCCCTATTCTGATGACGTCAAACCCATGACTGTCACATCAGAAATAGATGATCTATCTCCGCTATATCTGCTTTAGTCTATAAATAGACATAAGCATGAAATCCACCAATGCTTCCGCTGCTCCCACTGACTACGACAACCCTCTGCCAGAGTCATATAGACGTGCACTTCTAAAGCTAGTTTAGAACGACGCTATACTCATCCTCCTGCCGGGTCTCGTAGCCTGGAACAACAACAATGGCAAGTGTGGGTAAACAAGAACTTCCCTGTCACCGTCCTTGAGGCTACCGGAGTACCTCTCGGGTGCCTGAAGTTACCCACCTTATCTGCGGAGTGGCCAATGGAATGTCAAATCAGATTGAATCTTTAGGTTCCTTATCAAATCTTCAGTAATCGTTTGCGGTTCTGGAATCGCTTCCAGTTCTACCATACTCCCACTGCTGTTTTTTGAAAAAATCCATTTTTAATAAAACTGTGGCGAGTCTAGAACAATATTTCTATTGATCTGCCAGATGGTAGAAAATCAACCCTCGTCATAGCCTGGGTCAACCCACAAACAGCCATTACAGAAACGTGCCTTGAGTTGTCCAGTGTCTGGTTTTAAGCATAAGCCGGACAACTCCCCGTACCTTAACAATGTTAAGATATGAACTGTTCTATATCCAATATAGAACCAGAGGCACTGATTTAATTGAACCAGATTCAAATCATGCAGCTGTCTCCAGTGCATGTCAACTAAATGGAAGGAGGCCGATCAGCGTTACTCAACTTAGGAATGCTTCCAATTATGAGTAACCTGAAAGAGAAGCAATTTCTCTTTATCATTACTATCAACTGAACACCATACACAAGTATCTACATCTTCGATCACTTTGAAGAATCCCGATACTTGCTACACCTGGTTCTCTACTCTATTCAAATACCTATAACTCCTCAAAACTTAGACCCTGTGTTTCTACGAAACACATGTCTAAGAACTTGAGAAGTTAAAAGTAAACAGAATATAGTATGAGGACCAACCCCTCTGTCCTAATGGACACTGGACAACATACAATACTCTGTATAAGTCCGCTGAGTCTAACAACACTTTCACTGTGCGTCGCAGGTTGAAAACTGTACTTATGGTTAAGAAGAATTACACCGCTGTTTAATGCTCCTTACCTAACCATCCACTGATATAGGTAAATGTCATCGACATAATATCAAAAGGTATATCTCACTCTATGAAAATAGACGTACAGATATATCGATTTGAAATTGGTGCACAACAGCGGATATTCAAAACCAAATATTTGCCGACCGGCAAACAACCCAGGTGACTTCCTCAAATATCACCGATTACAACGAATCCCGATATAATGAGGATGATCACCCAATTCCCAATAACTTACTCCCACTCATCATCTGTAAAACCATACAGATGTGAGAATTATTCCTGGCAAATACATACCCTGGAGTAAGTGTCTAATCGGGAAATCAGTTTTCTTTTAACAGTACACAGTTGAAACTGAAACATTGTAATGTTTCGATGGGGTATCCTGGTATTCCTAGTAATGCCTCTACCATTATCCAGATTCACAACTATAACCGTATAATTCTTTGCCACCTCTCCAAATCCCTTTATTTGTCTTTAGTCATTACCTTCTGTACACCCCTTTAAGCCAAATGGTTTTCTTCCTTCCCTACCGTTCGGCACCAGCCTATGGTTTGGAAGAAGACTATCCAAAAAGCATAAAGGGTGTACTGTCCTAATCCTAGGAACACTCGCAATGCGAGAGAAGGTGAAGATAAAAGACACCTGAATGTACTTTATTCCTATTTCTCCTGAACCAGAATCCATCCCCGAACTGGAACTAGTTCCTTTCGAGTTCGTATATAACCATACGATGGAGTATCCAATAAAATGGGATCTTCGTAGTGATACGGAGTGTCCTGGAGAAATACAAAGGTGATTTAGGATTGGCGAAGAAATACTTGGTTTGGTCGTGAATATCAGTCGCAATTTACTTTGCCCTCTTACTAATCCCTTGCTTTGTCTGAACTTAATACCTTCTGTACACCGTTTTAGGCTAACTGGTTTTCTTCATTCCCTACCGGTCGGCACCAGCCTATGGTTTGGAAGAAGACTATCCAATTTGCGTAATAGGTGTACTACTCCTAAACCAAGGAGTACTCGCATCCTGAGAGAAGGTGAAAAGAAAAGACAACTGAATAATCCTATCCGTTTTCTCCAGAACCAGAAACCATCCTCGAAGTCCTTCGAGTTCGTATCTAACCATACGATGGTTTTGTCCAATGGAAGTGGACGTTCGCAGTAATACGGGGTGTCCTGGAGAAAAGGGTAAAAGTAGGAGTGGCAATGAGGTTTGCAACTCTGACAATCCAAAAGCCAGTGTTAAGAAGGTTCGGTCAACTTGGTCACTGTGTCAAAGTTTTAGGGTCGGGTCAAAGGTCGCTGCCAGAGAGAGAGAAAAGAAACACTCAGCGTGCACTCTAACCTAGATCAGAATGGTTATCACTTTGTCTAATCTGGAAACCTCCCACTGTACCTCAAATTCTCCTCCAAACCTGAAAGAAGAATTAGTCGGGATCACCCAAGGAGTAAACCAACTCATCAGTGGGAATCGGGATCCAACTCTCATCGCATGATAACGTGACGGAATCCACTCACGTCACCACACTCCAGAAGGTATGCGCATGCCTGGCAAGTTTCAGTTCTTTTGAAACTCCCGATGTGTGTTTTTACCCCTAGGACTCAAGTGACCTTGACGGAGTCAACAAATCAAAGAGTCCTAGTCAAGTTCATCCCGTCATTATCTGGATTGCATTAAACCCACCCGTACGTGCCCTTGACGGAGTCAACAAGGCCGCACGACTGTCCTAACCAATCCCATTTATGCAACAAACAAGCACTACTTAGCTACCGTACACTACGCCTTGACGGAGTCAACAAACGCAGCACGAATACTAAATAATACTCATAAGAAATGACGGAGGGCTACGAATGGTTTTTGGCGAAAAACCTTTAACGTAATGAACTTGATATCGTTGAAGGAACTGGATAACCTTTTATAAAATATAGTGACGAAAATCTTTACTAAAGAGGTCACTCCCGGTGAAGGGATCTCGGCTCTTTCCCCGTAGAATGGGGTGCAGGATATTCCAAATGAATACCACGATGCAAAGCAAAAGTAATCGGCTATAGTGAAGTTAATGCCCTGACGCAAACTTCTGTCCAAGGGGTCACTCCCGGTGAAGGGATCTCGGCCCTTGCCTCGTCGACTGAGGAGCAGGATATTCCAAATGAATACCACGATGCAAAACAAAAGTGAACGTCCTTGCAATAACAGCTTTTGGAAAAAGTGTTCCAACAACATCAGAATAGGTTTGTTTATCTTGCATTGATCCGAATCAACGCAGTCCCATCATATAATCACACCACAAAGAACGAAAATATACTGACGTACGTATATGCCATCCGCATTTGCCACTGGGTCCCGTCATCACTCGTTAGGTTAGCTTACTAACGACAGAGCGGGGACTGGACTAGCGCGGATGAAAAACATATACAACATCTACTAATATATATACCAATATATTATTTATCGCTCAAGGCGTGAATAAAATGCAACATCACAGAAATGTACAACATCACAGAACAATACAGATATCTGGAAGCCCCGGGTTTCACAGAGCCGCTGCTGAAACCCGACGTTCCCCTGGTCGTGTGGATAGCCTGTGCAATGAAATCCTAGACCCCCACGGGCGCGGCAAGTCACCCGCCAAAACCTGAAGCGAGGCAGCCCCTTTCAGTGCCGTGAATGGACCACCCAGCACTTCACGGAATCCGGTAACTTGGGCACCCTTCCTGGGTCAACCTGTACCCCCTACGAGTGCGGCGAACAGCCCGCCAATTCCAGACTGAAGCCCCTTCCGTCCCAATGCCATGAGATGCGGGCTTGTTGCCCTCCAGAACCCGGCTATCCGTGCACCCCACCGCGGGGCAATCCTAGTACAGAAAGTAAAATATACATACACCGGGTACATCGACCGCAACCAGGTCGTGCCCCAAAAGAATAATACAAACAGGCAGTGACGGCAGTCCACATGTCGGACGCTCGCCCCGCAATATCAAATGTACATAATACAACAGCACTGTACTAGCATTGCATCCAGGCTATCCCCCACGACCGATCCGCAACATCACAGCATAAACATAGAACATCAACGTGAAAGTCACGTTCGCAAATCCGTCTAACCGGGCTATAGCAGTTAGACTGGATTTACCGATCGAGTGACATTCACGGTCGCAGATATAATGTAAATACTGTGAAATAATGTGTTTAAAATATCCGATCGATCAAACAATTAACAAGCGGGCCCCAAACCAATACTGTAGCAGTCACAGAAAACCTGGGCCCTAAATTTATATTCCAAAACCCACAAAATTAGCCCAAAAGCCCACTGTAAAATTTTCACAGTGTAAGCACAGTAGACTGCGGCGGAAGCGCGGCCCAAAGTGGGGTTTGGCCGCGCTTCCGCGCTCCACTGTACGACTGACACTGTCGACTTTTTACAGTGGTCTTAGAATTTCGTGCACATTATTTTTCTGTAACCTGAAAAAATTTTAGACACCAAAAAATTCCAACAGAAAACTGATGTGAACAAAATACGGTTTTTTGAGATTTTGGTCGATCGGATAAGTAAAACGCATTAGAACAAGCTAGGTAAGGTTAATGGCTAGGCTCTGATACCATGTTGCGCCACGGCAGCGCCCCGGCCGTCTTACTCGAGGCCAAAATGCGGAATCAAAATTTTTTCCTTACTCGGAAACCGGCGCTACCGCGGACAAAGAAAACCCGGATCGTTTACCATTAACCTAACTAGCAAACAAGAGATGGGATAAGAAGTATACCAAGAGATCCGAGTCCTCCGGTCTTCTCATCATCGCCCCGATCTCCCGCGGAAAGTCTTGCCTCGACATCGTCGCCTCCTCGCCGGAAAGGCACCACATCGCCTTCGTCTTTTACGGGCTCCCGCCTCAATACCGAGGCAACTCGAGCATGAAGCCGGCAACTCGACATGCTCAAGAATCGCTGTAGGAAGTGGTGTGTAGAATCGTAGTCTCTTTTTGGGGTATTGGAGTTGCCTTGATGGAGGAATAAGGTTAAAGGAAATTGGAGCTTTCAATTTTCCAAAAACAAGAAGAATGAGATGAAGAAATTTGTGTCATGCAAGAATGAAAAATTTCTCTCATCCTCACTCAAAGTGGCCGGCCTTCTCTTGAATGAGAATGGTGGAGGGAACAAAACTAAAACATATGAGGGAGGTAAGTGTAGGAGAAGTATGTGGTGACCATATCCAAAGTCAATGAAAACATCAACCATGCTTTCACTTTAAACCCATACCTATATCAAATCACTCATTTCAAAAGCATGGAGCAAAGATATGAAAACTATCATAATCAAACAATATGCAAAGAAACCCCTCACAAAGTGTTATTTGCAAAACTGCAAATAACCCCCTCCATCGGAAAAGTCCGGCCGGGAAAGAACAAAGGAAAACCGGCCGGAACGGAATGCAAACCGGCAACTCCAGAAAACTGGTCCCGTAATAAATTACAGGAAAACCCCTATACTGTGCATACACACCCGCATCTGTATTCCGTCCGGATACAAATGCAATGAGACAAAATCTACACTGTACTAGACTAGGACCGGCTTAAGCCAAAGCCGGCTAGTAAAATCCGTTCGATCCTGATCCGTGCAATACCGCACGTATCTGATCGAACCCTGCCATATAACTATACGGCAACTAGTACAAAACTGTCCGATCCTGATCCGTGCAGTACCGCACGTATCTGATCGGACCCTGCCATATCTCCATACGGCCTCTACAGCGTTTCGCCCGAAAGCTGAGTAACTGAAAGTGTGGTGGACTCTAAAGACTCGTCAATACTATGGCTGTGGATTTAACCACTAGCACGTCAGAGGTATAAGCCAATACGTGACGAGCCACCAGCTATTGACCAAAAGGGACGTCGATGAGGAAGCTCACCCCGACACCCAACTGAGCCTGTCAGTGACAATATCCGTACAGTCCGGTCCGTTCGTCTATGAGTATCGCATGGCGGGCCTAGGGGGTTGGTAAAAGTCAGACCCCCAAAAGCGGTACAAGTCGTGTCGGAGCGTAGCCCAGAACGCCCTGAGATACTACTGGAATACCTACCAGTAAATCTCCTGCCTCGGCCGAGGGCTTTGTGTAATGGCTCTCCTAGACACAGCGCGACCTCACCCCCAATACCGGGAGAGACGAACCCCTGCAGATCCGCTCACTGCCTCCATGTGGCTCGGGACTGTACCCAACTAAAACCTGTTTGCACGACTCCTTTGAGCCGTGGTAGGGTAGTAATCAAAGCACAGTGGGAACTCACACGAGACAAATGACGATCTCAGGTCGATGAACTAACCTGTACACATGTCACCTGGGAACTGCTATCTGACGTCTGGTATAAGACCAACCAGCAGGTTCCCGGCGAGTCCTGTCCGGTGTACTCATAACCCAATGAGCACCTGTATACATCTTAGGTGAACCAACTGACACCAGTGGCTTGTGAGACCGGCCACCGTCCCTCGTCGGGGTCTCGACTGTATACACTAGTCTACTAATGGAGTATCGATACCCTGTCTCGAAACTCCTACGACTAGGGACCTTTTAAGGATGTGCTTATAGACCCCAGCTCCCACGTATATGATCGCCATCATACTGCTGGTCGTCAAGCAAGAATCCCAGGGGCTCTATCAACGTGCAATAGCGACATGTCAGGTCACCTAAAGCAGTACACGATGATAAAGATAAACCAGATAGCATACTATCATCTCGAGCAAGACTGTCCTACCGGGATAGGTCCTCCCTCAATCATTGCAATCACGTGCCTGTGATCCAATAATTGACTCTGAGGGCACTATCTCCAACAGACTTGCGCTCAGGCACTTGCGCTTGAGCGCAAGTGCGCCACGTGTCGGCACGTGGGCGACTTGCGCTCGGGCGCTTGCGCTTGAGCGCAAGCGTGCCACGTGTCGACACGTGGGCACTCTGCGCTTGAGCACCGGTGAGAAAAAGTGGCTTTTAGCCTAAGAAACAGAAGCTATGCTTCAGAAAAGAAATATTTTTTATGTATATATGTATGGAGTTAAACTCCTTGGATGTTTTGAAGTTGATAAAGGGGGTTCTTCTTCTTCCTCCTGTTGTTTGGCCGGATCTTAAAGATCAAGAAGTAGGAGATTTTAAAAATCACTCCGTTTTGAGATCTGATGGGAGATCTGAGTTCCCCTTTGTGGGTTTTATGGTGGAAAACTACTTAGTTTTGGAAAAGAAAGAGTAAAACTCTTGATTTAATTCAAAAGAATTGAGAAGGTTTAGAACCTTGGAGAAGGAGCAGGATGCACAAAGAACCCTAGTTTTTAGGGGAATGAAAAAGTCTATCCCTTTATTCATCATCATGTTGCCTTATATAGGCTTACATATTTACATATAGCCCCTTGGGCTTTACAAAAATGGCATCTTAGCCATCCCATGGCTCATGTGCCATTTTATTTTTGCACATAAGCCATGGGTTTACAAAATATTGGCTTTATGCCCATTTTGTTTACATTCATGCATAAACAATTACATAAAAATTATTTATTACAGGATTTTGTTGTTGGCATGGGGAGGCTGGCTACGGGCTCGACTTGGACATGGGCCCGCTTGACCTGGGCTTGGGCCCACCTGGCTTGGGGTTGACTTTGATTTTGACTTGGTCAACCGGGGTGTAAATTTTTACCCCAACAATGGTTTCCGGTTCTGGAGAAAACGGATAGGATTATTCAGTTGTCTTTTCCTTTTTCCTTCTCTCAAGTTGTGAGTACTCCTTGGTTTAGGAGATAGTACACCTATTACGCAAATTGGATAGTCTTCTTCCAAACCTTAGGCTGGTACCGATCGGTGGGGAATGAAGAAAACCAATTAGCCTAACGATGGTGTACAGAAGGTATTAAGTTAAGACAAAGTAAGGGATTAGTAAGAGGGCAAAGTAAATTGCGACTGATATTCACGACCAAACCAAGGTTTTCGTTACCACTCCCGCATCACCTTTGTATTTCTCCAGGACACTCCGTATCACTACGAAGATCCACAGTTTATTGGATACTCCATCGTATGGTTATATACGAACTCGAAAGGAACTTGTTCCAGTTCGAGGATGGATTCTGGTTCAGGAGAAATAGGAATAAGGTTTATTCAGGTGTCTTTTATCTTCACCTTCTCTCGCATTGCGAGTGTTCCTAGGATTGGGACAGTACACCCATTATGCTTATTGGATAGTCTTCTTCCAAACCATAGGCTGGTGCCGAACGGTAGGGAAGGAAGAAAACCATTTGGCCTAAGGGGTGTGCAGAAGGTAATGACTAAAGACATACAAAGGGATTTTGAGAGGTGGCAAAGAATTATACGGTTACAGTCGTGATTCTGGAAGAGGCATTACTAGGAATACCGCGATACCCCATCGAAACATTTCAATGTTTCAGTTTCACCGTGTACTGTTAAAAGAAAACTGATTTCCCAATTAGACACTTACTCCAGGGTATGTATTTACCAGGTATGATTCTCACAACTGTATGGTTTTACAGATGATGAGTGGGAGTAGGTTAGTGGGAATTAGGTGATCATTCTCATTATATCGGGATTCGTTGGAATCAGTGATATTTGAGAAAGTCACCTGGGTTGTTTGCCAGTCGGCAAGTATTTGTTTTTGAATATCCGCTGTTATGCACCAATTTCAAATCGATACATCTGTACGACTATTTTTATAGAGTGAGATATATCTTTTTGAAATTATGTCTGTGACAGTTACCTATATCAGTGGATGGTTAGGTAAGGAGCATTAAACAGCGGTGTAATTCTTCTTAACCATAAGTACAGTTTTCAACCTACGACACACAGTGAATGAGTTATCAGACTCAAAGGACTTATACAGAGTATTGTATATTGTCCAGGGTCCATCAGGACAGAGGGGTTGGTCCTCGTACTATATTCGGTTTACTTATGACTTCTCTAGTTTTTAGACAAGTGTTTCGTGGAAACACAGGGTCCGAATTTTGAGAAGTTATAGGTATGAGATTAGAGTAGTGAACCAAGTGTTGCAAGTATCGGGATTCTTCAAGGTGATCGAAGATATAGATACTTGTGTGTGGTATTCAAATGATAGTAATGATTAAGAGAACTTGCTTCTCTTTCAGGTTACTCATAATTGGAAGCATTCCTAAGTTGAGTAACGCTGATCGGCCTCCTTCCATTTAGTTAACATGCACTGGAGATAGCTGCATGATTTGAATCTGGTTCAATTAAATCAGTTCCTCTAGTTCTATAATGGATATAGAACAGTTCACATCTTAATGATGTTAAGGTACGGGGAGTTGTCCGGCTTATGATTAAAACCAGAAACTGGACAACTCAAGGCACGTTTCTGTAATGGCTATTTGTGGGTTGACCCAGACTATGATGAGGGTTGACTTTCTACCATCTGGAAGATCAATAGTGATATTGTTCTAAACTCGCCACAGTTTTAATAAAAATGGTTTTTTTTTCAGAAAACAGTAGTGGGAGTATGGTAGAACTGGAAGTGATTCCAGAACCACAAACGATTACTGAAGATTTGATAGGAACCTAAAGATTCAATCTGGTTTGACATTCCATTGGCCACTCCGCAGATATAGTGGGTAACCTCAGGCACCCGAGAGGTACTTCGGTATGCTCAAAGACGGTGGCAGAGAGGTTCTTGTTTACCCAGACTTGCCATTGCTGTTGTTCCAAACAGTGAGACCCGGCGGGAGGATGAGTATAGCGTCGTTCTAAACTAGTTTTAGAAGTGTACGTGTATATGACTCTGCCAGAGGGTTGTCGTAGTCAGTGGGAGCAGCGGAAGCATTGGTGGACAGGTGGCTTATGTCTATTTATAGACTAAAGCAAATATAGCGGAGATAGATCATCTATTTCTGATGTGACAGTCATAGGTTTGACTTCAACAGAATAGGGGATGGATCTGTTGAGAATGTAGTAGGGTGTGATGTCCTAGTATTTGGATGACATACACAGAATTGGAAAAGAAACTCCTATACTACGATCGGTTATACTTTGGTCGACACACAGTGGTTTCTCCACATGGGACTTGGATATAATATCTAACATTCTGGTTACTAGATCGATGGTTTTAGATCTAGATTTGAGAAGTATCCCAATCTGGGTACTTAGACAGCATTCTATGAGTATTATGAATGGTCGACTCCTAGTACGGTAGTGTACCTGCAGGTGATGGAGTCACCCTCTCTAAAGGTGTCTTAAAGACTAAAGGGGAGAGGGATGTGCATGATTGGCAGATCACTTGCTCAGGCAATTGAGTCAATCATGAGATGTCAAGTACCACACCAGATGTTGCTCTTGCACTAGATGCAATAAGTTGACATTGATCCAATCCTGGAGAAACAGTCGGAAGCAGTTTTAGAACATAAGTGGATGTTCTAGGGATATGATAACGATAGCCTCTTTCGGGAGACAGTTATCATTCCAGGCTTCCAAGGTGACCTGGACGACAGGGAGGTTGTCAGAGTTATAGTTTTCCTTCTGATGAGGGGCAGTATTTTGGCAGGTGATCCAAGCAGATACTGAGGGAGGCATGGCGCAGGATACTGATTAAGTTCAGTTGACGATACGGTCTAAGAAGTTTGGATTTGGAGTTCATTTATGAGCTAGGTCCCATCAGACATCCAGACACATTCTAAGACAAGTATTGCTCATTTCGGGAGATGGCTTTCTCCGCGAACTTGAGATATAGAGAGACATAGAAAGAAACATCAAAGCGGATCCACTCACTGAGGCTATTCCTCGAACGCAATAGTTTCACAAACGAGCTTTGTGAGACTGACTAGTAGAGGAGTTGGGTGTTCGGTGTCACACGGGGTGTGAGTATGCGACATCGCAATAATTAGCCTTGAGTGCAAGTGGGAGATTGTTGGAGATAGTGCCCTCAGAGTCAATTATTGGATCACAGGCACGTGATTGCAATGATTGAGGGAGGACCTATCCCGGTAGGACAGTCTTACTCGAGATGATAGTATACTATCTGGTTTACCTTTATCATCGTGTACTGCTTTAGGTGACCTTACAGGTCGCTATTACACGTTGATAGAGCCCCTTGGATTCTTGCTTGACTGCCAGCAGTATGAGGGCGATCATATATGTGGGAGCTGGTAGTCTATAAGCACATCCTTAAATGGTCCCTAGTCGTGGGAGTTTCGAGACAGGGCATCGATTCTCCAGAGTAGACTAGTGTATACAGTCGAGACCCCGACGAGGGCAGTGGTCGGTCTCACAAGCCACTGGTGTCAGTTGGATCACCTAAGATGTATACAGGTGCTCATTGGGTTCTGAGTACACCGGACAGGACTCGCCAGGAACATGCTAGTTGGTCTTATACCTAACGTCAGATAGCAGTTCCTTGGTGACAAGTGTACAGGTTAGTTCATCGACCTGGGGATCGTCATTTGTCTCGTGTGAGTTCCCACTGTACTTTGATTACAACCCTACCACGCTCAAAGGAGACGTGCAAACAGGTTTTAGTTGGGTACAGTCCCGAGCCATATGGAGGCAGTGAGCGGATCTTCAGGGGTTCGTTTCTCCCGGTATTGGGGGTGAGGTCGCGCTGTGTTTAGGAGAGCCATTACACGAAGCCCTCGGCCGAGGCAGGAGATTTACTGGTAGGTATTCCAGTAGTATCTCAGGGTGTTCTGGGCTATACTCCGACACGACTTGTACCGCTTTTGGGGGTCTGACTTTTACCAACCCCCTAGGCCCGCCATGCGATGCTCATAGACGAACGGACCGGACTGTACGAATATTGTCACTGACAGGCTCAGTAGGGTGTCAGGATAAGTTCGCTCATCGACGTCCCTTTTGGTCAATAGCTGGTGGCCCGTCACGTATTGGCTTATACCTCTGACGTGCTAGTGGTTAAATCCACAACCAAGGTGTTGACGAGTCTTTAGAGTCCCCCACATTCAGTTGCTCAAGTTTTTGGGCGAAAAGCTATAGAGGCCGTATGGAGATATGGCAAGGTCCGATCAGATATGTGTGGTATTGCACGGATCAGGATCGGACAGTTAGTACTAGAGGCCGTATGGATATATGGCAGGGTTCGATCAGATACATGCGGTATTGCACGGATCAGGATCGAACGGATTTTACTAGCCGGCTTTGGTTTAAGCCTGATCCTAGTATAGTACAGTGTAGATTTTGTCTCATTGCATTTGTATTCGGTCGGAATACAGATGCGGGTGTGTATACTCAGTATCGGGGTTTTCCCGTAATTTATTACGGGACCAGTTTTCCGGAGTTGCCAGTTTGCTTTCTGTTTCGGCCATTTTCATTTGTATCTTTCATTGGCCGAAGATTGGTTGAGGAGGGCCTATTTGCAAGTATGCAAATTTGGATAGTGGAGGGTGTTATTTGCATATTCTTGTATCATGATAATTCCTCCACCATTTGATGACTTCTTCTTCTTCTCATCATGGCTTGACTTTTGAGTCATCATAGTTGTTGATGATTTGCTTGTTGGAGTGTTGGTTTTGGTGCAATCATGGTTGTTGATGATTGGTTGATGGAGTGTGAGTTTTAGTGGGTGATCATTTCCTTTTTCATGATAACCCTTTTCTCTCTCTTGTTTATTGGCTCACACTCATTCCTTTGATACTACACTCTCATTCTCACTCTCCCCTCACTTAGCATGGCCGGCCAAGCTCTAGGTGGGCTGTCCCAATTTTTGGTGTAGGGATTTACACTCATTTGGCTTGGCAAAAATCATATTAGCTCCTCCTCCAAAAGCTTGTATCATTTCCTCCACCATATGGCAATTCCTACAACCCCAAAATGAGACATGAGTTCCACACTACATTCTACAGTAAATCTTGGACATGTCGACTCGCCAGCTTCGTGCCCGAGTTGCCTCGGTATAGAGGTGGGAGCCCGTAAAAGAAGCCGGCGACGTGGTGCCCTTTCCGGCGAGGAGGTGGAGACCGGACATTCAGCGGGAGATCGGGACGACGACGAGAAGACCGGAGGACTCGGATCGCTCGGTATATCTCTCTTCCCCATCTTGTAGTTAGCTAGGACTAGTTAATGGCACGATCCGGGGTTTTAGTGCGCGGTGGTGCCGGTTCAAGAAAATTTAAAGTTAACCATCGCTTCCGCATTTGGTCTCGGGATGGAGGCCGGGCCGCCGCCGTGCACTCACAGATATCTGTATTGTTCTGTGATGCTGTACATTTCTGTGATGTTGCATTTTATCACGCCTTGAGCGAAAATTATATATTATATATATACTAGTAGATGTTGTATATGTTTTGCATCCGCGCTAGTCCAGTCCCCGCTCTGTCGTTAGTTAGCTAACCTAACGGGTGATGACGGGACCCAGTGGCGAATGCGGATGGCATATACGTACGTCAGTATATTTTCGTTCTTTTGTGGTGTGATCAATTGATGGGACTGCGTTGATTCGGATCAATGCAAGATAAACAATCCTATTCTGATGTTGTTGGAACACTTTTCAAAAAGCTGTTATTGCAAGGACGTTCACTTTTGTTTTGCACAGTGGTATTCAGTTGGAATATCCTGCTCCTCAGTCAACGAGGCAAGGGCCGAGATCCCTTCACCGGGAGTGACCCCTTGGACAAAAGTTTGCGTCAGGGCAGTAACTTCACTATAGCCGATTACTTTTGCTTTGCATCGTGGTATTCAGTTGGAATATCCTGCACCTCATTCTACGGGGAAAGAGCGGAGATCCCTTCACCAGGAGTGACCTCTTTAGCAAAGGTTTTCGTCACTATATTTTTAAAAGCTATCCGTTCCTTCAACGATATCAAGTTCATTACGTTAAAGGTTTTCGCCAGAAACCATTCGTAGCCCTCCATCATTTCGGTTAAATATTCGGTAGTATTCAAGCTATGTATTTTGACCTCACGCCAAGGCATAGTGATTGGTAGCTACCGGATATTTAGCTGTTGCATAGATAGATGCGTTGGTTTGGGATAGTCGTACTACTATTTTGGCCTACGTCAAGGGTATGTACGGGTGGGTTCAAATTAACCTGGACAATGATGGGTAGAACTTGACTTGTGACTTATGATATTTTGACCTCACGCCAAGGTCATAAGAGCATGGGGGCAAAAATCCACATCGGGAGTTTCAAAAGAACTGAGACTTGCCAGATATGCGCATACCTTCTGGAGTATGATGACGTGAGTGGATTCCGTCACGTTATCATGCGGTGATAGTTGGATCCCGATTCCCACTGATGAGTTGGTTTACTCCTCGGGTGATCCCGGCTAATTCTTCTTTCAGGTTTGGGGAAGAATTTGACGTTACAGTGGGAGGTTTCCAGATTAGATAAAGTGATAACCATTCTGATCTAGGTTAGAGTGCACGCTGAGTGTTTCTTTTCTCTCTCTCTTTGGCAGCGACCATTGACCCGACCCTAGACTATGACTCAGAGACCAAATTGACCGAACCTTCTTAAACACTGGCTTTTGGATTGTCAGAATTGCATACCTCATTGCCACTCCTACTTTTACCTTTTTCTCCAGGACACCCCGTAGTACTACGAACGTCCATTTCCATTGGACAAAACCATCGTATGGTTATATACAAACTCAAAGGAATTTATTCGAGGATGGTTTCCGGTTCTGGAGAAAACGAATAGGACTATTCAGTTGTCTTTTCCTTTTACCTTCTCTCAGGTTGCGAGTACTCCTTGGTTTAGGAGATAGTACACCTATTACGCAAATTGGATAGTCTTCTTCCAAACCGTTGGCAGGTGCCGACCGGTAGGGAATGAAGAAAACCAATTAGCCTAACGATGGTGTACAGAAGGTATTATGTAAAGACAAAGAAAGGGATTAGAAGGAGGGCAAAGTAAATTGCGACTGATATTCATGACCAAACCAAGTATTTCTTCGCCAATCTTAAAATCACCTTTGTATTTCTCCAGAACACTCCGTATCACTACGAAGATCCACAGTTTATTGGATACTCCATCGTATGGTTATATACGAACTCGAAAGGAACTTGTTCCAGTTCGAGGATGGATTCTGGTTCAGGAGAAATAGGAATAAGGTTTATTCAGTTGTCTTTTATCCTCACCTTCTCTCGCATTGCGAGTGCTCCTAGGATTAGGACAGTACACCCATTATGCTTATTTGATAGTCTTCTTCCAAACCATAGGCTGGTGCCGAACGGTAAGGAAGGAAGAAAACCATTTGGCCTAAAGGGGTATGCAGAAGGTAATGACTAAAGACATATGAAGGGATTTGGAGAGGTGGGAAAGAATTACACGGTTACAGTTGTGAATCTGGATAATGGAAGAGGCATTACTAGGAATACCGGGATACTCCATCGAAACATTTCAATGTTTCAGTTTCACTGTGTACTGTTAAAGGAAAACTGATTTCCCGATTAGATACTTACTCCAGGGTATGTATTTACCAGGTTTGATTCTCACATCTGTATAGTTTTACAGATGATGAGTGGGAGTAAGTTATTGGAAATTGGGTGATCATCCTCATTATATCGGGATTCGTTGTAATCGGTGATATTTGAGGAGGTCACCTGGGTTGTTTGCCAGACGACAAATATTTGGTTTTGAATATCCGCGGTTATGCACCAATTTCAAATTGATATATCTGTACGTCTATTTTTATAGAGTGAGATATACCTTTTTGAAATTATGTCTATGACATTTAGCTATATCAGTGGATGGTTAGGTAAGGAGCATTGAACAGCGGTGTAATTCTTCTTAACTATAAGTACAGTTTTCAACTTACGACACACAATGAATAAGTCATTTGACTCAAGGGACTTATACAGAGTATTGTATGTTGTCCAGTGTCCATTAGGACAGAGGGGTTGGTCCTCGTACTATATTCTGTTTACTTGTGACTTCTCTAGTTCTTAGACAGGTGTTTCGTGGAAACACAAGGTCTAAGTTTTGAGAAGTTATAGGTATAAGAATAGAGTAGAGAACCAGGTATTGCAAGTATCGGGATTCTTCAAGGTGATCGAAAATGTAGATACTTGTGTATGGTATTCAGTTGATAGTAATGAGAACTTGCTTCTCTTTCAGGTCACTTATAATTGGAAGCATTCCTAAGTTGAGTAACGCTGATCGGCCTCCTTCCATTTAGTTGACATGCACTGGAGACAGCTGCATGATTTGAATCTGGTTCAATTAAATCAGTGCCTCTGTTCCTGTATTGGATATAGAACAGTTCATATCTTGACATTGTTAAGGTACGGGGAGTTTTCCGGCTTATGCTTAAAACCAGAATCCGGATAACTCAAGGCATGTTTCTGTAATGGCTGTTTGTGGGTTGACCCGGGCTATGACGAAGGTTGATTTTCTACCATCTGGAAGATCAATAGTGATATTGTTCTTAACTCGCCACAGTTTTAATTAAAAATGGATTTTTTTTTTCAGAAAACAGTAGTGGGAGTATGGTAGAACTGGAAGTGATTCCAGAACCGCAAACGATTACTGAAGATTTGATAAGAACCTAAAGATTCAATCTGGTTTGACATTCCATTGGCCACTCCGCAGATATGGTGGGTAACCTCAGGCACCCGAGAGGTACTTCGGTATGCTCAAGGATGGTGGCAGGGAGGTTCTTGTTTATCCAGACTTTCCATTGCTGTTGTTCCAGACTGTGAGACCCGGCAGGAGGATGAGTATAGCGTCGTTCTGAACTAGCTTTAGAAGTGTACGTCTATATGACTCTGCCAGAGGGTTGTCGTAGTCAGTGGGAGCAGCGGAAGCATTGGTGGACATCAGGCTTATGTCTATTTATAGACTAAAGCAGATATAGCGGAGATAGATCATCTATTTCTGATGTGACAGTCATAAGTTTGACTTCATTAGAATAGGGGATGGATCTGTTAAGAAGGTAGTAGGGTGTGATGTCCTGGTATTTGATGACATACACAGAGTAGGAAGTGATATTCCTATACTACGATCGGTTATACTTTGGTCGTCACACAGTGGTTTCTCCACAAAGGACTTGGATCTTATATCGGACATTCTGGTTCCTAGATCTATAGTTTTAGATCTAGATTTGGGTGGTTTCCCAATCTGGGTACTTTGACAGCATTCTATGAGTATTTAGAATGGACGACTCCTGGCACGGTAGTGTACCTGCAGGTGATGGAGTCACCCTCTCTAAAGGTGTCTTATAGACTAAAGTAGAAAGGGATGTGCATGATTGGCAGATCACTTGCTTAGGCAATTGAGTCAATCATGAGATGTCAAGTACCACACCAGATGTTGCTCTTGCACTAGATGCAATATGTTGACATTGATCAAATCCTGGAGAAACAGTCGGAAGCAGTTTTAGAACATAAGTGGATGTTCTAGAGATATGATAACAACAGCCTCTTTCGGGAGACGGTTATCATTCCAGGCTTCCAAGATGACCTGGATGGCAGAGTGGCTGTCAGAGTTATAGTTTTCCCTCTGACGAGGGGCAGTATTTTGGACAGGTGGTCCAAGGGGATACTGAGGGAGGCATGGCGCAGGACACTGATTAAGTTCAGTTGTCGATACAGTCTAAGAAGTTTGGATTTGGAGTTCATTTATGAGCTAGGTCCTATCAGACATCCAGACATTCTAAGACAGGTATTGCTCATTTCGGAAGATGGATTTCTCCGCGAACATGGGATATAGAGAGACATAGAAAGAAACATCAGAGCGGATCCACTCACCGAGGCTATTCCTCGAACGCGATAGATTCGCAAACGAACTTTGTGAGACTGACTAGTAGAGGAGTTGGGTGTTCGGTATCACACGGGCTGTGAGTATGCGACATCGCAATAATTAGCCTTGAGTGCAAGTGGGATATTGTTGGAGATTGTGTCCTCAGAGTCAATTATTGGATCACAGGCACGTGATTGCAATGATTGAGGGAGGACCTGTCCCGGTAGGACAGTCTTACTCGAGATGATAGTATGCTATCTGGTTTATCTTTATCATCGTGTACTGCTTTAGGTGAACTTACGAGTCGCTATTACACGTTGATAGAGCCCCTAGGATTCTTGCTTGACTACCAGCAGTATGAGGGCGATCATATACGTGAGAGCTAGAGTCTATAAGCACATCCTTAAAAGGTCCCTAGTCGTAGGAGTTTCGAGACAGGGCATCGATACTCCGGAGTAGACTAGTGTATACAATCGAGACCCTGACGAGGGGCGGTGGCTGGTCTCACAAGCCACTGGTGTCAGTTGGTTCACCTAAGATGTATACAGGTGCTCATTGGGTTATGAGTACACCGGACAGGACTCGCCGGGAACCTGCTAGTTGGGATTATACCTGATGTCAGATAGCAGTTCCCTGGTGACATGTGTACAGGTTAGTTCATCGACCTGAGATCGTCATTTGTCTCGTGTGAGTTCCCACTGTGCTTTGATTACTACCCTACCACGGCTCAAAGGAGTCATGCAAACAGGTTTTAGTTGGGTACAGTCCCGAGCCACATGGAGGCAGTGAGCGGATCTGCAGGGGTTCGTCTCTCCCGGTATTGGGGGTGAGATGGCGCTGTGTCTAGGAGAGCCAGTACACGAAAAGTCCTTGGCCAAGGCAGGAGATTTACTGGTAGGTATTCCAGTAGTATCTCAGGATGTTCTGGGCTGCACTCCGACACGACTTGTACCGCTATTGGAGGTCTGACTTTTACCAACCCCCTAGGCCCGCCATGCGATGCTCATAGACGAACGGACCGGACTGTAGTATTCCTCGTTTTATACGTGGATGACATTCTCTTAATAGGAAATGACATTCCCATGCTACAATCTGTCAAGGGGTTCTTGTCACACAGGTTCTCCATGAAAGACCTGGGTGATGCCTCCTACATCCTGGGGATCCGGATCCATCGTGATAGATCCAAGAGGATATTAGGACTTTCACAGTCCAGGTACATCGACACCATACTGAAGAGATTCAATATGGAAGATTCCAAGCGCGGTAACCTACCGGCTTGTCACGGGATCACCCTCTCTAAAGAGATGTCTCCCAAGACTGATTTGGAAAGGGATCGCATGTCTATTATACCCTACGCTTCTGCGGTAGGCTCTATAATGTATGCGATGTTGTGTACCAGACCGGATGTAGCTTATGCACTGAGTGTGGTAAGCCGGTATCAGTCAAACCGTGGGGAGAAACACTGGATAGCGGTAAAGAACATTCTCAAGTACGTGAGAAGGACTAAGGAGATGTTCTTGGTGTATGGCGGAAAAGACCTCCAGATCGAGGCCTTTGCTGACTCTAGCTTCCAGAGTGACAAGGATGATTCCAAGTCCATGTCGGGTTTTGTCTTTACCCTCAATGGAGGGGCGGTGTGTTGGAAGAGTTCCAAACAGGAAACCGTTGCTGACTCGACTATGGAAGCGGAATACATCGCTGCATCTGATGCCGCAAAAGAAGCCGTCTTGATGAGGAAGTTCTTGAAAGAACTTCAGGTGGTTCCGTCCATTGTTGATCCAATACCTCTGTATTGCGACAAAAACAGGGCTATAGCTTTAGCGAAGGAACCCAGGTCCCATCAGAGATCCAGACACATCTTGAGGCGGTATCACCTGATCAGGGAGATCGTGGATCGCCAGGAGATCGAGGTTCGGAGGGTTGCTTCAGAAGATAACACTGCAGATCCATTCACCAAGGCCTTGCCCCAGACTCAGTTCGAGCGGCTGATCGAGATGATAGGTCTTCGATACGCCAGTACATGGCCTTAGTGCAAGTGGGAGATTGTTAGTGTATATGCCCTAGAGGCCATTACTGTATCATACTAGTTTGTATATTATTTAATGGAAGCTTGGGATATTCACCTTGTATATACAATCTTGCTCAAAATAGTAGTATGCTACCTGGTTTGTTTCTACTTCAATGTGTACTTGTGTTTATTTTAGTATATCACCTATACACATTAGTGGAGCCCTTAGGATCTTTGCTTGATTACCAGCGTTGTGATGGGAGTCACACTAGTGGGGGCTGGGTAATCTATAAGCACATCCTTATGCAAGTCCCTAGTCGCAGGACTATCGAGACAGGGCATCGATACTCCGGAGCAGACTAGCGCATGCGCTTCTCATCCCAGTGTGGGAGACGGTCTGTCCCACAGCCATTAGTACGTCGTACTGGAGATAGTATGCGGGTGATCATTAGGTTACGAGTACACTGGACAGGACTCGTCGGGAACTGACCGGTTGGTATTATACCTATCGTAAGTTATCAGTTCCCAGGTGACATGAGTACAGCTTAGTCCGCTGACTTGACACTGTCACTTCGCCTCGAGTGTCTTCCCACTGTATTTTGATTACTACCCTACCACGGCTCAAAGGAGTCGTGCTAACAGGTAGTAGTTGGGTGCAGTCCCGAAACACTTGGAGGCAGTGACGGTTAGACAGGATTCGTCTCTCCCGGTATTGGGGGTTGACATCGCGCTGTGTCTAGGAGAGCCATTACACGAGTAGTCCCTGGCCAGGGCAAGCGAGATTTACTGGTAGGCTTCCAGTGTTATCTCAGGGTGTATTGGGTTTCACTCCGACACGACTTGTACCGCTATTAGGGGACTGACGTTTACCGCCCCCTAGGCCCGCCATGCGATGTATCAGACGAACAGATCGGACTGTACGGAGATTGTCACATTCAGGCTCAGTAGGAGTTCAGATGGGTTTCACCTCGTCAGTCTTCTTGTCGGCATCTACCTGGGGACCGTTACGCACAGCTAGTGCCGCTTGCGGTCTGTGGTTAAACCCACTGCCACCGTAGTGTCGAGTCTTTAGAGTCCCACACAGAAAGCTATTCGCGTTTAGGCAAAAGAGTAGAGGTCGCATGGTTTTGCGACAGGTCGCATGGTTTTGCGACAGGGTCCAGTCACATCCGTGCACTTGTGCACGTACAGTGTCCGGACAGTTAACACTAGCGGGCTTTGGTTTAAGCCAGATCCTAGTGTACGTTTTGGGATTGGTTTTATCCAGTATGTATTCGTGTTCTTCGGAACGCGAATGCGGGTGTGTATGCACAGTTGACGGAGAGACAGAGGCAGAGGATTCTCATTAGGGTTGTTGACCGTTGACTGTTGACTATTGACTTTTTGCTCAACCCTAAAGAGAATATGATATGTAATTAACAATAATATTAATTAAGTATTGTGGTGACATGGTTGTTGAGGGGTTGACTTTGTTGACTTGTTGACTTTGTTGACCGGTTGACTAGGTTGGACTAGTTGACCATCATGATGACAATGGCTATCATTTCATGGCAAAGACTTTTTACTTGCTTGTTCTCTTGTGCAATATGAGTGCATGAAATGATATAGCCATTTTGACTTAAACCATTTACATAATACTTGATTACTATTTTTGTGATGATGGTTTTGGATTATGAGAGCCAAGTGAGAAAAGTCTTGCTCATTCTATCATTTTCATTCTCTCTCTTGTGTTCTTGAGCTCTCATCTTCTTCCTCTTGCTCTCCCTCTCTTTAGTCTATGGTTCACTTGTCTCATGTGTTGAGAACCAAGAACCATAGAGAAAATCCCAACACACTCTCCTCTACTCACTCTAGTTCACAAGGTTTAGCAAACCGAGTGAACTGGTTTCTTCAAAGTACGAAGAAGAAGCCAAAGGTAGAAGCTTTCAGGTGGATCGATCTTCGGCGCAAGGAGACGACGGGGTGAAGCCGATCCGGACAACCATCGAAGCTTGAAGACGAAGGAGTTCAAGAAAGAAAGGTATAACCCCCTAACCGAGTAGTTAACAACTCCTAGTTAGGTTGTTAGTTAGATGTTTAACCAAGATCCGATTTTGAGTCCATGTTACCGCCTCTAGAAAATTGTTTTTCACCAAATTCCGCATGCCCGAAAGTACCGGGAGAGGTAGCATGGACTTACAGTGGTATCAGAGCCTAGTTAAACTCTATCTAACATGTTAGCATAGTTGCTAGAAATTCGATCGGAGAAAAAGTCTCGAAATAAACCCGAATTTCAAAGTTGTTGTCGATTTTTAAAGTTCTGTAAAATTGATAAATTTCATCTTAAAAATCGGCTCAGGGTTTTTATTAAACACCCACGAAATTTGGTCCCACGAACCGATCAAAGCGCCGCGGAACCGCGGCGGGAGCACGCTCCCGCCGCGGTTCCGCGGCCGAGTTGACTCGGCCGAGGTCCAAATTTAGTGCAGTGTTTTTATGGGGTTGTTTTGGGATTTTTGGAATATGTATTTTCTGCCCAGATTTTCCAGAACGAAAATTTTGTGTTTGGGGCCTGAAAATCCGTATTTTTGATCGAACTTCTAAAGACTTAAGCTGACGGGTTTTTATCTATGATGTGATATTTGTATTGAACGTCTGCTAATCGCTATATGTCGATTAGTGGGGGTTATACAAATCTGTGATCTGTAATGTCATTGGAATGTGTATATGAATTCATTGGATTGTCGCGGGTGAATAGCCGGGGGTTGTGAGACGAGAGTTTTCTTTTCTTTCAATTCATGTAAATTTGTAAATTGATGTAATAATTATTTGTATGGCCGCACAACCGGGTCGGGGTTGTAGCCGTCATTGTATAATTTCTTTTTACTGTTTTTGCTCCTAGGATAGACCCATGGAGGGGGTGCACAAACTACCGGGTATGCCGAAGTGCCGAGTGGCCTACTCACGGAGTTGAGGGAGGTTGCTTCGCTTCGGGTACTTGGCGGGTAGTTTGCTGCACCCGTAGGGGTCTTGGGTGGGGTATTGGCTATTCACCGAGACCGTGTAATCTGCTTTTCGTTACAGGCTCGTATGAATTGCGGATTCCTAGTATATCCACACTACTACAAATAAGGGTTGCCCCTACGGATTTATCCGTAGGGGCAAACCACTGCCCCTACGGATATATACGTAGGGGCGAAAAAATACCCCGTAGGTGCAAAGGCCGCAGGTGCAAGTTGAGGCCCTGAACTTTCCCCTACGGGCAAATTTTTGCCCCTACGGATTTATGTGTAGGTCCTGTTGTCCCTACGGATTAAGCCGTAGGGTATAAGATTTTATATTATTTACGGTTTATTTTAATATATTACTTGGACCTACGGATATGTCCGTAGGGGCATGTACTACCCCCTACGGATATGTGCGTAGCTACGTGTCCGTAGGGGCACAATATCAGGATTCCTGATATTTGGCCCCTACGGATAACACCGTAGGGGAGTGGCAGAGGCCCCTATGGATATGTCCGTAGGGGCAATCCCAACCCCCTGGCACTGAGATCAGAGGGGAAATATCAGTTACTGCTGATATTTTGCCCCTGCGGATATATCCGCAGGGGCAACATATATACCTACGGATTAATCCGTAGGTACATATTGTCTGTATTTTTTTTAAAAAAATGGGCTGCTTGATTTTTTCCCGCCCTGTGCACAATAATATATACATCAATCAAATCATATATTGCAGTATTCATAATCACATCTCACGCATATATATAATATACAAAAGAAACACAAAAACTGAATATGATATAAATACAAACCAATATCAATATCGTTTCAAAATGTAGTACAATATGTATGATATAAATAAATACATGTTTCAAAAAATAAGAACCAAAATTCTACCCTAGCTCGGTCCAGCTCCACCTCTGAATAACGATAGAATAACGCGCGCCTGCTTCTCGGTCAATAAACTTTGCAATTCGTCGCGAGCGGGAGTCTGAGCGGCATGTGGAGCCGGCGATGTGTCTGCGCAGCCGCCGTCGAGGTAGTCGCTTGCGGAGCCGCGGCTGCGGGAGTCTGAGTGGGCGGTGGAGCTACAGGAGCTTTCTGCGGAACCGCAGCCGATGTAGTGGCATGTGGAGCCGCAGCCGAAGGAGATGCATGTGGAGGCTCGGCCGATCTACCCTGTCGCGTCTGGACATAACGTATGTAAGAAGCGTGTAAGAACTGTGTATTATTCGAATTCGTATCATTATTAAGTTATTTCGAAACCCTGTTTCGATATCTAGTTTGGAAAAGCGTTGTTTATTTTAATTACATATGTATGTATGATTAATCAAACTTAAGTCTAAAACCAAATAAGCTCAAGCTACGTACTAATTATGGATATGTTGATATGTATATAATATGAAATGATATTTTACTATAAAGTAGTATACATACCAGCATCTCCTTCAACTCCTGAACGCTGGCCCTCAAGCTATCATGTTCCTGATGGACATGCCGGTCACTGGAGACGGAGTAAGTAACCGCCGGGGTGGAGTCCAACCTCATATGGGCCCTGCTAGGGCCCAGTCCCCGGCCTCTCTCCCAACCTCCATGGTGCCCTCCGTGTGCGGCGTCCAGAACTGGGGTCAGCAGCCTCGGATCATTCTTTCCGGTAAAATCGATCCACGAGGCCTGGGCCTGCTCAACCACCCGCTCCTACACCCACATTAAGCAGTAAAGTATAAATATAAAATTTAAACTTGAACCTTCCAAAACTAAAATTTGAAATTTGGGTAGAAAAAATATTAACACTTACGCAGTACTCCTGGGTAGCGACGTCGGGATATCGAAGCTCGCCCGTGGCGGGATCTGTCGAGGTGCCGTGGACGGCAAGATATGCGGACAGCACGCTCGGTGTACCACCTGACGCCACGGTCCGAGATGTTTGCAATATTAGAAAGTAACTCTTAATATTAAAAATATTAGAGAATAACTCTTAATATTGCAGAATATTAGAGAATAACTCTTAATTTACCGATAACTCAATGGCTCGAGTAATGTTCCTCGAGCCACCTGTGTAAGTGGGGCAACCCCTCTTCGCCGACTTCCTGTTCTCCGTATTCTGAGCGGCCTGTTTCTGCACAACGCATTAACATTTAGTTTTCTAATTAAGAAACACAAAGAAATAAATTATATTATAAATAATGAATTAAATTTAAAATACGTACCCGTTTGCGTTGGGAGTCGAAATAAGCGCACAATAGAGGCCATGTCTCTACGTCGACTCTCGCAAACGCCGGAGTAGATAGGAGGGCCGCTCTCTCTGCCTCGGGGGTCGCCATCCATAGGGAGTAGCAGTCGGCCTTCAGCTCATTCCTGTTGTATCGGACCTTGGACTGCATGTTCTTCATCAGGCCATTGTACAGAGCATGAAGGTCGAGCACCCTTCCCGGGTGATCAAGGTCGGCTACAGGCTGAAAATCGTAATCCAACTGAAAATAAAAAAAAAACATTGTTATTAGATTGCAAGTGCTAATAATAAATATATTGGATAGATCAAATGAAAATATATATTAATACACACCCGAGCCTGATCAAAGAAGAGGGCGAATGAGCGCTGGTGCTGCTCGCCCCACTCAACGTGAAGTGGATAGTTCTTCACGATCCGGCTCTCGTCCCCCAAATACTGGACGAACCTCTCGGCATGAGGACCGGTATAGCGATAGTCTAGGGTAAAAAATAGGGGGAATGCTGCCTCCCCCCTAGCTCTATCAGGCCTCAGCCTATGGGACTGATTCGGGCCTCGAATCCCCCTCTGGGGATGGAGAGGCCCTGCGTCTGCACGAAATATCAAGATAATCAATAATAAGACAAAGTTGTTTTAAGAAATCAAGGTTAAACAAAAATTCAAGTGTGATATATACCTCCGGTGACTAGCGCACGAGCCTGGGCCCGAGCAGCAGCACGAGCGGGACGATAGTTCCTCCGGTGAGGAACCGGGGTCCCGGACCCGGACGCATCCCCTCCAACTATAAAATAAACATCGACGCTAAATTTCCATGAAGTTCATATTTATTCTATAGAGTATATGTAAAATGAATAAATATTTTAAATTTATTCATACTAACCTGCAGACGATGCGGAGGGTATGGAAGCGGCAGGAGTGGGCCCTGTGGAAGGTGTGGACGCACCACCTATAATTAGACAATTAAAAATAGATTATATAAGTAATTGCAAAAAGAATGTGTAGATCAATAATATAACGTTCTAAATCAATATGCATGCACTATAGGATATATAAACATACCCGCAGGTGCGGTGGTGTCACCACCTACAGCTAGACAATAATAAAAATTGCTAAGTAAGAGCAAAATGAATGTGTGTATTTATGATATAGCATTCTAAATCAATATACATACACTATATGATACATAAACATACCTGGAGGAGCGGGGGTGGCCTCTGTCCCAGATGTGGACGCATCACCAACAACTAGACAATCAAACATTGACAATATAAGTAATTTTGACATAAACATGCATGAATATCTGTAATATTACATTCAAAATGGATATACGTGCAGTATACCTGGAGGTGTGGCCAAATCAACACGGAAGGAGGCATCCGAAGGGGTCTCCGATCTGGGTGCAAGACCGGCCCTCTGAAGCTCCATACGGAGCTCTCCGGGCGGCAGAACCGCTCTGCCTCTGCCTCTGCCTCTGCCTCTGCCGAGGCTGGAGCTCCTGCCGCCCCTCGCTGCTCCCGACATCGTCATCAAATCAAGATAAACGGTTCGTGGACGCATTAGACAATCATTAAAAGTATCGACTATATATGATCTAGAGCGTAAAATGTGAAGTAATAATATAACATTACTGATAACCTTTTTCGTTTCGTGGGCGCATCATACATATCTACTTAGATTTCATCGTCGATGTCATTTCTAACCCACGTAACTTCATGATCGGTCGAAGACAACCTGTCCTTCGAAACAGACGGTCGGAGCACTTTAAGCCTTCTCTCTTCTTCGTCCTCATCGCTGTCCTCGTATTCTGGGACATCGTAGACTTCTCTAGGTTTCCATCGGCATACAACACTCCACCCCGCATGCTTCAAACACTGTGAGTAGTATACTTGGAACGCTTGGTTCGGAAAGATAAACGGATCGTCCTGACCGTAAAATCGAAGTGTGTTCACACTGGTCAATCCATATTCATCTTTCCAAGTCCCAAGACTGCTTCTCCACCTGTCCGTATCGGTTCGCGGATCGTACCAAGTACACTGGAATATATAAAAGGGGTCTGATCGTCCGGGATAGTGGATGCCGAGTATACAATTTAAGTACCCATAGTAAATCACACTGTCCGATCCTACCGTCGCAATCCCACTATTCTGAGTGGTTCTAGATGTTTCTATGTCCTTAACTTCGAATTTGTATCCAAGGACACCAAATCCTTTGTAATATGCAACCTCCATACTAGGAAATTGAGCTAAACATCTTGAATCACTCTCAAATGATGCAGACAAGTTCAGATCGTGGATCTAACAAAATAAATTTTACGACAAAATACATAACGAAACAAGTTTAGATTAAAACTGATAGCAATAAAATGTTATTCGAATAACTTACATGAGCTGTGACCCAATCACAAAAATTATCCTGATGGTATTTTTCCAAACGTTCTTCGTTCCAATCAGGATGCCCCTCACGTACCTCGTTAAAATGAGTTCTGTTTTTGACAAGTAATTGTGACATTAATATTATGTCATTTCATACAAACACAAACACAGATATAACAATTAATCCAAAAGAACTTACTCTCTAATTTGTTCAAGATATGCGCAATTAAGCAAGATAAACCGGTATATCTTGTTGATAAACATAGTGTCTACCCTCTTATACTCGGCTTTACCATATGGCCCGTCTTGAATTCTTCGTGGTCGGTTAAGCCTTGTCTCAATGTTCTCGTCCAGATAGCGGGAACAAAATGTGGTTGCTTCATCAAGAAGATAACCTTGCATGATAGAACCCTCTGGTCGATTTTTATTGCGTATATACTTCTTAAGAGTGTAGAGGTAGCTAATGAGAATATGTTGAATAAATAAATACGGGTATACATGACAACAATAAATTTATAAATTGAGCGAAACGAAAAATTACACGTACCTCTCGACGGGATACATCCATCGATATTGTACTAGTCCGGCTAACTTCGCCTCAGTTGCAAGATGAACCGTCAAGTGTATTATGATATCGAAAAATGACGGTGGGAAAATACGCTCAAACTTGCAAAGTATCAACGCAATAGAATTTTCTAATTTATCCAGCGTCGCAACCTCCAGTGTTTTAGCACACAACTCCCTGAAAAAACAACATAGGTCGTTGATTACTAGACCAACCGAGTCGGGGAGAGAAGTCCTGAGGCTAATGGAAGAAGGTGCTCCACGATAACATGGTGATCATGACTTTTCAGCCCATCGATCTTGCCCTTCACAATTTTTATTTTCTTACTGAATGATCCTGAGAAACCTGTGGGCACTTTCAAATCATGCAACACCTGCAGGAATCTTTTCTTCTCCGGTTGTGACATATGATAAGCGGCATTAGGAAGTACAAACTTGCCCGGTTTACCCGCTACCGGTCTAGGGTGCAATTCACATCTTATTCCCCACTCTTGTAGATCCATCCGAGCATTCATGTTGTCTTTCGATTTCCCATCTTTACACAGAAGCAAGTTAAGTATGTGCTCTGATACTCCCTTCTCTATATGCATGACGTCCAGACAATGACGCACTGAATTTGTAGACCAGTACGGAAGCTCGAAGAAAACGCTTAGCTTGTTCCAATATTGTGGTTTGACCTGTTTCGTCGGATCCATCCCGAAGGTCACGTTATTGTAACCATCCCATTTAGCAGTCACGTCCTCTCCGGATAATGGGGATGGAGCTCCAAGAAGCTCCTGATAACCATCAAAGTGAACCGTGTCTAACCTGTAGGGATGGTCTGGAGGCAGAAAACGTCGATGGCCGCAATAACAAACCTTCCTGCTAAAATTCAAAAATTTTGATGTTGTGTGTTCATGGCAATGAGGACATGCTTTGTGACTATGTACAAACCAACCTGATAGCATTCCATACGCAGGAAAGTCATTAATTGTCCACATTAAAGCCGTACGCAGTATGAAGGTTGTATTTGTGTTTGAATCATATGTCTCTACACCATCAATGAACAAAGTTTTTAGCTCCTCGATCAGAGGTCGGAGATAGACGTCGATATTGTTTCTCGGTGAGTTTGGTCCGTCTATAAGAAGAGGCATCATAAAGTATGATTGGTTTATAGCCAACCAAGGCGACAGATTATAAATTATCATTACAACGGGCCATGTACTGTGACTTCCAGCCATATAGTTGAATGGGCAAAAGCCATCGGTAGCCAGTCCGAGCCGGACATTGCGAGGATCGCTACTGAATATTGCGTGCCTCCTATCAAAATCCTTCCATGCCGGTGAATCTCTTAGATGGCTCATTTTTCCATTTTCTCTTAGAGGAGCACGGTGATGCCAAATCATTGCCTCGGCTGTTTTCTTGCACCTGAATAGCCTCTGTAGCCTCTGTGTTATGGGAAAATATCGTGCTATCTTCACAGGTATATCAGGCTTCTTATCAGAATCTTTCGGCTTATACCTGGCCTCTCCGCATGTTGGACACTCTTTCAAATCTGAATTCTCTTTCCGGTACAATACGCAATTTTTAGGACATGCTTGAATCTTCTCGAACTTTAGACCCAAATCAGACATCATTTTCTGGGTTTCGTACCAGCTTTCGGGCACATTATTTCCCGGAGGTATAGAATCTTTCAAGAACGAAAGAAGCATTGTGAATGACTTGTTGCTCCATCCATTTAGGCACTTAATTTGGAAAAGTTGGACGAACCATAAGAGGGTGGAATACTTCGCATTCTCATAAATTGGTTTCCTAGCATCATTCATGAAATTTTCATATTTATCCGCACGCGGTCCTTGACCGGAAGGAATGTCATCTTCGGTACGAATAGATTCACCTAGGGCAGCCTCTACCATATCCTCCATTTCTTCTGATGGAAATAAATTTTCGTCTCCTGCCGTATTACCGAATTCTTCTTCTTCTCCTGCCGCATTATCGTGTTCTCCTTCTTCTTCTACCGCAGTACTGCATTCTTCTCCTTCCCCGTGATATTTCCAAGTTGAATAAAGTCTAGTAAACCCATGTTTTACAATATGAAGCTCTGCCAATTCTACCTTCTGCCAGTACTTATTGCCACATCTATTGCACGGACAGAGAATCTTCTCTATTATGCTCTTATTATGTGCTCGTGCAAATTCAAGGAAAGCAGCAACTCCTGCGACAAACTTAGGTTGCATACGTTGTTTCCAATCCACATACATCCAGTCCTTAACTCTGACGTACTCATGGGCCATGTTAGACTGAATAACATATAAATTGTAGGTTATGCTGACTATATTGAGAAATATAAGAACGGGATAGTTACTGACAAAGGAGAAAATCCGTGTATATGCTTTGTGTGTGCGTTTGTCGTTGAAAAGAATAAATTATCGCACGTTATGTTAACCGATAGACGGGGACTAAGTGGCGCTTTTAGTTTCATATATGAGTATCGATGGGAATATGAAGGTTTCATATTATCATATATTGGTTTTAACCCGAACATCTCGAATCGCTCTCTAATTATGCGTTTGTATGTATGTGTTCCGGCTGTCGGGGGTAGGCTTCTATCCCATTAAGAATGTATAGAGCGAACGCCCATCACTTGTGCTTTCAACCGTTTCGAGTAAATTTCGGCAGCACCTCCCCGCTGTTCTCCGAGTACACTGTAATAGAATAGATAGTCATTTCAAAGCTGTGAAACAACGTTGAAATGAACATCTAATCTATCTTTGTACACGGAGAACCAGCGGAAAGGTACCGACAAAATATCTCGAAACGGATGAAAACACAAGTGAATGAAGGCGTTTGCTTTATACATTCTTAACTTGTCCACACGGGACAAATCTATGGGTTACCATACGATTGAATTTTCTCGTCGCGTAGACTATACAACGGTTGTTAGTATCGAGCTATACTGTCCGATATTTAACAACCTTCGTATGGTTCTAGGTCACGACGAGCATCGCACGTATGTTAACCGATAGACGGGGACTAAGTGGCGCTTTTAGTTTCATATATGGGTATCGATGGGAATATGAAGGTTTCATATTATCATATATTGGTTTTAACCCGAACATCTCGAATCGCTCTCTAATTATGCGTTTGTATGTATGTGTTCCGGCTGTCGGGGGTAGGCTTCTATCCCATTAAGAATGTATAGAGCGAACGCCCATCACTTGTGCTTTCAACCGTTTCGAGTAAATTTCGGCAGCACCTCCCCGCTGTTCTCCGAGTACACTGTAATAGAATAGATAATCATTTCAAAGCTGTGAAACAACGTTGAAATGAATATCTAATCTATCTTTGTACACGGAGAACCAGCGGAAAGGTACCGACGAAATATCTCGAAACGGATGAAAACACAAGTGAATGAAGGGGTTTGCTTTATACATTCTTAACTTGTCCACACGGGACAAATCTATGGGTTACCATACGATTGAATTTTCTCGTCGCGTAGACTATACGACGGTTGTTAATATCGAGCTATATTGTCCGATATTTAACAACCTTCGTATGGTTCTAGGTCACGACGAGCATCGCACGTATGTTAACCGATAGACGGGGACTAAGTGGCGCTTTTAGTTTCATATATGGGTATCGATGGGAATATGAAGGTTTCATATTATCATCGAGTATCATATATTGGTTTTAACCTGAATATCTCGAGTCGCTCTCTAATTATGCGTTTGTTGTGCATTCGTGTTGTATGTGTAACATGATTTTAAACCATTGAGATCAAGATTGATAGAACTGATCATCCTACATTGCAATAGCATTCATCAACCAAAAACTATTATTGCAATGGTATACATCTATAACAATCAACAATTAAAACTACAAATATAGGATACTGATATCATAAAGCGTTATGAGACACGCCATCTGCCATGTGTCGTGATCATGGAAATCGCTAATATTAGCATCATCAAGATTAGATTATGGTTTTGAAGCAAGTTATTGAGCATCTTGGATTGATTGTCAAGTGTTGATTTTTATTTCAACACTTGACAGAATGAAAATCATAAATACAGTTGCAAAATGTGTTCCTCAGCCCCATAAAGTGGATCTTAGCAATCCAGACAAGACCATCATTGTTCAAATTGCCAAGGTAGACATAATCTCAGCAGTTATTTACGATTGCTAGCTTGTATTGCTTGTTGCTATTCTTTTTTTTCCTTGCCCTTTCTTTCTTTCTTTTTTTTGGGGGGGGGGGTTGTGTTTGAAAGGTTTTAACCAACTCACTGCTATTTCTAGGCAATGCAGGAATATAACTAGTTTTATCCCCCAAAAGAAAGAGCTTCAGGCTTCATCCGTCAAGCGATGTGTATAATTATAGGATTTTCTTGCTAGCGGTTCATTTACAACTATTCTTTAGTCTATATGCCTTGCATCTGCTACTAGATATTACATCTTGCATCAACACCCCGCATCTTAAAATCAAAATCGATTATTTTTTTCTTGAGCTTTTTCTGATTTTCTACCATCTGTGTCGAGTAAATTATGATTACCTGAAATTTCAGATGGTATTGTGGTACTAGGATGAACCCCAGCCCCACCGTAACCCTAACCCCAGCCCTACCGTAACCCTAACCCCAGCCCCACCCCAGCAGCAGCCGAACCCCAACCCTAACCCTACCCCGACCCCGACCCCGACCCCGACCGCCATTGCCACCGCGACCCCTGCCTAACCCCAACTCGCGCGCGCAACCCAGACCCAGCCATGAACCCTAAGCCCAAAATAATCCAAACATGCTTTAATTTACCTCGAGATTTATACCTGAACGGCTGCTGGTGGGCTGGAGCGACGACGGTGGCGATTTGGCGATGAAACCGGCGGTGGCGACGACGGTGGCGACGGTAGCAACGACGGCGACGACGGTGGCGACGATTTGGGCTTTTTTCTCATGCGCGATTGAGAGAGAGAGAGAAAGTGAGCGTAGGCGATCGATTTGGGCTTATGTTAAAAGGATATTTACTTGCCCCTACGGACATACCCGTAGGTCTTTTGTTTGCGCCTCCGTAGGGGCAAACACCAAATTAAGAATTAATATTTTTATTCTTGGACGTCTGTGCCCGTAGGGGCAACCTTTTAGCCCTACGGATTAATCCGTAGGGCCAAGTTAAATCTGTCCTTACGGATTCCAATATCCGTAGGGGCAACCCCCTATTTTACTAGTGCCAATGTGTTCATCTGTGATCTGAAATAGCTATCATTGCAATATATCTATATATGATATTATTCAGGCGTTGCTTATGTTTTACAGCCGCGCTAGCCCAGCCCCCGCTCTGTCGTTAGTTAAGTAACCTAACAGGTAATGACGCGGCCCCGTGGCGAATGCGAATGGCATAAGCGTACGTCATATTTTGGTTGTTTTCTGCAATGGTAGGATTAAATGATGGGACGCATTAAAAGAACTAATGAAAGAATATCACGCATTAAAAGAACTAATGCAAGAAAAATAAACCAAGTAAAAGTCGTTGGAACACTTTCGAAAAACCACTCGGTTCTTTTCAAAACTAACTTTTAAATGCGGAGCTTGAGCCACTCCTTTTAAAAGCTATCTCGTTCCATCGATTATATCAAGTTCACTACGTTCACGGTTTAGCCAAAACCATTCGTAGCCCTCCGTCGTTTTACATGGATGGTCAATAGTATTCAAGCTATGTTTGTTGGCCAAAGTCAAGGCATAGTGATTGGTAGCTATTGGGTATTCATGTGCAGCATAGATAGATGCGTTAGTTTGGAACAGTCGTACTGCCTTGTTGGTCAAAGTCAAGGGTAGGTGAGGGTGGATTCAAATTAACCTGGAGAACGACGGGTAGAACTTGACATGTGACTTATGATTTGTTGGCCAAAGTCAAGGTCATAAGAGCATGGGGCAAAAAAAAAATCCACATCGGGAGTTTCAAAAGAACTGAAACTTGCTAGTGTTGCATACCATTTGGAGTGTGATGATTCTGGTAGGAGTCCTTCAGTTTCGTCACGCAATGATATTTGGATCCCGATCCTACTGTGAGTATATGCTGCTCCTCGGGAAATTTCTCACTTAACGATCAATGCTATAAACCAAGTAGGTGTCTAGAAAGTTGTTAGCGGGGCTACGCCCCCAGGGAAAAGAGGTTATTTAATTAAGGAACTTCGCGAAAGCGTTGGAAAACCTCCCTCGAAGTACCAACACTGGCCTGGCTGAACGGTTAAGCAAGTATTGTACGGTGAGATTGATCCTGACTAATTCTTCCTTTTTGGTTTGAGGAGGGATTCGAGAAACAGTGGAAGCCGTCCTGTTTAGACAAACTAAAAACCATTCTAAAATTGCAAGAGCATCATGCTGAGTATTTCTTCTCTCTCCTAATTGCAGCGACCAATCGACATGACTGGACTTAAGTTACTTCTAGATAAAAACATACTAACAGGGCCAAACTACAAAGATTGGCTCAGGAATTTCAAGATGGCAATCACTTACGACAAGCTGGGGTATCTTCTTACCACCAAAGCTCCCCCTGTCCCAGGTCCCAAAACCAGCGTCGCGGATAAGGAAATCCGTAAGACCTGGGAAATCGATTGCGCGAAGGCCAAGTGCCTTGTGCTTGCCTCTATGGACAATGAACATCAGAGGAGGCACGAGAATATGGACTTCGAATCCATATTTCTCCATACAAAAGAACTGTATGGAGAGCAGTCTCGTATCGCAAGATACGAAGTGTCGAAGAAGTTATTTTCGGCAAGGTTGGCCGTCGGATCATCGGTAGCGGAACACGTGCTTAAGATGATTGGCTACATAGAAGAGCTCGCGGACCTTGGAACCACGTTGGAGAATGAGCTCTATACGGACTTGATTCTCCAGTCCCTTCCTTCCACTTACGCCCAGTTTATCCTGAACTTCAACTTACAAGAAAAAGAAGTTGAACTTTCAGAACTCCTCAACATACTGAGGAGCGCAGAGGGCACCCTACAGAAAGGTAGGGAAACATCCACTTTGTTAGTAGGAGGATCTTCTTCTTCTAGGTCCAAGGCGAAAGCCAAGGGAAAGAAGAAGAAAGCCCCCGCCAAACCAAGGGGCGGTGTTAGTAAAGTGGATACGAAGGGAAAGGCAAAAGCAACAAAGAAAGTGGGAAATCTTGTGGATAAGGAAGAATGCTTCTATTGTCATAAGAAGGGACACTGGAAGAATGATTGCAGGGCTTGGAAAGCCAGGACACAGGAATTGAAGCAGGTTGCAGCTTCAGCTTCAGGTGTGTATGTTATTGAGAACTGTCTTTCAATAAACTCTACATCCTGGGTATTGGATACCGGATCAGGATCTCATATCTGTAATTCTTTGCAGGAGTTGAGAAACCGTAGGGTTTTGAAGGCAGGTGACATGACCCTCAAAGTTGCAAACGGAGCTAGCATGGATGCTAAGGCCGTGGGGGACTATCACCTGGGGTTGTCAGATGGACACGTTTTGGTTTTGCGTAATTGCTATTTTGTACCCAACGCAACTTGTAATATCATTTCTGTATCTTTGACTTCTAAAGAAGGTTATGAATTTGCGTTTGTAAGTAATGTTGTAAACATTCACCTTAATCAAGTTTTGATTGGGTCAGGTACATTAAGCAATGGTGTATACGTATTAAACCAACCACAGATTTTCAATGTCCAGAATACACACAAAAAAAAGTCTCCGAAAATCAATCAGACTTTCTTGTGGCATTGTAGACTAGGTCACATCAATGAGAGAAGGTTGACGAAGTTACATACAGAAGAATATTTGAATCCATTCGAATATCAATCGTATGCCACTTGTCAATCCTGTCTCAAAGGAAAGATGACAAAGACTCCGTTCACTGGACACGGAGTAAGGGCGAGCGAGCTCTTGGGACTCGTACACAGCGACGTGTGCGATCCAATGTCTACACATGCGCGAAGCGGTTATTCTTACTTCATTACTTTCACGGATGACTTTTCAAGGTACGGTTATGTCTTCTTAATGAAACATAAGTCCGAAGCCTTTGGAAAATTCCAGGAATATAAGAATGAAGTAGAAAAACAAACCGGCAAAAGTATCAAGATTCTAAGATCGGATCGAGGTGGAGAATACTTGAGTGTCGAGTTCCTGGACTATTTAAAAGAGAACGGAATTCTCTCTCAGCTTACTCCTCCATACACTCCGCAACATAACGGTGTATCGGAGAGACGGAACCGAACCCTATTGGATATGGTACGGTCCATGATGAGTAACGCTGAGTTACCGCGATCATTCTGGAGGTATGCGCTAGAATCAGCTGCATACCTTTTGAACCGAGTTCCAACTAAGACCATGCCCACTACACCATATGAGATGTGGTGTGGGAAGAGACCCTATCTTAAGCACATTAAGACATGGGGATGTCCAGCTTTTGTTAAAAAGCAGCATGCGGACAAGCTCGAGGCACGCTCAGTACAGTGCAAGTTCGTGGGATATCCAAAGAACTCCAAGGGATATTTCTTCTACTGCGAAGAGGAACAAAAGGTTTTTGTTTCTCGTCATGCCTACTTCTTGGAAACTGAGTTTTTGGAAACCCAGATAAGTGGGAGCACAGTAGAACTGGAAGAAATTTCAGAACCACGAGCTATTACTGAAAGCTTAGTGGAAGCAGAGGGTTCAAAAGAACAGGACATTCCTACGCCGCTCCGCAGGAGTAGTAGGCAGTCTCATCCACCCGAGAGATACTACGGTTTTCTTATAGACGGGGATAGAGAGGATTGCATCATAGATTATGATGAGCCTACTAGCTTCCAGCAGGCCGTTCAGAGCGTTGACTCGGTAAAATGGCTGGATGCAATGCGGACCGAAATGGAGTCCATGTACACCAACAAGGTATGGACGTTGGACATTGCTCCAAACGGGGTAAAACCCATAGGATGCAAGTGGATCTTCAAAAGGAAGATTGGTGTAGATGGACAGGTTGAGACCTATAAAGATAGACTTGTTGCAAAGGGTTTCCGTCAAAGACCTGGCTTGGACTATGACGAAACCTTTTCTCCAGTGGCTATGCTGAAATCCATTCGGATCCTTCTTGCCATTGCTGCCTTCCACGATTATGAGATCTGGCAAATGGATGTAAAGACCGCTTTTCTAAATGGAAATTTAGAGGAGTGTGTCTATATGGACCAACCAGAGGGTTTCATTCAGAGTGGGAGCAGCGGAAAGGTGTGCAAGTTGCTTAAGTCCATCTATGGACTAAAGCAGGCATCGCGGAGTTGGAACATCTGTTTTGATGAGACGGTCAAGGAATTTGGCTTTATCAAAAATCTAGATGAACCATGCATCTATAGTAGTTTTGTAGCGAGAACTGTAGTATTCTTCGTTTTATACGTGGATGACATTCTCTTAATAGGAAATGACATTCCTATGCTACAATCTGTCAAGGGGTTCTTGTCACACAGGTTCTCCATGAAAGACCTGGGTGATGCCTCCTACATCCTAGGGATCCGGATCAATCGTGATAGATCCAAGAGGATATTAGGACTTTCACAGTCCACGTACATCGACACCATACTGAAGAGATTCAGTTTGGAAGATTCCAAGCGCGGTAACCTACCGGCTTGTCACGGGATCACCCTCTCTAAAGAGATGTCTCCCAAGACTGATTTGGAGAGGGATCGCATGTCTATTATACCCTACGCTTTTGCGGTAGGCTCTGTAATGTATGCGATGTAGTGTACCAGACCTGATGTAGCTTATGCACTGAGTGTGGTAAGCCGGTATCAGTCAAACCCTGGGGAGAAACACTGGATAGCGGTAAAGAACATTCCCAAGTACCTGAGAAGGACTAAGGAGATGTTCTTGGTGTATGGCGGAAAAGACCTCCAGATCGAGGCCTTTGCTGACTCCAGCTTCCAGAGTGACAAGGATGATTCCAAGTCCATGTCGGGTTTTGTCTTTACCCTCAATGGAGGGGCGGTGTGTTGGAAGAGTTCCAAACAGGAAACCGTTGCTGACTCGACTATGGAAGCGGAATGCATCGCTGCATCTGATGCCGCAAAAGAAGCCGTCTGGATGAGGAAGTTCTTGAAACAACTTTAGGTGGTTCCGTCCATTGTTGATCCAATACCTCTGTATTGCGACAACAACGGGGCTATAGCTTTAGCGAAGGAACCCAGGTCCCATCAGAGATCCAGACACATCTTGAGGCGGTATCACCTGATCAGGGAGATCGTGGATCGCCAGGAGATCGAGGTTCGGAGGGTTGCTTCAGAAGATAACACTGCAGATCCATTCACCAAGGCCTTGCCCCAGACTCAATTCGAGCGGCTGATCGAGATGATAGGTCTTCGATACGCCAGTACATGGCCTTAGTGCAAGTGGGAGATTGTTAGTGTATATGCCCTAGAGGCCATTACTGTATCATACTAGTTTGTATATTACTTGATGGAAGCTTGGGATATTCACCTTGTATATACAATCTTGCTCAAAATAGTTGTATGCTACTTGGTTTGTTTCTACTTCAATGTGTACTTGTGTTTATTTTAGTATATCACCTATACACATTAGTGGAGCCCTTAGGATCTTTGCTTGATTACCAGCGTTGTGATGGCAGTCACACTAGTGGGGGCTGGGTAATCTATAAGCACATCCTTATGCAGGTCCCTAATCGCAGGACTATCGAGACAGGGCATCGATACTCCGGAGTAGACTAGCGCATGCGCTTCTTATCCCAGTGTGGGAGACGGTCTGTCCCACAGCCGTTAGTACGTCGTACTGGAGATTGTAGGGTTCCTAGGCACTCTCAAGAGGTCTCACAAGGCATCAACCATGCCAATTTCAAAAATTACGGTGCCGAGAAACCCTAGACTAGATCGTTGGCTAGAATTCTAGGCGAAAAGTATAATCTAGTTAACACTTAACTAAGGGAATACGGAAATACAACCTTTGTAATCCGGTGCACCACCTCCATAGCTCCGCAACGAAGTCCCCTCGCTGTCCAAATGAGTTCCCGGGCTCTAGCGTCGGCTTCGTCGGAGAAATGGCGAGCTAGGTCGTCGATGTCCATGCCGAAGATGATCTACGTCGAGGAATCGCAAGATCAAGCTCTCACTTCACCAAGTCATGAAACTTGTGAAGAAAACACACTCTACTACTTGGCAAGAGGTAGAGGATGAAGAAATAGGAAGTGGGTAGACTTTAGAATTGGATTTCTCACTTGTTTCATCAATCCACCATTGATGAAGAAAAGCTTCTTCATGTGAAGAAGAAGAAGAAGATGAAGATAATATTATCATAAAAATTTTTAGAATAAGAAATAATATGATACTTATCATAATTTTAACCAAAGTTAGGTGTAGAGAATAGACCATGGTTAGAGTCAATGGTTAGGTTTAGGAAAAGAACAAGAATGGTTAAGCTTTCAACACTTCAAGAAGTTTCCACAAAACAACAAAATAAGACACCATCCTTTTTAATTTCCATAATGAATAAATAAACAAATAAATAAATAAGAAATTTAAACACAACCCTAACCATTCACTTAACCAAGGTTTAAACTAAACATACACCTAAACAATCATGTATCATCAAACATGATACGAACAAATGCACAAAAGTATATCACATATACAATGTGCACATCAAGTGAGAAAATCCATTTAAAGTGAACCAATACTAGTTAATGCAAAGTAATATATCAAATATATAATTACACATTAAATCATTAAATCAACACTTGATTTAACGACCCGGTCATATCGCATATAACCGACTAGTATACAATGTATCGACTTATCGAATCAATACTTGATTCGATAACTAGGTTATATCGCATACAACCATTCGATACATTCATCGCGAGAATAGAATACGGTATCACATACACGCATTATTCTCGGTCCCGCACATATCTCATATGCGCTCCTATTTCGTTTCGCTTGAGCCAGGAAACCTCTGTGTAGGACTCTAAAGACTCGTCAATACGCCGGCAGCAGGTGATGATCACATCAAACACCCACAAGCCGCAAGCGGTCTGCTAAACGTAACGGCCACCCGGGTATTGAGCGATCTGAAAATCGACGAGCTAGCCCGCTCACACTCCAGTGAATCCAACCAGTAACACTACCGTACAGTACGGTCTGATCGTCTGATATGTCGCATATCTTGCCTAGGGGTGGTAAACGTCAGACCCCAATAGCTCGATAAGTCGTGTCGATATGAGGTCTATAACAATTCGAGATACTACTGGTAACACTTACCAGTAAATCTCAGCAACCCTGGCCAGGGATTTCCTGTTATAGCCAATCGAACACAGCGCAACATCAACTCCGTATACCGGGAGAGACGAATCCCCTCCTATCGCTCATTGCCTCCATGTGATTCGGGACTGTACCCAAAAACCACCGTTTTGCATGCCCTCTTGGACGTGGTAAGATGGAAATCAAAGCACAATGGGAACCACACAAGACTCTATGACGATCTCGGGTCAACAGACTACTCTGTACCAGTGTCACCAGAGAACTGCCATCTGACGTGAGGTATAATACCATCTGGGAGTTCTCGGCGAGTCCGTCCAGTGTACCCAGTCTCTACTGAGCACCCGTATATCATCTCTGATGTCAAACACCAATGGATATGGGATCATCCATCGCCCATCTGTATGGGTCGAGAAGGTATACGCTAGTCTACTCTGGTATATCGATGCCCCGTCTCGATACACCCTCGACTAGGGACTTTGAAGGATGTACTTATGGACTACCTGTCCCCACTAGTATGATCTGCATCATAGTCCAGGTAGTCAAGTACTCATCCTAAGGGCTTTACCAACATGTAACAGAGAGACTATCAGTGTACACGTTAAGGTAAAGATCAACCAGATAGCATACTATCATGTCGAGCAAGAAAGTCCTCCCTATATATGTCCCAGCATCCACTACAATATACATCCTATGTACAGTAATGGCCTCTAGGGCATACATATAACTAACAATCTCCCACTTGCACTAGGGCCATCTGTAGCAGTGGTTGCAGTATCTCATACTCAACCATCCCATGAAAGTCTCTCTCTGGGAAAAGGCCTTTGTGAGCGGATCCGCCCGTGTTGTCCTCTGTGTCTACTCTCCTCACCTCGATCACCTTGGAGATCAATCATCTCCATGATCAGGCGATACTGCCTTAGAATATGTCTGGATCACTGATGGGACAGACGTTCCTTGGCATAAGCCACAACTCCATTGTCACACAATGGTAGGAACTAAGTTCATCTCATGAACCAATATACACCCAGACTGCCTCTTTGGTAGCATCTTAAGTAGCGATGTATCCAGCCTTTATCGTCTAGTATGCCACGGTATCTAGCTTGGAACTCTTCCATCATACCGTCCCTTTACTGAGGTTAAAGACAATGCCTGCGACTGACATTCAGTCGTCCTTATCACCTTGGAACCCTTCCAGTGATTCTCCCTAGGATCAGTTGATACCATCTCACTACAACTAGTGAGTATTCTAACATCCAATTAGATCTATCTCATATATGCAAATCCAGGATTTAGGAGGTATCACTTTGATCTTTTATGGAGAATCATTGTGATAAGCGGAGATTGGCCAAGCGTAGCATAGGAAACTCCTTCCCTATCAAGAGTATGTTATCCACGTACTCTACGAGGATCACCACCATACTCCCTACTACCTTTTTGTATATACAAGGTTCATCTACCATTTTGATGATGTCAAACTCTTTGACTACTTCATCAAAATAGATGTTCCAACTCCGCGATGCCTGCTTTAATCCTATAAAGCATCTTGTACACGTTTCCGCTGCTCCCACTGTCTACGAAGCCTTCTGGCTGTGTACTTATAGACGCACTCTTCTAAAACATCATTTAGAAAAGCAGTCATGACACCCAACCACCAGATATCGTAGTCATGGTATGTAGCCGTGACAAGTAGGTCTGGATGGACTTAAGCATAGCTACTTGAAAAGGTTTCATCATTATCCACACCTGGTCAATGATGCAAACTTTTAACAAGTCCAGCTTTGAAAGTCTCAACTTTTCCATCTACACCAAGTAATCATCTCAAGATATACTTGCTCCTGATGGAGATTTAACCCTTCAGATATAGCAACCAAAGTCCATACTTTGTTGGTGTATAAGGATTCCATCTCAGATCGCTAAGCATCCAGCCATTCTTACAGAGTCTTACTCCTGATAGCCAGATCGAAGCTAGTTGGGTCATCATCTCATGATGCAATCCTTGCTTCCACTGTCATAGAGAAACCGAAGTATCTCTCAGGCGGGTAAGGAACCCTACTAGATCGGCAGAGAGGCTGAGGTTCATTGGAATCTACTGAATCCTTTGGCTCTATCAAATCATCTGCAGTGGTTTGTATAGCTGGAACCTTTCCAGTTCTACATTACAGACCTTGCCTCGAGCTTGTCCGGATTTTGCTTTTAAACATAGGCCGGACAACCCCAAATCTTAACTAGCTTAAGACATGGGCTCTTCCCTTTCCATATCACATATGAAATGGTAGGCAACTGATTTGATTGGAACCCTATTCAATAGGTATGCAACTTCATAAGTGCATAACTCCCAAAAAGGAAATAGGTAACTCAGTAGTACTCATCATAGAGCACACCATATCAGATAGGGTGTATATGCTCCGCCCCGACATACCATCGTGCAATGGTGTATACGGAGGAGTAATGCTGAGAGAGAATCTCATTCTCCTTTAGAATAATCCAAGAATTCCGTGCTCAAGTATTCTCCTCCTTGATCTCATCAAAGGACATAATACTTGTACCCTCATTGGTTCTCTACTTCTAACTTATATTCTGTGAATATCTCAAAAGGTTCAGACTTGTGTTTCAACAGGAACATATGTCTGAATCTTGAGAGATTATCAGAGAATGTAACGAAGTACAAAGAACCAGTCCTGGCATGTGTAGACAGGGGACCTTACATACATCAACATGTATCATCCCAAGAGTTTACTAACTCTTTCTCTGTTTCCATTAAACAGGGCTATGGTCATGTTATCTCTGTGACATGACTGGCGAGTTTCACAAGATGTAAATTCAAACTGATTTAAATATGCATCTTTATGTAACTCTAGCTAGTCGGGTCACATTGATCTGACCTAGTCTACAATGCCTCAAGAAGAATTCGTTCATTTCTGAACTCTTCCTCTTGTGTGTGATCCGTATACTAAGAACTGCAGTTTGATTTAGAACATCAATGCTTTTAGATAACGTGCCTGAACCGATCAACTTTTGATATAGGATATGTTCAAAACATTATCCACCAATACAAAATTTTATCGTTTCTTTACTAATAAAGAGACGGATATGATTTTGTATATCAGGTTCGGTATCTAACAACATTCGTTCAGAATCAATGTATTGTAATACAGGGTGACAGTGACCGACAGACTTGGCTGCAACTCTTACCCCGTTTTCTGCCTCATGAAACTTATCACCCGTTCTCAGTTCTCTACCTTTCTGTAGCCCTATGTAACAGATTACATATCTGGGATCCTGATCTGGTATCACATACCCAGGACGTAGAGGATACAGAGAAACAGTTCTTTGTAATGAACACACCCGAAGATGATGCATCTGCATGCACTCTCTTCGTTTGGGCGGCATGGGAATTCTGGTAATCCCCTATTTCCTGCTCTGTCTTATAACAATTATAAGTTGGAGCGGGACCAACGTTCCCCAGCTCAGTATAACAAGTGGGTTCGGTCAAAAATCCGTATTATTATCTTGATTAAGGCGTGATATGGTCGCTACCTGGAGAGAGAGAGAAGAAAACACTCAGCGTGAGCTCTTGCAAGAATAGATTGGTTTTTATTTTATCTAATCAGGATGGCTCCCACTGCTTTTTCTCAAATCTTCCTTCAAACCCTAAAAGGAAAGACTAGCCGGGATTAATTACACACTACAAGTTCGCCAATCTTTCAGCCAGGCCAGTGTCGGTACTTTGAGGGAGGTCCCCCGTGCTTTCGCACGAACCTAATTAATGTAAATCTCGTTTTCCCAGAGGCGTAACCTCGTTAACACCTTTCTAGACACCTACTTGATCGGCTAATTGTAATGTATAAAACTCTCCCAGGAGTAACTCTTACTCGCAGCGGGTATCGGGATCCAACTATCTCATAGAAGGTATGCAATCTCATTACAAATTTCAACACTTGAAATTCCCGATAATATTTTGCCCCATGCGATCTATGACCTTGACTGAGTCCACAAACCATAGACCGCAAGTAAAGTTCAACCCGTCATTTCCTGATTGAATTAAACCCACCCGCACGATCCTTGACTGAGTCAACAAGGCCGCACGACTACCCTAATCCAATCGCATCATATGCTTTGCAGATAAGCAATAATCAGCTACCGCACACTACGCCTTGACTGAGTCAACAAACGCAGCACGAATACTAACTATAACCTATCTGAAATGACGGAGGGCTACGACAGGTTTTTAAGAAAACCTTTTGCGTAATGAACTTTATATCGTTGTAGAATCAAATGATTTTGAAATGGAGTGCTTTTGAGGCTCTTCTAGTTTTGCTAAAGGAGTCACTCCCGGTGAAGGGATCGTCGGTCCTTTCCTCGTCGAATGAGGTGCGGGATATATCACATATATCATTGTGCAAAGCAGAACCACTTAAAATCAATCAAAAGACAAACCGAGTGTGTAGCATCTTCCAGATATTGCTAAAGGAGTCACTCCCGGTGAAGGGATCTCGGTCCTTTCCTCATCGAATAAGGTGCAGGATATATGACATATACCTCTGTGCAAAGCAAGAACTGTAGCTACCTGTTTTATTTTGAAATTCGATTCTACAACATCTTAGGTTTCTTTTATTTCATTAATCACATTAATGAAGTCCCATCATTTGAATACCTAAACATCACAGATAAATACGACGTACACTTATGCCATCCGCATTCGCCTCGATGTCCCCTCGTGCACCGTTAGGTTAGGTAACTAACGGCAGAGCGGGGCAGGGCTAGCGCGGGTGTAAAACATAAGTAACGTCTATATAATATATCATATATACTATATATAATACCTGTCATAGAACATCATATGATCACATCACAGATAAAACACAGCAGAAGAAACATATGAAATATTGGATATACTAGGACGTCCGTGTTTTCAATACGAGCCAGTATAAAACACGGATTCCACGGTCGTGATGAATAGCCAAACCCACACCCCTAGACCCCTACGAGAGCGGCAAGCAACCCTACCAATTCTGGAGTTAGGAGACCCGGACTCGACTCCTCAAGTTGGTCTCCCACTGGACTCCAGAACCCGGTTACTTGTGCCCTCCTCCTTGGGTCTATCCTAGTGCGGAAAAGTAAATAATATACAAACGGTGACTACTTCCGCAACCTGGAAGTGCCCCAATAAAAGAATATTACATACAAGTTTTTACATGAATGAAAATGAAAAACACTCATCTCATATAAAAACCCCCCGGCTATTCAAACACGACGATCCAATATAACATATCCAGCAACACATAACATCACATGTCATCAACGTAAGTAAATATGCGCATCCCAATTGTCGTTGACGTATAGCAACGAAACCGGCGATATCACATATTATACTTACGGTCACAGAAAAGAAAGTGTAAAACTACAACAGTTGGAATCCGCAACCACCTCAGACATCGCATGCCTGACCAAATGAATTACTTAGACATCGCATGCCTAACAATTATAAACCCCGCATTTTAGTCTCTTTATCGAAAACACTTTTCAATATCAAGTCGGGCAATTCAACAAGATTCCCGACATCCTGATCGAATGCTCGTCGCAAACTTTAGTAGGCGGCCGCACCCCCGATACCGTCGACGAAGTGCACCAAGGCGGAACACCGCCACCGCGAGCACCCGAACGGATGCTTTCGGCGACGGGGTTCTCCTACAGTCACTTGGTCGGGGCTATGGAGTGAGGCTGTCTATTAAGTTTACCCGGCGAGTATCCGCGTACGCTACGTGATTGCGACGGACTTTTGATCACATCAAAATTCCGTGGCAACCGATCAAGTGAGACTAAAGTGCTATGTTTATAACATTCATTCAGTTATCTCATAACTTATTGTGAATTCCAATTATTGTATCACATTCCAGATAAACAGAAAATGTTAAACTTTTCGATCGAACAGTCAAACACCTAAGTTTTCCCGAAACAGCTCAACACATGAAATAAGTCTAACAACATTCAGTTCGTGCCTCAGTACCAATGGTCCAGCCGTAGAAGGGTCAAGCCAACGCCTCACATGTGGCACGCCGTACTGCCCCAAACTCGAAGGTTCAAAGGGCAGTTCAAGACGGTCACATAATCGAGTTAAGGTTTGTTGTCTTCTAGAGGGACCATCGCGTTACTTGCACTACTTAGAACGTCGTTAAACTACGGAAAAATCCAACACTTGGAAATTTCCCGACAGGGGAAAAATTGGGTATTTATATCCGGTCGAACTTTTTAACATATTCTAAAATTTATCCGGAAAGCCACACAGACAAAATTTGATACTCCGATCGAAATACCGAATCCCCAAAACAATCCTAGATTATTCAACTCTTGAATAAATTTTAAAAATTCCCAGAAAACTCAGCACAATTTATCAGGAATTACTGTGCATCTATTTAGGGCTGACGTCACATTACTGCCGCGGAACCGCCGCAGAAGCCAGGCCTCTGCCGCGGTTCCGCCGCACTATTCACTGTTCACCAAAAATATTTTGCACCGTAATTCTTATTTTTCCCTGCTGAATTTTTTAGTAATTTTTAATTTGGAAAAATCCCAGTTTTTGAAAAAAGGACAGAGAGCAAATTAGGGTTTGGGTTTTCGGGTCGTTCGGACTTCAAACTCCGTCTAGACTTCGCCTAAGGCTCTAGCTAGTCTCTGATACCACTGTAGGGTTCTTAGGAACTCTCAAGAGGTCTCATAAGGCATCAACCATGCCAATTTCAAAAATTACGGTGCCGAGAAACCCTAGACTAGATCGTTGGCTAGAATTCTAGGCGAAAAGTATAATCTAGTTAACACTTAACTAAGAGAATACGGAAATACAACCTTTGTAGATCCGGTGCACCACCTCCATAGCTCCGCAACGAAGTCCCCTCGCTGTCCAAATGAGTTCCCGGGCTCTAGCGTCGGCTTCGTCGGAGAAATGGCGAGCTAGGTCGTCGATGTCCATGCCGAAGATGATCTACGTCGAGGAATCGCAAGATCAAGCTCTCACTTCACCAAGTCATGAAACTTGTGAAGAAAACACACTCTACTACTTGGCAAGAGGTAGAGGATGAAGAAATAGGAAGTGGGTAGACTTTAGAATTGGATTTCTCACTTGTTTCATCAATCCACCATTGATGAAGAAAAGCTTCTTCATGTGAAGAAGAAGAAGAAGATGAAGATAATATTATCATAAAAATTTTTAGAATAAGAAATAATATGATACTTATCATAATTTTAACCAAAGTTAGGTGTAGAGAATAGACCATGGTTAGAGTCAATGGTTAGGTTTAGGAAAAGAACAAGAATGGTTAAGCTTTCAACACTTCAAGAAGTTTCCACAAAACAACAAAATAAGCCACCATCCTTTTTAATTTCCATAATGAATAAATAAACAAATAAATAAATAAGAAATTTAAACACAACCCTAACCATTCACTTAACCAAGGTTTAAACTAAACATACACCTAAACAATCATGTATCATCAAACATGATACGAACAAATGCACAAAAGTATATCACATATACAATGTGCACATCAAGTGAGAAAATCCATTTAAAGTGAACCAATACTAGTTAATGCAAAGTAATATATCAAATATATAATTATACATTAAATCATTAAATCAACACTTGATTTAACGACCCGGTCATATCGCATATAACCGACTAGTATACAATGTATCGACTTATCGAATCAATACTTGATTCGATAACTAGGTTATATCGCATACAACCATTCGATACATTCATCGCTAGAATAGAATACGGTATCACATACACGCATTATTCTCGGTCCCGCACATATCTCATATGCGCTCCTATTTCGTTTCGCTTGAGCCAGGAAACCTCTGTGTAGGACTCTAAAGACTCGTCAATACGCCGGCAGCAGGTGATGATCACATCAAACACCCACAAGCCGCAAGCGGTCTGCTAAACGTAACGGCCACCCGGGTATTGAGCGATCTGAAGATCGACGAGCTAGCCCGCTCACACTCCAGTGAATCCAACCAGTAACACTACCGTACAGTCCGGTCTGATCGTCTGATATGTCGCATATCTTGCCTAGGGGTGGTAAACGTCAGACCCCAATAGCTCGATAAGTCGTGTCGATATGAGGTCTATAACAATTCGAGATACTACTGGTAACACTTACCAGTAAATCTCAGCAACCCTGGCCAGGGATTTCCTGTTATAGCCAATCGAACACAGCGCAACATCAACTCCCTATACCGAGAGAGACGAATCCCCTCCTATCGCTCATTGCCTCCATGTGATTCGGGACTGTACCCAAAAACCACCATTTTGCATGCCCTCTTGGACGTGGTAAGATGGAAATCAAAGCACAATGGGAACCACACAAGACTCTATGACGATCTCGGGTCAACAGACTACTCTGTACCAGTGTCACCAGAGAACTGCCATCTGACGTGAGGTATAATACCATCTGGGAGTTCTCGGCGAGTCCGTCCAATGTACCCAGTCTCCACTGAGCACCCGTATATCATCTCTGATGTCAAACACCAATGGATATGGGATCATCCATCGCCCATCTGTATGGGTCGAGAAAGTATACGCTAGTCTACTCTGGTATATCGATGCTCCGTCTCGATACACCCTCGACTAGGGAGTTTGAAGGATGTACTTATGGACTTCCTGTCCCCACTAGTATGATCTGCATCATAGTCCAGGTAGTCAAGTACTCATCCTAAGGGCTTTACCAACATGTAACAGAGAGACTATCAGTGTACACGTTAAGGTAAAGATCAACCAGATAGCATACTATCATGTCGAGCAAGAAAGTCCTCCCTATATATGTCCCAGCATCCACTACAATATACATCCTATGTACAGTAATGGCCTCTAGGGCATACTTATAACTAACAGAGATAGTATGCGGGTGCTCGTTAGGTTACGAGTACACTGGACAGGACTCGTCGGGAACTGACCGGTTGGTATTATACCTATCGTCAGTTATCAGTTCCCAGGTGACATGGGTACAGCTTAGTCCGCTGACTTGACACTGTCACTTCGCCTCGAGTGTGTTTCCACTGTACTTTGATTACTACCCTACCACGGCTCAAAGGAGTCGTGCAAACAGGTAGTAGTTGGGTGTAGTCCCGAAGCACTTGGAGGCAGTGACGGTTAGACAGGATTCGTCTCTCCCGGTATTAGGGGTTGACATCGCGCTGTGTCTAGGAGAGCCATTACACGAGTAGTCCCTGGCCAGGGCAAGCAAGATATACTGGTAGGCTTCCAATGTTATCTCAGGGTGTATTGGGCTTCACCCCGACACGACTTGTACCGCTATTAGGGGACTGACGTTTACCGCCCCCCTAGGCCCGCCATGCGATGTATCAGACGAACAGATCGGACTGTACGGAGATTGTCACATTCAGGCTCAGTAGGAGTTCAGATGGGTTTCACCTCGTCAGTCTTCTTGTCGGCATCTACCTGGGGACCGTTACGCACCGCTAGTGCCGCTTGCGGTCTTTGGTTAAACCCACTGCCACCGTAGTGTCGAGTCTTTAGAGTCCCACACAGAAAGCTATTCGCCTTTAGGCAAAAGAGTAGAGGTCGCATGGTTTTGCGACAGGGTCCGGTCACATCCGTGCACTTGTGCACGTACAGTGTCCGGACAGTTAACACTAGTGGGCTTTGGTTTAAGCCAGATCCTAGTGTACGTTTTGGGATTGGTTTTATCCAGTATGTATTCGTGTTCCTCGGAACGCGAATGCGGGTGTGTATGCACAGTTGACGGAGAGACAGAGGCAGAGGATTCTCATTAGGGTTGTTGACCGTTAACTGTTGACTATTGACTTTTTGCTCAACCCTAATGAGAATATGATATGTAATTAACAATAATATTAATTAAGTATTGTGGTGACATGGTTGTTGAGGGGTTGACTTTGTTGACTTGTTGACTTGTTGACTTTGTTGACCGGTTGACTAGGTTGGACTATTTGATCATCATGATGACAATGGCTATCATTTCATGGCAAAGACTTTTTACTTGCTTGTTCTCTTGTGCAATATGAGTGCATGAAATGATATAACCATTTTGACTTAAACCATTTATACAATACTTGATTACTATTTTTGTGATGATGGTTTTGGATTATGAGAGCCAAGTGAGAAAAGTCTTGCTCATTCTATCATTTTCATTCTCTCTCTTGTGTTCTTGAGCTCTCATCTTCTTCCTCTTGCTCTCCCTCTCTTTAGTCTATGGTTCACTTGTCTCATGTGTTGAGAACCAAGAACCATAGAGAAAATCCCAACACACTCTCCTCTACTCACTCTAGTTCACAAGGTTCAGCAAACCGAGTGAACTAGTTTCTTCAAAGTATGAAGAAGAAGCCAAAGGTAGAAGCTTTCAGGTGGATCGATCTTCGGCGCAAGGAGACGACGGGGTGAAGCCGATCCGGACAACCAACGAGGCTTGAAGACGAAGGAGTTCAAGAAAGAAATGTATAACCCCCTAACCGAGTAGTTAACAACTCCTAGTTAGGTTGTTAGTTAGATGTTTAACCAAGATCCGGTTTTGAGTCCATGTTACCGCCTCTAGAAAATTGTTTTTCACCAAATTCCGAATGCCCGAAAGTACCGGGAGAGGTAGCATGGACTTACAAGGGTTAGGGTTAGGGTTCGGGTTGGGGTTGGGGTTGGGGTTGGGGTTGGGTTTAGGGTTAGGGTTAGGGTTAGGGTTAGGATTGGGTTGGGTTTAGGGTTTAGGGTTAGGGTTAGGGTTGGGTTGGGTTTAGGGTTTAGGGTTGGGTTAAGTTTAGGGTTGAGGGTTTCGGGTTAGGGTTCGGGTTCGTGTTCGGGTTAGGGTTAGGGTAGGGTTAAGGGTTAGGGTTGGGGTTGGGGTTGGGGTTTGGGATTTGGGTTTGGGTTGGGGTTGGGGTTGGGTTTGGGTTTGGGGTTTGGGTTGGGGTTTGGGGTTAGGGTTAGGGTTGGGGTTGGGGTTGGGGTTGGGGTTAGGGTTAGGGTTAGGTTAGGGTGTTAGTGTATATGCCCTAGAGACCATTACTGTATCATACTAGTTTGTATATTACTTGATGGAAGCTTGGGATATTCACAGTTGTATATACAATCTTGCTCGAAATGGTAGTATGCTACTTGGTTTGTCTCTACTTCAATATGTGCATGTGTTTCTTTTAGCATATCGCTTGTATACATATTAGTAGAGCCCTTAGGATCTTTACTTGATTACCAGCGTTGTGATGGCGCTCACACTTGTGGGGGCTGGGTAATCCATAAGCACATCCTTATACAGGTCCCTAGTCGTTGGACTATCGAGACAGGGCATCGATACTCCGGAGTAGACTAGTGTATGCGCTTCTCATCCCTGCGGGGGAGACGGTCTGTCACACAGCCGTCAGTACGTCGTACTTAAGATAGTATGCGGGTGCTCGTTAGGTTACGAGTACACTGGATAGGACTCGTCGGGAACTGTTGGTTGGTATTATACCTATCGTCAGTTATCAGTTCCTAGGTGACATGAGTACATCTTAGTCCGCTGACTTGACACTGTCACTTCGCCTCGAGTGTGTTTCCACTGCACTTTGATTACTACCCTACCACGGCTCAAAGGAGTCGTGCTAACAGGTAGTTTTTGGGTGCAGTCCCGAAGCACTTGGAGGCAGTGACGGTTAGACAGGATTCGTCTCTTCCGGTATTGGGGGTCGACATCGCGCTGTGTCCAGGAGAGCCATTACACGAGTAGTCCCTGGCCAGGGCAAGCGAGATATACTGGTAGGTTTCCAGTGTTATCTCAGGGTGTTCTGGGCTACACTCCGACACGACTTGTACCGCTATTAGGGGACTGACGTTCACCGCCCCCTAGGCCCGCCATGCGATGTATCAGACGAACAGACCGGACTGTACGGAGATTGTCACATACAGGCTCAGTAGGAGTTCAGATGGGGTTCACCTCGTCAGTCTTCTTATCGGCATCTACCTGGGGACCGTTACGTACAGCTAGTGCCGCTTGCAGTCTGTGGTTAAACCCACTGCCAGCGAAGTGTCGAGTCATTAGAGTCCCACACAGAGAGCTATTCGCCTTTAGGCAAAATGAGTAGAGGTCGCATGGTTTTGCGACAGGGTTCGTTCACATCCGCGCACTTGTGCACGTTTTCTGTCCGGACAGCTTATACTAGCGGGCTTTGGTTTAAGCCGGATCCTAGTATATGATTTGGGATTGGTTTTATCTCTTTGTATTCGTGTTCCTCGGATCACGAATACGGGTGCGTATGCACAGTTGCTTGAGACAGAGGGAGAGGACTTTGATTAGGGTTAATGACTGTTGTCATTTTATTAACCCTAATACTTATATGTGTATTATGGTTAATTGATATTAGTTTAATATAATTGTGCATGGTTATGGTTGACCATTTGACCTCCTTGACTTGTTGACCTAGGTTGACACATTGACCATCATCATTTCATTTGGAAGATGCTCTTTGATCCTTGCAAATTGCATTAAAAATGAAATGATAATGTTCATGTCTTGATTAACCATGACAATTATCTAGCTAATTATCTAATTACAATAATTCACACATATATGAGAGAATGCTTCATATTTTCTCTCATTCTATCATTCACTTTCTCTCTCTTATTCTTCCTCTCCCTCAAGCTCTCCCCTCTCATGTGTTGAGAAACACTTGAGCTTGAGAAAAACCCATTCTTGATAATCTCTACTCTCATCTAGGGTTTAAGGATTAGCACTTCTTGCACCCTAGTTACTTCTAGCTTGTAGTTGAGGCCAAAGGTTGAGGCTTTCGGGTGGATCTTTCTTCGACGTGAGAAGACGACAAAGGTGACCTCTTTCCACTACTCCAAGGAGCAACGAGAGAAGGACATAAATCCCTAGGTATAACCTTTCTAACACTTAACTAGTTTCTAGTTAGCTTTAACTTGTTTTTGTTTAGCAAAGATCCTTCTTTGTCTAGTCCATGTTGCCTAAGTTGATAAAAATTTGATTTTTATTCCGTTTTCCGCCTCCCCGTAAGTACCGGGGTGGGCAACGTGGACTTACATAGGGTTAGGGTTAGGGTTGGGGTTAGGGTTACGGTTGGGTTAGGGTTGGGTTCGGGTTGGGTTGGGGTGGGGGTTAGGGTTGGGGTTGGGGTTGGGTTAGGGTTAGGGTTAGGGTTAGGGATTAGGGTTGGGGTTGGGGTTAGGGTTGGGGTTAGGGTTGTTAGTGTATATGCCCTAGAGGCCATTACTGTATCATACTAACTTGTATATTACTTGATGGAAGCTTGGGATATTCACAGTTGTATAGACAATCTTGCTCAAAATGGTAGTATGCTACTTGGTTTGGCTCTACTTCAATATGTGCATGTGTTTCTTTTAGCATATCGCTTGTATACATATTAGTAGAGCCCTTAGGATCTTTGCTTGATTACCAGCGTTGTGATGGCGCTCACACTTGTGGGGGCTGGGTAATCCATAAGCACATCCTTATACAGGTCCCTAGTCGTTGGACTATCGAGACAGGGCATCGATACTCCGGAGTAGACTAGTGTATGCGCTTCTCATCCCTGCGGGGGAGACGGTCTGTCCCACAGCCATCAGTACGTCGTACTTGAGATAGTATGCGGGTGCTCGTTAGGTTACGAGTACACTGGACATGACTCGTCGGGAACTTGTTGCGCCACGGCAGCGCCCCGGCCGTCTATCCGAGGCCAAAATGCGGAATCAAAAATTTTCCTTACTTGGAAACTGGCGCTACCGCGGACAATTACCCGGATCGTAACCATTAACCGATACCAGCAAACAAGAGAAAGGGTGAGAGATATACCGAGTGATCCGAGTCCTCCGGTCTTCTCATCGTCGTCTCGATCTCCCGCGGAAACTCCGGTCGTCGCCTCCTTGCCGGAAGGGCACCACATCGTCTGCATCTTTTACGGGCTCCCACCTCAATACCGAGGCAACTCGGGCACGAAGCTGGCTAGTCGACGTGCCCAAGATTTGCTGTAGAATGTAGTGTAGATGATGCTTGTCTCATTTTGGGTTTTGTAGTTGCCTTGATGGAGGAATAAGGTTATGAAAAAAAAATGGTGCTTTCATTTTTCCAAAACTAGATGAATGAGATGAAGAAATTTGTGTCACACTAAAAATGGAAATTTCTCTCATCCTCACTCAAAATGTGGCCGGCCATTCTCATCAAGAAATGGTGGAGGGAATGAAACAAAATACCAAGGGAGGTGAGTGTAGGAGAATAGAAGAGGTGACCATATCATAAACATAATCATATCAAACTTACATCCAAACCATACCCTCTCTTATCACAATTAATGCAAGTTATGGTGGAAAAGAAAAGATGCCATCATAATCAAACCATTTGCATGAAACCCCCTCCACAAATGTTATTTGCACAATTGCAAATAACCCCCTCCATCGGAAAAGTCCGGCCGGGAAAGAACAAAGGAAAACCGGCCGGAACGGAAAGCAAACTGGCAACTCCAGAAAACTGGTCCCGTAATAAATTACAGGAAAACCCCGATATTGTGCATACACACCCGCATCTGTATTCCGTCCGGATACAAATATAAAGAGACAAAATCTACACTGTACTAAACTAGGATCCGGCTTAAACCAAAGCCGGCTAGTAATATCCGTTCGATCCTGATCCGTGCAATACCACACGTATCTGATCGAACCCTGCCATATATCCATACGGCTACTAGTACAAACCGTCCGATCCTGATCCGTGCAATACCGCACGTATCTGATCGGACCCTGCCATATCTCCATACGGCCTCTACAGCGTTTCGCCCGAAAACTGGAGTAACTGAAAATATGGTGGACTCTAAAGACTCGTCAATACTATGGCTGTGGATTTAACCACTAGCACGTCAGAGGTATAAGCCAATACGTAACGGGCCACCAGCTATTGACCAAAAGGGACGTCGATGAGCGAACTCATCCTGACACCCTACTAAGCCTGACAGTGACAATATCCGTACAGTCCGGTCCGTTCGTCTATGAGCATCGCATGGCGGGCCTAGGGGGTTGGTAAAAGTCAGACCCCTAAAGGCGGTACAAGTCGTGTCAGAGTGTAGCCCAGAACGCCCTGAGATACTACTGGAATACCTACCAGTAAATCTCCTGCCTCGGCCGAGGGCTTTGCGTAATGGCTCTCCTAGACACAGCGCGACCTCACCCCCAATACCGGGAGAGACGAACCCCTGCAGATCCGCTCACTGCCTCCATGTGGCTCAGGACTGTACCCAACTAAAACCTGTTTGCACGACTCCTTTGAGCCGTGGTAGGGTAGTAATCAAACAACAGTGGGAACTCACACGAGACAAATAACGATCTCAGGTCGATGAACTAACCTGTACACATGTTACCAGGGAACTGCTATCTGACATCTGGTATAATCCCAACTAGCAGGTTCCCGGCGAGTCCTGTCCGGTGTACTCATAACCCAATGAGCACCTGTATACATCTTAGGTGAACCAACTGACACCAGTGGCTTGTGAGACCGGCCACCGCCCCTCGTCGGGGTCTCGACTGTATACACTAGTCTACTAATGGAGTATCGATGCCCAGTCTCGAAACTCCCACGACTAGGGACCTTTTAAGGATGTGCTTATAGACCCCAGCTCCCACGTATATGATCGCCATCATACTGCTGGTCGTCAAGCAAGAATCCTAGGGGCTCTATCAACGTGTAATAGCGACCTGTCAGGTCACCTAAAGAGTACACGATGATAAAGATAAACCAGATAGCATACTATCATCTCGAGTAAGACTGTGCTACCGGGATAGGTCCTCCCTCAATCATTGCAATCACGTGCCTGTGATCCAATAATTGACTCTGAGGGCACTATCTCCAACAGAACTGTTGGTTGGTATTATACCTATCGTCAGTTATCAGTTCCCAAGTGACATGAGTACAGCTTAGTCCGCTGACTTGACACTGTCACTTCGCCTCGAGTGTGTTCCCACTGTACTTAGATTACTACCCTACCACGGCTCAAAGGAGTCGTGTAAACAGGTAGTAGTTGGGTGCAGTCCCGAAGCACTTGGAGGCAATGACGGTTAGACAGGATTCGTCTCTCCCGGTATTGGGGGTTGACATCGCGCTGTGTCTAGGAGAGCCATTACACAAGTAGTCCCTAGCCAGGGCAAGCGAGATATACTGGTAGGTTTCCAGTGTTATCTCAGGGTGTTCTGGGCTACACTCCGACACGACTTGTACCGCTATTAAGGGACTGACGTTCACCGCCCCCCTAGGCCCGCCATGCGATTATCAGACGAACAGACCGGACTATCCGGAGATTGTCACATACAGGCTCAGTAGGAGTTCGGATGGGTTTATCTTATCGGCCTTCTTATCAACAACTACCTGGGGACCGTTACGTACAGCTAGTGCCGCTTGCGGTCTGTGGTTAAACCCACTGCCAGCGTAGTGTCGAGTCTTTAGAGTCCCACACAGAGAGTTTCCCTGCACTGAGCGAAACGTGTAGAGGCCGTATGGTTTTACGGCAGGGCTACGATCACTTACGTGCACTTGTGTGCGTATGCTGTTCGGGCAGGCAATACTAGTGGGCTTTGGTTTAAGCCAGATCCTAGTATTGCACAGATGGATTTGATTTGTCTTCTGTGCATTCGCATTCTACGGAATGCGGATGCAGGTGTGCATGCACAGTTTTGAGGAGCGATGAAGGAGGAGGTGCCCTATTAGGGTTTTGGCAGTTGGTTCGGCCAAAACCATAATGTGGCACACTCATTAGGGTTTTGACAGTTTGTTTGGTCAAAACCGTTATGAGCCAGAGGCATTGTTTACTAATCCTTTTAGTGATAGATTAGTGATGGCTAATTGCATTGACCATTTGACCACTTAGATCTCTCTTGACCTTGTTGACCATGTTGACCATGTTGACCATTGACCTTCAAGAGAGATCCACACTCTTCTTTTATTTTCCTTTTATTTCTTGTGTTATGATAATGGTCAATTCAATGTGCCATCAAGTCTTTCATGATTGGATTAGTAATGATGATTATTGTGTATTATTGCAACCATGGTTCATTTCATTTTGGTTTGATACATTTTTCATTATTCTCTTCTCATTCTCTCTCATGAAGTGAGAAGAAAAGAAAAGCTCCATGGCTGCAAACTTTCTCCTTTTTCTTCCTCCTCTTGATCTCTTCTTTTGATCTCATGTGTTGAGAGAAAAAGAATCCACAAAGACAAATACATCCATACATCTCCTCTACACATTCTAAGGCATTTAGATTAGCAATCTCCTTGCCCTAGTTGCCTTGGCTTGAGGCGAAGCTTAGTGTACAACTCTCGGGTGGATCGTCTTCGACTCAAGAAGGCCGCGGAGGTACCCAAGGTCTGGATCGACGCTTGGAGCTTGGATGGACGAGTGGGACAGCGGGATGAAGACCCGAAGGACCGGTTCCGTGAGGTATACTTCCTACAGCATAGTAGCTAAACCTCTAAGTGTTTACTAGTTTCTAGTTTAGCAAAGATCCGACTTTTAGTCCATGTTGCCTTGCGCTAAAATCATTGTTTATCGCCGTTTCCGCCTCCCCGTCACAACCGGGGTGAGCAACGTGGACTTACAGTGGTATCAGAGCCTAGCTAAACATAAACTAGTAAGTTAGCAAAGTGTTAAGAACATCGATCGGAAAAAAGTCGCAAAACACATCTGCAAAACCTCAACTTTCTGTCGAATTTTTTACTGTTCAAAAATTATTTTAACATACATGAATATTCGTCTCAGGCTTTTCTAAAACCACTGCAGAAAAACGGTCCCATGAACCGACCAAACCGCCGCAGTTCCGCGGCAATAGCGTGCTCTTTCCGCGGTTCCGCGGCCGATTTGACTTGGTCGTGGACCTGGTTTTTTGCAGTGTTTTAGTTTGGATGTTTTGGGATTTTTAAGATATGTTTTTTCCACCCAGAATTTCCAGAGAGCAAATTGACTTTTCGGGTGGCTAAAAATCCGTATTTTGATCGATATTCCGTACTCTTTGGCTAATGTATATTATCTGTGATGTAATATATGTATTGAACGTCCGCTAATCGCTATACGTCGATTAGTGGGGGTTATACATATCTGTGATCTGTAATGTTGATGGTTTGTGTATATGAACTCGGTGGATTGTCGCGGATGAATAGCCGGGAATGGGTGTGAGATGAGAGTTTCTTTTTCATTCATTCATTGTAAAGTTTGTAAATTGATATAATATTATTTATTTGGCCGCACAACCGGGTCGGGGTTGTAGCCGTCATTGTATAATTTCTTTTTACTGTTTTTGCTCCTAGGATAGACCCAAGGTGGGGTGCACAAACTACCGGGTATCTCGAAGTGCCGAGTGGCCTACTCACGGAGTTGAGGGAGGTTGCTTCGCTTCGGGTACTTGGCGGGTAGTTTGCCGCACCCGTAGGGGTCTAGGGTGGGGTTTGGCTATTCATCGCGACCGTCTAATCCATTTTTCGTTGCAGGCTCGAACGAATCGCGGATTCCTAGTATATCCAAAGTGTTCATCTGTGATCTGTAATGTCTATCATTGCTATATATTTATATATGATAACTATTTAGGCGTTGCTTATGTTTTACAGCCGCGCTAGCCCAGCCCCCGCTCTGTCGTTAGTTAAGTAATCTAACGGGTGATGACGGGGCCCCGTGGCAAATGCGAATGGCATAAGCGTACGTCATATTTTGGTTGTTTTCTGCAATGGTAGGATTAAATGATGGGACGCATTAAAAGAACTAATGCAAGAAAATAAAACAAGAAAAAGTCGTTGGAACACATTGAAAACCACTCGGTTCTTTTCAAAAAATAAGCATTTTAAATGCGGAGCTTGAACCACCCCTTTTAAAAGCTATCTCGTTCCATCGACTATATCAAGTTCACTACGTTCACGGTTTCGCCAAAACCATCCGTAGCCCTCCGTCGTTTCATATGAATATTCAACAGTATTCAAGCTGTGTTTGTTGGCCTTAGTCAAGGCACAGTGTTTGGTAGCTGGTGGGTACTCATATGTTGTATAGATAGAATGCGTTGGTTTAGGACAGTCGTATTGCTTTGTTGGCCATAGTCAAGGGTATATACGGGTGGGTTCAAATTAATCTGGATAACGACGGGTAGAACTTGACATGTGACTTATAATTTGTTGGCCTTAGTCAAGGTCATAAGAGCATGGGGCAAAAATCTACATCGGGAGTTTCAAAAGTACTGAAACTTGCTAGCGCTGCATACCATTTGGAGTGTGATGATTCTGGTAGGATTCCTTCGGTTTTATCACGCGATGATATTTGGATCCCGATCCTACTGTGAGTATATGCTACTCCTCGGGAAAACTCTCACTTAACGATCAATGCTATAAACGTAGTAGGTGTCTAGAAAGGTGTTAGCGGGGCTACGCCCACAGGAAAAAGAGGTTACTTAATTAAGGAACTTCGCGAAAGCGTTGGAAAACCTCCCTCGAAGTACCGACACTGGCCTGGCTGAACGGTTAAGCAAGTATTGTACGGTGAGAAAGATCCCGACTAATTCTTCCTTTGTGGTTTGAGGAGGGATTCGAGAGACAGTGGGAGCCATCCTGTTTAGATAAATTAAAAACCAATCTAAACTTGCAAGAGCATCATGCTAAGTGTTTTCTTCTCTCTCTCTTAATTGCAGCAACCCAGTGACCGCACCTAGGTTACATCTAGATAATAAAATGACTGAATCTGACTGTTATGACTGGCAAAGGTCTGTCCAGATGTCCATTGCCCAGGACAAGCTGGAACACCTCTTGACTGATCCAACCCCTGCCGTCTCAGGTCCAGTTTCCCCTGTCACGGATATTGATATTCGTAGGACATCGGAAGAAGACTGTGCGAAAGCCAAGTGCCTCGTGTTAGCCTCAGTTGATGGTATATACCAGAGGCAGCACGAGAAGATGGACTCAGCTTCTATCTTCCTCCATAACAAAGTTTTATATGGAGAGCAATCTCGTATCGCAAGATATGAGACCTCGAACGAATTGCTTCCAGCGAGGTTGGCTATCGGGTCATCTGTAGGGGGCAACGTCCTTACAGAGACCAGCTCTTTTGAGCACTCGGACCTGAAGACCACGTTGAAGAACGGGTTAGATGCTGACTCAGTTCAACAGCCTCTACCTACTACCCTAAAGGAAACTAGGGAAGTAGAAAGAAAGGGAAGGGCAAAAGTTTCAGGAACAGATGTAGTAAAAGAAGGATGTTCCTATTATTACGGGAATGAACATGGGCAGAGGGATTGCAGGGCTTGTAAAGCCAGTAGCCAGAATTCGAAGTATGTTGTGGCTTCGGCTTCGGGTGTGTTTGTGATAGAGAAATGTATGTCAGTTAAGCCTACTTCCTGAGTATTGGATACCGGATCAGGATCTCATATCTGTAATTCGTTACAGGCTTTGAGAAATCGTAGAGTTATCAGGAAAGGTGATATGACTCTCAGGGTTGCTAACGGAATGAGCATGTATGCTGAATCCGTAGGGGAATATCATCTAGGACTGACAACTGGGCAGATATTGATTCTGCGTGACTATTTTTATGTGCCAGGTGCGACTTGTAACATCATATCTGTATCGTTACTTTCTAAGGAAGGATATGATTTTACTTTTGTAAGCGATGTAGTAAACATCCACCTAAATCAAGTATTGATTGGGTCAGGTACATTGAAATACGGTATATACGTTTTGAATCAAGCTCAGGTCTTCAGTGTCCAGAACACACTTAAAAGAAAGTCTCCGGAATTAAATCAGGCTTTCTTATGGCATTGTAGACTGGGTCACATTAATGAGACACGGTTGACAAAGTTACATAAAGAAGGATACTTGGATCCGTTCGAGTACCAGTCTTATGCCACTTGTGAATCATGTCTCATGGGAAAGATGACAAAGACTCCGTTCACTGGACACGGAGAAAGAGCGAGCGAGCTCTTGGGACTCATACACAGTGATGTGTATGGTCCAATGTCTACACATGCGCGAAGTGGTTATTCATACTTCATTACTTTCACAGATGATTTCTCTAGGTATGGGCATGTCTTCTTAATGAAGCACAAATCCGAGGCCTTTGAGAAATTTCAGGAATACAAGAATGAAGTTGAAAAACAAACAGGCCAAAGTATCAAGACACTGAGATCTGATCGAGGTGGCGAATACTTGAGTGCCGAGTTTCTGGGCTTCTTAAAAGAGAATGGAATTCTCTCTCAACTTACTCCTCCATACACACCACAACACAACGGTGTATCGGAAAGAAGGAATCGAACCCTATTGGATATGGTTCGTTCCATGATGAGTAAGGCTGAGTTGCCGCGATCCTTCTGGAGTTATGCACTAGAAACAGCTGCATATCTTTTGAACCAAGTTCCTACTAAGTCAGTGCCTACCACACTATATCAGATGTGGAGTGGGAAGAAACCCAGTCTTAAACACTTTAAGACATGGGGGTGTCCAGCTTTTGTAAAAAAGCAGCATGCGGACAAGCTCGAGGCACGTTCGGTACAGTGTAAGTTTGTGGGATACCCAAAGAACTCCAAGGGGTATCTTTTCTATTACGCAGAGGAACAAAAGGTTTTTGTTTCTCGTCATGCCCGCTTCTTGGAAACTGAGTTTTTGGAAAATCAGATAAGTGGGAGCGCAATAGAACTGGAAGAAATTCCAGAACCACAAACTATTACTGAAAGCTTGGTAGAACCAGAGGGTTCGAAAGAACAGGACATCCCAGCGCCACTCCGCAGGAGTAGTAGGCAGTCTCATCCGCCCGAGAGATACGACGGTTTTCTCATTGACGGGGATAGAGAGGATTGCACTATGGATTATGGTGAGCCTACTAGCTTCTAGCAAGCCATTCAGAGCGGTAACTCGGTAAAATGGCTGGATGCAATGCGGGCCGAGATGGAGTCTATGTACACCAACAAAGTTTGGACTTTGGACTTTGCTCCAGAAGGGGTAAAACCCGTAGGCTGCAAATGGATCTTCAGAAAGAAGATTGGTGTAGATGGGCAGGTTAAGACCTATAAAGCTAGACTTGTTGCAAAGGGTTTTCGTCAAAGACCTGGTTTGGACTATGACGAGACCTTTTCTCCAGTGGCTATGCTGAAATCCATTCGGATCCTTCTTGCCATTGCTGCCTTCCACGATTATGAAATCTGGCAGATGGACGTAAAGACGGCTTTCCTAAATGGAAATTTGGAAGAGTGCGTCTATATGGATCAGCCAGAGGGATTCAATCAGAGTGGGAGCAGCGGTAGAGTGTGCAAGTTGCTCAAGTCCATTTATGGACTTAAGCAGGCATCGCGGAGTTGGAACATCTGCTTTGATGATACTGTCAAAGAATTCGACTTTATCAAAAATCCAGATGAACCATGCATTTACAGTAAGATTGTAGGGAGAACTGTGGTATTCCTCGTCTTGTACGTGGATGACATTCTCCTAATAGGAAATGATATTCCTATGCTACAGTCAGTCAAAGGATTCTTGTCGCAGAGATTCTCCATGAAGGACCTGGGCGATGCCAACTACATTCTGGGGATCCAGATCTATCGTGATAGATCTAAGAGGATGTTGGGACTTTCACAGTCAAGGTACATTGACACCATACTGAAAATGTTCAGTATGGAAGATTCCAAGCGCGGTAATTTACCGGCTTGTCATGGGATCACCCTCTCCAAAGAGATGTCTCCCAAGACTGATTTGGAAAGGGATCGCATGTCTATCATACCCTATGCTTCTGCGGTAGGCTCTATAATGTATGCGATGTTGTGTACCAGACCAGATGTAGCATACGCATTGAGCGTTGTAAGCCGGTATCAGTCGAACCCAGGGGAGAAACACTGGATAGCGGTAAAGAACATTCTCAAGTACCAGAGAAGGACTAAGGAGATGTTCTTGGTGTATGGCGGAAAAGACCTCCAGCTCGAGGCCTTTGCTGACTCCAGCTTCCAGAGTGACAAGGATGACTCCAAGTCCATGTCGGGTTATGTCTTTACCCTCAATAGAGGGGCGGTTTGCTGGAAGAGTTCCAAGCAGGAGACCGTTGCTGACTCAACTATGGAAGCGGAGTACATAGCTGCTTGCGATGCCGCAAAGGAAGCTGTCTAGATGAAGAAGTTCCTCACGGAGCTTCAGGTGGTTCCTACCATTGTTGATCCAATACCGCTGTATTGTGACAACAACGGCGCTATAGCTTTAGCGAAGGAACCCAGGTCCCATCAGAAGTCCAGGCACATTTTGAGGCGGTACCACCTGATCAGGGAGATCGTAGATCGCCGGGAGATCGAGGTGAAGAGAGTAAATACGGAGAACAACACTGCAGATCCACTCACGAAGGCCCTACCCCAGACTCAGTTCGAGCGGCTGATCGAGATGATAGGTCTTCGATACGCCAATACATGGCCTTAGTGCAAGTGGGAGATTGTTAGTGTATATGCCCTAGAAGCCATTACTGTATCATACTAGCTTGTATATTACTTGATGGAAGCTTGGGAAATTCACAGTTGTATAGACAATCTTGCTCAAAATGGTAGTATGCTACTTGGTTTGTCTCTACTTCAATAAGTGCATGTGTTTCTTTTAGCATATCGCTTGTATACATTTTAGTAGAGCCCTTAGGATTTTTTCTTGATTACCAGCGTTGTGATGGCGCTCACACTTGTGGGGGCTGGGTAATCCATAAGCACATCCTTATACAGGTCCCTAGCCGTTGGACTATCGAGACAGGGCATCGATACTCCGGAGTAGACTAGCGTATGCGCTTCTCATCCCAGCGGGGGAGACGGTCTGTCCCACAGCCGTCAGTACGTCGTACTTGAGATAGTACGTGGGTGCTCGTTAGGTTACGAGTACTGTAAGTCTACGCTAGCGCCCCGGCCGTCTACAGACGCCAAATGCGGAACAAAAACTTTTTATCTGGCGCTATCGTATACTTTAACCCGGATCTGCCATTATTGCTAAACTAACAAACTGTAAAGAGTGTAGAAAGGTTATACCGAATGATCCGAGTCCTTCGTTCTTTAACCATCATCCCACGCTCCGTTGCGGCTGCTCCGATCTCTTCGATCTCCGATCTGCTCGTCCAGGTGGCACCACATCACTTATTCTTTAAACGGGCTCCCGCCTCTGACTTGAGGCAACTCGGTCGTCAAGTTTGCTAAAAGAGACGACCAAGAATGAAGTAGAGAATGAGTAAATGACTTTGTCTCACTTCGTCCAAGTCTGTGGACGATCGGTAAATGAAGTTGCCGATGGAAATGAAATGGAACAAGAAAATGAACTATGAAATTTCCATGCATCCAAACTTTAGTCTTTTCTTTTTAGCAACCATAATTTCTCAAATGAGTGAATAGTGGAGGAGAGAGAGGGCCGGCCACCTTTTAAAGAGGAGGGAGGTGATGGTAGGAGGAGGGAGGCGACCATTAGAAAAATATCATGTGTGAACACATGAAAATATCAAGCATAAAGATCTTAAGCAAAACAAGAATGTTTAGAAATCAAAGCATGAGTCATAATCCTTGTCACCATTTTCTAGAACCTTCTAGAACCTTCTAGGAGCATGACTCACCCTCATCCAAGAAAAGATAAATCCGTCTTTAACCAAATGTTAAAAGACGGCTGATAGAAAACTGGAAACTGGCAACTTCCAAAAGTGATCCTGAAACAACTTTCAGGATAACCCCGAAACTGTATAAATATACCCGCATTTGTATTACGACCGAATACAAATGCAACTGAGACAAAGATATTATACCTACTCAATATAATACTCGGATCCGGCTTAAACCAAAGCCGACCAGTATTATCTGCCCGAAAAATAACACGTGCGTAAACGCACGTGCAATTTCCGAACCCTGCCATAAAACCATACGGCCTCTACAACGTTTCGCCCGAACTTGGGAAACTGTCTGTGGGGGACTCTAATGACTCGTCAGTACCCTGGCAGTGGGTTTAACCACAAACCGTCAGCGGCACTAGCTATGCGTAACGGCTGCCCATGGACTGACCTCAAGGGAGGCCGATGAGCGAACTCAAGGGAGGCCGATGAGCCAACTCATCCGAAAACCCTACTGAGCCTAACAGTGACAATGTATATACAGTCCGGTCCGTTCGTCAAGGAGTATCGCATATCCGCCTAGGGGGCTAGTAACGTCAGACCCCCAATAGCAGTATAAGTCGTGTCGGAGTGTAGCCCAATAACACCCTGAGATACTACTGGAGTACCTACCAGTAAATCTCCTGCCATGGCCATGGACTTTGTGTAATGGCTCTCCTAGACACAGCACGACCTCACCCCCAATACCGGGAGAGACGAATCCCCTGCCGATCCGCTCACGTGCCTCCATATGGCTCGGGACTGTACCAAAAAACTACCTGTTTGCACGACTCCTTTGAGCCGTGGTAGGGTAGAAATCAAAGCACAGTGGGAACTCATACGAGACAAATGACGACCTCAGGTCGATGAACTAACCTGTACACATGTCACCAAGGAACTGCTATCTGACGATAGGTATAGTACTAACTAGCAGATTCCCGGCGAGTCCTGTCCGGTGTACTCATAACCCAATGAGCACCTGTATACATCTTAGGTGATCCAACTGACACCAGTGGCTTGTGAGACCGGCCACCGCCCCTCGTCGGGGTCTCGACTGTATACACTAGTCTACTCCGGAGTATCGATGCCCTGTCTCGAAACTCCCACGACTAGGGACCACAATTAAGGATATGCATATAAACTACCCAACTCTCACGTATATGATCGCCATCATACTGTTGGTAGTAAAGCAAGATCCTAAGGGCTCTATCAAAGTGTAACATGCAATCAGTCACCTGAACATGTACACGACTGATAAAGGCAAACCAGATAGCATACTGTCATTTCGAGCAAGACTGTCCTACCGGTATAGGTCCTCCGCAATCATTGCAATCACGTACCTGCGATCCAATAATTGACTATGAGGGCACTATCTCCAACAATCTCCCACTTGCACTCAAGGCTAATTATTGCGATGTCGACTACTCACAGCCCGTGTGAAACCGAACATCCAACTCCTCTACTAATCAGTTTCACAAAGCCCGTTTGTAAAACTATTGTGTTCGAGAAATAGCCTCAGTGAGTGGATCCGCCTAGATGTTTTTTTTTCAATATCTCTCTAAATCTCAAGTTCGCGGAGAAAGCCATCTCCCGAATCGAGTAATACCCGTCTTAGAATATGTCTGGATATCTGATGGGACCTAGTTCATAAATGAACTCCAAATCCAAACTTCTTAGACTGTATCGATCACTGAACCTAATCAGTATCCGGCATCATACCACCCACAGTATCCTCTTGGACCACCTGTCCATAATACTGTCCCTCTTCGTCAGAGGGAAAAACTATAACTCTGACAATCACTCTGTCATCCATGTCACCTTTGAAGCCTGGAATGATAACCGTCTCCCGAAAGAGGCTGCCGTCATCAAATCCGTAGAACATCTACTTATGTTCTAAAACTGCTTCCTTATGTCTCTCCAGGATTGGATTAATACATACTTATCGCATCTAGTGCAAAAACAACATCTGGTGTGGTACTTGACATCTCATGATTGACTCAATTGCCTAAGCAAGTGATCTGCCAATCTTGTACATCCCTCTCCCCTTTAGTCCATACGACACCTTTAGAGAGGGTGACTCCAACACTTGCAGGTACACCACCATACTAGGAGTCAACTATTCTAAAAAACATTAGAATATTGTCAAAGTACCCATATTGGGAAACTACCCAAATCTAGATCTAAAACCGTAGATCCAGAAACCAGAATGTCAAATATTATATCCATATCCTGTCTGGAGAACCAACTGTGTGACGACCACAGTACAACCGATCGTAGTATAGGAATTTTACTTCCTACTTTGTGTATGTCATCCAAATACCATGACATCACACCCTACTACCTTCTTAACAGATCCATCCCCTATTCTGATTGAAGTCAAACCCATGACTGTCACATCAAAAATAGATGATCTATCTCCGCTATAACTGCTCTAGTCTATAAATAGACATAAGCTACTTGCCCACCATGCTTCCACTGCTCCCACTGACTACGACAACCCTCCTACCGGGTCTCATAGCCTGGAACATCAGTAGTGTCAAGTCTGGGTAGATAAGAACCTCCCTGTCACCGTCCTTGAGGCTACCAAAGTACCTCTCGGGTGTCTGAGGTTACCCACCATATCTGCGGAGCGGCTATTGGAATGTCAAACCTGATTGAATATATAGGTCCTATTAAATTTTCCATAATCGTTCGCGGTTCTGGAATCACTTCCAGTTCTACCATACTCCCACTACTATTTTCTGAAAAAGATCCATTTTACTAAAACTGTGGCGAGTCAAGAACAAAATCACTATTGATCTTCCAAATGGTAGAATACCAACCCTCGTCATAGCCAGGGTCAACCCACAAACAGCCATTACAGAAACGTGCCCTGAGTTATCCAGAGTCTGGTTTCAAGCATAAGCTGGACAACTCCCCGTACCTTAACATCTTTTAAGGTACGATCCATTCTATATCCAATATAGAAACTATGGCACTTATTTAATTGGAACCAGATTCAAATCATGCAGCTGTCTCCAGTGCATATCACTTAATGGAAAGAGGCTAATCAGCATTACTCAACTTAGGAATCCATCCAATTATGAGTAACCTGAAAGAGAAACATGTTTCTCAAAACCATCACTATCATCTGAATACTATTCACAAGAATCTACATCTTCGATCTCTTTGAAGAATCCCGATACTTGTGATACCTGGTTCTCTACTTTATTCTTATACCCACAACTTCTCAAAACTTAGACCTTGTATTTCTACGAAACACTTGTCCAAATACTAGAGAAGTTATAAGTAAACAGAACATAGTACGAGGACCTACCCCTTTGTCCTGAAGGACACTGGACAACATACAATACTCTGTATAAGTCCACTGAGTTAAACAACTCAAAATCTGTGCGTCGTAGGTTGAAAACTGTACCCTGGCGATTTCCTCAAATATCACCAATTACAACGAATTCCGTTATAATGAGGAGAATCACCTTATTCCCAATAACTTACTCCCACTCATCATCTGTAAAACCATACAGATATGAGAATGAAACCTGGTAAATACATACCCTTGGAGTAAGTGTCTAATCGGGAAAACAGTTTTTCTTTAACAATGCACTGAAACATGAAAATGTTTCGTAGGGGTATCCTGGTATTCATAGCAATGCCTCTTCCATAATCCAATTCATGACTTCAACCGTATATTTTATTGCCATCTCTCCAAATCCCTTTATTTGTCTTTAGTCGTTACCTTCTGTACACCATCGTTAGGCTAAATGGTTTTCTTCCTTCCCTACCGTTCGGCACCAGCCTATGGTTTGGAAGAAGACTATCCAGTAAGCATAATAGGTGTACCCTCCTAAACCAAGGAGTACTCGTATCTTGAGAGAAGGTGATGATAAAAGACAACTGAATAATACCTTATTCTTTTAAAAGTGAATTAGGAGTGGCGATGAAGCACGCGGTTTGGTCATGAATGATATCAGTCGCAATTTACTTTGCCCTCTTTCTAATCCCTTTATTTTATCTTTACATATTACCTTCTGCACACCTTGCTTAGGCTAATTGGTTTTCTTCATTCCCTACCTTTCGGCACCTGCCTATGGTTTGGAATAAGACTATCCAATAAGCGTAATAGGTGTACTTTCCTAAACCAAGGAGCTCTCGCAACCTGAGAGAAGGTGATAATAAAAGACAACTGAATAAACCAATTCTATTTCTCCTGAACCTGGATCCATCCTCGAAGAAGTCCCTTCGAGTTCGTATATAACCATACGATGGATCTATCCAATTGAAGTGGATATCCGTAGTAATACGGGTGTTCTGAGAAATGCAAAGGGTAGAAGAAGGAGTGGCAATGACTTATGCAACATAGACAATCCAAAAGCCAGTATTTTAAGAAGGTTCGGTCAACCTGGTCACTGAGTCATAGTCTTGGGTCGGTCAAAGGTCGCTGCCAAAGAGAGAGAGAAAAGAAACACTCTGCGTGCACTCTAACCTAGATCAGAATGGTTATCACTTTATCTAATCCGGAAACCTCCCACTGTCCTGTCAAATTCTCCTCCAAACCTAAAGAAGAATCAATCAGGATCACCCGAAGAGTAAACCAACTCATCAGTGGGAATCGGGATCCAACTCTCATCGCATGATAACGTGATGGAATGCATCCACGTTACTCATACTCCAGAAGGTATGCGTATACTTGGCAAGTTTCAGTTTCTTTAGAAACTCCCGATCTGATTTTTGCCCCATGCTCTTATAACCTTGGCTTTGGTCAAAATGTCATAAGTCACATGCCAAGTTCTACCCGTCACTATCTTGTCAATTTGAACCCACCCGCACATGCCCCTGACTTTGGCCAATCGGCAGAACGACTGTCCCAAACTAACTCATCTATCTATGCAACAATTGAATACCCAGCAGCTACCAAACACTATGCCTTAACTTTGGCTAAAATGCATAGCTTGAATACTACTGAATACCCAAAAGAAGTGACGGAGGGCTACGGATGGTTTTTGGCGAAAAACCTTTAACGTAGTGAACTTGATATCGCTGAAGGAACCTGATAGCTTTTTAAAATATAGTGGCGAAAACCTTTTGCTAAAGAGGTCACTCCCGGTGAAGGGATCTCGGCTCTTTCCTCGTGGAATGAGGTGCAGGATATTCCACTGAATACCGCGATGCAAAGCAACTTGTAATCGACTATAGTGAAGTTATTACCCTGACGCAAACTTCTGCCCAAGGGGTCAGTCCCGGTGAAGGGATATCGGCCCTTGCCCCGTCGAATGAGGTGCAGGATATTCCACTGAATACCACTATGCATAACAAAAGAAAACGTCTTTGCAATAACACTTTTTAAATTTGTTCCAACAACTGAAAACAGGTTTGTTTTACTTTTTGCATTGATCAGAATCAACGCAGTCCCATCAATCAATCAAACCATAAAAGAACGAAAATAAAATGTACGTATATGCCATCCGCATTCGTCACTGGGTCCCGTCATCACCCGTTAGGTTACTTAACTAACGACAGAGCGGGGACTGGACTAGCGCGGGTGTAAAACATATACAACATCTAATAGTATATAAACCAATATACAATAATCGCTCCAGGCGTGATAATATTGTAGGGTTCCTAGGCACTCTCAATAGGTCTCACAAGGCATCGAACATGCCAATTTCAAAAATTATGGTGCCGAGAAACCCTAGTGTACGGATCGTTGGCTAGAAATCAAGGCGAAAAAGCTAACTAGTTAACACTTAACTAAGGGATACGGATATACAACCTTTGTAGATCCGTTTGTCCACCTCCATAGCTCCATGAAGAAGTCCTCTCCGCTGTCCAAAAAGAATCCGGGCTCTAGAGTCGGCTTCATCGGAGAATAGACGGGCTAGGTCGTCGACGACGTGCCGAAGATGATCTACGTCGAAGCATCGCAAGATCAAGCTCTCACTTCACCAAGTCAAGAAACTTGTGAAGGAAACACACTCTACTACTTGGCAAGAGGTAGAGATGAAGAAATAGGAAGTGGGTAGACTTTAGATTTGGATTTCTCACTCATATCATCAATCCACCATTGATGTAGTCTAGGTTTTTCTTCTTGAGTTCAAGGAAGAAGAAGAAGAAATGATATGATAAGATTATTAAAAAGAAAAGAATAAATCCATTCTTATCATAACATAACCCAAGTTAAGTGTAGAGAATTGACCAAGGTTAAAGAATGGTTAGGGTTAAGGAGATGAGACAAAAATGGTGACTTAATGAAAGCTTCATGAAGCTTCATGTTGAAAACAAAACTAGCCACCATTTTTGACTTCTTTTCCTTTTCTCATTTATCTTTTAAATGCAAATGAAAAGATAAATGAATGAATAAAAGAAAACCCTAATCATTTACTTAACCTAGGTTTAATTCATTACACTTAACAAAAAGATATGTATCATCAAACATGATACAATCAAGTGCACAAAATCATATCGCATATGCAATGCGCACACCCGAGTGAGAAAATCCATTTAAAGTGAACCGATACTAGTTAATGCAAAGTAATATATCAAATATATAATTATGCATTAAATCATTAAATCAACACTTGATTTAACGATCCGGTCATATCGCATATAACCGACTAGTATCATTAGTAACAACTTATCGAATCAACACTTGATCCGATAACCCGGCTATATCGCATATAACCGATCAATGTCATATATCGCGAGAATCGAATACAGTATCACATACTGGTATCATTCTCGGTCCTGCACATATCTCATATGCACTCCTATTTCGTTTTGCTTGAGCCAGGAAACCTCTGTGTAGGACTCTAAAGACTCGTCAATACGCCGGCAGCGGATGATGATCATATCAAACATCCACAAGCCGCAAGCGGTTTGCTAAACGTAACGGCCACCCGGGTATTGAGCGATCTGAAGATCGACGAGCAAGCCCGCTCACACTCCAGTGAATCCAACCAGTAACACTTCCGTACAGTCCGGTCTGATCGTCTGATATGTCGCATATCTCGCCTAGGGGTGGTAAACGTCAGACCCCAATAGCTCGATAAGTCGTGTCGATATGAGGTCTATAACAATTCGAGATACTACTGGTAACACTTACCAGTAAATCTCAGCAACCCTGGCCAGGGATTTCCTGTTATAGCCAATCGAACACAGCGCAACATCAACCCCCTATACCGGGAGAGACGAATCCCCTCCTATCGCTCATTGCCTCCATATGACTCGGGACTGTACCCAAAAACCACCATTTTGCACGCCCTCTTGGACGTGGTAAGATGGAAATCAAAGCACAGTGGGAACCACACAAGACTCTATGATGATCTCGGGTCAACAGACTAACCTGTACCAGTGTCACCAGAGAACTGCCATCTGACGTGAGGTATAATACCATCTGGGAGTTCTTGGCGAGTCCGTCCAGTGTACCCAGTCTCTACTGAGCACCCGTATATCATCTCTGATGTCAAACACCAATGGATATGGGATCATCCATCGCCCATCTGTATGGGTCGAGAAGGTATACGCTAGTCTACTCTGGTATATCGATGCACCGTCTCGATACACCCACGACTAGGAACATTGAAGGATGTACTTATGGACTACCATGTCTCCACTAGTATGATCTACATCATAGTCCAGGTAGTCAAGTACATATCCTAAGGGCTTTACCAACATGTAATTGAGAGACAATCTGTGTACACGTTAAGGTAAAGAGCAACCAGATAGCATACTATCATGTTGAGCAAGAAAGTCCTCCCTATATATGTCCCAGCATCCACTACAATATACATCCTATGTACAGTAATGGCCTCTAGGGCATACATATAACTAACAATCTCCCACTTGCACTAGGGCCATCTGTAGCAGTAGTTGTTGTATCTCATACTCAACTATCCCATAAAAGTCTCTCTCTGGGAACCGGCCTTTGTGAGTGGATCCGCTGTGTTGTCCTCTGAGCCTACTCTCCTAATCTCGATCTCCCTGGAGATCAACCATCTCCATGATCAAGTGATACTGCCATAGAATATGTCTGGATCACTGATGGGACCGGCGTTCCTTGGCATAAGCCACAACTCCATTGTCACATAATGGGAGGAACATAGTTCATCTCATGAACCAATATACACCCAAACAGCATCTTTGGTAGCATCTTAAGTAGCGATGTATCGAGCCTTTATCGTCTAGTATGTCACGGTATCCAGCTTTGAACTCTTCCAACATACCGTCCCTTCACTGAGGGTAAAGACAATGCCTGTGACTGACATTCAGTCGTCTTTATCACCCTGGAACCTTTCCAGTGATTCTCCCCAGGATCGATTGATACCATCTCACTACAACTAGTGAGATTCCTAACATCCATTTAGATCTATCTCATAGATTCAAAATCCAGGATTTAGTAGGTATCGCTTTGATCCTTATGTGGAGAATCCATGTGATAAACGGAGATTGATCGAGCGTAGCATAAGAAACTCCTTTCTTATCAAGAGTATGTCTTCCACGTACTCTACGAGGATCACCACCATACTCCCTACTACCTTTTTGTTTATACAAGGTTCATCTACCATTTTGATGATGTCAAACTCTTTGACTAATCCATCAAAACAGACGTTCCAACTCCGCGATGCCTGCTTTATCCTATAAAGCATCTTGCATACGTTTCCGCTGCTCCCACTGTCTACGAAGCCCTCTGGCTGTGTACTTATAGACGCTCTCTTCTAAAACATCATTTAGAAAAGCTGTCATGACACCCAACCGCCAGATATCGTAGTCATGGTATGTAGCCGTGGCAAGTAGGATCTGGATGGACTTAAGCATAACTACTGGAAAAGGTTTCATCATTATCCACGCCTGGTCGATGACGAAAACCTTTAACAAGTCTAGCTTTGAAAGTCTCAACTTTTCCATGTACACCAAGTAATCTTCTCAAGATATACTTGCTCCTGATGGGGATTTAACCCTTCAGATATGGCAACTAAAGTCCATACTTTGTTGGTGTATTAGGATTCCATCTCAGATTGCTAAACATCCAGCCATTCTTACAGAGTCATACTCCTGATGGCCAGCTTGAAACTAGTTGGGTCATCATCTCATGATGCAATCCTCGCTCCTACTGTCATAGAGAAACCGAAGTATCTCTCAGGTGGGTGAGGAACCCTACTAGATCGGCGGAGAGGCTGAGGTTCGTTGGAATCTACTGAATCCTTTGGTTCTATCAAATCATCAGCTGCAGTCTGTATAGCTGGAACATTTCCAGTTGTACATAACTGACCTTGCCTCGAGCTTGTCCGGATTTTGCTTTTAGACATAGGCCGGGCAACCCCAAATCTTAACTAACTTAAGATATGGGCTTTTCCCTTTCCATATCATATATGAAGTGGTAGGCAATTGATTTGATTGGAACCCTATTCAATAGGTATGCAGCTTCTCAAGCGCATAACACCCAAAAGAAAATAAGTAACTCAGTATTACTCATCATAGAGCACACCTTATCACATAGGGTGTAATTGCTCCACTCCGATATACCATCGTGCTATCGTATATACAGAGGAGTAATGCTGAGAGAGAATCTCATTCTCCTTTAGAATAGTCCAGGAATTCCATGCACAAGTATTCTTCTCCCTGATCTCATCATAGGACATAATACTTATACCCGTATTTTGGTTCTCTACTTCTCGCTTATATTCTGTGAATATCTCAAAAGGCTCGGACTCATGTTTCAGCAGGAACATATGTCTGAATCTTGAGAGATTATCAGAGAATGTAATGAAGTACAAAGAACCAGTCCTGGCATGTGTAGACAGGGGACCTTACATACATCAACATGTATCATCCCAAGAGTTTACTAACTTTTTCTCTGTTTCCAATAAACAGAGCTGTGGTCATCTTATCTTTGTGACATGACTGGCGAGTTTCATAAGATGTAAATTCAAACTGATTTAAATATGCATCTAAATGTAACTTCAGCTAGTCGGGTCACATTGATATGACCTAGTCTACAATGCCTCAAGAAGGATTCGTTCATTTCTGAACTCTTCCTCTTGTGTGTGTTCCGTATACTAAAGAACTGTAGTTTGATTTAGAACATCAACGCTTTTAGATAACGTGCCTGAACCGATCAACTTTTGATATAGGAAATGTTCAAAACATTATCCAACTATACAAAATTTTATCATTTCTTTACTGATAAAGAGACTGATATGATTTTGTATATCAGGTTCGGTATCTAATAGCATTTGTTCAGAATCAATGTACTTGTAATACAGGGTGACAGTGACCAACAGACTTGGCTGCAACACTTGCCCCGTTTTCTGCCTTATGAAACTTATCACCCGTTCTCAGTTCTCTACCTTTCTGTAGCCCTATGTAACAGATTACATATTTGGGATCCTGATCTGGTATCACATACCCAGGACGTAAAGGATAGAGAAACAGTTCTGTATAAAGAACACACCCGAAGATGATGCATCAGCATGCACTCTCTTCGTTTGGGCGGCACGGGAATTCTGGTAATCCCCTATTTCCTGCTCTGTCTTATAACAATTATAAGTTGGAGCGGGACCAACGTTCCCCAGCTCAGTATAATAAGCGGGTTCGGTCAATATTCCGTATTATTATCTTGATTAAGGCGTGATATGGTCGCTACCTGGAGAGAGAGAGAAGAAAACACTCAGCGTGCGCTCTTGCAAGAATAGATTGGTTATTATTTTATCTAATCAGGATGGCTCCCACTGCTTGTTATCAAATCTTCCTTCAAACCCTAAAAGGAAAGACTAGCCGGGATTAATTACACACTACAAGTTCGCCAATCTTTCAGCTAGGCCAGTGTCGGTACTTTGAGGGAGGTCCCCCGTGCTTTCGCACGAACCTAATTAATGTAAACCTCGTTTTCCCAGAGGCGTAACCCCGTTGATACCTTTCTAGACACCTACTTGATCGGCTAATTGTAATGTATAAAATTCTCCCAGGAGTAACACTTACTCGCAGCGGGTATCGGGATCCAACTATCTCATAGAAGGTATGCAATCTCATTGCAAATTTCAACACTTGAAATTCCCGATAATGTTTTGCCCCTAACGTGCTATGACCTTGACGAAAGCCAACAAACCATAGCCCGCTAGTCAAGTTCAACCCGTACATTTCTTGATCGAATTAAACCCACCCGCACGACCCTTGACGAAAGCCAACAAAGCCGCACGACTACCCTAATCCAATCGCATCGTATGCTGACAGATAAGCAGCATATAGCTACCGCACACTGCACCTTGACGAAAGACAACAAATGCAGCACGAATACTATATACAACTTATCTGAAATGACGGAGGGCTACGACAGGTTTTTCTGAAAACCTATTGTGTAATGAACTTGATATCGTTGTAGAATCAAATGAATTTTGAAATGGAGTGTTTTTGAGGCTTTTCTAGTTTTACTAAAGGAGTCACTCCCGGTGAAGGGATCGTCGGTCCTTTCCTCGTCGAATGAGGTGCGGGATATATCATATATATCACTGTGCAAAGCAAAAACTCTTAAAAGCAATCAAAAGACAAACCGAGTGTGTAGCATCTGCCAGTTATTGCTAAAGGAGTCACTCCCGGTGAAGGGATCTCGGTCCTTTCCTTATCGAATAAGGTGCAGGATATATCATATATACCGCTGTGCAAAGCAAGAACTGTAGCTACCTGTTTTATTTTGAAATTCGATTCTACAACATCTTATGTTTCTTTTATTTCATTAATCACATTAATGAAGTCCCATCATTTAAGTACCTAAACATCACAGATAAATACGACGTACACTTATGCCATCCGCATTCGCCTCGATGTCCCCTCGTGCACCGTTAGGTTAGGTAACTAACGGAAGAGCGGGGCAGGGCTAGCGCGGGTGTAAAACATAAGTAACGTCTATGTAATATATCATATATACTATATACTATATCTATCACAGAACATCACATGATCACATCACAGATATCGCAGCAGAAGAAACATATGAAACATTGGATATACTAGGACGTCCGTGTTTACAATACGAGCCAGTATAAAACACGGATTCCACGGTCGTGATGAATAGCCAAACCCACACCCCTAGACCCCTACGAGAGCGGCAAGCAACCCTACCAATTCTAGAGTTAGGAGACCCGGACTCGACTCCTCGAGTTGGTCTCCCACTGGACTCCAGAACCCGGTTACTTGTGCCCTCCTCCTTGGGTCTATCCTAGTGCAGTAAAGTAAATAATATACAAACGGTGACATCTTCCGCAACCTGGAAGTGCCCCAATAAAAGAATATTACATACAAGTTTTTACATGAATGAAAATGAAAAACACTCATCTCACATAAAACCCCCGGCTATTCAAACACAACGATCCAATATAACATATCCAGCAACACATAACATCACATGTCATCAACGTAAGTAAATATGTCCATCCCAATTGTCGTTGACATATAGCAACGAAACCGGCGATATCACATATTACACTTACGGTCACAGAAAAGAAAGTGTAAAACTACAACAGTTGGAATCCGCAACCACCTCAGACATCGCATGCCTGACCAAATGAATTACTTAGATATCACATGCCTAACAATTATAAACCCCGCATTTTAGTCTCATCATTGAAAACACTTTTCAATATCAAGTCGGGCAATTCAACAGTATTCCCGACATTCTGATCGAATGCTCGTCGCAAACTTTAGTAGGCGGCTTCACCCCCGATACCGTCGACGAAGTGCACCAAGGCGGAACACCGCTACCGCGAGCACCCGAACGGATGCTTTCGGCGACGGGGTTCTCCTATAGTCACTTGGTCGGGGCTATGGAGTGAGGCTGTCTATTAAGTTTACCCGGCGAGTATCCGCGTACGCTACGTGATTGCGACGGACTTTTGATCACATCAAAATTCCGTGGCAACCGATCAAGTGAGACTAAATTGCTAGATTTATAACATTCATTATGTTATCACATAACTATTTGTGAATTCCAATTATTGTATCACATTCCGGATAAATAGAAAATGCTAAACTTTTCGATCGAACAATCGAACACCCAAGTTTTCCCGGTACAGATCAACACATGAAACAAGTCTAGCAACATTCAGTTCGTGCCTCAGTACCAACGGTCCAGCCGTAGAAGGGTCAAGCCAACGCCTCACATGTGGCACGCCGTACTGCCCCAAACCCGAAGGTTCAAAGGGCAGTTCAAGACGGTCATATAATCGAGTTAAGGTTTGTTGTCTTCTAGAGAGACCATCGCGTTACTTGCACTACTTAGAACGTCGTTAAACTACGGAAAAATCCAACACTTGGAAATTTCCCGACAGGGGAAAAATTGGGTATTTATATCCAGTCAAACTTTTTTAACATATTCTATAATTTATCTGGAAAGCCAAATAGACAAAATTTGATAATCCGATCGAACAATCGAATCCCCAAAACAACCTAGAACATTAAACTCTGAAAAAAAATTTAAATATTCCCAGAAAATCCAGAATAATTAAATAGGAATTACTGTGCAGAAAAGATGTGATGACGTCACCAGGGGACCGCGGAACCGCCGCAGAAGCTGGGCTTCTGCCGCGGTTCCGCCGCCGTTTAGACGAATCTTTCGCCTGAGTTTGCACAGTAATTCTTATAATTATTTATTGAATTTTTTAGGCATTTTTAAAACACAAAAATCCGTATTTTCGGAAAAAGTCCAGAGAGCATATTCCGGGTAGGGTTTCGGTTCGATCGGGTTTCAAATTCCGTGTAGACTTCGCCTAAGGCTCTAGCTAGGCTCTGATACCACTGTATGGTTTCTAGGCACTCTCAATAGGTCTCACAAGGCATCGAACATGCCAATTTCAAAAATTATGGTGCCGAGAAACCGTAGTGTATGGATCGTTGGCTAGAAATCTAGGCGAAAAAGCTAACTAGTTAACACTTAACTAAGGGATACGGATATACAACCTTTGTAGATCCGTTTGTCCACCTCCATAGCTCCATGAAGAAGTCCTCTCTGCTGTCCAAAAAGAATCCGGGCTCTAGAGTCGGCTTCATCGGAGAATAGACGGGCTAGGTCGTCGACGACGTGCCGAAGATGATCTACGTCGAAGCATCGCAAGATCAAGCTCTCACTTCACCAAGTCAAGAAACTTGTGAAGGAAACACACTCTACTACTTGGCAAGAGGTAGAGGATGAAGAAATAGGAAGTGGGTAGACTTTAGATTTGGATTTCTCACTCATATCATCAATCCACCATTGATGTAGTCTAGGTTTTTCTTCTTGAGTTCAAGGAAGAAGAAGAAGAAATGATATGATAAGATTATTAAAAAGAAAAGAATAAATCCATTCTTATCATAACATAACCCAAGTTAAGTGTAGAGAATTGACCAAGGTTAAAGAATGGTTAGGGTTAAGGAGATGAGACAAAAATGGTGACTTAATGAAAGCTTCATGAAGCTTCATGTTGAAAACAAAACTAGCCACCATTTTTGACTTCTTTTCCTTTTCTCATTTATATTTTAAATGCAAATGAAAAGATAAATGAATGAATAAAAGAAAACCCTAATCATTTACTTAACCTAGGTTTAATTCATTACACTTAACAAAAAGATATGTATCATCAAACATGATACAATCAAGTGCACAAAATCATATCGCATATGCAATGCGCACACCCGAGTGAGAAAATCCATTTAAAGTGAACCGATACTAGTTAATGCAAAGTAATATATCAAATATATAATTATGCATTAAATCATTAAATCAACACTTGATTTAACGATCCGGTCATATCGCATATAACCGACTAGTATCATTAGTAACAACTTATCGAATCAACACTTGATCCGATAACCCGGCTATATCGCATATAACCGATCAATGTCACATATCGCGAGAATCGAATACAGTATCACATACTGGTATCATTCTCGGTCCCGCACATATCTCATATGCACTCCTATTTCGTTTTGCTTGAGCCAGGAAACCTCTGTGTAGGACTCTAAAGACTCGTCAATACGCCGGCAGCGGATGATGATCATATCAAACATCCACAAGCCGCAAGCGGTCTGCTAAACGTAACGGCCACCCGGGTATTGAGCGATCTGAAGATCGACGAGCAATCCCGCTCACACTCCAGTGAATCCAACCAGTAACACTTCCGTACAGTCCGGTCTGATCGTCTGATATGTCGCATATCTCGCCTAGGGGTGGTAAACGTCAGACCCCAATAGCTCGATAAGTCGTGTCGATATGAGGTCTATAACAATTCGAGATACTACTGGTAACACTTACCAGTAAATCTCAGCAACCCTGGCCAGAGATTTCCTGTTATAGCCAATCGAACACAGCGCAACATCAACCCCCTATACCGGGAGAGACGAATCCCCTCCTATCGCTCATTGCCTCCATGTGACTCGGGACTGTACCCAAAAACCACCGTTTTGCACACCCTCTTGGACGTGGTAAGATGGAAATCAAATCACAGTGGGAACCACACAAGACTCTATGACGATCTCGGGTCAACAGACTAACCTGTACCAGTGTCACCAGAGAACTGCCATCTGACGTGAGGTATAATACCATCTGGGAGTTCTCGGCGAGTCCGTCCAGTGTACCCAGTCTCTACTGAGCACCCGTATATCATCTCTGATGTCAAACACCAATGGATATGGGATCATCCATCGCCCATCTGTATGGGTCGAGAAGGTATACGCTAGTCTACTCTGGTATATCGATGCCCCGTCTCGATACACCCACGACTAGGGACATTGAAGGATGTACTTATGGGCTACCATGTCCCCACTAGTATGATCCGCATCATAGTCCAAGTAGTCAAGTACATATCCTAAGGGCTTTACCAACATGTAATTGAGAGACAATCTGTGTACACGTTAAGGTAAAAAGCAACCAGATAGCATACTATCATGTTGAGCAAGAAAGTCCTCCCTATATATGTCCCAGCATCCACTACAATATACATCATATGTACAGTAATGGCCTCTAGGGCATACATATAACTAACAAATATGCAACATTACAGAAAAGTAATAAGCATCACAGAACAATACAGATAATCTGGGATCGCCGAGTTTCACAGAGCCGCTGCTGAAACCCGACGTTCCCCTGTCGTGTGGATAGCCTGTGCAATGAAACCTAGACCCCTACGGGTGCGGCAAGTTACCCGCCAAAACCTGAAGCGAGGTAGTCCCCACAGCATAGTGAATGGAACACCCGGCACTTCACGGAATCCGGTAAATTGAGCACCCCTCCTTGGGTCAACCTGTACCCCCTACGAGTGCGGCGAATAGTCTGCCAATTCTAGAGTGGGGCCCCTCTGCCTCTCAAAGCCATGAGATGCGGACCCGTTTCCCCCTAGAACCCGGCTATCCGTGCACTCCGTCGTGGGCCAAAATCTAGTACAGTAATGAAAAATAGTACAACAGGTATATCGACCGCAACCTGGTCGTGCCCCAAAAGAATATTATACAACAGGCAGTGACGGCAGTCCACAGGTTGGACGCTCGCCCCGCAATATCAAATGTACAAATAAACTCAAACTGTACTACCATTGCACACTGATATCCACCACGACAAATCCGCAACATCACAGTACAACACAGAACATCAACGCGAATGTCACGTTCGCAAACCCGTCTAAAAGAACTATAGCGATCAGACGCGGTTTACCGATCAAATGACATTCCCGATCGGAGATATAATGTAAGCACTGTAAACTAACATGTTTAAATTTCGATCGACAAAATATCATAAAGTGGGCCCCACGAACATCTGTAGAACAGTAACAAAATCTGAGCCCAAAATATATATACCAAAAATCCCAATTTCCAGAGAAGAACCCACTGAGCAAATTTGGGGGCATGATGACACAGAATGGCCGCGGATCCGCGGCCAAACCATGGGTTTGGCCGCGTTTCCGCGGCAGTCTTGTCGAATCATGATCCCAAATTTTTACGTCGTTCTTAAAAAACCCTGCACAGTTTTCTGAGATGTGTGAAATATTTTTAGGACACCGTTTAAAATCAACAGAAACTGTCAAGCAAGAAAAATGCGATTTTTGATTTTCGGTTCGATCGATATTTTAAACTCGTTAGCACAAGTTAGTATAGAAAAATGGTGAGGCTTTGATACCACTGTAAGTCTACGCTAGCGCCCCGGCCGTCTACAGACGCCAAATGCGGAACAAAAACTTTTTATCTGGCGCTATCGTATACTTTAACCCGGATCAGCCATTATTGCTAAACTAACAAACTGTAAAGAGTGTAGAAAGGTTATACCGAACGATCCGAGTCCTTCGTTCTTTAACCATCATCCCACGCTCCGTTGCGGCTGCTCCGATCTCTTCGATCTCCGATCTGCTCGTCCAGGTGGCACCACATCACTGATTCTTTAAACGGGCTCCCTCCTCTGACTTGAGGCAACTCGGTCGTCAAGTTTGTTAAAAGAGACGACCAAGAATGAAGTAGAGAATGAGTAGATGACTTTGTCTCACTTCGTCCAAGTCCGTGGACGATCGGTAAATGAAGTTGCCGACGAAAATGAAATGGAACAAGAAAATGAAATATGAAATTTCCATGCATCCAAACTTTAGTCTTTTCTTTTTAGCAACCATAATTTCTCAAATGTGTGAATAGTGGAGGAGAGAGAGGGCCGGCCACCTTTTAAAGAGGAGGGAGGTGATGGTAGGAGGAGGGAGGTGACCATTAGAAAAATATCATGTGTGAACACATGAAAATATCAAGCATAAAGATCTTAAGCAAAACAAGAATGTTTAGAAATCAAAGCATGAGTCATAATCCTTGTCACCATTTTCTAGAACCTTCTAGAACCTTCTAGAAGCATGACTCACCCTCATCCAAGAAAAGATAAATCCGTCTTTAACCAAATGTTAAAAGACGGCTGATAGAAAACTGGAAACTGGCAACTTCCAAAAGTGATCCTGAAACAACTTTCAGGATAACCCCGAAACTGTATAAATATACCCGCATTTCTATTACGACCGAATACAAATACAACTGAGACAAATATATTATACCTACTCAATATAATACTCGGATCCGGCTTAAACCAAAGCCGACCAGTATTATCTGCCCGAAAAATAACACGTGCGTAAACGCACGTGCAATTTCCGAACCCTGCCAGAAAACCATACGGCCTCTACAACGTTTCGCCCGAACTTGGGAAACTGTCTGTGGGGGACTCGAATGACTCGTCAGTACCCTGGCAGTGGGTTTAATCACAAACCGTCAGCGGCACTAGCTATGCGTAACGGTTGCCTATGGACTGACCTCAAGGGAGGCCGATGAGTGAACTCAAGGGAGGCCGATGAGCCAACTCATCCGAAAACCCTACTGAGCCTAACAGTGACAATGTATATACAGTCCGGTCCGTTCGTCAAGGAGTATCGCATATCCGCCTAGGGGGCTAGTAACGTCAGACCCCCAATAGCAGTATAAGTCGTGTCGGAGTGTAGCCCAATAACACCCTGAGATACTACTGGAGTACCTACCAGTAAATCTCCTGCCATGGCCATGGACTTTGTGTAATGGCTCTCCTAGACACAGCACGACCTCACCCCCAATACCGGGAGAGACGAATCCCCTGCCGATCCGCTCACGTGCCTCCATATGGCTCGGGACTGTACCCAAAAACTACCTGTTTGCACGACTCCTTTGAGCCGTGGTAGGGTAGAAATCAAAGCACAGTGGGAACTCATACGAGACAAATGACGACCTCAGGTCGATGAACTAACCTGTACACATGTCACCAGGGAACTGCTATCTGACGATAGGTATAGTACTAACTAGCAGATTCCCGGCGAGTCCTGTCTGGTGTACTCATAACCCAATGAGCACCTGTATACATCTTAGGTGATCCAATTGACACCAGTGGCTTGTGAGAACGGCCACCGCCCCTCGTCGGGGTCTCGACTGTATACACTAGTCTACTCCGGAGTATCGATGCCCTGTCTCGAAACTCCCACGATTAGGGACCACAATTAAGGATATGCATATAAACTACCCAACTCTCACGTATATGATCGCCATCATACTGTTGGTAGTAAAGCAAGATCCTAAGGGCTCTATCAAAGTGTAACATGCAATCAGTCACCTGAACATGTACACGACTGATAAAGGAAAACCAGATAGCATACTATCATTTCGCGCAAGACTGTCCTACCGGTATAGGTCCTCCGCAATCATTGCAATCACGTACCTGCGATCCAATAATTGACTATGAGGGCACTATCTCCAACAAGTACACTGGACAGGACTCGTCGGGAACTGTTGGTTGGTATTATACCTATCGTCAGTTATCAGTTCCCAGGTGACATGAGTACAGCTTAGTCCGCTGACTTGACACTGTCACTTCGCCTCGAGTGTGTTCCCACTGTACTTAGATTACTACCCTACCACGGCTCAAAGGAGTCGTGCAAGCAGGTAGTAGTTGGGTGCAGTCCGGAAGCACTTGGAGGCAGTGACGGTTAGACAGGATTCGTCTCTCCCGGTATTGGGGGTTGACATCGTGCTGTGTCTAGGAGAGCCATTACACAAGTAGTCCCTGGCCAGGGCAAGCGAGATATACTGGTAGGTTTCCAGTGTTATCTCAGGGTGTTCTGGGCTACACTCCGACACGACTTGTACCGCTATTAGGGGACTGACGTTCACTGCCCCCCTAGGCCCGCCATGCGATGTATCAGACGAACAGACCGGACTGTACGGAGATTGTCACATACAGGCTCAGTAGGAGTTCGGATGGGTTTATCTCATCGGCCTTCTTATCGACATCTACCTAGAGACCGTTACGTACAGCTAGTGCCGCTTGCCGTCTGTGGTTAAACTCACTGCCAGCGTAGTGTCGAGTCTTTAGAGTCCCACACAGAGAGTTTCCCTGCACTGAGCGAAACGTGTAGAGGCCGTATGGTTTTACGGCAGGGCTACGATCATTTACGTGCACTTGTGTGCGTATGCTGTTCGGGCAGGCAATACTAGTGGGCTTTGGTTTAAGCCAGATCCTAGTATTACACAGATGGATTTGATTTGTCTTCTGTGAATTCGCATTCTACGGAATGTAGATGCAGGTGTGCATGCACAGTTTTGAGGAGCGATGAAGGAGGAGGTGCCCCATTAGGGTTTTGGCAGTTGGTTCGGCCAAAACCATAATGTGGCACACTCATTAGGGTTTTGACAGTTCGTTTGGTCAAAACCGTTATGAGCCAGAGGCATTGTTTACTAATCCTTTTAATGATAGATTAGTGATGGCTAATTGCATTGACCATTTGACCACTTAGATCTCTCTTGACCTTGTTGACCATGTTGACCATGTTGACCATTGACCTTCAAGAGAGATCCACACTCTTCTTTTATTTTCCTTTTATTTCTTGTGTTATGATAATGGTCAATTCAATGTGCCATCAAGTCTTTCATGATAGGATTAGTAATGATGATTATTGTGTATTATTACAACCATGGTTCATTTCATTTTGGTTTGATATATTTTTCATTATTCTCTTCTCATTCTCTCTCATGAAGTGAGAAGAAAAGAAAAGCTCCATGGTTGCAAACTTTCTCCTTCTTTTTCCTCCTCTTGATCTCTTCTTTTGATCTCATGTGTTGAGAGAAAAAGAATCCACAAAGACAAATACATCCATCCATCTCCTCTACACATTCTAAGGCATTTAGATTAGCAATCTCCTTGCCCTAGTTGCCTTGGCTTGAGGCGAAGCTTAGTGTACAACTCTCGGGTGGATCGTCTTCGACTCAAGAAGGCCGCGGAGGTGCCCATGGTCCGGATCGACGCTTGGAGCTTGGATGGACGAGTGGGACAGCGGGATGAAGACCCGAAGGACCGGTTCCGTGAGGTATACTTCCTACAGCATAGTAACTAAACCTCTAAGTGTTTACTAGTTTCTAGTTTAGCAAAGATCCGACTTTTAGTCCATGTTGCCTTGCGCTAAAATCATTGTTTATCGCCGTTTCCGTCTCCCCGTCACAACCGGGGTGAGCAACGTAGACTTACAGGGGTTAGGGTTAGGGTTGGGGTTAGGGCTGGGGCTGGGGCTGGGGCTGGGTTAGGGTTGGGGTTGGGGTTGGGGTTGGGGTTGGGGTGGGTGGGGTGGGGTTGGGTTGGGTTGGGTAGGGGTAGGGGTAGGGTTAGGGTTAGGGTTAGGGGTAGAGGTAGGGGTAGGGGTGGGTTAGGGGTAGGGGTAGGGGTAAGTTAGGGTTAGGGGTTGGGGTTAGGGTTAGGGTTGGGGTTGGGGTTTGGTAGGGTTTGGGTTGGGGTTGGGGTTGGGGTTGGGGTCGGGTTGGGTTGGGGTGGGGTTGGGGTTGGGGTTGGGGTTAGGGTTAGGGTTAGGGTTAGGGTTAGGTTTAGGTTTAGGGTTGGGGTTGGGGTTAGGTTTGGGTTTGGGTTTGGGTTTGGGTTAGTGTTAGGGTTGGTCGGGTTGGGGTTAGGGTTTGGGTTGGGCTGGGGCTGGGGCTGGGGCGGGGCTGGGGCTGGGGCTGGGGGCTGGGGCTCGGGCTCGGGCTCGGGCTCGGGCTGGGTCGGGGTCGGGTCGGGATCGGGGTCGGGGTCGGGTGAGGGTTAGGGTTAGGGTTGGGGTTGGGGTTGGGGTTGGGCTTGGGCTTGGGCTTGGGGTTGGGGGTTTGGGGTTGGGGCTGGGGCTGGGGCTGGGGCTGGGGTTAGGTTGGGGTTGGGTGGGGGTGGGGTTGGGGTTGGGGTTGGGGTTGGGGTTCGGGCTGGGGCTGGGGTTCGGGTTCGGGCTGGGGCTGGGGTTGGGGCTGGGGCTGGGGTTGGGGTTCGGGCTCGGGCTCGGGCTCGGGCTAGGGCTAGGGCTAGGGCTTGGGGCTGGGGTTTGGGGCTGGGGTTTGGGTTGGGGTGGGGTGGGGTGGGGTTAGGGTTGGGGTTGGGGTTGGGGCTGGGGGGGCTAGGGCTGGGGCTAGGGCTAGGGCTAGGGCTAGGGTTAGGGCTAGGGCTGGGGTTGGGGTTGGGGTTGGGGTTAGGGTTGGGGTTATGGTTGGGGTTGGGGTTGGGTTGGGGTTGGGGTTGGGGTTGGGGTTCGGGTTGGTGTTCGGGTTCGGGTTCGGGTTGGGTTGGGTTTGGGTTTGGGTTGGTTTGGGTGGGTCAGGGTCAGGGTCAGGGTCAGGGTTAGGGCTGGGGCTGGGGCTGGGGCTGGGGGCTGGGGGCTGAGGGCTGGGGCTAGGGCTAGGGCTAGGGCTAGGGTTAGGGTTAGGGTTAGGGTGTATGTCGATGTACTACACCCCAATACTTGTGGGGAGGCGGAATTTTCAAAGTCGAACTTGTTTAGTGAACGAACATCGACTAACCGCTTGAATCGAAGCTAAACTATAAATAACCAAACACAAAGTGTTTCTAAACTACTGTGTTTAGGGATTATACCTAATGAACCAGCTCCTTCGTCTTTACGATCTCCTTGTCCTCCTCGGCCTTCTCGATGTAGTAGATGATCCACCCGAGAGCAAAACTCCAAGCTTAGCCTCTAAACTTGAGGCAACTAACCTTCTTGGATTGCTAATCAAAGAAGATAGATTGAGATAGAGTGATGGTTATGGATTGTTTAGTCTAACTAATCCTTGATCTCAACTCATGAGGGGTGAGGATTAGGGTTTGAAGAGAGTGAGCTTGAGGAGAGAGAATGTGAATAATATTATGAGTGAGAATAGTAAGTTATCATAATATATATGAAGCATTATCTTTTAAAAGAGAAGAGAAAATAAGTGATGAATAATCATGCTTCATAAATATCAAGTGGTGATTCATTATCATGAGTCATTAAGCATTTATGATGCATTAATGACTATGATGAATCACTCTCATGACTCACTAATCTCATTCAATGCATATGACACCTAAACCTCCTTAGTCACCATCTTCTAGAAGCTTCTTGAGTAATTACGAGAACGCCCCTCCGATCCGTAAAAATACGGAAAAACTTTAGACTGTAAAAATCCAATAACCGGATACCAGTAACTGGCTTAAACCAAAGCCGACTGGTAAAAACTGTCCGAAAGTTGTACGTGCGTAAACACACGTATGCGTCCGAACCCTTTGTCGTAAAACCATACGACCTCTATATCGTTTCGCCTGGAGTAGGAAACTCTCTGTGTGGGACTCTAGAGACTCGATTACTACGCTGGCAGTGGGTTTAACCACAGACCGCAAGCGGCACTAGCTGTACGTAACGGTCCCCAGGTAGTTGTCGATAAGAAGGCCGATGAGGATGTAAGTGCACGGCGACGCCCCGGCCGTCAATCCGACGGCCAAATGTGGAAACGGCGATAAACTTTAATTTTGCGAACTTTGCAAACCGGCACCACCGCGCACTAAACACCCGGATCGGACCATTAAACTAGTTCTAGCTAACTACAAGATGGGAAGAGATATACCGAGTGATCCGAGTCCTCCGGTCTTCTCGTCGTCATCCCGATCTCTCGCAGAAACTCCGGTCGTCGCCTCCTCGCCGGAAGGGCACCACATCGCCTGCATCTTTTACGGGCTCCCGCCTCAATACCGAGGCAACTCGGGCATGAAGCCGGCAAGTCGACATGCCCAAGATGTGCTGTAGAATGTGTAGTATAGAGGCTATGTCTCACTTTGGGATTTTGTTGCCTTGATGGAGGAATCAACAAGAAATGAACTTTGGGATTTTGGTAGCAAGAAAAATGAGATGGATGATTAATTTCTTTCACCAAAATGAAACCTCTCATTTTTCTCTCCTCTCATAAAAATGTGGCCGGCCAAAATCTTGTGGGAAAATGGTAGAGGTGAACCAAAGAACAAGAGGGAGGTGATGGTAGGATAAAGTGAGGAGGTGTCCATATACAAACATCATGATAACAAATGAACATCCAAACCATACCCTTTCTAATCTCATTCAATGCAAGAATGGTGCAACAAAAGAAAAGATGCTCTCATAATAAATCCTATTGCAATAAACCCCTCCACAAAATGTTATTTGCAAACTTGCAAATAACCCCCTCCAACGGAAAAGTCCGGCCGGGAAAGAACAAAGGAAAACCGGCCGGAACGGAATGCAAACTGGCAACTCCAGAAAACTGGTCCCGTAATAAATTACAGGAAAACCCCGATACTGTGCATACACACCCGCATCTGTATTCTGTCCGGATACAAATGCAATGAGACAAAATCTACACTGTACTATACTAGGATCCGGCTTAAACCAAAGCCGGCTAGTAAAATCCGTTCGATCCTGATCCGTGCAATACCGTACGTATCTGATCGAACCGTGCCATATATCTATACGGCCACTAGTACAAACTGTCCGATCCTGATCCGTTCAATACCGCACGTATCTGATCGGACCCTGCCATATCTCCAAACGGCCTCTACAGCGTTTCGCCTGAAAGCTGAGTAACTGAAAGTGTGGTGGACTCTAAAGACTCGTCAATACTATGGCTGTGGATTTAACCACTAGCACGTCAGAGGTATAAGCCAATACGTAACGGGCCACCAGCTATTGACCAAAAGGGACGTCGATGAGCGAACTCATCCTGACACCCTACTGAGCCTGTCAGTGACAATATCCGTACAGTCCGGTCCGTTCGTCTATGAGCATCGCATGTCGGGCCTAGGGGGTGGGTAAAAGTCAGACCCCCAAAAGCGGTACAAGTCGTGTCGGAGTGTAGCCCAGAACACCCTGAGATACTACTGGAATACCTACCAGTAAATCTCCTGCCTTGGCCAAGGACTTCGTGTAATGGCTCTCCTAGACACAGCGCGACCTCACCCCCAATACCGGGAGAGACGAACCCCCGAAGATCCGCTCACTACCTCCATGTGGCTCGGGACTGTACCCAACTAAAACCTGTTTGCACGACTCCTTTGAGCCGTGGTAGGGTAGTAATCAAAGCACAGTGGGAACTCACACGAGACAAATGACGATCCCCAGGTCGATGAACTAACCTGTACACATGTCACCTGGGAACTGCCATCTGACGTCAGGTATAAGACCAACTAGCATGTTCCCGGCGAGTCCTGTCCGGTGTACTCATAACCCAATGAGCACCTGTATACATCTTAGGTGAACCAACTGACACCAGTGGCTTGTGAGACCGGCCACCGCCCCTCGTCGGGGTCTCGACTGTATACACTAGTCTACTCTGGAGAATCGATACCCTGTCTCGAAACTCCTACGACTAGGGACCTTTTAAGGATGTGCTTATAGGCTACCAGCTCCCACGTATATGATCGCCCTCATACTGCCGGCAGTCAAGCAAGAATCCTAGGGGCTCTATCAACGTGCAATAGTGACATGTCAGGTCACCTAAAGCAGTACACGATGATAAAGGTAAACCAGATAGCATACTATCATCTCGAGTAAGACTGTCGTCCCGGGATAGGTCCTCCCTCAATCATTGCAATCACGTGCCTGTGATCCAATAATTGACTCTGAGGGCACTATCTCCAACAATCTCCCACTTGCACTCAAGGCTAATTATTGCGATGTCGCATACTCACAGCCCGTGTGATACCGAACACCCAACTCCTCTACTAGTCTGTCTCACAAAGCCTGTTTGCGAAACTCTTGCGTTCGAGGAATAGCCTCAGCGAGTGGATCCGCTCTGAAGTTTCTTTCTATGTCTCTCTCTATATCTCAAGTTCGCGGAGAAAGCCATCTCCCGAAATGAGCAATACCTGTCTTAGAGTGTCTGGATGTCTGATGGGACCGAGCTCATAAATGAACTCCAAATCCAAACTTCTTAGACTGTATCGTCAACTGAACTTAATCAGTATCCTGCGCCATGCCACCCTCAGTATTTCCTTGGACCACCTGTCCAAAATACTGCCCCTCGTCAGAAGGAAAACTATAACTCTGACAACCTCCTTGTCGTCCATGTCACCTTGGAAGCCTGGAATGATAACTGTCTCCTAAATGAGGCTGTCGTTATCATATCCCTAGAACATCCACTTATGTTCTATAACTGCTTCCGACTGTTTCTCTAGGATTGGATCAATATCAACTTATTGCATCTAGTGCAAGAACAACATCTGGTGTGGTACTTGACATCTCATGATTGACTCAATTGCCTAAGCAAGTGATCTGCCAATCATGCACATCCCTCTCTACTTTAGTCTATAATACACCTTTAGAAAGGATGACTCCATCACCTGCAGGTACACTACCGTGCCAGGAGTCGTCCATTCTAAATACTCTTAGAATGCTGTCAAAGTACCCTGATTGGGAAACCACCCAAATCTAGATCTAAAACCATAGATCTAGTAACCAGTATGTTTGATAATGTCCAAGTCCTTTGTGGAGAAACCACTGTGTGACGACCAAAGTATAACCGATCGTTTGTATAGGAATATCACTTCCTTCTACCTTCTCAACAGATCCATCCCCTATTCTGATGACGTCAAACCCATGACTGTCACATCAGAAATAGATGATCTTTCTCCGCTATATCTGCTTAAGTCTATAAATAGACATAAGCCTGATGTCCACCAATGCTTCCGCTGCTCCCACTGACTACGACAACTCTCTGGAAGAGTCATATAGACGTGCACTTCTAAAGCTAGTTTAGAACGATGCTATACTCATCCTCCCACCGGGTCTCGCAGCCTGGAACAACAGCAATGGCAAGTGTGGGTAAACAAGAACTTCCCTGTCACCGTCCTTGAGCCTACCGGAGTACCTCTCGGGTGCCTGAAGTTACCCACCTTATCTGCGGAGTGGCCAATGGAATGTCAAAACAGATTGAATCTTTAGGTTCCCTTATCAAATCTTCAGTAATCGTTTGCGGTTCTGGAATCACTTCCAGTTCTACCATACTCCCACTACTGTTTTTGAAAAAAAAATCCATTTTTATTAAAACTGTGGCGAGTCAAGAACAATATTACTATTGATCTTTCTTATGGTAGAAAGTCAACCCTCGTCATAGCCTGGGTCAACCCACAAACAGCCATTACAGAAACGTGCCTTGAGTTATCCAGAGTCTGGTTTTAATCATAAGCCGGACAACTCCCCGTACCTTAACAATGTTAAGATATGAACTGTACTATATCCAATATAGAACCAGAGGCACTGATTTAATTGAACCAGATTCCAATCATGCAGCTATCTCCAGTGCATGTCAACTAAATGGAAGGAGGCCGATCAGCGTTACTCAACTTAGGAATGCTTCCAATTATGAGTAACCTGAAAGAGAAGCAATTTCTCTTTATCATTACTATCAACTGAATACCATACACAAGTATCTTCGATCACTTTGAAGAATCCCGATACTTGCTACACTTGGTTCTCTACTTTATTCAAATACCTATAACTCCTCAAAACTTAGACCCTGTGTTTCTACGAAACACATGTCTAAGAACTAGAGAAGTTAAAAGTAAACAAAATATAGTAAGAGGACCAACCCCTCTGTCCTAATGGACACTGGACAACATACAATACTCTGTATAAGTCCGCCGAGTCTAACAACTCTTTCACTGTGTGTCGTAGGTTGAAAACTGTACTTATGGTTAAGAAGAATTACACCGCTGTTTAATGCTCCTTACCTAACCATCAACTGATATAGGTAAATGTCATCGACATAATATCAAAAGGTATATCTCACTCTATGAAAATAGACGTACAGATATATCAATTTGAAATTGGTGCACAACAGCGGATATTCAAAACCAAATATTTGCCGACCGGCAAACAGCCCAGGTGATCTCCTCAAATATCACCGATTACAACGAATCCCGATATAATGAGGATGATCACCCAATTCCCAATAACTTACTCCCACTCATCATCTGTAAAACCATACAGATGTGAGAATCAAACCTGGTAAATACATACCCTGGAGCAAGTGTCTAATCGGGAAATCAGTTTTCTTTTAACAGTACACAGTTGAACTGAAACATTGAAATGTTTCGATGGGGTTTTCTGGTATTCCTAGTAATGCCTCTACCATTATCCAGATTCACAACTATAACCGTATAATTCTTTGCCACCTCTCCAAATTCCTTTATTTGTCTTTAGTCATTACCTTCTGCACACCCCTTTAGGCCAATTGGTTTTCTTCCTTCCCTACCGTTCGGCACCAGCCTATGGTTTGGAAGAAGACTATCCAATAAGCATAATGGGTGTACTGTCCTAATCCTAGGAGCACTCGCAATGCGAGAGAAGGTGAAGATAAAATACAACCGAATAAACCTTATTCCTATTTCTCCTGGACCAGAATCCATCCCCGAACTGGAACAAGTTCCTTTCGAGTTCGTATATAACCATACGATGGAGTATCCAATAAACTGTGGATCTTCGTAGTGATACGGAGTGTCCTGGAGAAATACAAAGGTGATTTAGGATTGGCGAAGAAAAACTTGGTTTGGTCGTGAATATCAGTCGCAATTTACTTTGCCCTCTTACTAATCCCTTGCTTTGTCTTAATCCTAATACCTTCTGCACACCATCGTTATGCTAATTGGTTTTCTTCATTCCCTACCGGTCGGCACCAGCCTAAGGTTTGGAAGAAGACTATCCAATTTGCGTAATAGGTGTACTATCTCCTAAACTAAGGAGTACTCGTAACTTGAGAGAAGGTAAACGGGAAAAGACAACTGAATAATCCTATCCGTTTTCTCCAGAATCGGAAACCATCCTCGAATTCCTTCGAGTTCGTATCTAACCATACGATGGCTTTGTCCAATGGAAGTGGACGTTCGCAATAATACGGGGTGTCCTGGAGAAAAGGGTAAAAGTAGGAGTGGCAATGAGGTCTGCAACTCTGACAATCCAAAAGCCAGTGTTAAGAAGGTTCGGTCAACTTGGTCACTGAGTCATAGTCTTAGGGTCGGGTCAATGGTCGCTGCCAGAGAGAGAGAGAGAAAAGAAACACTCAGCGTGCACTCTAACCTAGATCAGAATGGTTATCACTTTATCTAATCTGGAAACCTCCCACTGTACCTCAAATTCTCCTCCAAACCTGAAAGAAGAATTAGTCGGGGTTACCCGAGGAGTAAACTAACTCATCAGTGGGAATCGGGATCCAACTATCATTGCATGATAACGTGACGGAATCCGCTCACGCTATCACACTCCAGAAGGTATGCGCATATTTGGCAAGTTTCAGTTCTTTTGAAACTCCCGATGTGGATTTTTACCCCATGCTCTTATGACCTTGACTTTGGCCAACAAATCATAAGTCACATGTCAAGTTCTGCCCGTCATTCTCCAGGTTAATTTGAGCCCACCCGTACAAGCCCTTGACTTCGGCCAACAAGGCTATACGACTGCCCCAAACCAACGCATCTATCTATGCTGCATATGAATAACCAACAGCTACCAAACACTGTGCCTTGACTTTGGCCAACAAACACAGCTTGAATACTATTGACTACCCATATAAAATGACGGAGGGCTACGAATGGTTTCTGGCGAAAACCTTTAACGTAATGAACTTGATATCGTTGAAGGAACGGATAGCTTTTTAGAAAATATAGTGACGAAAACCTTTACTAAAGAGGTCACTCCCGGTGAAGGGATCTCGGCTCTTTCCCCGTAGAATGGGGTGCAGGATATTCCAAATGAACACCACGATGCAAAGCAAAAGTAATCGGCTATAGTGAAGTTAATGCCCTGACGCAAACTTCTGTCCAAGGGGTCACTCCCGGTGAAGGGATCTCGGCCCTTGCCTCGTCGACTGAGGAGCAGGATATTCCAAATGAATACCACGATGCAAAACAAAAGTGAACGTCCTTGCAATAACAGCTTTTTGAAAAGTGTTCCAACAACATCAGAATAGGTTTGTTTTACTTGCATTGATCCGAATCAACGCAGTCCCATCAATTGATCACACCACAAAGAACGAAAATATACTGACGTACGTATATACCATCCGCATTCGCCACTGGGTCCCGTCATCACCCGTTAGGTTAGCTAACTAACGGCAGAGCGGGGACTGGACTAGCGCGGATGAAAAACATATACAACATCTACTAATATATACCAATATATAGTATTTCGCTCAAGGCGTGAATAAAATGCAACATCACAGAAAAGTACAGCATCACAGAACAATACAGATATCTGGGATCCCCGGGTTTCACAGAGCCACTACTGAAACCCGACGTTCCCCTGGTCGTGTGGATAGCCTGTGCAATGAAATCCTAGACCCCTACGGGCGCGGCAAGTCACCCGTTAAAACCTGAAGCGAGGCAGCCCCCTTCAGCACCGTGAATGGACCACCCAGCACTTCACGGAATCCGGTAACTTGGGCACCCCTCCTGGGTCAACCTGTACCCCCTACGAGTGTGGCGAATAGCCCGCCAATTCCAGACTGAAGCCCCTCCGTCTCAATGCCCTGAGATGCGGGCTTGTTGCCCTCCAGAACCCGGCTATCCGTGCACCCCACCGCGGGGCAACCCTAGTACAGAAAGTAAAATATACATACAACGGGTACATCGACCGCAACCTGGTCGTGCCCCAAAAGAATAATACAAACAGGCAGTGATGGCAGTCCACATGTCGGACGCTCGTCCCGCAAAATCAAATGTACATAATACAACAACACTGTACTAGCATTGCATCCAGGCTATCCCCCACGACCGATCCGCAACATCACAGCAAATACATAGAACATCAACGTGAAAGTCACGTTCGCAAATCCGTCTAACCGGGCTATAGCAGTTAGACCGGATTTACCGATCGAGTGACATTCACGGTCGCAGATATAATGTAAATACTGTGAAATAATGTGTTTAAAATATCCGATCGATCAAAAATTAACAAGTGGGCCCCCAAACAATACTGTAGCACTCACAGAAAATCTGAGCCCAATTTTAATATTCCAAAACCCCTAAAATAAGCCCAGAAGCCCACTTGAAAAATATGATGCAGTGAGGATACAAATGTGCGGCGGAACCGCGGCCCAAGGGGGGTTGGCCGCGGTTCCGCGCTCCAGGTGTCGACTCACTGTGTCGAACTTTTCCAGTATGCTTAGAATATCTTGTATATCAGTTTTCTACAACCTGAAAAATTTTAGGAGACCAAAAAATTTCAACAGAAAACTGTCATGAACTAAAATTGGGTTTTTGGAATTTTGGTTGATCGGAACTGAAAAACACATGAAACGAAGCTAGACGAAGTTAATGGCGAGGCTCTGATACCACTGTAAGTGCACGGCGGCGCCCCGGCCGTCAATCCGACGGCCAAATGCGGAAACGGTGATAAACTTTAATTTTGCGAACTTTGCAAACCGGCACCACCACGCACTAAACACCCGGATCGGACCATTAAACTAGTTCTAGCTAACTACAAGATGGGAAGAGATATACCGAGTGATCCGAGTCCTCCGGTCTTCTCGTCGTCATCCCGATCTCTCGCGGAAACTCCGGTCGTCGCCTCCTCGCCGGAAGGGCACCACATCGCCTGCATCTTTTACGGGCTCCCGCCTCAATACCGAGGCAACTCGGGCATGAAGCCGGCAAGTCGACATGCCCAAGATGTGCTGTAGAATGTGTAGTGTAGAGGCTATGTCTCACTTTGGGGTTTTGTTGCCTTGATGGAGGAATCAACAAGAAATGAACTTTGGGATTTTGGTAGCAAGAAAAATGAGATGGATGATTAATTTCTTTCACCAAAATGAAACCTCTCATTTTTCTCTCCTCTCATAAAAATGTGGCCGGCCAAAATCTTGTGGGAAAATGGTGGAGGTGAACCAAAGAACAAGAGGGAGGTGATGGTAGGATAAAGTGAGGAGGTGTCCATATACAAACATCATGATAACAAATGAACATCCAAACCATACCCTTTCTAATCTCATTCAATGCAAGAATGGTGCAACAAAAGAAAAGATGCTCTCATAATAAATCCTTTTGCAATAAACCCCTCCACAAAATGTTATTTGCAAACTTGCAAATAACCCCCTCCAACGGAAAAGTCCGGCCGGGAAAGAACAAAGGAAAACCGGCCGAAACGGAATGCAAACTGGCAACTCCAGAAAACTGGTCCCGTAATAAATTACAGGAAAACCCCAATACTGTGCATACACACCCGCATCTGTATTCTGTCCGGATACAAATGCAATGAGACAAAATCTACACTGTACTATACTAGGATCCGGCTTAAACCAAAGCCGGCTAGTAAAATCCGTTCGATCCTGATCCGTGCAATACCGCACGTATCTGATCGAACCGTGCCATATATCTATACGGCCACTAGTACAAACTGTCCGATCCTGATCCGTGCAATACCGCACGTATCTGATCGGACCCTGCCATATCTCCATACGGCCTCTACAGCGTTTCGCCCGAAAGCTGAGTAACTGAAAGTGTGGTGGACTCTAAAGACTCGTCAATACTATGGCTGTGGATTTAACCACTAGCACGTCAGAGGTATAAGCCAATACGTAACGGGCCACCAGCTATTGACCAAAAGGGACGTCGATGAGCGAACTCATCCTGACACCCTACTGAGCCTGTCAGTGACAATATCCGTACAGTCCGGTCTGTTCGTCTATGAGCATCGCATGTCGGGCCAAGGGGGTGGGTAAAAGTCAGACCCCCAAAAGCGGTACAAGTCGTGTCGGAGTGTAGCCCAGAACACCCTGAGATACTACTGGAATACCTACCAGTAAATCTCCTGCCTTGGCCAAGGACTTCGTGTAATGGCTCTCCTAGACACAGCGCGACCTCACCCCCAATACCGGGAGAGACGAACCCCCGAAGATCCGCTCACTGTCTCCATGTGGCTCGGGACTGTACCCAACTAAAACCTATTTGCACGACTCCTTTGAGCCGTGGTAGGGTAGTAATCAAAGCACAGTGGGAACTCACACGAGACAAATGACGATCCCCAGGTCGATGAACTAACCTGTACACATGTCACCTGGGAACTGCCATCTGACGTCAGGTATAAGACCAACTAGCATGTTCCCGGCGAGTCCTGTCCGGTGTACTCATAACCCAATGAGCACCTGTATACATCTTAGGTGAACCAACTGACACCAATGGCTTGTGAGACCGGCCACCGCCCCTCGTCGGGGTCTCGACTGTATACACTAGTCTACTCTGGAGAATCGATGCCCTGTCTCGAAACTCCTACGACTAGGGACCTTTTAAGGATGTGCTTATAGACTACCAGCTCCCACGTATATGATCGCCCTCATACTGCCGGCAGTCAAGCAAGAATCCTAGGGGCTCTATCAATGTGCAATAGCGACATGTCAGGTCACCTAAAGCAGTACACGATGATAAAGGTAAACCAGATAGCATACTATCATCTCGAGTAAGACTGTCGTCCCGGGATAGGTCCTCCCTCAATCATTGCAATCACGTGCCTGTGATCCAATAATTGACTTTGAGGGCACTATCTCCAACAGAGGAAACCCATCCGAACTCCTACTGAGCCTGCTGTGACAATCTCCATACAGTCCGGTCCGTTCGTCCAAGACTATCGCATATCGGGCCTAGGGGGCGGCAAGCGTCAGTCCCCTAATAGCGGTATAAGTCATGTCGGAGCGAAGCCCATTACACCCTGAGAAACTACTGGAACCTACCAGCAAATCTCGCTTGCCCTGGCCAGGGACTTTGCGTAATGGCTCTCTGACACAGCGCGATATCTACTCCCAATACCGGGAGGGACGAATCCTGTCTAACCGCCACTGCCTCCAAGTGCTCGGGACTGCACCCAACTGCTACCTGTTTGCACGACTCCTTTGAGCCGTGGTAGGGTAGCAATCTAAGAACAGTGGGACACACTCGAGGCGAAGTAGCAGTGTCAAGTCTACGGACTATGCTGTACTCATGTCACCTGGGAACTGTTCACTGACGACTGGTATAAAACCAACCAACAGTTCCCTATGAGTCCTGTCCGATGTACCCGTAATCTAACGAGCACCTGCATACTATCTCCAGTACGACGTACTGACGGCTGTGGGACAGACCATCTCCCCAACTGGGATGAGAAGCGTACACACTAGTCTACTCCGGAGTATCGATGCTCTGTCTCGATAATCCAACGAACAGGGACCTGAATAAGGATGTGCTTGTAGACTACCCAGCCCCCACTAGTGTGACTGCCATCACAACGCTGGTAGACAAGCAAGATCCTAAGAGCTCTATCAATACGTACACTCACATATTAAGATAGAAAAACCAAGTAGCATACTACCATATTTAGCAAGACTGTTATATACATGTGAATATCCCAAGCTTCCATTAAGTAATATACAAACTAGTATGATACAGTAATGGCCTTCTAGGGCATAAACACTAACAATCTCCCACTTGCACTAGGGCCATGTACTGGCATATCGTAGACCGATGATCTCGAGTAGCCTCTCGAACTGAATCTGAGGTAGGGCCTTCGTGAATGGATCAGCAATGTTCTCTTCAGAAGCAACTCTCCGAACCTCGATCTCCTGACGATCAATGATCTCCCTGATCAGGTGATACCGCCTTAAGATGTGTCTGGACTTCTGATGGGACTTTGGTTCCTTCGCTAAAGCTATAGCTCCGTTGTTGTCGCAATACAGAGGTATTGGATCAACTATGGTAGGAACCACCTGAAGTTCTGTTAGGAACTTCTTCATCCAGACTGCTTCTTTTGCGGCATCGCAAGCAGCTATATACTCCGCTTCCATCGTCTAGTCAGCAACGGTGTCCTGCTTGGAGCTCTTCCAGCACACCGCCCCTCCATTGAGGGTAAAGACATAACCCGACATGGACTTGGAATCGTCCTTATCACTCTGGAAGCCGGAATCAGCAAAGGCCTCCAACCTGAGGTCTTTTCCGCCGTAAACCAAGAACATCTTTTTAGTCCTTCTCAGGAACTTGAGAATGTTCTTTACTGCTATCCAGTGCTTCTCCCCTGGGTCTGACTGATACCGGCTTACCACGCTCAGTGCGTAAGCTACATCTGGTCTGGTGCACAACATCGCATACATTATAGAGCCTACCGCAGAAGCGTAGGGTATAATAGACATGCGTTCCCTTTCCAAATCAGTCTTGGGAGACATCTCTTTGGAGAGGGTGATTCCGTGACAAGCCGGTAGATTACCGCGCTTAGAATCTTCCATACTGAATCTTTTCAGTACAGTGTCGATATACCTGGACTGCAAAAGTCCCAACATCCTCTTTGTAACGTCTTCAAAATAATAAAATATGATTTTTGGGAAATTTTATAATTTAATATTATTTTAATGAATATTTTAATATTCTGGTATAATTAAATACAGATAAATGGGGAAAAATTATGGAAAATTCTAAAATAAGGTATTTTAAGGAATTGCCTCGTTTTCTGTGCATGCCCCCATTTCCTCTAGTTTTGACCCTGAGTATGTCTAGTTTTGACTGATTCCATCTAGGGTGAAATCTGGGTTGATTTTCCTATGTTGGTGTATAATTTGGGACTTGTTTTAGCATGGATTTTGGTATTTGGTGATTCATTCCTGTCGGGTGGCGTTTGGACGTCAACGACAAGTGGATTTTGATTGTGTTTACATGCGAGTCGATGGGTTTTTACCTATGCGGGTAGCGTGTGCCATTTTGGTTTCCAATGTGATTTTCATGTGCTTTAGCATTGTGATATACTTGTAGGTACCCCGCGTGATGTTGAGGCAAAGGAGGTGAAGATAGCGACATCGGCTTTGGCACACGAGAAGCAAGGTGAGTAGATTTATATCTACGGGGAGAAGTCGGGTGGATGGCGTATAGCACCCCCGCAGTCCGTGGTGATGTATACGAATACGTATACACACGAATATTTATTATGTGTTCTTTAGGGTTATTGATGGTAATAATGATATTTTGATGATAAGAATATATTGGTTTAGTATAGTGCGAACCCTAGAGTAGTGGTTGCACTCACACATACATTTACACACATACTTGCATTCATTCTTTCATTTATTAGAGTGCATATGATGGTGCGTATATCTACACATGGGTATGGGACTATGTGTTTATATACGGGATTGGAGGATGATACGTGGTTTGAGATGATACTTGATGTGAGGCCGTGAGATCGGCGATGTGACATAGTTTGCCTTTGAGGTGCGATATGATAGTTTTAGCGGGCCTTTGGACATGTGCTTTACCCGCATTCATATTTTATAGATGGTGTCGATTTGTACTAGACTTACAGTAGTAACCCAGATTGTGTGATCTGATGATAAGTGATACCTGATATGTGATGAGATAGTGTGATATTGACCCCTACCCAGCTATTGGGATGCCGTACGACGATTTACCGTACGAGCCGATATTGATGATAGATCCGCACTCATGACTCGAGGATATCATACGATATGTTATTGAGGCGAGATCACCGACTATCATATCTATATTTATATATTGACTCAGATTAGGTGGTTTCATACCCCTCCTGTCTAGATTATTTAGTAGACATTAGACTAGACCGAGTCATACCTATTTCAAAACTAACGAATCGGGGATATTTTAAAGATAAGCAGAAGGGTTATACGGATATTTTCAAATGATGCATCTTTTCTTAAAACACCGTAGCCCTTACTTTACCAAAAGCCCTGATTCGTCTTATTTCAAAAGGCAAGGTTGCATGACATATCTATTGGGGCAGGTCTGTACTTTTGCGTTGATCATTCGTTTCCGCATATTCCTGCTATTTGCATTGCATCGCTTGTATTGTTGTGACATTCAGTCATGCTGCTAGGACACCAGCACCATTATCGATGATGTATATGTTCCACGTACACTTGTTGCCGGCTCACACACTCATCATCGATAATTGCCATGTCACTACACTATAGTACTATTGCATTCATGATATGATTCTGGCATGGCATATTGTACACTTATACCTGTACACATATATAGATGATTCTAGCTTGATTGGGGATTTGGGAACCGCAAGATACTCTTTAAAAACAGATTCCTTTTAAAAGAGCGGTCTCCCTCGACATGTGCACATTATTATTCTATGTTGCATGACTTACTGATATGCTTGCATTACTGTTACATGCCGCATACATCATGCTTTGACTGTACGCATTGAGATATGTTGTTTCTATGATATTTCTGGATTTGGGAACCGAGGGTATTTCAAAAGAGAATATGTCATTTCTTTAAAAACCCGGTTACCCTTGATATGATATTTCAGTGCGTCCACCATGTGTTTTCTCGGTGCTGAGAGCGATATGTGTAACCCGAATCGAGGCGTGGATGAGCCGATTGCGGGTACATGGTGGACCCGGTATGGTTCCCCTCGGCAAGATGATCGATGAGCTTTGCCGATTGAGCCTGGAGGCGGGCGAGTACCTACCGGTGATTGGTTGGACCTGGCGGTTATCCGGAGGATACCGACCAGAGTCGATAGATGTTTTGGGCATACTGCCGGGGCCGAGGGCCGATACCGCAGACAGAGCCCGCGGGCCGATCCGAACTGACGGAGCCCGATATATGAGGATTTACGTGCCGATGCTGGGCACAGTTTTCATGATGTTTTCGGGTGTCGATGCTGGGCACCCTGGTTCCATGATTTTGATGTGTCGCGAGGGACACGGGAGGTTATATCCTCATATTATTTCCCATGCACATGATTCATGATATTTACATGCATGGTGGTTATTGTCAGTGGGTGACGAGTGGACGGGACCCACGAGTGTGCAGATTTGATTACATTGGTTATACCTCATATTCATGACATGCTATTACCTGAGGCACTAGCACGAGCACTTGGCACTACACTCATGTATAGAGATTACATTGCCAGTTTAGCATACTTCAGCTTTATTCATATTGAGGTTTATTTATTATCTGATCGTATTGACCTAGGATAGGTCATGCATTCGATCTCTGCTTGTAGATATTTTCTATTCACGAGTTGGCAACTCACCCCCGTTTGCCCCAGTTCTTGCAGGTTTTTGCCGTACAGATTCCATAGCGGTATTTCTGGCACACTACTTCCTATGGGTGACTTGCTTGGTTAGGTGGGTTCTTTGTATCAGAACCGCCATTGTTCATGTATTTTTATTGTATCTAGAATTGTCCATCAACCAAAACTTGTAGTTTGTTTCAGACTTAGAAAACAGTGTTGTTTTATTTCGACCTTAGAGTCGCGCTAGTAGTATTACGGTTTTCTGGCTGTTTTGAGTTTCTTTTTTTTTGGGTTTTGATCCTCGCCTTTTGGCGTTGTATATTATTATTGCTTGCGTGGTTGTGACCGTCGATGGACGAAGAGCTAGCTCCCGCTTGGGGATGCCTTTTATCATTTCATATATATTATTCTTGTTGTACCCCGTTCGGGGCCAGTTTTTACAAAGGAAACTCTGCCGAAATTTTCAGGAAAGGTTACACATTTTAAAAAAATGCATATTCGGCTTAGTTATTTAAAAACTTTGATTTCCAAACATGATTTCCTTACTTTTCAAAAACAGTTTTTCTTTATTTACTCTTTAAATGGTTTTAGATTGCTGGGCTTTTGGCTTACTTGGATCAGATGGGGTCCTATAGACTTCATATGGTTCAAGGGCCAGTCACGTGCTCTTTCGGGTCGTGACAAAGTTGGTATCAGAGCGCTAGGTTGACCTTGGTTCGAGTCTAAGTTTGACTATGTGGAGCCTAGGGCGTTACTTATATACGGAACTTAGGCTTGACCTTACGGAACTTAGACTTGGTCGAGGGGGTATTAGACCCGAACTTTCTTCGCGTAGGATGACCCTTGGTTGATGGAATAGGTGACTAAAGTAGAGTGACGTACCGTTGGTATGTTCCGCGGCATACTTACGACACGCCACTCCGCTTAAGAAACCTTAGGTTGTACATTTCCTTGCATTGTGTCATATTCCTTCCTATGATCTATCTTCATCGATACTGGTTGTGGTTTTGCTGCCGCGATTGCACGGGCAGAGTGAGCTACGGCTCGAGTTGTCAGCATGAGCTCGTCGCGGACGAGGGCTGACCGGGGCGTGATTCCAGAGACATACGGTTGCATTGAGGCTTCGTATTTTGTGTTTCCGCACTTTGAGCGTTTGACAGATCGCTGTTGCGAGATTTCTCGGATGTACCGGACGGTACCAGAGGATTGAGCCACTGATAGAGACCAGCCAGGATGTGATGACTGCTGATATATCGCTTATTCATGATGGTTGAGGCGCTGCTTAGCGTACCGACGAATGAGCCAGTTGTTGCTGCGAGTGATGAGATATCGCCCAGATGATTGGAGCTACTGCAGCATGAGCATATCCTTAGAGATATGGTAGTGAGTCGCTAATCACCGAGGATGAATGACTAGGACATGTGGTTCGTTCGCTTACCCCGATGCGAGGTCATCAGATAGATTGATTCCAGCTAGAGGCGACTTCACGCAGATTCGTTGAGAGTCGATTGAGACGATCGAAGGTCAGGAACCCATTTTCCAAGTTTAAAGTATACGGAAAGACATGCAGGTGATTCTATGGACCCTCTAGAAGAATGAAACCCTAACTCGACTTAATGACCGTGTGAAAGCCTTTGAACCTTAGGGTTTGCGGCAGTTCCTCGGCGCCATTAGTGAGGCTTGGGTTTGCCCTTCTACGGATGGACCACCGACGCTGTGGCATGTACTCGATACTATTAAACTGTACCCGAGATGTTGAGCTCTTGGGGGATTGTGAGGTCCTGACGAGTCGATCGGATGATTCGACATCATTCGGATATCATGTGATGGGACACTGCTTGGGAGACTCCAGATACGAGCATAGCCGTCGGAGCGCAGTCTGTGTAGCCATGATGAGATGAGTCCGAATCAGTCGATAGTGGAGCAAGGTGGAGTAAAGAGTTTGCACGAGATTTCGACGAGATGACGTTCCACTCCGCTGACATCAGAGATGCGATATGCACGCTGAGGACGTGTTCGGCTAGATATCTTCTACTGAGTGATGAAGATACTGAGTTCGTGATTTCGAGTCCGTGTTAGAGACTTCGGGTGGATCGTAGCCGAGGACATTGCAGTGTGCAGATAAAGACGCGACGTCGAATGGTCGATGATACAGACAAGCGGGACAAGAAGTTCGTGCGAGAGGCAGACGAGCTGTTACTACACCCCGTTAAGATTAAAGGCCGGACATGCATACAGAGGCGCAGAGATGCGACCAGCTTCCGAGGAGATGTTGTACTAAGGACGCAGAGGTCCAGAGAGCGAGAAAAGATTACGCCAGAGTACCAGCCTCCTTACAGTTTGGCTTAGGCAAGATCAGAAGAGACCTTGAGTAGGATTCCTTCCAGTACACTGCTGCAATAAGAGTTGCACCCAGGATCGGATGTGTGATATGCATTCAGAGGACCCGAGGTCGGCGCCAGAGATGTGCTGCTTTACGAGCGGTCGTGAGGATTGACCGAGAGATGACCAGGGAAGTGCAAGAACGGAATCGTTCCTGTCAGCACACCTGACCGGGCCGATGAGCCGATGGATTGCGAGTTGGTAATCTACAGGAAAGATCAGGAACCAGAGGCAGAGGACGCCAGCCGCGAGTAAGAGGCAAGTAGATATCTTGCGCCGCTAGCATCGGATGTACCGGTACCTTCTCGACCCTGAAGAAGGATATACCGACGACGGTAATTATGATTTGTGATTTTGTGATTTGATTATCACGTATCCGTTGCTTTGGATTTCAGTATTTTGGGCGATCTATTCGCATGATTTAGTCTTGATGACTGAGTTTCATGATATTTGATTTTGTGCACCATGGTTGCACCTACTGGGTATTTATACCTTGTACATAGTTATTACTCTTGAGCTGTTGATTGCGATTTCATGCCTATTTTATGCTGGTGATTTGATTTACGCTTCCAGCAGAGTTTCATGTAATTTTAGTGTTTTGATTTTGCACTTGGTATAGCTTATATGTGCTTGTAGTGCATCGATATGTGTTTTGTGCCCGCAGCTGCACACGTTTATGATTTTCTTCATATCTGGATACACTTGGTGTTGCTGTTTACGTATTTGAGTTATTGCTTAGTATTTGTGCATGGGATGCACCAGTTCTATACTTCGTGCATTTGTCGCACCAGTTTTATGTTTCTTGCGTTTATCGCATCAGATTTATATTTCGTGCCTTTGTTGCACCGGATTTATATTTTGTGCATTACGATTGCACCCGACTTCGATTTGATGCCTTTCGGTATGTCGATTTTGATTGTGATATTGATGTGGATTCTTGCACTCCGTGCTTTTGACTGGACTTACGCATATTCGACGTTGCTATTGGATTTTGTGATTCCGTGCATATTGAGTGCGCAGGGTCTAGATTTTCATTCGTGCATGATGGATGCACCGATTTGGATTTTCGCGCATGTTGGGCGCATGTTTTGAGATACGATTTTGGGGCACACCAGATGCACTAAATCGAGATTCTTCGTGCATGTCAGATGCACCTGTTTTGGCTGTCAGGTACACATGTTGCCTATGACAGATGCTTCATGCACACCCGTTGCACCTAGATGTTGTTTTGTGCACATGTTTAGCACATATATGGATTTTGATTCCTGTGCGCACCAGATGCACAGGGTGGGTTATGTATATTTTTGAGATTTATTCCTTTTGGAACAGTACATTTTTATGATATTGGATATTATTTTCTTACTGAGCAGGACTAGTCAGAGGACAGTACCTGGATATTTTTTTTTTTGCATGCATCGATAGTTATCGAAGGGATTTCCAAAGAGCGAGCTATAGTCTCAGTATATACCTACGTGTCCGATATGACACGAAACGTTTTAAAAAAACAAGGAAACCCTTCTGATTGTTTTCAAAACGGCGGAACGTGCTTATTAAACAAAGGATATATATATACATATATAGTTACTTTCTTATGAAAAACGTCCGCCACTGTGCAGTGTTATGCGCATCGCACAGCGACTTAAAAAGGATTTGGCATGCTTTTACATCAGCTATTCACATGTATAGATTGGATGTCTGCATGTGTAGTTCTGATCCATATCATATCGGTTTTGTATTGGATTTGACATTGTGTCCTTACCTTGACTCTGATGATTGCGGGATGCTTGATGGAGCGTTGTTTTTGAGTTATCTGCTCAGTACTCATGCGCATGCATTGCGCTGTGACGTTTTATGTGTTGATGATTTCGGAGCCCCGACGACTTGGAATTCGTATCGAAATGTTTTAGAATTTGGGGTTTTAAATTTAAATTCGGGGACCGAATTTCTTTAAGGGGGGTAGATTGTAACGTCTTCAAAATAATAAAATATGATTTTTGGGAAATTTTATAATTTAATATTATTTTAATGAATATTTTAATATTCTGGTATAATTAAATACAGATAAATGGGGAAAAATTATGGAAAATTCTAAAATAAGGTATTTTAAGGAATTGCCTCGTTTTCTGTGCATGCCCCCGTTTCCTCTAGTTTTGACCCTGAGTATGTCTAGTTTTGACTGATTCCATCTAGGGTGAAATCTGGGTTGATTTTCCGATGTTGGTGTATAATTTGGGACTTGTTTTAGCATGGATTTTGGTATTTGGTGATTCATTCCTGTCGGGTGGCGTTTGGACGTCAACGACAAGTGGATTTTGATTGTGTTTACATGCGAGTCGATGGGTTTTTACCTATGCGGGTAGCGTGTGCCATTTTGGTTTCCAATGTGATTTTCATGTGCTTTAGCATTGTGATATACTTGTAGGTACCCCGCGTGATGTTGAGGCAAAGGAGGTGAAGATAGCGACATCGGCTTTGGCACACGAGAAGCAAGGTGAGTAGATTTATATCTACGGGGAGAAGTCGGGTGGGTGGCGTATAGCACCCCCGCAGTCCGTGGTGATGTATACGAATACGTATACACACGAATATTTTTTATGTGTTGTTTAGGGTTATTGATGGTAATAATGGTATTTTGATGATAAGAATATATTGGTTTAGTATAGTGCGAACCCTAGAGTAGTGGTTGCACTCACACATACATTTACACACATACTTGCATTCATTCTTTCATTTATTAGAGTGCATATGATGGTGCGTATATCTACACATGGGTATGGGACTATGTGTTTATATACGGGATTGGAGGATGATACGTGGTTTGAGATGATACTTGATGTGAGGCCGTGAGATCGGCGATGTGACATAGTTTGCCTTTGAGGTGCGATATGATAGTTTTAGCGGGCCTTTGGACATGTGCTTTACCCGCATTCATATTTTATAGATGGTGTCGATTTATACTAGACTTACAGTAGTACCCCAGATTGTGTGATCTGATGATAAGTGATACCTGATATGTGATGAGATAGTGTGATATTGACCCCTACCCAGCTATTGGGATGCCGTACGACGATTTACCGTACGAGCCGATATTGATGATAGATCCGCACTCATGACTCGAGGATATCATACGATATGTTATTGAGGCGAGATCACCGACTATCATATCTATATTTATATATTGACTCAGATTAGGTGGTTTCATACCCCTCCTGTCTAGATTATTTAGTAGACATTAGACTAGACCGAGTCATACCTATTTCAAAACTAACGAATCGGGGATATTTTAAAGATAAGCAGAAGGGTTATACGGATATTTTCAAATGATGCATCTTTTCTTAAAACACCGTAGCCCTTACTTTACCAAAAGCCCTGATTCGTCTTATTTCAAAAGGCAAGGTTGCATGACATATCTATTGGGGCAGGTTCTGTACTTTTGCGTTGATCATTCGTTTCCGCATATTCCTGCTATTTGCATTGCATCGCTTGTATTGTTGTGACATTCAGTCATGCTGCTAGGACACCAGCACCATTATCGATGATGTATATGTTCCACGTACACTTGTTGCCGGCTCACACACTCATCATCGATAATTGCCATGTCACTACACTATAGTACTATTGCATTCATGATATGATTCTGGCATGGCATATTGTTGTTGCTCCACGGCAGCGCCCCGGCCTCGTGCTCGAGGCCAAATTGCGGAACAAAAATTTTCCTTGCTCGGAAACCGGCGCTACCGCGGACAATGAAAAAACCCGGATCGAAACCATTAACCTAACGCTAGCAATCATGAGATAGGGTGAGAAGTATACCGAGTGATCCGAGTCCTCCGGTCTTCTCGTCATCGTCCCGATCTCCCGCGGAAAGTGTTGCCTCCACATCGTCGCCTCCTCGCCGGAAAGGGCACCACATCGCCTTCGTCTTTTACGGGCTCCCGCCTCAATACCGAGGCAACTCGAGCATGAAGCCGGCAACTCGACATGCTCAAGATATGCTGTAGGAAGTGTAGTGTAGAATCATAGTCTCACATTGGGGTTTGTTGCCATGATGGAGGATTGGGGTTAGGAAAAAATGGTGCTTTCATTTTTCCGAAACAAGAAGAAGAAGGAGATGAAGAATTCCTTCCATAACATAGATGAACTCTCTCATTCTTTTTCTTTTTTTTTTCTTTTTCTTCTTCTCTCTTTTCTAATGAAGAACTTATCATATCAAAGTTAGAATGAGAATGGTGGAGGAATGAAACATAAAGCAAAGGGAGATGAGTGTAGGAGCAAAAGAAAGTTGACCATAACCTAGACAAAGAAACATGCAAGCATGCTTCAACTCACATCAAGCCCATACCCTTTCCAAATCACAATTAAAGAAAGTCAAGGTGCAAGAAAAGAAAGCTATCATAATAGATCTTTATGCAAGAAAACCCTCCACAAAGAGTTATTTGCAAAACTGCAAATAACCCCCTCCATCGGTAAAGTCCGGCCGGGAAAGAACAAAGGAAAACCGGCCGGAACGGAATGCAAACTGGCAACTCCAGAAAACTGGTCCCGTAATAAATTACAGGAAATCCCCGATACTGTGCATACACACCTGCATCTGTATTCCGACCGGATACAAATGCAATGAGACAAAATCTACACTGTACTAAACTAGTACCGGCTTAAACCAAAGCCGGCTAGTAAAATCCGTTCGATCCTGATCCGTGCAATACCGCACGTATCTGATCGAACCCTGCCATATAACTATACGGCCACTAGTACAAACCGTCCGATCCTGATCCGTGCAATACCGCACGTATCTGATTGGACCCTGCCATATCTCCATACGGCCTCTACAGCGTTTCGCCCGAAAGCTGAGTAACTGAAAGTGTGGTGGACTCTAAAGACTCGTCAATACTATGGCTGTGGATTTAACCACTAGCACGTCAGAGGTATAAGCCAATACATGACGGGCCACCAGCTATTGACTAAAAGGGACGTCGATGAGCGAACTCATCCTGACACCCTACTGAGCCTGTCAGTGACAATATCCGTACAGTCCGGTCCGTTCGTCTATGAGTATCGCATGGCGGGCCTAGGGGGTTGGTAAAAGTCAGACCCCCAAAAGCGGTACAAGTCGTGTCGGAGTGTAGCCCAGAATACCCTGAGATACTACTGGAATACCTACCAGTAAATCTCCTGCCTCGGCCGAGGGCTTTGCGTAATGGCTCTCCTAGACACAGCGCGACCTCACCCCCAATACCGGGAGAGACGAACCCCTGAAGATCCGCTCACTGCCTCCATGTGGCTCGGGACTGTACCCAACTAAAACCTGTTTGCACGACTCCTTTGAGCGTGGTAGGGTAGTAATCAAAGTACAGTGGGAACTCACACGAGACAAATGACGATCCCCAGGTCGATGAACTAACCTGCACACATGTCACCAGGGAACTGCCATCTGACGTCTGGTATATGACCAACTAGCATGTTCCCGGCGAGTCCTGTCCGGTGTACTCATAACCCAATAAGCACCTGTATACATCTTAGGTGATCCAACTGACACCAGTGGCTTATGAGACCGGCCACCGCCCCTCGTCGGGGTCTCGACTGTATACACTAGTCTACTAATGGAGTATCGATGCCCAGTCTCGAAACTCCTACAACTAGGGACCTTTTAAGGATGTGCTTATAGACTACCAGCTCCCACGTATATGATCGCCATCATACTGCTGGCAGTGAAGCAAGAATCCTAGGGGCTCTATCAACGTGTAATAGCGACATGTCAGGTCACCTAAAACAGTACACGATGATAAAGGTAAACCAGATAGCATACTATCATCTCGAGTAAGACTGTCCTACCGGGATAGGCCCTCCCTCAATCATTGCAATCACGTGACTGTGATCCAATAATTGACTCTGAGGGCACTATCTCCAACAATCTCCCACTTGCACTCAAGGCTAATTATTGCGATGTCGCATACTCACAGCCCGTGTGATACCGAACACCCAACTCCTCTACTGGTCAGTCTCACAAAGCTCGTTTGCGAAACTATTGCGTTCGAGGAATAGCCTCAGTGAGTGGATCCGCTGTGATGTTTCTTTCTATGTCTCTCTATATCTCAAGTTCGCGGAGAAAGCCATCTCCCGAAATGAGCAATACCTGTCTTAGAATGTCTGGATGTCTGATGGGACCTAGCTCATAAATGAACTCCAAATCCAAACTTCTTAGACTGTATCAACAACTGAACTTAATCAGTATCCTGCGCCATGCCTCCCTCAGTATTGCCTTGGACCACCTGTCCAAAATACAGTCCCTCGTTAGAGGGAGAACTATAACTCTGACAACCTCCTTGTCGTCCATGTCACCTTGGAAGCCTGGAGTGATAACCGTCTCCTAAAGGAGGCAGCCGTTATCATATCCCTAGAACATTCACTTATGTTCTAAAACTGCTTCCGACTGTTTTTCCAGGATTGGATCAATATCAACTTATTGCATCTAGTGCAAGAACAACATCTGGTGCGGTACTTGACATCTCATGATTGACTCAATTGCCTAAGCAAGTGATCTGCCAATCATGAGTATCCCTCTCCCCTTTAGTCTATAAGACACCTTTAGAGAGGGTGACTCCATCAACTGCAGGTGCACTACCGTGTCAGGAGTCGACCATTCTAAATACTCATAGAATGCTGTCAAGGTACCCAGATTGGGAAACCACCCAAATCTAGATCTAAAACCATAGATCTAGTAACCAGTATGTCTGATATAATATCCAAGTCCCTTGTGGAGAAACCACTGTGTGACGACCTAAGTATAACCGATCGTAGTATAGGAATATCACTTCCTACTACCTTCTCAACAGATCCATCCCCTATTCTGATGACGTCAAACCCATGACTGTCATATCAGAAACAGATGATCTATCTCCGCTACATCTGCTTTAGTCTATAAATAGACATAAGCCTGATGTCCACCAATGCTTCCGCTGCTCCCACTGACTACGACAACCCTCTGGCAGAGTCATATAGACGTGCACTTCCAAAGCTAGTTTAGAACGACGCTATGCTCATCCTCCTGCCGGGTCTCGTAGCCTGGAACAACAGCAATGGCAAGTGTGGGTAAACAAGAACTTCCCTGTCACCGTCCTTGAGGCTACCGGAGTACCTCTCGGGTGCCTGAAGTTATCCACCTTATCTGCGGAGTGGCCAATGGAATGTCAAATCAGATTGAATCTTTAGGTTCCTTATCAAATCTTCAGTAATCGTTTGTGGTTCTGGAATTACTTCCAGTTCTACCATACTCCCACTACTGTTTTCTGAAAAAATCCATTTTTAATAAAACTGTGGCGAGTGTAGAACAATATTGCTATTGTTCATCCAGATGGTAGAAAGTCAACCCTCGTCATAGCCTGGGTCAACCCACAAACAGCCATTACAGAAACGTGCCTTGAGTTATCCGGAGTCTGGTTTTAAGCATAAGCCGGACAACTCCCCGTACCTTAACATCGTTAAGATATGAACTGTTCTATATCCAATATAGAAACAGAGGCACTGATTCAATTGAACCAGATTCAAATCATGCAGCTGTCTCCAGTGCATGTCAACTAAATGGAAAGAGGTCGATCAGCGTTACTCAACTTAGGAATGCTTCCAATTATGAGTAACCTGAAAGAGAAGCAATCTGTCTTCATCACTACTATCAACTGAATACCATACACAAGTATCTACATCTTCGATCTCTTTGAAGAATCCCGATACTTGCTACAGCTGGTTCTCTACTCTATTCAAATACCTATAACTCCTCAAAACTTAGACCCTGTGTTTCCACGAAACAGCTGTCTAAAATCGAGAGAAGTCATAAGTAAACCGAATATAGTACGAGGACCAATCCCTCTGTCCTGATGGACACTGGACAACATACAATACTCTGTATAAGTCCGCTGAGTCTAACAACTCTTTCACTGTGTATCGTAGGTTGAAAACTGTCCTTATGGTTAAGAAGAATTACACCGCTGTTTAATGCTCCTTACCTAACCATCCACTGATATAGGTAAATGTCATCGACATAATATCAAAAGGTATATCTCACTCTATGAAAATAGACGTACAGATATATCAATTTGAAATTGGTGCACAACAGCGGATATTCATAACCAAATATTTGCCGACCGGCAAACAACCCAGGTGACTTCCTCAAATATCACCGATTACAACGAATCCCGATATAATGAGGATGATCACCCAATTCCCAATAACTTACTCCCACTCGTCATCTGTAAAACCATACAGATGTGAGAATCATACCTGGAAAATACATACCCTGGAGTAAGTGTCTAATCGGGAAATCAGTTTTCTATTAACAGTACACAGTGGAAACTGAAACAATGAAATGTTTCGTCGGGGTATCCTGGTATTCCTAGTAATGCCTCTTCCATTATCCAGATTCACAACTATAACCGTATAATTCTTTGCCACCTCTCCAAATCCCTTTATATGTCTTTAGTCATTACCTTCTGTACACCCCTTTAAGCCAAATGGTTTTCTTCCTTCCCTACCGTTCGGCACCAGCCTATGGTTTGGAAGAAGACTATCCAAAAAGCATAAAGGGTGTACTGTCCTAATCCTAGGAGCACTCGCAACGCGAGAGAAGGTGAAGATAAAAGACACCTGAATGTACTTCATTCCTATTTCTCCTGAACCAGAATCCATCCCCGAACTGGAATTAGTTCCTTTCGAGTTCGTATATAACCATACGATGGAGTATCCAATAAACTGTGGATCTTCGTAGTGATACGGAGTGTCCTGGAGAAATACAAAGGTGATTTAGGGTTGGCGAAGAAATACTTGGTTTGGTCGTGAATATCAGTTGCAACTTACTTTGCCCTCCTACTAATCCCTTGCTTTGTCTTAACTTAATACCTTCTGCACACCATCGTTATGCTAATTGGTTTTCTTCATTCCCTACCGGTCGGCACCAGCCTAAGGTTTGGAAGAAGACTATCCAATTTGCGTAATAGGTGTACTACTCCTAAACCAAGGAGTACTCGCAACCTGAGAGAAGGTGAAAAGAAAAGACAACTGAATAATCCTATCCGTTTTCTCCAGAACCAGAAACCATCCTCGAAGTCCTTCGAGTTCGTATCTAACCATACGATGGTTTTGTCCAATGGAAGTGGACGTTCGTAGCAATACGGGGTGTCCTGGAGAAAAGGGTAAAAGTAGGAGTGGCAATAAGGTTTGCAACTCTGACAATCCAAAAGCCAGTGTTAAGAAGGTTCGGTCAACTTGGTCACTGAGTCATAGTCCAGGGTCAGGTCAATGGTCGCTGCCAGAGAGAGAGAAAAGAAACACTCAGCGTGCACTCTAGCCTAGATCAGAATGGTTATCACTTTATCTAATCTGGAAACCTCCCACTGTACCTCAAATTCTCCTCCAAACCTGAAAGAAGAATTAGTCGGGATCACCCGAGGAGTAAACCAACTCATCAGTGGAAATCGGGATCCAACTATCATCGCATGATAACTTGACGGAATCCACTCAAGTCACCACACTCCAGAAGGTATGCGCATGCCTGGCAAGTTTCAGTTCTTTTGAAACTCCCGATGTGTGTTTTTACCCCTAGGACTCAAGTGACCTTGACGGAGTCAACAAATCAGAGAGTCCTAGTCAAGTTCATGCCGTCATTATCTGGATTGCATTAAACCCACCCGTACGTGCCCTTGACGGAGTCAACAAGGCCGCACGACTGTCCTAACCAATCCCATTTATGCAACAAACAAGCACTACTTAGCTACCGTACACTACGCCTTGACGGAGTCAACAAACGCAGCACGAATACTAAATAATACTCATAAGAAATGACGGAGGGCTACGAATGGTTTTTGGCGAAAAACCTTTAACGTAAAGAACTTGATATCGTTGAAGGAACTGCATAGCCTTTTATAAAATATAGTGACGAAAACCTTTACTAAAGAGGTCACTCCCGGTGAAGGGATCTCGGCTCTTTCCCCGTAGAATGAGGTGCAGGATATTCCAACTGAATACCACGATGCAAAGCAAAAGGAATCGGCTATAGTGAAGTTAATGCCCTGACGCAAACTTCTGTCCAAGGGGTCACTCCCGGTGAAGGGATCTCGGCCCTTGCCTTGTCGACTGAGGAGCAGGATATTCCAAATGAATACCACGATGCAAAACAAAAGTGAACGTCCTTGCAATAACAGCTTTTTGAAAAATGTTCCAACAACATCAGATTAGGTTTGTTTATCTTGCATTGATCCGAATCAACGCAGTCCCATCAATTAATCACACCACAAAGAACGAAAATATACTGACGTACGTATATGCCATCCGCATTCGCCACTGGGTCCCGTCATCACCCGTTAGGTTAGCTAACTAACGGCAGAGCGGGGACTGGACTAGCGCGGATGTAAAACATATACAACATCTACTAATATATATACCAATATATTATATTTCGCTCAAGGCGTGAATAAAATGCAACATCACAGAAATGTACAGCATCACAGACCAATACAGATATCTGGAAGCCCCGGGTTTCATAGAGCCGCTGCTGAAACCCGACGTTCCCCTGGTCGTGTGGATAGCCTGTGCAATGAAATCCTAGACCCCTACGGGCGCGGCAAGTCACCCGCCAAAACCTGAAGCGAGGCAGCCCCCTCCAGCACCGTGAATGGACCACCCAGCACTTCACGGAATCCGGTAACTTGGGCACCCCTCCTGGGTCAACCTGTACCCCCTACGAGTGCGGCGAATAGCCCGCCAATCCTGGACTGAAGCCCCCTCCGTCTCAATGCCCTGAGATGCGGGCCCGTTGCCCTCCAGAACCCGGCTATCCGTGCACCCCACCGCGGGGCAACCCTAGTACAGAAAGTAAAATATACATATACCGGGTACATCGACCGCAACCAGGTCGTGCCCCAAAAGAATAATACAAACAGGCAGTGACGGCAGTCCACATGTCGGACGCTCGCCCCGCAATATCAAATGTACATAATACAACAAAACTGTACTAGCATTGCATCCAGGCTATCCCCCACGACCGATCCGCAACATCACAGCATAAACATAGAACATCAACGTGAAAATCACGTTCGCAAATCCGTCTAACCGGGCTATAGCAGTTAGACCGGATTTACCGATCGAGTGACATTCACGGTCGCAGATATAATGTAAATACTGTGAAATAATGTGTTTAAAATATCCGATCGATCAAATAATTAACAAGTGGGCCCCAAAAGAAAACTGTAGCACTCACAGAAATAGCTGGCCCAATTTTAATATCCCAAAAGCCCTATTTTCAGCCAATAAGACAACTGAAGAAAAATTACCAAGTGGGCCCACCATAGTGCGGCGGAAGAGCGGCAGAATGGTGGGTATTGCCGCGCTTCCGCGCTTTGAGTATGGGTTCACTTTGTCGTTTTTTTCCCAGAGTTCTTAGAACTACTTACACATCTTTCTGAGACCACCTGAAAAATTTTTAGACACCAAAAAATTTCAACAGAAACTGATGTGAACTAAAATACGGTTTTTGAGATTTTGGTCGATCGGATAAGTAAAACGCATTAGAACAAGCTAGGTAAGGTTAATGGCGTGGCTCTGATACCATGTTGCTCCACGGCAGCGCCCCGGCCTCGTGCTCGAGGCCAAATTGCGGAACAAAAATTTTCCTTGCTCGGAAACCGGCGCTACCGCGGACAATGAAAAAACCCGGATCGAAACCATTAACCTAACGCTAGCAATCATGAGATAGGGTGAGAAGTATACCGAGTGATCCGAGTCCTCCGGTCTTCTCGTCATCGTCCCGATCTCCCGCGGAAAGTGTTGCCTCCACATCGTCGCCTCCTCGCCGGAAAGGGCACCACATCGCCTTCGTCTTTTACGGGCTCCCGCCTCAATACCGAGGCAACTCGAGCATGAAGCCGGCAACTCGACATGCTCAAGATATGCTGTAGGAAGTGTAGTGTAGAATCATAGTCTCACATTGGGGTTTGTTGCCATGATGGAGGATTGGGGTTAGGAAAAAATGGTGCTTTCATTTTTCCGAAACAAGAAGAAGAAGGAGATGAAGAATTCCTCCAATAACATAGATGAACTCTCTCATTCTTTTTCTTTTTTTTTTCTTTTTCTTCTTCTCTCTTTTCTAATGAAGAACTTATCATATCAAAGTTAGAATGAGAATGGTGGAGGAATGAAACATAAAGCAAAGGGAGGTGAGTGTAGGAGCAAAAGAAAGGTGACCATAACCTAGACAAAGAAACATGCAAGCATGCTTCAACTCACATCAAGCCCATACCCTTTCCAAATCACAATTAAAGAAAGTCAAGGTGCAAGAAAAGAAAGCTATCATAATAGATCTTTATGCAAGAAAACCCTCCACAAAGAGTTATTTGCAAAACTGCAAATAACCCCCTCCATCGGTAAAGTCCGGCCGGGAAAGAACAAAGGAAAACCGGCCGGAACGGAATGCAAACTGGCAACTCCAGAAAACTGGTCCCGTAATAAATTACAGGAAAACCCCGATACTGTGCATACACACCTGCATCTGTATTCCGACCGGATACAAATGCAATGAGACAAAATCTACACTGTACTAAACTAGTACCGGCTTAAACCAAAGCCGGCTAGTAAAATCCGTTCGATCCTGATCCGTGCAATACCGCACGTATCTGATCGAACCCTGCCATATAACTATACGGCCACTAGTACAAACCGTCCGATCCTGATCCGTGCAATACCGCACGTATCTGATTGGACCCTGCCATATCTCCATACGGCCTCTACAGCGTTTCGCCCGAAAGCTGAGTAACTGAAAGTGTGGTGGACTCTAAAGACTCGTCAATACTATGGCTGTGGATTTAACCACTAGCACGTCAGAGGTATAAGCCAATACATGACGGGCCACCAGCTATTGACTAAAAGGGACGTCGATGAGCGAACTCATCCTGACACCCTACTGAGCCTGTCAGTGACAATATCCGTACAGTCCGGTCCGTTCGTCTATGAGTATCGCATGGCGGGCCTAGGGGGTTGGTAAAAGTCAGACCCCCAAAAGCGGTACAAGTCGTGTCGGAGTGTAGCCCAGAACGCCCTGAGATACTACTGGAATACCTACCAGTAAATCTCCTGCCTCGGCCGAGGGCTTTGCGTAATGGCTCTCCTAGACACAGCGCGACCTCACCCCCAATACCGGGAGAGACGAACCCCTGAAGATCCGCTCACTGCCTCCATGTGGCTCGGGACTGTACCCAACTAAAACCTGTTTGCACGACTCCTTTGAGCCGTGGTAGGGTAGTAATCAAAGTACAGTGGGAACTCACACGAGACAAATGACGATCCCCAGGTCGATGAACTAACCTGCACACATATCACCAGGGAACTGCCATCTGACGTCTGGTATATGACCAACTAGCATGTTCCCGGCGAGTCCTGTCCGGTGTACTCATAACCCAATGAGCACCTGTATACATCTTAGGTGATCCAACTGACACCAGTGGCTTGTGAGACCGGCCACCGCCCCTCGTCGGGGTCTCGACTGTATACACTAGTCTACTAATGGAGTATCGATGCCCAGTCTCGAAACTCCTACAACTAGGGACCTTTTAAGGATGTGCTTATAGACTACCAGCTCCCACGTATATGATCGCCATCATACTGCTGGCAGTGAAGCAAGAATCCTAGGGGCTCTATCAACGTGTAATAGCGACATGTCAGGTCACCTAAAACAGTACACGATGATAAAGGTAAACCAGATAGCATACTATCATCTCTAGTAAGACTGTCCTACCGGGATAGGTCCTCCCTCAATCATTGCAATCACGTGACTGTGATCCAATAATTGACTCTGAGGGCACTATCTCCAACAATTGTACACTTATACCTGTACACATATATAGATGATTCTAGCTTGATTGGGGATTTGGGAACCGCAAGATACTCTTTAAAAACAGATTCCTTTTAAAAGAGCGGTCTCCCTCGACATGTGCACATTATTATTCCATGTTGCATGACTTACTGATATGCTTGCATTACTGTTACATGCCGCATACATCATGCTTTGACTGTACGCATTGAGATATGTTGTTTCTATGATATTTCTGGATTTGGGAACCGAGGGTATTTCAAAAGAGAATATGTCATTTCTTTAAAAACCCGGTTACCCTTGATATGATATTTCAGTACGTCCACCATGTGTTTTCTCGGTGCTGAGAGCGATATGTGTAACCCGAATCGAGGCGTGGATGAGCCGATTGCGGGTACATGGTGGACCCGGTATGGTTCCCCTCGGCAAGATGATCGATGAGCTTTGCCGATTGAGCCTGGAGGCGGGCGAGTACCTACCGGTGATTGGTTGGACCTGGCGGTTATCCGGAGGATACCGACCAGAGTCGATAGATGTTTTGGGCATACTGCCGGGGCCGAGGGCCGATACCGCAGACAGAGCCCGCGGGCCGATCCGGACTGACGGAGCCCGATATATGAGGATTTACGTGCCGATGCTGGGCACAGCTTTCATGATGTTTTCGGGTGTCGATGCTGGGCACCCTGGTTCCATGATTTTGATGTGTCGCGAGGGACACGGGTGGTTATATCCTCATATTATTTCCCATGCACATGATTCATGATATTTACATGCATGGTGGTTATTGTCAGTGGGTGACGAGTGGACGGGATCCACGAGTGTGCAGATTTGATTACATTGGTTATACCTCATATTCATGACATGCTATTACCTGAGGCACTAGCACGAGCACTTGGCACTACACTCATGTATAGAGATTACATTGCCAGTTTAGCATGCTTCAGCTTTATTCATATTGAGATTTATTTATTATCTGATCGTATTGACTTAGGATAGGTCATGCATTCGATCTCTGCTTGTAGATATTTTCTATTCACGAGTTGGCAACTCACCCCCGTTGTGCCCCAGTTCTTGCAGGTTTTTGCCGTACAGATTCCATAGCGGCATTTCTGGCACACTGCTTCCTATGGGTGACTTGCTTGGTTAGGTGGGTTCTTTGTATCAGAACCGCCATTGTTCATGTATTTTTATTGTATCTAGAATTGTCCATCAACAAAAACTTGTAGTTTGTTTCAGACTTAGAAAACAGTGTTGTTTTATTTCGACCTTAGAGTCGCGCTAGTAGTATTACGGTTTTCTGGCTGTTTTGAGTTTCTTTTTTTTTTGGGTTTTGATCCTCGCCTTTTGGCGTTGTATATTATTATTGCTTGCGTGGTTGTGACCGTCGATGGACGAAGAGCTAGCTCCCGCTTGGGGATGCCTTTTATCATTTCATATATATTATTCTTGTTGTACCCCGTTCGGGGCCAGTTTTTACAAAGGAAACTCTGCCGAAATTTTCAGGAAAGGTTACACATTTTAAAAAAATGCATATTCGGCTTAGTTATTTAAAAACTTTGATTTCCAAACATGATTTCCTTACTTTTCAAAAACAGTTTTTCTTTATTTACTCTTTAAATGGTTTTAGATTGCTGGGCTTTTGGCTTACTTGGATCAGATGGGGTCCTATAGACTTCATATGGTTCAAGGGCCAGTCACGTGCTCTTTCGGGTCGTGACACTCTTGGATCTATCACGATAGATCCGGATCCCCAGAATGTAAGAGGCATCACCCAGGTCTTTCATGGAGAACCTGTGTGACAAGAATCCTTTGACAGATTGTAGCATAGGAATGTCATTTCCTATCAATAGAATGTCATCCATGTACAAGACGAGGAATACGACACTTCTGGCTACAACTTTACTATATATGCACGGTTCATCTGGATTTTTGATAAAGTCATATTCTTTGACTGTCTCATCAAAACAGATGTTCCAACTCCGCGATGCCTGCTTTAGTCCATAAATGGACTTAAGCAGCTTGCATACTTTCCCGCTGCTCCCACTCTGATTGAAACCCTCTGGCTGATCCATATAGACGCTCTCTTCTAAATTTCCATTCAGAAAAGCCGTCTTTACATCCATCTGCCAGATTTCATAATCATGGAAGACAGCAATAGCAAGATGGACCCGAATGGATTTGAGCATAGCCACTGGAGAAAAAGTTTCGTCATAGTCCAAACCAGGTCTTTGACGAAAACCCTTTGCAACAAGTCTAGCCTTATAGGTTTCCACCTGTCCATCTACACCAATCTTTTTCTTGAAGATCCATTTGCATCCTATGGGTTTTACCCCATCTGGAGCAAAGTCGAAAGTCCATACTTTGTTGGTGTACATGGACTCCATTTCGGTCCGCATTGCATCTAGCCATCGTACCGAGTCGCCGCTCTGGATGGCCTGCTGGAAGTCAGTAGGTTCATCATCATCTATGATGCAATCCTCTCTATCCCCATCTATGAGAAAACCGTAGTATCTCTCAGGCGGATGAGACGGCCTACTACTCCTGCGGAGGGGTGCGGGAATGTTCTGTTCTTCTTGAACCTCTGGTTCTACCAAACTTTCAGTAACAGCTTGTGGTTCTGGAATTTCTTCCAATTCTACTGCGCTCCCACTCTTCTGATTTTCTAAAAATTCAGTTTCTAAGAAGTGGGCATGACGAGAAACAAAAACCTTTTGTTCCTCTGCGTAATAGAAATAATATCCCTTGGAGTTCTTTGGATATCCCACAAGCTTACACAGTACTGAGCGTGCCTCGAGCTTGTCCACATGCTGCTTTTTTACAAAATCTGGACACCCCCATGTCCTAAAATGTTTTAGACAGGGTTTCTTCCCACTCCACATCTGATATGGTGTGGTAGGCACAGTCTTGGTTGGAACCTGGTTTAAAAGATATGCCGCTGATTCTAGCGCATAACCCCAGAAAGATCGCGGTAACTCAGCATTACTCATCATGGATCGTACCATATCTAATAGGGTTCGATTCCGTCTCTCCGATACACCGTTGTGCTGTGGAGTGTATGGAGGAGTAAGCTGAGAGAGAATTCCTTTCTCTTTTAGGTAACCTAGGAACTCGGCACTTAAGTATTCTCCACCTCGATCAGATCTCAGTGTCTTAATACTTTTGCCTGTTTGGTTTTCCGCTTCACTCTTGTATTCCTTGAATTTCTCAAAGGCCTCGGATTTATGCTTCATTAAGAAGACATGTCCAAACCTAGAGAAATCATCTGTAAAAGTAATGAAGTAGGAATAACCACCTCTCGCATGTGTAGACATTAGACCACATACATCGCTGTGTATGAGTCCTAAGAGCTCGCTCGCTCTTACTCCTTGTCCAGTAAATGGAGTCTTTGTCATCTTTCCTTTGAGACAGGATTGACAAGTGTCATAAGTTTGATATTCGAACGAGTCCAAATATCCTTCTCTATGCAACTTAGTCAACCTTCTCTCATTGATGTGACCCAGTCTACAATGCCATAAGAAAGCTTTATTTAAATCTGGAGACTTTCTTTTTAGTGTGTTCTGGACATTGAAAATTTGGAGTTGGTTTAAAACATATATACCGTTATTTAGAGTACCGGACCCAATCAAACCATGATTAAGGTGGATGTTAACAACATCTCTTACAAACGTGAAATCATAACCTTTATTTGATAACAAGGAAACTGATATGATATTACACGTTAAGCTTGGTACAAAATAACAGTTATGTAAAACCAAAATGTGTCCACTCATCAATCCTAGGTGATAATCCCCGACGGACGCAGCTCCCACGCTAGCTCCGTTAGCAACCTTTAGGATCATATCACCTTCCTTCAGCACTCTACGGTTTCTCAGTGTTTGCAATGAATTGCAAATATGAGATCCTGATCCGGTATCCAATACCCAGGAAGTAGAGTTGATCGACAGACAATTCTCAATTACAAACACACCTGAAGTCGAAGCCACAGCTTGCTTCGGTTCCTGGTTCTTAGCGTTCCACGCCTTGCAATCCTTCTTCCAGTGCCCTTTCCTATGACAATGGAAGCACTCATCCTGGCCCACTACCGGTACCGCAAACTTTTCTTTCCCTTCCCTCCCACCTTACTAACACCTCCTCTAGGTCTGGGTGCGGCCTTCTTCTTCCTTCCTTTGGCCCTAGCCTTGGACCCGGAAGAAGATGTACCGCCAACAAACATAGCGGGTGTTTCCCTTGCCTTCTGCAAGGTTCCCTCTGCACTCCGTAACATGTTCAGGAGTTCCGCAAGTTCAACTTCTTTTCCTTGAAGGTTGAAGTTGAGGATAAACTGGGCGTAGGTGGGAGGAAGGGACTGGAGAATAAGCTCTGTATAGAGCTCATTATCCAAAGTCGTCCCAAGGTCTGCGAGCTCTTCAATATAGCCGATCATCTTTAGGACATGTTCACCTACCGATGACCCGACAGCCAACCTCGCTCGAAACAAGTTCTTAGAGGTCTCGTATCTTGCTATACGAGATTGCTCTCCATAAAGTTCCTTTGTATGGAGAAATATGCCATCTAGGGACATATCCTCGTGCCTCCTCTGATGTTCATTGTTCATTGAGGCAAGCACGATGCACTTGGCTTTCGCGCAATCTAAATCCCAGGTTTTGCGGATTTCCTTATCCGCATTGCTGGATTTGGGACCAGGGACAGCAGGTGCCGTAGCGGTGAGGATGTACCCCAATCTATCATAGGTTAAAACCATTTTGACATTCCGCAGCCAATCTTTATAGTTTGGCCCTGTCAGTATATTTTTCTCTAAAAGTAACTTAAGTCCAGTCATTTTCAGGGTCGCTGCAATTAGGAGAGAGAGAAGAAAACTCTTTAGCATGATGCTCTTGCAAGTTTAGAGTGGTTTTTAGTTTATCTAAACTGGATGGCTCCCACTGTTTCTCGAATCCTTCCTCAAACCATAAAAGAAGAATTAGCCAGGACTATTCTCACCGTACAATACTTGCTTAACCGTTCAGCCAGGCCAGTGTCGATACTTCGAGAGAGGTTTTCCAACGCTTTCGCGAAGTTCCTTAATTAAATAACCTCTTTTCTCTGGGGGCGTAACCCCGCTGACACCTTTCTGGACACCTACTAGGTTTATAGCATAGATCGTTAAGTGACGAATATCCTGATAAGTAGCATATACTCACAGTAGGATCGGGATCCAAATATCATCGTATGATAATGTTGAAGGAATCCTACCAACATTCATCAAACTCCAAATGGTATGCATCTCTTTGCAAATTTCAGTTTCTTTAGAAATTCCCGATATATATTTTTGCCCCATGTTCTTATGATCTTGACTAAGGGCCAACAAATCATAAGTCACATGTCAAGTTCTGCCCATCATTATCCTGTTGATTTGAACCCATCCGTATATACTCTTGACTAAGGGCCAAACAAAGTAATACGAGTGTCCCAAACCAACTCATCTATCTATGCAACAAATGAATACCCCAGCAGCTACCAATCACTATGTCTTGACTAAGGGCCAAACAAACATAGCTTGAGTACTACTGACCATTCATAAGAAATGACGGAGGGCTACGACTGGTTTTGGCGAAACCGTGAACGTAGTGAACTTGATATAACCGAAGGAACCTGATAGCTTTTAAAAGGAGTGGTTAAAGCTCCGCATTTCAAAAATATCTGTTTTTAAAATTAACCGAGTGGTTTCTTTTAAACTGTTCCAACGATTTAAACTTTGGTTTGTTTTTCTTTGCATTATAGATAATGCATCCCATCATTAACCTATCATTGCAGAAAACAACGAAAATACAACGTCCTCTTATGCCATCCGCATTCGCAACGGGGTCCCGTCATCACCCGTTAGGTTACTTAACTAACGACAGAGCGGGGGCTGGGCTAGCACGGGTGTAAAACATAAGTGACGTCTAAATAGCTATCATATATATAGATATTTTACATTCGTCTGACGCAATGATATACATTCCAGAACACAGATGAACTTAATTGGATTTGCAAGCAATCCGTATTTCTTTTGAGCCTGCAAGAAAAAACGGATAACACAGTTGTGATGAATAGCCATTACCCCACCCTCGACCCCTACGGGTACGGCAAACTACCCGCCCGGCAGTTTGTGTACCCCACCTTGGGTCAGTCCTAGGAGCATAAACAGTAAAATGAAATAATACAACGGTGGCTACAACCGCAACCTGGATGTGCCCCGCAAAAATAATATTACAACAAATTTCATTTACAACAAATGAATTAAATAATAACCCATTGCAAAACCCCGGTTATACACCACAACAGTCCAATACAGTTCATATGCACAAACAGATAAAACCAATACAGAAATGTGCAACCCCCTGCCAACCAACATACTAGCAGTTAGGGGAGGTTTACGAACACATTAAACAAACACAGATATAATCCAATATGCAAATACTGTACAATTTCGATCGATTAAACGCTTTTAACATTGCTCCATTACTGCTCTGTAAACTTGAAACCTGAGCAAAATTAAAAAATACCAGAGAATCCCAAATATCACAGAGAACCACCACAAGAAAAATGGGTCCCTGAATCGTCAAAACGGCGGCGGATCAGCGGCGGCAACAGTGCTATGTGCCGCGGATCCGCGGCTCCGTAGGCGATTCAGGGCACCAAATTTTTTGTGTGTTCTACTATTATCATTTTAAGCTTTCTGAACATCCCTGAAAAATTTTTGGACTTCATTTATAAATCGACAGGAACATGATTTTTCGGGCTTTTCCGGTTTCGTTTTTTCCGTTCGAAATTCATACAAATTTGCAAAAAGGTTATTTATTGTTTAGCGAGGCTCTGATACCACTGTAAGTCGATGTACTACACCCCAATACTTGTGGG